>CM053788.1:38101614-38796614 GCA_028749045.1 Cupressus sempervirens | reverse complement strand
CTAGGCTCTTTGTTCAAAGATCATAAAACATTGAAAATTCACTGAGAAAGGAGACAAGATCTAAAATGAAAACTCAAACACTTGTTGTTCTTTATATTGATTTCCTTGAAATAATACATTCATATGCCTAAATTTAAAACAAAGAAACACCTAATAGATCTGAACTATCTATATTTCTCTTCATTACTCTTGTTCATACAAGAAGAATTTACTAAAGAAAATGTGGTGTCACAATATGCGAACACATCAAAATTGAAACCAAAACATGGTATCACAGTAGTGAGTGATTTTTCTCCAAAGACTGGAACCAACAATGGTCTCATCATGAAAAACTAGAGCCAACAATGGATGAAAGAAAGCAAGATATAGAAGAAGATGAATTCCCAGATTTGATCTCAGAATGACATGTGTCCACTTGGAATTCAATCCCTTGCAATTGAATAACCTCTCTCTACCTTCTCCCATCAACTGCTAATCATATCCTTTATATTTTTGCCTTTTCAAATGCAAAATATCTTAGCAAAAGACAAAGATCTGCTAACTAAACCTAGATATGTGCCAATTAATCAATTTTTAGCCAAAACACCACTAATATTCAAAATAACTTGATACAAGGGTCAGTAAATGTGTTTTAGGTTTTTTACACTAAATTTTGCAACCGGTGACTCAAAACAACTGATAAAACACGTAAATCAATTTGAGAGAGAAAACCTCTTGTAGCATGTATCGGTGGTGTTCTATGCAAAAACCAACTTCATATTCTGAAAATTCAATTTCTCCCAGTTTCGACGATATATAACATTGCTATATTTTCTTACTAGGAACCCCTAGGAAGCCATTTTGAAAATTGTCCCTTTACTACATGGCTCAGGTGTGCATCTCTTTTAAATTTTAAATTTTCAAAAATTTAAAATATCTGAAGTTTGAACTTTAGAATAAATGCCCCTTTTGATTTAAAAACTTGCACGTATACCCATTTTTGAAAAAATATTTTAAAAAGATAATTTAAAATATTTTATTTTATTTTCCCTCACCCCTCAATTTTTGGGTCAAGCCTCCTTTGACTGAGCACCATGTGGCAGTATCTTATTGGCCAACCTCTATCCAATCACCTGCCTCATCATCACTAGGTAGGCTCGATGCCACATGTTGATCACCCGCTTACCCGCACTACTTATCTAGTGAGCATCTTTCTTTTGTAGGGATGCACAAATCGTTTAATGAGGACATGTGTCATGATCTTAGGCTCTTTTCTTGATCTTGCCACATCACCATGTGCCAGGACCCACTGCCACTTGTCATCATCCCACATACCTGCATTCCTTAACGGTCGAGCACTTCCATTTTTTAGGCATGCGCCAGCCCTCCAATGTAGCCACATGGTAGCATCTTATGAGTCTGGATCCACATTAGCATGTTCGCACATTGCTTCAAAATTTTACCTTGGCTCAAGATTTGAGACCCTTCAGTTAGCTGACTATAGGCCCCACCTTGCATCACGCAGCTTCCAAAAGCTCGTAACTTTAAGACAACACACTTTTTGTCTGTTGGAGTATAAAAAAATACTAAAATACCCCATACAACACATGTGGGATAATTTTGTTACTAAAGGCTTCAATAAGTAGTAGGCATCACTCTTTCAAAAGTGAATCTCTTTCTAACATGATCGTGAGGCTTCACCATTTTTGCCTTCACCACTACCTTGTGGATTGAATGCCCCTTTTGGTTTTGGTCAGGCACTAGCATATCAATACATTTGCCTCCTCCCTTTTCGCTTTTTCCTATTCTATGCTTAACTCATGCATGGTCTTCTTTGTTCATTCATGGATGGTGGTCTTCATGGAAGAGGCCTTTTTTTAGCAGCAGGGTGCTCTGTCTTTTCACATAGCCCTCCTCCATTTTGCCTGTGCTTTCTTTCCTGTTACTGCTTGGCATTACCTTCTTAGCCATGGTTCTGTATCGTGTTACTTCCTTCTTTTTTGGATAGCTTTACTTTTAGTGTAGGGTCTCTTTTAAATTCCATACACCTCCTCTTCATCTGTATTTTCTTTTGTTGCTCACTAAATGTTTCTCTTCCTTGATTGCATGAGCTTCTTTGTAAATGTCTCTACCCCTACGCTAGTTTACCCTATATTCATTTTGGTTGTCTATGGCACTCATAAAGGTCCTGCCATGGTTTGGCAATGAATTAAGAAGAAGAAGAAACTCCTTTTAAGTGTTGCTAGTGCTCATGCTAATATGGATGTCTTTTCCCATTGTGGGCATCTAATTTCACATGCCTGCCTTTGTTGATGTGTGGACTTCTATATGCAGCTTTCTTCCTTTAAGAATGACACCTTTCTCTTGTTTAACATGGCTATGGATGCCTTGATGTGAGGGCTCCTATGGCCAGCTCCATGCTACTAAATGTGGAGGTCTTCTTTTTGGCATGACGGCTTCATTCTTGTTACTACGCCTTAAGAATTTTTAAATTGCCTTGCCTCTTCTCATCTATTTCGTGGGCTTCCTTTTTATATTGCATGCATGGGCAATGTCTTTGACCAACATATTGGATTCCTTCCACATAGGCTACCTCCCTAGTCTCCTCTGGTGCATGTTCTTCCTATAAATCTCATCCATAAATCAAATGTTTGCCATGAAGGTTATGGATTTCTAGAAAAAAATTAATCAAAAGCATTGGGGTTGTTTTTCATTTTATAAAGAGAAGAGTATGATAATATGAAATGTGGGTTTTTAAGTAGAGACAAAGTAAAAAATGAAGTATGTTCAAACTCAATGGGACACCACATACATTTGATGTTCCCACCCAATTTGATTTTAAAAATTTGAGGATTATCTAGTAATCCAATATCTGTGTTGTCTTTGTCTTGCATAAAGCCACACTAAGTAAAATTGTTTTGGCTTTTTTTTTTTTGACAGTGGATGGGACACCTGTATGATGAGCAACTACCCTTGCCAGTAATGTCTTTCCTATACTAGGGGTTCCATAGAGCAATACACCCTTTGGTTGAGCAATTCCAAGACTGTCAAATAGTTATGGATGCTTAATTGGAATTGATAACCTCTTTTATCTCCTTGATCTATTGATCAAGACCTCCAATCATATCATAAGTAGAATCTAACACTTTCTCCACCTTCATGAGGTTCACCAAAGGATCTACTTTGCTAGGTAAAATCAAGTGAAGCATGTAACTATCATTCCGAAGAGCTACTCTTGTTGATGGTGTAATTTTTGTTATATCAATGTTCTTATCTACATCAACAACATACTTTCCTTTTGAATGCCTCTTGACCAATACCTTAAAATTCCCCATGACCTTGACAACTACACCTCCAATACCACTGAGTAGCACTAATAAAAACATATACCACCTTCCATAAACCAAACATATATCATTTCATTGCTTTGCTTCCACAAGGAATCTATTAAACAAGAGATCAGGTATTAAAGTCTTCCATTGAATCCTATGTCACTTAAAGAAGGCCAAATCATGGCATCTATTAGTTGCTCTATAGGATTTCATAGCCACAACTACAAACTATGACTTTCTACTAATAGGGGCTTTCCACAGTTTTCTTTTAGTTTATCTCTAGCTAAATATCTCTTCTAGTTTCTTTCTGAATCCTTCTTGTATTTCTAGAATGAAGAGTGAGATGAATATGCTTAAAAATCATTTTCTTATAATTCATTATTTAGCAATTTACTCTTCATCTTATGAATCTGGCTAAATTTTTTTTTGTTTTCAAACAACTAAACTGCAAAACTAACTCATTCACCCTCTGGCGTTGATTTGAAAAAAATTTGATCACTGAACCATCAACTTTTAAAACTCATTTTACCATTAATCTACAAATTGTCAATTTAATGCTAGAGGGTCCTTTGATTGGCTTTAAAAAATGACCCAAACCTCTTACCAGGCTTTGAAATCAAACATATTGATTCTATGTTCCACATACTTGTACCCTACCGAATCTCATCTCATGATAATTCTCAATCAAAAGATATTGACCGTCAAAGTTATCCTTTCAAAACTACTTGCAAGAAAACATGTTAGAAAGCAATAGACTACATTCGGATTTGGCTTTGAAAACTTGAAAAATTAACACTTAAGAGAATGAAAACTGGGGCATTGGTTCATTGTCACAAGGAGAGTATAAATCTATGATTTGGGCTCATGAAAAATAATAGGGCACAAATGGCAAGCGGTCAAAGTGGGCTACTCAAATTTTGCAGATTGAAACAATGGCAAAAAAGCAATTTTTGCAAATGGATTTGACCTAGAAAATTGTGTAAATAGATTTGTCAAAGCTTGCAAAATTGCACACTTAAAGTATTTTTAGAGTAAAACATCATGGTATAATCCATTTGATCTCACCTATCATGGATCTCAAGAGATAACATCATGAACAGGGGTACCAACAAATTTGCATGTGCTGACACCAGTAAAAAAATTAGAAATTGCATTTGAAAACTAATCAAATGGATTCATCATAAGCTCAAACTTGAAACATAGAAGTTCTATGACCTCTACAATGCAATGCAAAAGGAATTTCATAATTTTGGTCAACTAGGTCAAAATTGTAACAAGTCAAACAAGGCTTCCCAGAATTTAGAACTAATTGCATCAGCATGACAACATTAAAAGACTAACTTTGAGGGATACAAAACTTAGTCAAATGGACTCAAAATGACTCAAAATATGAAACATAGGCTCTTTGTTAGGGATAATAGATACTCCCAAACTAGTGAATCATGAAATATAATTGGATGCGAAATATTCACTTGCAAACATGACCTCCTGTCACTATTTGACACAGGAAAAAATGCAGATTTGACAATTGCTCAAAATAGGACTTCACAAAATGGTTTGGAATGGCAATTTAACATCATGAAACACATAGATGCACTAAATGAAAGGTGATAGAAACATTAAACACCTTATAAGCTTCTCAAGTACAGCTAACTACACATGCATTTAAAAGCATTTATAGGGCTTAATCTCTTCAAAGGTACTCAAGGCTACAATTTTGAGTGCCAACAAGAATCATGATAACACTTTCTCCTTGACATCCAACACATTTTGGTGCTATAGGTTAATGTAGAATATCTAGGAGATAGGTCAAACTATTGATAAGACCATCACCTTACAATATTTACCTTCTATTCATTATCATAACTTCTAGCACTCTAAGAAAACAACTTAATGTAGTCTGATATGATAATAGGTCCAACTATTGATAAGATCATCACCTTTCAATAGCTCCCCTCTAAATATATACATAAATGAAATATTATCACCTTTCATGACATAATCACAATAGCATCATGTAGTAACTCAGATGATATCCACCATGAACCAAGTCAAAGGGTGGACCCACCATAGCTACTACTAGAGGGTGGAACAAGGGTTTTCACCTTAGACTTCTTATAGAGAAGAATATGTTACAATAAATTTTACTTAGAACTTCTCCTTATAGATAAGATATCATTTACAAAGGATTGTACCTCAATTTTTTGCCTCTAAACATTGATCTTGGCAAGTCAGGTCCTCTAGTTACTTCCTCAAAAGCTCTCTTCACCCAAGGATGCATGTTGAACTCCCTCTAAATCTAATATCAATCTTCCAACTTTCTAGTGATAAGTTAGTATTTCCTCATGATGCACTCAAGAGTAGGCCCATCAAAATCATGCAGTCATACACATGTATTTTTAGGCTCCCTATTAATGGAAGAATACTCATAATTTCAATCATCAAGAATTTTTAAATCAAGAACCTTACTTTATCCTGCCTGATCATTAGATGACTAATCACAACTTCTTTGGAAGTACTCTCATAAGATTGAGTTTTTCACAATATGCCAATGCACCATTCTTCTTTTCTTGCAAAATCATCTTCACATACAAAGAAAAAAAATAAAGGAAAATAACTCATATAATACATGTAGAAATACACATAAAAGAGAGACTACAATGAGTACATAAATGAAATACTTAGAGTGATAAATACTTGTTGTGTACATGAACATCCTTGATATTAATTACTCCAATGAAGATCCATATGCATCAAATTAGAAAATGCCATCAATGGGAATGAAACATTGGTTAAGGTGATTATTCACCCCCCTATAATGTTAAATTCCCACATACTTCATCTTTATAAAGTTTCTAGTCTTTTAGGGATACATCATTGAAAGAAGTTATTTTTTTCTTCATAATTCTTTATCCCTTTTGATAAAACATGGGACAAAGATTTGCAGGTGTATGACTAAGGATTTTCCTTTACTGGTCCCTCTTGTATGTCCTCTTTAAGACTTTAAGGCTTAGTAGGATGCTCGCATGACACTGCTAAATATCTATATTATTGAAACCAATAGGGCTCTCATAATGATTGTGGTGGGTGTTACATTGTTCCATACTAAGGAATACCATTTTTTTGCATATAATTTTTCAAAATTTACTTGAATTAGTGATAAGAATTAGGAATGTGCAAAATTGGCAAGAGATAGTTTCAATGGAATGACTTTGGTCGATGCTTCTTCCCCTAACTTTCCTTGCATTTGAGATGTGCACAAACAATGCGTGAGTAGTTGTCTTTCAAATTTTCAACATAGAGTGTAGTGCTTGTGTCACTATTTTCATATGAAATCAAGGAATTTTTGATTATTAACTCTACACCTGTCATTATATTCAACTCAAAAATCTTTATTTTCTTCATGTTAGTTGCCCATGAGACCAACTCCAACTCCCAGCTTGATCAAGACTCATTAGATTTTCAAACTTCAACATTTTCTTTCACTAGTTTAGTGTGGTTACTTTCTTGTTAGTTAATCTTAATGTAAATTAATTTATGATGAAGGGTGCTCCTCTTAAAACCATAAACTCATAACAAAGAAACAAAATCAAATGCAAGAACAAGATATGGACTTCTTATTTATGCCGCAGATGCAAAATTAAAAAATTCATAAGTACAATATGCTAACATGCATGGGTTCCTTCATTACAATAATCTACAAGACATGTTGCAAACTATCACCCAGAGTTGTCCTAAACAATGTTTTGGCCTTTCTTAAATAGGTAGTTTTATGCCACCCGAGAACGTTCTAGATGCTCAAACTTAATACCTAGGGCTAATAGACCCTAACAATACATCTAGAGTTAGCTAAATACATCTTTGTCAAATTATTTTAGAAATTTGGATAGCCCAACTTTGGAAGGTCATAACTCTTGAACTGTTGCTTCGATTGGCTATTATAACCACTTTTTGAAAATGCAAGCTCTTGATCTATAGGCTCAAAACTATGCAAGTGTCCTTCCATCAATTTTTCAAACCTCATTTGGGAACTCTAAGGCCTCCAATGGTGAGCCTAAAGATTTTTTTTGCAACTTTTTCTACTAACAATCTGCAATAACTTCTTTGATACTTAAGCTAGAGTAATGAGATTTTTATGGTAGGCTTATATCTCTAAAATGGACCTTCCTATAGAAAATGAGAATATTATGAGCTCATACAACAAACTTACTAAAAATAACAAGTTCCCATAAATAGTAACCACCCTATCTACTAGTCATAATTAAAATAGAAAAGAATAAAAATAAAATATTTTTGGGTGATGCAAGATTGCTCATACACCCAAGATGCTCCTACACCAGACACTTGGGGTAATTTGAGAAGTTACCCTATCACGTCTTAGGTGTTTAGAGGAAAACCAAGATAGTTAACCTCCTCCCTTGCTAGCCATGAGGAATCCTCTACTGGCCTCCCTTTCCATTTGACTAGATATTCCTCGTAAGTTATGTTCCTTGTACTTTTGCCAACACAACTATCCAATATCTCCTCAATCTCCTTTGTAATTGAACTAGCTATTGGAATGCTCCATTGCACTTCTTCAACTTCATCTCCATCACCTCCTTCATAATACTCTGTCAAATCTAAAATATTAAATACTGGTGAAATATTCAATTTAGCAGGAAACTCCACTTCATAAGCATTTTCAGAATCATGCCTTTTCACTATCTTGCATGGTCCAAACTTCTTCATCTTTAGCTTATTATATGTACCCACTGGAAAATGCTCCTTTCTTAAATGAACCATGACTTCATCTCCAATTTGAAATTCCTTATATCTGCTTTTCACATCTACCTTAGCCTTATACTATGTATTCATCTTTATGATGTGCTTCCTTACCACCTCATGGATGTTCTTCAAATGTTCAAAAAAATCTTTTGCTTCAACACTACTTCTCTCTCCTTTATCCAACTGCCTCAACTCAAAAGCATTTCTAGGACTACTCCCATATACAATCTAGAATGGTTATTTACTAGTACTCCTATTGGCAGAATTATTACATGCAAATTATGCCTATAATAAAATCATATCCCATCATTTTGGTTTATCTCCAACCAAGCATCTCAGCAAGTTTCCCAAACTATGATTCACAACTTCTATCTATCCATCAGTCTTTGGATGATGTCATAAACAAAATGTCAAATCTATCTTCAACTTCTTCTACAACATATGCCAGAAATACCCAACAAATTTTGTGTCCTGATTAGAAACTATACTCTTTGGAAAACTATGTAGTCTTACCACTTCTCTAAAAAATAGTTCTGCTACAACAACATCACTATTCTTCTTGCAAGGAATAAAATGTACCATCTTTGAAAACCTATCAACCACCACACAAATAGAATCATGCCCATGTTGTGTCCTTAATAATCCAAGAACAAAATGCATGGTGACATCCTCCCATAGTTTCTTTGGTATAGATAATTGTTGATACAACCCTGTATTATGCTTCATTCCTTTTTCCATCTGACATACTCTGAAACTTTGTACAAAATTCATCACATCTTGCTACAACTATGGCCAGTAATAATTTTTAGCAATCAAAGCTATGGTTTTATCTCTGCCAAAATGTCTAGCCAATCCTGCACTATTCTTCTCCTTGATGAGATTCTCTCTCATTGAACTTCTAGAAATGTACAACTAGCTTCCTTTGAACAACATACTATCTTGGATCATGAAATCCAATCACTTTGACCTATCAAGTGTAATAGGTTGTATACAAGCCTTCAATTCTTCACTAAAATCAAGATCATTTGGATACAAAGTACTGAGTTCCTTGAACCCAACCACCTCTATTTGCATTTCTTTTAGCAAAAGTTGTCTTCTACTAAGAGCATCTACAAATTTTTTAGACTTCCCACTCCTATGTTTCAAAACAAATGTATAACTCGACAAAAACTCAACCCACTTTAAATACCTTTGGTTCAATTTTCCTTGACTATTTAAATATTGCAAATCTTGATAATTAGTATACAAAGAAAACTCCTTAGGAAGAAGATAATTTCTCCATTTCTTCAATGCTTGAACTATAGCATAAAATTCATGATCATAAACAAAATATTTTCTTTTTGCATCATTTAACTTCTCACTAAAATAAGCAACAGGTTTGCCTTCTTGGCTCAAAACAACTCCTATTGCAGTACTACTAGAATCACAGTCTACTTGAAACACCTTGTTAAAATTAGGAAGTGCTAAAATAGGCTGCTTAGTAACTTTGTATTTCAACAGATTAAAACTCTTATCTGGTCCTACAGTCCACTTAAAATCTTTCTTATCCCCTCTCATTGTTTTAGTCAAGGGTACACAAATATTGCTAAAATCTCTTATGAAATTTCTATAAAATTTAGCCAATCCATGAAAAGATCTTACCTCCATCACACTTCTTGGAGTAGGCCATTTGAGGATAGCCTTCACTTTCTTTGGGTACATTTTCAGACCTTCTATTGAGACTACAAATCCCAAATACACCAACTCCTTCTTTACAAAATTACACTTCTTTAGGTTTATCAACAACTTTTATTCCCTCAACTTATCGAACACTTTACAAATATGAAGTAAATGCTCCTCCAATGTTTTACTAAAGATCAATATATCATCTAGGTAAAAAATGACAAACTTACCTAGAAACTCCTTCAGTGCCTCATTCATGAGCCTCATGAAAGTGCTCGGTGTATTGATTAGCCCAAAAGGCATGACTAACCACTCATACAATCCTTCCCTTGTCTTAAAAGTTGTCTTCCACTCATTACCTTCTCTTATACGAATTTGATGGTACCCACTCTTTAGATATATCTTTGTGAAATACTTGGCTCTGCTCAAATAGTTCATAATATCATCCATCCTCTGCTAAGGAAATTTATTATTTATTGTGATCTTGTTGATAGCATGAGAATATATGTGCATCCTCCATTCTCCATTCTTTTTTGTTGCTAACACTATTGGTACAATACATGGACTCAGACTCTCTCAAATCAACCCCTTCTACAATAACTCATGAACTTTCCTGTTCAACTCTTCACTTTCCACTAGTGTCATTCTATGCATTGCCTCATTTGGAAAATTGGCTTCTAGAACCAAATCCATCTGGTGACTCATCTTCCTCATTGGGGGAATTCCATCAAGTACATTATCTAATACAATATCAAAAAACTCTCCCAACATATCTACAACTCCCGCAGGTACCTCCTCTACTTCTTGTTTACTATCTTTAGGAATTATAGAAAAACACATATGCTCATGCTTCGTACCTTTAAGAAACTCTTTTCCATCGAAAAAAAAATATTCTGACAGCGCTATGTACCTATTCTACTTTATCTTTCAATGGCTTCAACTTATGTTTCACTCCATCCTTAGAGTGTAGGTATTTTCTCGCCCATCATGTACAACATGCTTGTCAAACTACCATGGCCTACCCAACAACATATGACATATGTCCATAGGTATGATATCACATAGTACCTCATCCTAGTAGATTCCAATCTTGAACTTTAGAGAGTACTATTCATTGACCATGACCTTGTGGTCATCTTGCACCTAAGCAATACAATATAGACACAGGTGTTTCTACCTCTTTAGCTTCAACTTGGTGACCATCATTTTTGACACCAGATTGTTAGTACTTCCACCATCAATGACCACATCACAACACTTATCTTCACATCTGCACCTTGTGCAAAATAAGCTTCTTCTTTGCTTAGGTTCATTCTCACCACTCAGCAAGACTCTTCGGTTAACTAGGATTTCTCCTCTCTTGGAATCTTCAGAATGTAAGGATCTAACATCTTCATCAACATGTGCAACTCTAGCCTAGCCTTCTGTTCTTTGATTTTTCCTTCCTTGGGGCTAGGTACTTTCAAATGCTCTGTGCCCTACTTCTCCACAGTTAAAACATTTCCCATGGAAGCCTCCTCTTCCAGATCCTTTTCCTCTACCTCATCCTCTCTGATCTCTATTACTCTAATCACAAAAATGATCAAAATTGTTTCCCCTCTGGTTCCAACTGCTACTTCTAGCCACATCCTTGTTCTTTTGATCATCAGTATGACCAATTCCACCACATCTTCCATCACAACCTCTTCCATTATTCTTATTGTTAAACTTCTTACTTAGTTTCTCCTCAACTCTTAGGGAAAATTGGTATGCCTCATCAATAGTATTCATTCAAACTAGACTTGGCTCATCCTAAATGCTTGGTCTTAACCCATTAATATAACATAGGACTTTCCCCTTATCAGCTCTTGCATGGCTAGTTATAATGAGAACTCGATAGAAATCTTTGGTATACTCTTGAATAGATTTTCTTGCTTGCTTCAACCCTTGCATTTTCTTCAATAGATTAAGCTCATAATCCACAAGAATGAATTGTTTCTTTAGTTAAGCTACCATCCATTACCATCTAATGATTTTTTCCTTTTCCTTTCTATTTCACTCCAACTGAACCTCTTGCCACTAGATCTTCACATGTCCCTTCACTTTTTCCTTCACAAACTTGACCCTATGAGGATCAAGTCAATATCTTCATACTCCAAGCACTCCTCCAGTTCATTGATCCAATCAATTAGCTCCTCTAGATTAAGATTTCCCAAAAATGTGGGAACTTCAAACTTAGGTTTTTTTCCAATCTTGGAGATGGCCCTAAAAAGCCTCTCTTCCTCTAGATTTAGAACTGCCTCTACTCTGAAATTTTCTTCTACTTTGTCCTCATCCTCTCTTTCATCTCTTATAGGAAGATTTATTCCTCTTCACATTTGTTCTTCCAATGCTTTCATTTTCCTTTGGAGGGCTTGGAAACCCTTAGGTGTAACACCTATAGCTCTTCTGCCATGCTCTCTTCGTGGAGGTATTTTTGTGCTTCCGATGAAACCCTAGTGCAAAATGTGTGACACTTGGCAATTTGTCTACACACTCAAGAACTCTACCTCTAATACCACTTGATGAAGGGTGCTCCCCTTAAAACTATAAACTCATAACTTAATACCTAGGGCTAAAACTTAATTTTGTGGGTATGAATTCACAAAATGTATTAGCCACTATCATTTTTTTTTCTCTTCTTCTAACACATAGCTAGAACAAGTATTTGCTACTGATATATTTCCTTCTTTCTTCTTTTCCAACACCTAGCTAGAACAAGTGTCTACTACTAAAAATACTCCTCCACAATGAACTTTTTCCAAGTATAACTTTCATCCTCCTCCAATCTTATTGAATTAAATACACTTGTAATAAACTCAACAACACCACACCAATCTTCCTTTCCATACTATACATCACTGACAAGATCCTCATGTAAATCATCATCATTATCATTCAAACTCATTTCATATTCAACATCCCATAATTCATAGAATATTACCTCTTTCACATCTCCATCTTTGATTTCTTCTTCCATGTCTTCAATAAGGCAAGTAACCACTTCACTTGTTTGACCTCCAACCAAGGCATTATACTCTTCCTCTATTGTTAAATTCTTCAAATCATCTTCATCTGCTTCTAGCTCACAAATTTGGTCATCTTCTACTCTTTCTCTTCATCTTCTTCTACTTTAGGTTCAAAAATATATGTATCTTCATCCTCTCTCCTTTTGTACTACATGTGTGATACTCCACTAGATCCTCTCTTTTTCTGCATCCAAGAAATTGTTAACATCTCTTTTCTGGTGACATGCTCTTCTCTTTTATAAGTCTACTTCTAATCCATTCACTTTATTTTTCAAATTAAAGAATGCAACTCATAATGTCTCTTGGATTCTTGCTCTAATTTTCTCAAGTATAGGAATCCTTAGAATCGATCCAATCACAAAAATCATCTTCTTCTTTCTCTTCTCCATGCTCAAGTTTTCATAAGACAAATCTCATGCAACAAAAGCACCTTGTGCAAACTACCTCACAATCAACACTCGGTCTACACAATCAAGAACTCCTTTTTGACAAACTTTACCCAACTCAAGGTCCTGGTGCAAACTACCTAATGTTCAGCAATCTATCCATATGCTTAGGAACTCCCACTCTGATACCATTTAATGAAGGGTGCTCCTCTTAAAACCATAAACTCATAACAAAAAAACAACATCAAATGTGAGAATAAGATATGGACTTCTTATTTGTGCCACAAATGCAAAATTATAGAATTCATAAGTACAATATGCTAACCCACATGGGCACCTTCATTACAATAATCTACAAGACAAGTTGTGAACTATCACTCAAAGTTGTCCTAGACAATGTTTAATCCTTTCTTAAATAGGTAGTTTTATGCCACCGAACAAGGTTCTAGATGCTCAAAATTAATGCATAGAGCTGAGAGACCCTAATAATACATATAGAGTCAACTAAATACATATTTGACAAATTATTTTAGAAATTTCAGGAGCCCAACTTTGGAAGGTCATAACTCTCAAATCATTGCTCCAATTGGCTATTATAACCACTTTTTGGAAAAGCCAACTTGTAATCTATAGGCTTGAAACCACACAAGTGCCCTTCTATTGAATGTTTGGACCTCATTTGGGCACTCTAAGGCCTCCAATGGTAAGCCTAAAGATTTTTCTACAAATTTTTCTACCAAAAATCCGTAATAACTTCTCTGATACTTAAGCTCAAGCAATGAGATTTTTGTGGCAGGCTTATATCTCTAAAATGAACCTTCTTGTAGAAAATGAGATCATTTCAAGCTCATGTGATAAACTTACTAAAAATAGAAAGTTTCCATAAATAGTAACCACGCTATCTACTTGTCCTTATTAAAATAGAAAAGACTAAAAATAAAATATTTTTGGGTGATGCAAGATTGCTCATACACCCAAGATGCTCCTGCATCAATTTATGTTGTGACAATCTATTGTTGTGATTATTATTTTTGAAGGTCCCAAAAAACTCACAACTTCTCATTCTTCATGGACTATCTCTAAGCACCGAATTGATTCATTTCCTTCCATACAACATTAAAAAGTCTTGATTGATACTATCCTTAGTGAATCACTAGTTTCCCTTTCTCCAAGAGACTTCTAGATTCTCCTCTTTGATAATACCATAACAAATACCTATGAAGATAATCTTCCAACTATATGTCTGTGTATCATTTCAATGTGTTTAGGATCACTATAATGCACTACAATTTTGGCTATTGATAATACTAATATCTATACGAACATGTTCTATTCAAAATCATTTTAATATCCAGTATTCTTTTCATTCCATGATATGCATATGTCATTACTACATTTAGGCCCAAATTGTAATGGCAGGCCATCACAATTGCGACGGACACCCATCACCCAAGAGATAGTACCACAAATTAGCTCCTGTTGGATGGGTGTTAGACTTTTTTTGTCACAAATTGTGACAACACAAGTGTCTTTTGTAAGTGTGACAGATTAAACTATCATAACTTGGAAGAGGGAAAGGGCAAGAGTTCATCTTCACATTGTTCCAATTGCAATAGCAGAGCATCACAATTATGATGACATAGGATTTTACTCTACCATCGCAATTGCGATAAATGTGTGACATTGGTCTTGTAGAAGCGATGACTATCTATCAGAAAAGGCCATTGCAAGAACAACAGGTATGTGATAGCTGTATTTGGGCTAGAGACATATCTATCAAAACAAGTTGTCACAATTGTAACGAGTGGCTGAAATATTTTAAAAAAAAATTATTGCTTGTGCAACATAGTTTATCAGTTCTTTTTTGTAGTAGTAAAGGTCAATTATACATGACTAACCTATATATTTAGTGGGCAGATATTCTATGTACAAAATACCATGGGACCATAGGTAAAAGGAGCCAAAATTTTAAATCTATTTGAATTATAGTAGAATATTGAACTATGGTGTGCTTTTGCATTGCCTGAAACTAATAGATTCACATAGTTAGTTGTCATGCAATCATAGGTTAGTGTTGAGCTTCATTTGGTTTTGAGAATAGTTTACTATTCTCTACTAATTAGGGCCAACTACGTAAAGGTAGAAGATCATTCCCCCCCAACATCTAAATTCCCCGTTAATATCTAAAATTCATTCATTCATTAATAAAACTCATTCATTTCATTAATTATTTCCTCGTTAACACCATGCGAATGATTTAATAAACTTGTGAATACAACTCTAAATTGAGAATGCACATGAAGTTGTGTTCTATATGAATGGACAATAGGCAGAGCTGAAAAAATACACCATGTTTATATTTATTTAATAGGTCTATGCAAACCTCTAACAAAAATGCAAAGCTATTGAGTTTTTTCAGCTCCACCCAATGTCATATGTATATGAATTGAGATTGCATATTGAACTATGGTGTCCTTTTGCGTTGCCTAAAAAAAATAGATTCACACAGTTAGTTGTCATGCAATCATAGGTTAATGTTGAGCTTCACTTAGTTTTGAGAATAGTTTAATATTCTCTACTAATTAGGGCCAAACACATGAAGGTGGAAGCTCATTTGGCCCCATCCCACAACATCTAAATTTCTTGTTAACATTTAAAATTATTTCATTCATTAATTAAAATTCATTCATTCCATTAATAAATCCTTATTAACATCATACTATTGATTTGATAAACTTGTGAATACCACTATGAATCAAGAATGCATATGTAGTTGCATTCTATATGCATGGACAATATGAAGAGCTGAAAAAATTCACAATGATTACATTTATTTAATAGGTCTATGCAAACCTCTAAAAAAAATATAAACCTATTGGGTTTTTTTAGCTTCACCTAATGTCATATGCATATGAATTGAGACTGCATATTGAACTATGGTGTCCTTCTGCATTGCCTAAAACTAAGAGATTCACATAGTTAGTTTTCATGTAATCATAGGTCAATGTTCAGCTTCACTTGATTTTAAAAATAATTTAATATTATCTACTAATTAAGGCTAACCACGTGAAGGTGGAAGCTCATTTGGTCCCCCCCCCCCCCCCCCCCCAACATCAAAATTCCTAGTTAACATCTAAACTATTTAACAAAGGATCAACCTTTAAAGTACTTGGAATGCCCTCATCACCTCCTACTACTCTCAGGGGAAGTCCATCTCCATTGCTCATGAGAAATTCATCAAAATTCTTTAGTGATTCCTACACATATAACATGGGTACATCCAAGAATGTCCTCATTGCATCTTGCATAAAATGAATCCAATATTACAAAATGCACCCTCAGAAATAACAACTCAAGTGAAACAAACACATGAAAAATGAGAGAGGAAAAGAGTAATCTACTTACCAATAGGCATTGTCATCGCATATGTAGCCATGCTACATGTTTTATGAGTTTTATTATTATTTTTTGTGTGTGAAGATCTCTTTATTTATATACATACATACATACATAGACACACACATATGTATGTGTATGTATGAATGTATATATACATATATACATATATATGTATATATTTATATACATATATATGTATATATTTATATACATATACATATGTATACAGAGATCACAAGGGCATGACAAAAAAATGCAACAATCACAAGGGCATGGCAATGAAATCCTAGATCTCTACTGATCTCTACAATCCACAAGATATATATATATATATATATATATATATGTATGTATGTATGTATGTATGTATGTATGTATGTATGTACATACATACATCTACATATGCAATTTTATCACTTCGGAAAATTGTATTTGATCCTGCTAGCTGGGAACAGCTAATTGTTCCTTCTATGATATGTTTTTTGTAAAATTCCTTGTGAACTCTACCCATTTTTCCTAGTTTGCATTATTTTTGTGTAGGATCTTGAGATAAGTCACTTAGCATAGGTTGAGTGAGTTTTATTGTTTTATTATTTGGATTCTAGAATATGTATGCAGTTGGATCAATATTTATGTTGTGCCAAGATCTCTATGTATATATACATATATAGGCACACACATATGTGTGTGTATGTATGTATATATGTATATACATACATACATTCATATACATAAATAATAGTAATATATGTATTGCATATGTATTTTCTTTTTGATTTCTTATAAGAGTGTTTCAAGGTTGGGAACCACTTCAACATTATTTGCATGGTTTAGAGGTAATGTCATTGTGGAAGAGGCTTCTACAAGGGAATGAGCCTTGTGATTATAGCATTTACACAGAAGCAAAACTTGCTTCTTCAAAACCTTACACTCAACTCTTCACCAAAGTTATTCTTCTAGCAATGAGAATAGTTGCTATGAATTCCTCGGAGCCAAGGGACCCTGAACCTATGCTACTTTTTATGGAGACATGGGAGAAGTTATGACTGGATCCAATACTTCATAACATTTTGGATCATATAGTGATGCCTAAATTAACGACATCATTACATACTTGGGATCCTTGCAGGGAGAGTGTGCAAATACATGGGTAAAAACACAAATCTATGTCACATTTTATAAAGAAACGAGATATTAGAATGTGACAGTTCAACATTAATGACAAAAAAAATGGTATTTGTGTTTTAAATATGAAGATGATGTAAACTGGTGAAATGTGTAGAATTGGATGAATTTTATGCCTATAATTTTTATAAATTTTTTGAGTAAGAATTTATTCATTTTATTTTATTTTGAAGTCCCTTTTTTAACTGTAAAAAATATAGGATGTAGTTCCTATCAAACAAGTGTATGCAAATCATCTTTTTTAATTCTGATTTGAAAATATCTTATAGATGACATGTATAGCTAGTGAACAAAAAAAGAAATTATATATATATTCTTTGTTATAAGTACTCAAGTTTGACCTTATCAGAATCCAATAGTTTTTTTCCTCCCATCAAAACTTCCCTATCAAATCTATACCTTCTTGAAACAAATTACATATTCGTGAAGAGGATTCTCTCCTCTAGAGATAAATATAATTTTTAATTTTTTTTGATATGATTTACTATTTTTTTCCTTTTTTGAGGGAGCATCTTTTGAAATGTTAAAATATTGACTTATAATATTTTGAGATTATAACATATTATAACTAATCAAAATAGTCAAAAAATTTATATAATGATGATATTGAATCTGAGATCTATAAAAGGGTATTTTAAGTTCTTGAAAAAAATTGAGTTTTGATAGAGAACTGAGATTTGACCAAAATAGGTTTTGGTATTATAAATGGTGATACAGATCTGTGTTTTTACCCTGCATGGTTACATCCTTTGATTTCATTGTTGGGTCAGCATATGGAGCCTTTATATCCAACCATTTGTTATAGATTGGGAAATGTGCTTCATGTCTGGAATGCAAGTGATCCATCTACATATGCAATTTTATCACCTTGGAAAATTGTATTTGATCCTACTTTCTAGGAACAACTAATTATTCATTTTATTGTACCTAATCTAATGATAGTTCTATAAGAATTTGTAACCAACCTAGCTAATTAGCAACTAGACCAATTTAACTAGGCTATGGCTTGTTTCTTTCTAAAAGTATCTACTATGATATGTTTGTATAAAACTTATTGAAAACTCTGCCCATTTTTCCTGGTCTACATTATTTTTGTGTAGGATCTTTAGGTAATTCACTTAGCATGGGTTGAGTGGGTTTTATTATTTTATTATTTGGATTCTGGATTATGTATGCAGCTAGATCAATTTTTTTGTAGTGCCAAGATCTCTTTGTATATATACATACATAGGCACACACACGTGTGTGTGTGTGTGTGTACATACACACACATATACATACATACATGCATACATACATACATATATACATATATATACATAAATAATAGTAATATATATATATATATATATATATATATATATATATATATATATATATTGTATCTACATTTTCTTTTCCATTTCTTATAATAGTGTTTCAAGGTTGGGAACCACTTCAACATCCTTTGCATGGTTTAGAGATAATGTCATTGTGACAGAGGCTTTTGCAAGAGAACGAGCCTCATGATTATGGCATTTACATGGAAGCACAACTTTCTTCTTCAACTCCTTACACTCAACTCTTCACTAAAGTTATTCTTCCAATAGTGAGTATAACTGCTACAAATTCCTAGGATCCAAGGGGCCCTAAACCTATTCTATGTTTTCTAGAGACATAAGAGAAGTTACTACCAACTTTAGTACTTCATAACATTCTGGATCATATAGTGATGCCCAAATTAACAACAAAAATAAATACTTGGGATTCTTACAGGAAGAGTGTGCCAATACATGCATGGTTACATCCTTGGCTTCCATTGTTAGTCTAGCATATAAAGCCTTTATATCCAACCATTTTTTATAAATTGGGGAATGTGCTTCATGCTTGGTATGCAAGTGATGCATCTGTATATACAATTTTATCACCTTGGAAAACTGTAATTGATCCTACTAGCTAGGAACAACTAATTGTTCATTTTATTGTATTTGATCTAATGATAGCTGTATAAGAATTTCTAATCAACCTAGCTAATTAGAAATTAGACCAATTTAACTAGGTTATGGCTTTTTTCTTTCTAAAAATATCTATTATGATATGTTTTTGTAAAATTTCTTGCGAACTCTGCCCATTTTTTCTAGTCTACATTATTTTTGTGTAGAACTACCCATATCACATGTAAGCACATTAAAATTGGATAGAGTAAGGGAAGAAAGTAATTTTTTCAAGGAAGAAACAATTTGAGCAATACTAATGATAGTGGAATCAATAGAGGAAATAGGTGGCAATGACACATTTGACACACTAGGAAAAGTGTAAAAATTAGTTGGAATAGAAGATGCTATAAGTGGAACATTAGGAATAGTAGGAGGATTATGATAAGTGTAAGGAACACTATTGTATTAAGGTTGTGAGATAGGAAATGAAGTAGGTGGAACACTCATAGGTAGAGAAGAAATAGTAAGACTACTAATAGGAGGATTAAATGGTTGAATATAAGTAGTCACAATAGGAGAAACATAAGAAGGAATGCTAGAGATAGTTTTGGAAAGAGACAAGGTAGATTCAACACTAGTGATATGTGAGACTATTCCTATTTCATATGTGGCTTGAGCTGAGGGCTTAATGTGAGTATGGACAAGGTGAGTAAGACCACACAAAAGATCCATGTCCATCGTTAGAGATCACTTTCTTAAGAGCATCAAAAGAAGCCATAGTATTGGTATTATGATTCTCTTCAAGAAGTCAACCATGCATTTTATCAATCTTAGTAGGAATCTTATGAACTTGTTCAAGAGGAATCCTTCAAGCCTCATCTTCATCATGAGATGAATGAGAAGAGTCATAATCCATAGAAGGATTAGGGTCATGAGAAACTATAGGATCACTAAGGTTCCTAAAGAGAGGAGAAGATGAATCTTGATCAAAGTGATCCATGAGTCTATGGCATCTCCTAAGGGGATACTATAAGTAGGGCTTAAGGTAATATAGCCCAAGGATGTGAGATTATCAATAGCCCAAGGATGCACCTACATTAGACACCAAAGGTTTCAAAAATAATATGTTCCATAAGGACTTATTAACATCTGAGGAAATTCAAAACTTAAATCCCATACACATTCTTAATCCAAAAATCATCTTCATCAATCATCCTAAAGGTTTATCCAAACTTACTGCTACAACCAACTAATCATCAAAAATATCAGTTCTTCTCTTGCAACTACAACTACTAGGATCAAATGAATCATACTTGTTTCAAGCCTTCATCTAATCTAAATTTTTCTTTCTTCTTCCTCTATTCTTAATCACAAGATCAAATAATTGGCTTTCAACAGTAGGAACCTCAACCACAAGTTTTTCTATCTTCAAATTGAAAGTCTTAAAAACACTTAAGTTCACTACAACATTTGGGGTCAAATTATGATGAAAATTTGTGACAATAGGGTAATTTGTGGATTTTCATGTTTTTTTTTTTTGCAGTTGTCATCGATGACATCACAATACTGACATTTGTGTCATAATTGCAATGCCTAGATGAGTATATAAAAAACCAAAAAAAAAAATGATATAAATCTTTCCCATTTTTTTTGATCAATTACGAAGATTTGTTCATGAAAGAGGGTGGAGAGCTCTGAATGAGGGTGGAGAGCTCTAAACATTGGTGGAGAGCTCTGATCTCTAAATTTTGATAGAGATTTCATTGTCATGCCCTTGTGATTTCTGTATTTCATTTTCGTGCCCTTCTGATTTCTACATTTCATTGTCGTGCCCTTAGTGGAGTTCAATGGAGATATAGGATTTTTTTTTGTGCCCTTGTGATTGTTTCATTTCATTTACATGCCCTTTTTATTTTTTCATTTCATTGTCTTTCCCTTGTTATCTTCATGCCCTTTCTCTGTGATTTCATTTTCATGTCGTGCCCTTGTGATCTCTAAGCCCTTGCTCTATGATTTTCTTCAAGGGGAGAAGAGGTACCTACGTAAATTTTCTTTTATTTTCCTTGTAAATGTGTATCTCTTTATATTTCCCTCACCAAGTGATTAAAGAATCTTCTCTTTATGTATATGTATGTGTGTCTATATACACACACATGCGTGTATGTATATGTACACACACACACACACACACACACACATGCATATGTACACACATATATATACATATGCATATGTATATATATGTATATACATACATACATATATATATGTATATACATACATACATATATATACAGGGATCACAAGGGAACGACAACGAGATGTAGAGATCACAAGGGCATAGCAACAAAATCCTAGATCTCCACAAGATCTCTTTGTATACACACACACACACACACACACACACACACACACACACACACACACACACACACACACACACACACACACACACACACATATATATATACATACATACATACATATATGCATACATACATCTACATATACAATTTTATCACCTTGGAAAGCTATATTTGATCATGCTAGCTGGGAACAACTAATTGTTCAATTTATTGTACCTAATTTGATGATAGTTCTTTAGAAGTTTGTAATCAACCTAGCTAATTAGCAAGTAGACCCATTTAACTGGGTTATTCCTTGTTTCTTTTTAAAAATATCTACTATGATATGTTTTTGTAAAATTTCTTGTGAATTTTTCCTATTTTTCCTAGTCTATATTATTTTTGTGCAAGATTTTGAAGTAAGTCACTTAGCACAAGTTGAGTGAGTTTTGATGTTTTATTATTTGGATTCTGGAATATGTATGCAAATGGACAATTGTTTTGTAGTGTAAGATGTAATAAGAACCTTAAAAAAAATCTCTTTGTATATATACATACATACATAGACACATATGTGTATGTACGTATGTATATATACACATACATATACATAAAGAGAAGCTTCTCTATTCACCTACTAAGGGAGATATAAAGAGATGTTGAAGGTGATTAGATTTCTTACAAATTTGACTATGAACATCTTTTCTATTTTTAGAACATAATTATTAGTAATCTTAACTCTTTATATTTGAAGTTATTGAACACCAAAGGGCAAGGAATTTATTGATTTTGATACCTCTCTTGGTTGGTTAGTTGGGTATAAGTATCATTTCAAAAGACACAAAGCCAAAAAGCATGTCACAAGAGGACATGTCTCATGTCCACTTGATGTAAAGTGCATAACTAGAAAGGTGTAAATGGGATTTCCCACCCTAATACCAAATCAAAAAGTTACCAAATCCCTAAACTTCTCACAAGGTCATAACTAGTTCAAATCCTCCAAATACTAAAGAAACAAGACTACCAACTTCTTCAAGCACCCATGTTCTAAGGATCAAATTCATCTAAACTATGGCTTCAGGACCTAATCCCCACAACTAGGCCAACATGAGGAAAGCACAAAAATGGTTTTATGCAATGGTTCCAAGGCATGAAATGGACTTAGGGCATCCACATAACATAAAATACATTATTGGTTTGTTCCCCACACTTCCACAATATATCAAACCCAAATTCACCTAGTAGCCCTATTAGGCCTCCTTGAGAGGTTTTTGGTATCTAACTTCCAAAAGTCCCAAACAAACCTTGAAAAAAAAAATGTTCTAGATACTCTTTTTGGAGCTATATCCAATCCCAGATCACTAGGACTCAATTCGACTCTAGCACTCACTTTCCTTCATTAAGTAATGTAGTCCTAATTGGCCTAATTAGTATTGGTTTACAAATAAACTATGGGAAAGTGGGGTCATGGAAACATACCCAACACTCAAGAATTTATATTCACCTTCCTCCAACTTCCTTCCCAACACTCAACCCTCTGACAGGTCTCCTTCTCCTATTATAATCTAAACAACACACTCACAAGGTCAAATCCTCATAGGCACTTGACCTAGGGTTGGTTAGGAAAAATAGAAAAGAAAACATTTCCCAATATTGAAACCCTAGAATCACTGAGAGGACCCATCTAACTATCATTCCCCAAGGGGCCATTAAAAATCAATAGTGGGAGTCACAGTAGAGGGTAGGCCCATCTTTGAAGCTTGAACAAAATTGTTGTCCTACAAACCCTCCTGTACAAAAAATAGAATACGTTGAATGAAAATCCACACAAAATGATGAAACCAAAAGGAATGGAAAGATAAAAATATTCTTCAAAAAATCATCTAATCATGCCTACCAATCTGTATAATATGGAAAAATTACAAGAAACCAATAAAATTGCTTCAAAATTGAAAAAATCTCTTATTGTGACTTCTCCTAATTTGTACAATCTACCCTTTGTGACCTCAAAAATGAGGTATATGTCCTTCTTACATCCATCCCAATGGTTATAACTATTTTTTGAATAGTTACAACTCATTTTCAACTAAGTTGCATTTTTTTAGCAAATTTTACAAGTTTGCAAATTAGCAATTTTGCACAAAAAGAACAACTTTTGCAATTTTCACAATTTTTTAATTCTAAGACTTGGAAAAGGTTCCAACTTATTAAAAAACAACATCTAAAACCACCTAATCCTAGGCTATCTTAACCAAAAAATAAAAAGACCCAATTTTTCCCAATTAGCAACTTTTCCAAAGTGACCTAGGCATACATGAAGGTGTCTTTTCATTACAACCATGGATTTTTCATCAAAGAATTATTTATCCTAGTCTGATTAGGTGAGAAACCAAAAAATTAAACCAAAATCCACAATAGTCCCTTGGTGCTCTATACCACCACTCATGACATGACTGTTGATATAAACAATTATTAACCTTATACTAGTACACACATGCATGCATATACATACATACATACATACATACATACATACATACATACATACATACATATATATATATATATATATATATATATATATATATATATACATACATACATATACTCACACACACATATATATATACATACATACACACACATACATACATACATGAAAATAACAATGCACTTTCTATGAGTTTACAATTGTTCAAAAAAATTAATGTTTTACAAGAATATGCACCTGAAGAACTATTAGCTCAAAAGAAATAACATGGTGTTGAAACAATAAATAAAGTGCTTGACATGAGAGGTCTGTAAGTGAGGATGTTGACCAATCTTAAAAACTCGAATGCTGAAATGAAAGCTCTCGATGATCAAACATCTATGTCAAGGTTACAACACAATATGAAGCTGATTTTAGATATGGGAGAGGAAAATATTTAGAAGTTTGATAATCAAAATTTAAGGTATGAGAGAGAAGGAGAAGGAGCAACTTTAGAAAGAGAAGGAGAAGGAGTGGCTTTAGAAAGAGGTTGCAGGGCATAAACAACAAATAGACAACATTGAGGATATTATGGGAGCCATTGGATAAAATCTAAGAAAGTTTTGTGGTAGGTACTATGACATTGGAATCACTTCACTGTCTTTGAGAATTTACAGTCCAAATATTTGGAGGACTACAAGTTGTGCAATTTGTCATCCATTGCATCTGAATTTTCTTATAAGAGTGTTTCAAGTATTGGCATAGTCTCCCTGCGATGATCCCGAGTATCAATTTCTTATAAGAGTGTTTCAAGGTTAGGAACCACTTCAACATCCTTTGTATGGTTTAGAGGTAATGTCATTTTTGCAGAGGCTTCTGCAAGGGAATGAACCTCATGATTATGGTATTTACACATAAGCATAACTTGCTTCTTCAACTCCTTACACTCAACTCTTCACTGAAGTTATTCTTCCAATAGTAAGAATAGTTGCTACAAATTCATGGGAGCTAAGGGATCTTGAATCTATGCTACAATTTTTGGAGACATGGGATAAGTTAATACCAACTTCAATACTTCATAACATTCTAGATCATATAGTGATGCCAAAATTAATAGTAATAGTAGATACTTGGGATCCTTGCAGGGAGAGTGTGCCAATACATATATGGTTATATCCTTGGCTTCCATTGTTGGGCCAATGTATGGAGCCTTTATATCCATCCATTCATTATAAATTGGGGAATGCACTTTATTCCTAAAATGCAAGTGATGCATATGCATATGTAATTTTATCACCTTGGAAAAATGTATTTGATTCTACTAGCTAGGAATAGATAATTGTTCATTTTATTGTACCTAATATGATGACAGTTCTACAAGAATTTGTAATCAACCCAGCTAATCAGAAACTATTCCCATTTAATTGGGTTATGGCTAGTTTCTTTCTAAAAATATCTACTATGATATGTTTTTGTAAAATTTCTTGTGAGCTCTACCCATTTTTCCTAGTCTACATTATTTTTGTGCAAGATCTTGAGGTAAGTCACTTAGCATGGGTTGAGTGAGTTTTATTGTTTTATTATTTGGATTCTAGAATATGTATGCAACTAGCTCAATTTTTCTATTGTGCTAAGATGTAATAAGCACCTTAAAAAAGATCTTTAAGATATATACATGTTTACAAGGAAATATAAAGAGATACTTGTTTAGAGGGAAAAGAGAAGAATATTTACATAGCCCTTGAAGAAAATTGTAGAGCAAGAGAGCAAGGGCACAACACGCCAATGAAATCATAGACCAAGGGCATGGCATGACAACAAAATCACAAAGAAAGGACACAACACAACAACAAAATTGTAGAGTAAGGGAACCACAATGAAATGCAAAGATCACAAGGGCATGGAAATGTTCAAATCTCTCCACCCTCTTTTGCATGCATCTTTCTATTGGCACTCAAAATTGCATTCCTATTTTGAGTGTCCATTCTAAGTTTTGAGTCCCTATAAACGCTTTTCATGCATATGTACCCAGTTGTTGTCTTAATACCTAAATGGTGTTTTATGTTTCTAACACCCTTCATTTAGCCTATACATGTGTTCCATGATGATAGATTGACATTTCCAGCCATTCTGCGAAGTCCCATTTTGAGTTGTTTTTAGTTCTACATTTTCTGCCTGTGTCAAACAATGATCAGAGGGCATGTTCAAATTTGAATATCTTTCACTTGGTTATGATTCATGACCTTCCACTTTGAAGATGTTTAACATGCATATCAGAGAACCTATGTTCCAAGTTTCAAGTCATTCCAAGTCCATTTGACTAGGTTTTGAACCCCTCAAAGTTGGTCAGTTACCTCTATTGTAAATTTGCATTTTGTTCATATTCCTGGGTAGCCTTGTTTGACAAGCTATAACTTTTGACCAGTTGACCCAAATAAAATTTTTATTTTGCATCATATTCTAGGGTTAGAGACTTGTTACGCTTTAGATTTGAGTTGATGACGAATCCATTTGATTAGTTTTCAAACATGATTTCATTTGCAATTTATAAAGTTTCACTGGTAATCAGAAGTGGAGGATGAGTCGGTACCCCTATTCATGATGTTATTTTTGGAATAAATTATTAGAAAAAATGCTTCTAAGAGAAGGGGGTGGGGGTGAATCAGAAGTACTAGCCTTTTTAACTATTTCAAATCCTTAATAATATATTTTTGAAACGAACATGCATGCATATAAACATTAAGCAATCATAAGAAACCAATATGCATCACCACATAACACTTAAGATTTGGTAACCCAGAAACCCTCTAGAAATAAGAAGGTAAAACTAGGGTGCGGATGATACCCACAAAATAACTACAGTAATAATGTTTGACCACTTCTGATGGTTTGCCCTATTAAAGGCTTGCCCTGTCAAAGGCTTTACACTATATCAATAGTGACCTGATTAAAGGATTTACAAACACTTTACATGAAGTGTCACCTTGTCAAAGGATTTAGTCACCTAGTTAAAGGATCTATAAAATAGCTACTAAGCTAACCTATCATCATAGGATTTCCTTTCTAATACAATGACTAAAGAGTATTAGGTATAATAAACCTGATGGCTTACAATCCTTCGATTACTGAATACAGGCACTTGATGTGCTCTTTCTAATCTTGATCCTCTATGATCTGATTCTCTTTTCTCTGATATTAGTCTTCCTTATACACCCTTTTTTTTTTTTTTCTCTCTCTTATATTCAATGTTATTTCCTCTTCCTTATAAAGACACTCAAAGACTTAGGGTTAGGTATGGATCTACGATCCATATTTAATCTCTGATTTTTGCTTATTCCTTACACATCTCTTATTGGTTGCATGCCTTCTCCATTTTTCTTATTGGCTGCATGTAGATTGCATAGGAAATATAAATGATTTGATCTTATCACTTAAATATTTCAATATTTGTCTTATGTCAGCTATGAAAATGGTTTACATTTGAGTTTGTGAAGTTTCAAACTCATGTGCTGATTCTGAGTTACTTGGCACTTACTGCTTCTTGATGCTTGGCACCTTTTGTAACTCAGCTTCTATATATGCTCCTATCTTGCTCAACATCATTTAAGACTCAACACCTAAATAATTCTTGGTACTTAGATCATGCTTGGCACCTATACTCACTCGGCACCTGATCTTCACTCGGCACCTGAAGACTGCTCGGCACCTAAAGATCACTCAGCACTTGATGAATTTCCTGACTCGGCACACACTGTGGCTTGACATACATAGTGTACTCAGCTTCAATGTGGAAAGTGGTTGTGTGTTGGCACTCAAGTGTCAAAACCATTTTTAGACTAGCAATCTCCCCCTTCGACATGAGTGTCAAAAACACTTAACTAAGCAATATTTATCTAATCTTATGAGTACATTTTCTGATCTTCTTGGTATGTATATTTTTTTTGATTTTCTTGGTATGTATACAGAGGTTTAACAAAAATTTGTAACTTACAATATATACCTCAAAATTATTATAACTCTTATAACTCCCCCTGAGTTGATCATGCCAATGTCTTGTGCCATTATGCCTAATGTTCTCTTTAATATATCTTCACAATATTATCTCCCCCTTAGAGTATTATCTCCCTCTTTTTGATACTTATGTCAAAGGGTCCTAAATAGTAATGCCATGTTTGGCCAAAAATGTCTTGTTTACCTCAAGGAGTATTTGGAGAGCTACATCCCAATTATTTAAGGCAATATCCAATGACTTTTGTTGGATTGCAAGCTCTGTTGCGAGATCAACCAGTCCTTCATGTGTAGAAATATTGGGATCCTTCTTCAGGACTGTTTCTGCATACATTTTCTCCTTGTGCAATACTTCTAAGTGAGGAGTAATGGAGGCTTGAATGTGCATCAACTTTTCTTTGATAGTGGCCTCTTCTGCTGATAATGCAGCTAATTCCCTCTGAGTCTGTAATGTATGAGAAAATTTCTTTTCACTCTGTGCAAGATCTGAGGGTAGTTGCATGCTAGAGAGTTTTAATTTACTCTCAAGGTTCAAAATTTTGTGATTTATTTCATGTGTGAACCTGGAAAAATCACACAATTTGCTGTAAAGGGAAAATATGTTCCCTAATACACTTTTTACATTTTCCAATTTCTTGGCTAGGTCAACCTGTCCCAAAATTATGTTATTAGCTATTTTCCTAGTTGACTTTGCCTATAAACTTCTTTTCTGACCATTCCAATAGTTTTACATTAGTATCATGGTCTTCATTATTTACTTGGTCAACAATATCAGATAATTGCTCAAGTATTGGCTTGTTTGCATCTGGAGGTTGAAGACTAAAAGAATCCATGAATATATCTTTTATTTCATTTAGTGCCTACTTGTATTTGTAGTTTATTCTCATTGCCTCTTGTTTCCTCCTCTTATCCAATGCACTCTGTATTTCATTCATCTTTTCCTCATTTAGAGTGCTTGAATCATAATAGGGTATTTTGATTTCTTCATAAAGCTTAGGAATACCATAATGGATGGTCCTGGCTACCCTTGTAGAACTTGAACTTGGTGTACTGACATGTAAGGTTATCTTTTCAGTACTCTGCTCATGACTAGATTTGGTGGGACTTGCTGTTTTTGGTAATTCAATCAAAGTTTGTATTGTAGACTCCTCTTTATTTTGAGTTTCTTCATTATCCTCTTCTTCTTCCTTGTCTTCTTCTTGTTGTGTCACTGCTACTGGAGGAGTACTCGCTGTCTGAACTATTGTCCCTATGATTACCTATGTTGTTGCACTTGGCTCCTAATGAGTTTGAGTGACAAATCTTGGTGTTGACAGAGGTGGTAGAAATGTAAGCCCAGTAGTTTGAATGGTTTGCGGTGGTTTTTGTGATGGCACGTTGACTTCTTTGAGTTTATCTACTGACTTTTGA
Source organism: Cupressus sempervirens (assembly GCA_028749045.1). Taxonomy (NCBI): domain Eukaryota; kingdom Viridiplantae; phylum Streptophyta; class Pinopsida; order Cupressales; family Cupressaceae; genus Cupressus; species Cupressus sempervirens. The sequence goes on along the minus strand of CM053788.1, from coordinate 38,766,711 downwards.
AGATTGTCCACACTGACCAATATGGGACTTATACACAACTATGCTTGTAGAGTTGTTTGGTCAAGGATCTTAGTAAGATCTGCTACAGTTAATGGGTTGATGTTTTGTAATGTAGTGTCAACACCATCCTTAATCTTTATGATTTTTACAGGTGTGGTAGGTGAGTGAGGTGAGATAGGAGGTAAAAGATGCATGCCTTGCACACCTTGTTGTTCATCAGTTCCTTTGTCTTCATCTTTTCTTTCCTCCTCTCTTTCTTTTTTATTTTCCTCTTATTCAACCTTTTTCTCTTCTTTTGTTTTCTATTCTCTCCTTTTCCTTCTTTCTTCAGGTTTAGTAGTAGCTTCCTCTTTGTATATCTCTTCAAGAACATCTTCAAACATCTTGTACAAGTTTTTCCAAACTCTTGTTGTTCTCTGCACAACTTCTTCAATTTTATTTTGTAGGATGGAGAATGCCCTATATTTAGGTGTAAACATTTTGTTATGCCTTTTGACTGCTTGAGTTACCTGTTCTTTTGTTAAATCAAGCAATAGGTTTGCTAGGGTTGATTCCCCCATCTCTTTCTCCATCATTAGGCAAAAATGCCATCTATCTTCTATAGTTTTGGACAATTCCTTTGGAAATTGTCCATCTAGTTCAAGAGGTGTATACTTGAACTGTGCCATTAATGCATAGACTAATTCTTCTATGTTATTTTGTTCCTCTTTACTAAACTTATTGAAATCAATCTTTTTCATTTCATTTAAGTCTCCATTCCTAATCTTCTTACATAATATATCAATTGATGATTTAGGAGGACTTACCTCTTTAGTCTAATATTCTTCATCAGTATTAGGTTAAGCCACATATCTTTTCCTTTTATTTGGCTCTTCTTGTGCCTTTTTGTTTTTCTTCTTTGTGGCTTCCTCTTTAGCCTTTTGGGTAGAGGCCCTTGTTTTAGCTCTGGTTGTTGGCTTCTTTAGAATTTGCATGACAACTTTCTTTGGTGAGGGCTAAGAAGCAGGAGGTGTCTTTGTTTTCCTTTTGATGACTCTGCCTCTGATGGGTGCCTCCTTGGTTTTTGTTTCCTCAGCACTCTCATCTTTCTTTTCACCTAGACTTTGAGGCAATTCAAGTGGCTCTTGATCTGGCTCACCTTCTTCTTCTCCTTCACTAATCTCTTCTTCTTCACCTACTGCACTTGATTCTCCAACACTAAATTTCTTCTTTATCTACTTTACCAGATTGTCCTTTTTCTTTACCGCTGAGGCTGTCTTGAGTTCTGTAACAACTCTTGATTTTACAGTGTCATATGTTCCAAATGCCTTGGTAGTTTTGTCCATTTCCTTTGCAAGTAAAGTTGTGATGGCTGTAGAAGCTTAGTCAACATCAAGTTCATATCTTAATGTTCTAAGCCATCTTGTTCTAGGAAGGACTACTTGAATGTAGGTGTAATCAATATCAACAAGAAAACATATGTCATTTATATGCTTTTCTACTAGTGAGACTGGTATTCTCATTCTATTCTTCATTGCATTTTTGAAATCCTCAAAATTGATAGATATTTGATCATCAAAGCTATCTCCCATTTGTGCAATGAAATCATTAATTTGGTCAACAATTGTTTTATTTTGACTCCAATTGACTTTGCCAAATGAAGGGAATTCCTTAATTACATAGAAGAACATACAAACCAATACTAAACCAAATTTGCACTGTGCTCCCTTGGATTTTCTAATAGCTCCAAGATTTTCATTGATCTATTGCAACAAGAGTTCTACAAGATCATAAGTGTGATCTTTCTTTACAAGTTTATGTGCCACATCTACTACTATGCAGGGTACACTATTTAACCTGCTGGATTGGTAAAACTTATGTGATATGATCCTTGCAGAAAAATCTAAAAGGGGATCAGTTATGGTGTCTATAGTCATGCCTCTATTGTTCCACTTTGCTCCTATGTTTTTCTCAATTGTTTCCTTCTTTTTTCTTCTCAAGGACTTTGGCCGATCTAGAGTTAGAAAGCCAGTAACCCTATGAACCATCTTCTTAGTAATCCTGACATGTCCTTGTTCTAACCAGAATGATCCATCATGGATTCTGTTGAGTATAATGCGTATCCACTCATTTTTGAATACGATTGGAAAAGCTAGGGCTTTGGTTAAACCCTTCTTTTTTATGATAGAAAACTCATCTTTCAGAATACCATTATCACAAAGTTTGTTATAGGCATTAAAGATTTCCAAATCTCCTATGGCTCCTATTTTACAATTATAGTATTTTTGCACATCCTGAACCATAACAACTTTTATAGGGATGGCAGATAGGGCACCAGTAGGATCATTTTTGTATGCAACGTCTGGTGTAGGTCTAAACTCAAGTTGCTTAACTTCGTTGCTGACAAGTTGAATCTCTTGGGTCATTTTTGAGCTTGACACCATTTATATATAAACTAGGGTTTTAATGATTTAAAGAAAAACTTCTCAAACTGTAAAACTTGGCACTTGAAGGAAATACCTGGATAGATACTTAGATAACTTGGGTAGGTGCCGAATTGCTACAAATCACTAGTTGAAAGCTTGAAAATCACTCAGATGTGCTCAAAGTAATCGCTCTTTGTGTGAATGGCTCAAGAATGAATCAAATTTTACTTTTAAATGATAGAAGAAACTTTTGCATTTAATGCATTTTAGTACCTACACCTATCACTCAGCTTCCAAATATTTTTCAACTCGGCATCTAGTTACTTTGTTGATAACTCAGCATCCAAAGTAGTTTTACTCGGCATCTAAAGATGACTCGGCATCATTGTTCAAATTTTAGTCTTAGCATATTATCTTATGCTTAATTCTTCTTTTCAGTGCTTCTTTGTCTTGGGACTGATGTATGATATAACTTTGTATATTAGTCCCATAAATCTCCCTTATGCTTAGTTTGATGAAGTGTGATCACTTGACCCATTAGGTGAAGTGATCCTTTTGCTTGATGTACTGCATTCATCTTTCTTCTTCCAAATCTTATTCATTTGTCGTCTTATGACATCAATATTTTCTTTTCCTTTGTTGGTTTTAGTATTTGGTGCTTTGGACCTTGTAGGACAGTTCTTGCTGGTATGACTAGTTTTCAAGCAACTAAAGTATGTGGTTTGGCTCAACCATCTTTTATAGTTTCTCTTGAAATGTGTTCTTATGCAATTCTGGGGTATATGTACATATTCCTAACAATAGTGACAACCATACCTGGTGTTATAATCCCAATGGTAGTGGCTTTCATTCCCTTTTGCTAGTTGATTTGGTGTCCACATGAGCTTTGATCTGCATTCAAATGCCCTATGTCCATATTTCTTGCAATTATGACAATGTCCATCAAATCTTTGTGTTCTTGGGATTTTGGATCTATAGTCTTGTGTCATATGTCCTTGCATTTTGCACTTGTAATAGTAACTCTTGCTTTTATGTGTGTTTGGCTAATTGATTCTTCTACTCCTACAAATATTAGCAGTATGTCCCTTTTTATTACAGTAATGACAAGTGGGTTTAAAATCCTTACCTTTGTCACTTCTTTGCTCAACACTCTTTGATGATTCACCAACTTTAGTGCTGTTGTATCCAAGTCCTGATGTGTCATGGGTTGATCTTGGGAATTTCAGCAACTGTTCAAAGTACTTTATGGCTTTTCTTGACTTGTTGAGATTCTCTGCTATCTCCTTTTCTCTGTTCAATTCATTCTGTAATTGTTCATTCTGCATCCTCAGAGTAGAGATCTCAATATCTTTCATATTAAGTTCATGATGAAGGTTCATCATTTGAGCAAGTGTATCCATCTGCATGTTTGAGATCCTTGTTAATTCAGTACATTTTTCTTCCAGTCTGTGTGTAAGATTTCTTTTGTCATCTTCTATCATGACTCTATCCTCAACTGCTCTTTTCTTTTGTTTAGTGATTTCACATAACATTATGGCCTATGATTCATGTTCCATCTTGAGAGATCTTATCTCATTTTCTTGAGCTTTGTTTTTCTCCATCAGTTCTGCTATTGCTGCATCAAATTCTTCAGTGTCTCCATTGGCAAACACTTGTGTGGTATCAATCTCCTTGTAGCGTATGTCATTTTCAGCTATGGCTATCTCCTTTCTTCTTTTTAAAGATTTTCTTAATTCCACTCTAGTTTCCTCTACCTTTTGTAGAGTGAGATGCACATCTATCACGTGGTTTTCAATGATCTTTCCAAGTTTGAAAACTTCCATCCTTAGATCTTTTCCTCCAAGCTATTAGGCTTTTTTTTGAGAGAAACTCAGCTCCGATACCAATTGTTGGAATAAATTATTGAAAATAATGCTTTTGAGGGGGGGGGGGGGGGGGGGGGTGAATCACAAGTACCAGCCTTTTAACTATTTCAAATCCTTAATAACATATTTTTGAAATGAACATGCATTCATATAAACATTAAGCAATCATAAGAAACCAATATGTATCACCACATAACACTTAAGATTTGGTAACCCAGAAACCCTCTAGAAATAAGAAGGTAAAACTATGGTGGGGATGATACCCACAAAATCCCTGCAGTAATAATGTTTGACGACTTCTGATGGTCTGCCCTATTAAAGGCCCGCCCTATCAAAGGCTTTACACATTATCAATAGTGACCTGATTAAAGGATTTACAAACACTTTACATGAAGTGTCACCCTATCAAAGGATTTAGTCACCTAGTTAAAGGATCTATAAAATAGCTGCTAAGCTAACCTATCATCATAGGATTTCCTTTCTAATACAATGACTAAAGAGTATTAGGTATAATAAACCTAATGGCTTACAATCCTTTGATTACTGAATATAGACACTTGATCTACTCTTTCTAATCTTGATCCTCTATGATTTGATTCTCTTTTCTCTGATATTAGTCTTCCTTAAACACCCTTTTTTTTTTTGGCTCTCTCTTATATTCAATGTGATTTCCTCTTCCTTATAAAGACACTCGAAGACTTAGGATTAGGTATGGATCTATGATCCATATTTAATCTATGATTTTTCCTTATTCCTTGTACATCTCTTATTGGTTGCATGCCTTCTCCATTTTTCTTATTGGTTGCATGTAGATTTCATAGGAAATATAAATGATTTGATCTTATCACTTAAATCTTTCAAGATTTGCCTTATGTTGGCTATGAAAATGGTTTACATCTGAGTTTGTGAAGTTTCAAACTCATATGTTGATTCTGAGTTACTCGGCACTTACTGCTTCCTGATGCTCGACACCTTTTATAACTCGGCTTTTGTATATGCTCCTATCTTGATCGGCATCGTTTAAGACTTGGCACCTAAATAATGCTTGGTACTTAGATCATGCTCGGCACCTGTACTCACTCGGCACCTGATCTTCACTCAGCACCTGAAGACTACTTGGCACCTAAAGATCACTCAGCACCTGATGAATTTCCTGACTTGGCACACGCTGTGGCTCGGCATACATAATGTACTTGACTTCAATGTGGAAAGTGGTTAAGTGTGTTGGCACTCAAGTGTCAAAACCATTTTTAGACTAACAATTTTTTTTTTTTTTTTCCATGATTTCTTGGATCAAATGGTTTATTCCCCTATATTCTACTCCAAAAATATTTCAAGTGTGCCAGTTTATAAGTCTTGATGAATCTGTTTGCACACTTTTCCATGGTCATTCCATTCACAAAAAAAACTATTTTATTGATGTTCACTATCCTGCGAATCCAAGTAGCCAACTTTAGACATTTGCCAAATGTGCTCTGTGATTCATCATGAGCCCAAATCATAGAATTACATTCTCCTCATGACAAAGTACCAATGCCCCATTTTTTAGAATCTCAACTGCCCATTTGCCTAGTTTTCAAGGCCAAAACCAAATGTAATTTCCATCTTTTTAACATGTTTATTCACAGGTGAATTTAAGTAGACATGTTTAGAGGTCAATATCTTTTGACCCCAATGTTTTCATGTGAGAGGATTTGGTAGGCTTGTTGAACGTGTTAGAGAGATAATATTTCCAGAGTTTTAGAGCCCAACCAGGTGTTTTCATCAAGTTTTAAAGCTAGGCAATAGGCCTCCTATCACAAATTTCACAGTGGTGCAGAAATGATTTAAAATGAGTTTTAATGATCAATCAGTGGTCAAAGTCTAATTCCAGTCAATTCATGATGATTGGTGAATCAATTTACATATTAGTTGTTTAGAAACAATTTTGTTTTTAGCCAGACCCGCTTTGGGGCCTGACTGATTTCATCTGTTGCTCAGAGTCTTGATAGTAATAGCTTTGCCAATGTTGCCTGCATAAGTGACTGAAATAATCTTTGACTATTTGATTTTAAAGATGAGTTCATTTTAATATGTTAGCATTGGTGAAGGGTCTATGCCTCAATGGTAATCTTTATTTTAAGATTGGTGCACACTTTTTACAGAGGCTTATATAACAAGTTATGGCACTAGCTCCAATATTTATGCATTCTCCTATAAATGGGAATCATGTATTACTCTTAAACTTAAGTCTCAACCTGCATGTCCAAATTTGAGTCATATTTTTTGAGGTATGATACAAACTAAATTTAAAATGTTTTGAAATAAATACTTGGAGAAAGAGAAAAGCTCACTGTGATGAATGAATCCATAGAAAATGTAGAAGTCCCAAGAGGAGTAATCAGTCCATGGTAGAGGCAATTGATTAGGAGCCTTGCATAAATAGAGGAAGGCATCACATTTTACAGTGGAGGAGGTTAGAAATAAAACCCATGGCAGTAGCAGAGGAATGGGGCACTCATGTCCTGAAGCGGCTGCAACATGAAGGAGTGTCTACGCCAAGTAGAAGAATAGGGAGCCCCACGTTCTAAGGATAATGATCACAGCAGGCTGTGGGAAAGATTCACCTCAAAAAAAAGGAAGTCATGGTTTTGAGAAGGGTGGCAGCCTAATGCAATGAGGAGATAATACAAGAGACACCATCTATAGCAGGACCATCCACGTGCATCAGTAGAAAGAGAAAAGGAACCACCAGGGGAATTACATATAAAATGGGAGTGCTTCATGTTAGTTTGGAGAGGATGTTTGGAGCGGCAACATAGAGAGTGAGTCTTTTCATCCCACATGCTTCCAAAAAACAATCCATATGGTGTTTAAGATTGCACAACCTTGAGATTATGTTGTCCTCAATAGACACGTCTTATCTAACATCGAGCTCATTGCAAGTTGGGACCCATCCGTGGCTAGTATGGAGGAATATGGGTCAATATTTTGAGTAGGTGAAATGCCAAAAGGAGTGCCACTTGCTAGTTTGTTAGCCCAGTCAGGAGATCGCAGAAGTTAATTTGGAGAATATCGATGTTACGATTATGAGCTTGTCGTGTGATCGAGCATTGGATTCCAATGGCCTCCAATGCTACGATGAGACCCTCTATCAGGAGATCGAGAGAATTCATTCAGAGGCCGACGATGGTACGCTGGATAGGATCGACGGAGGGGGGAGAAAGGGCCCGCAATCTTTAGAAATTTGTAAGGTCGTGGGAGTGAAAATCTTCAAATGTGATGCTATGAGAAGGAGAAAAGTTTTAAAATATCAATGATATATTAATGTGCTTATTATTGTTGGGAGATTGTGGCAGAGTTTTTAATGGAATGCGATGTTATGATTTTATCATAATATCGTAGGGGCTAAAATTTAAAAGTCATTTCAATTGAAAATGTAAAGTGGGGCCTGCTCAGCCAATAAAGGACTGGTACATGGCAAAGTGGAAATGGAGAATGATATAAAAAAACAAAATTTCAAAATGATTTTCCAATGCCCAGATTTTCAAATTTAAGGATTTGAATTATTTTAAAAATTTTATATAGTTCATATTATATAACTTTTAAAAAAAATCAATTTTAAACATGCTCTATACAATCTGGGAGGTAGATTTTCAAAATGGTCTCAGGGGGACAATTTTTGTCCAAAATGTATAGTGTAATATACTGTTGGAACCAGAAAAGAGCGAACTCTCCATTTTTGCAGTCAATTTTTGCATAATTATGTTTTCAGATGAAAGTGATATCAAATATAGAGATATTTTCATCTAATTTGACTTCTCCAACAATTGTAAGGATGAACTAAATTTTTTTTGATGCAGTTGGGAGCACTTATGTTTTTGGCAACAACACAAGTTGATTTTCATGACAAAGCAATTAAGACATGTTGAAATCAAATTTTTGGAGCCTCAGTACAGATTGTGATGATTTCTTGATATTTCTCCATGAGATATTTGCACATTTTAAAGTGGAATTATATCAGATATTTTGGCATCATTTATGGTTTTCAAGTACAGATAGATGGGGAAGTTCAGTTTCAGCAACTTCAAATTGAAGACTCTTTTAGTGGGACAGATGTCAATTCCAAATTACAATTCCTGAAAGATCTTCTCTCCTATATATCTTCCTCTTCTTCTCATTGTAATGGTTCCAATTCTTTGAAGATTTTAGGAGAATTGTGAGACTAATCTAGTTCCAATTTCTTGAGATTTTCTCATAGTTGTGATACCAATTTTCTCAGTGTTATCCTATTGTGAATAACATATTGTATTCCTTTTGAGGCATTTTTTATATTACACAGTCATTCTTTGTGTATTTTTTGAGTTTTGATATGCAGATGATGTATTTTTTTCAATGAAATTAATACAAGAGCTTCACCTTTCTTAGTTTCATTATGATCCTCATCTCCTTCTGTTATCTGTAATGTTTTGTGTTTGAGAACGAAGAGCTTGGACTCAATTGCAATCCTTTAAGGTTGTATGTCTGGCTAAACTTGCTGTTGGAACAAAGAATCTAAGTAAATGCTTGTTTATATTGATAGGGTTGCAGGTTACACTAGAAAGATTTCATCATAAGTATGAGAGTTGTTATGAAGATTGATGTCTATTTGCAAGTCAAATAGATAGATCATATGCCTGAATATATGAGTATACTTTAGGTATCCATTTTCTTGTTAAGGTTTAGTTGATGCCCAATGGATAAGGGACTGGTCAGCTTGAAGGTTACATGTTCTCTATTGTTGCATATCTAGATGATGTTAAGATACAAATCTTAATTGAATATCTTTCCTTTTGTGTTTAAGAATTAAAAGATTTTTTCCTCACTTGGTTTATCAGGTTCATGTGCTCTGTTATTAGGTATTTCACCCATGAAAGTTTGCATAAACATAGAAGATTAAGGGATTTTATCTGTTTTCCAGATTCAGTTGTATGCCTTTACATTGGTACTATATAAAGAGTCTGAGGTCCACATGCCTAGGTCTAACAGAGCCTGAAGAAGAAGAAGGATTTATCCTTATAGTTGGCCCAAGACTACAGTCAAGTGCATCCATCATAGGAATTTTCTAACCTTAGATGTATTGGTCTGGTTTCTTGGTTATTTCCAAAACTGTTAAATCAGGAGCCAACAAAATGGTGACTCTGCTAGGGAGTATTGCAATCTGAAGGTGATTCAATACGTTTACAAGAAAGGCATGTGTAAAGTTTATTATCAGCAGTAAGGTCATACTGAAGTTTCATGTCTCCAAGTGACATTTTATCTAGGACTACAATATCTTTGAAGGTTGAAGAAAGAATGTATTGTTACTAATGTTTCCATCATTAGTTAGTTCAGCTAGAAGTGTTTTCAAAGTGTTGAGGTGTCAAAGTCAAAGGTGAACAATGGTTTGTTCTCTATTTTCAAGATTGTAAATCTATAAGAGTGGTTTTATGGTCTATGCTTTTTCCTACCATTGAAAGTCTGGTTCAGATTTTGTCAAGTGACAAATCTTGTTTTATATTCTCATGTTTATGAGTGGTGACTCTATCTCTGTACTAGTATATCCTAGTTGATTTCATGATTTAAAGTTGAAGGACTTTCAGTTGTAGGGTAGATTTGAGGCTCTTGTTAGTTTCTTAAAAACAAAATTGTGCTTGACTAAGGTTCAGTGTTGTTGTTTTTGTTGGTTGAAAGAAATTTGATGTTCAAAGTGAATCACAACTATGATTTATTTGTCCTTTTAAAGAAGGTGGTGGCTCTATAAGGTTTTCATCAGTGTGTGAAAAAGTATCAGTTCACACTTGTGCCAGAATCAACAGAGGAAAGTTTGCATCAACATTGAAGCATTGAAGTGGTTTGCAAGCATCTCATATAAGGTATTTCCCTCTTTCTTGAGATTTCATTTTAGGAAAGTAAGTTATACGAAAGTTTTTCCTCCATCAAGTGATATTTCAGCACTAAGTAGGAGAAGTGTTTAATGTATCTCAACATATTCTATGAAAGATTGTTTCAAAAAAGGTTTTTTACATCTGCGAATATGTTAGAGATTTAAGTTGGTAGATGAGTTTCCAGATCTACTACAAGTTATAAATTCTAAAGGTTATTTTGGTGAGTTGTAAGTTTGCAAAACATGGCAAATTTCTTTTCACCTAGTATGCAGTCCATTGACCAAAATCATAGATCCTTTTCTACCAAGAGATACATTCCATTATGTTTCAATGGTGTCTATGGTTTCCCAAATTTCATTCCTTATGATATTAGAAAACATTTTTCTAAATTCAGTGGGAACCATATTGTTTCAGCTAATTAGCATGTTCAAGTTTTCAGTGATTTGATGGGTGACTATGAGATTGCTCATGAGGATGTACACATGAAATTATTTTTTCAAACTTTAGAAGGTGATGCTGGAGATTGGTTTTCATTTTTACCAGCATGTTCTATTTTTTCTTGGAGCAAATTGCATGCTGCCTTCATGGAGAAATTTGGAGAAAGGGTGAGCATATTTGATTCATATAGTAAATTTTTAAAGATTCATATTGAGGATGGTGAATTTGTCCCTCAATTTAATATTAGATTTGTAAGAACCTTGAATGAGATCCTTGAGAAATGTAGACTGGAGGATCAAGTATGCCTAATAGTTTACCTTGGTGCATTTGATAAGAAAATGAGTTACCGGTTAAGGGATAAAGAACCTCAAACTTTATATCAAGCTATTATGATTGCTATGGATATTGAGAATAATTTGAAGTATGGACTTACTAGGAGTCATTTCTCTAAGGCTTCTTGCTTGCATAATGAAGACAAAAATCAAGGGTAGTATCATTTTGAGTGTTTGAATACAGATCAGAATGTCAACACCCCTGTTGTAATGAATAATTAGATTGAATTTTCAAATCAGAATATGTGTGTAGAAAAGCATGAACCTATTGCAAATCAAGATGCATATGTTTGTGGTACTTCAACAGTAGATATTGAGGTTAATTCACTTGATAAGTTATATGTATAAGATTTAGTTTTAGTTGTTGCTTCTCCAATTGATGATTTTCTTTGTGTTGAGAATGTAACTAACCATGAAGTTGCAAGGCATTCATCTCAATTTTATGTGGGTGAAGAAGCTGAAAGTTGTGTTTCAAGTGATGAGAACATTGTTCCTAATCTGGTATATGCTGAAAGTGATCATATAGATGAGAATGATGAAAGAAGTAATGATGAGATCTTCATATGAGTCAGATGCAATAGGAGAAAAGGAAAGCAATGACGGAATTGAAATTTCATATGAAAGTGAAGATATGAGTTGTTTTTCTGAATCTGAAAGTGAAAATGCATCTCAATTTTTGCATTATACAAATTAGTTAGTTGATGAAGAAATTGAGAGTGATTTGACTGCCAGCTATGAAGATAAAGAAATGGTGAATCCAATTGATGATAATAAATTTGAGTATGAAGACTTCCAAGAAGGGGTGTCAAATGTTTTTTCATCCACAATCAAAACAAATGGGGAATGATTTATGTCATTTTTTTCTATATACTCATGCAATCATCACAATTATGACACTAATGTTAGTATTGTGATGGCATCAGGGACAATTGCAAAAAAAACTAAAAATACTACGAATTACAACATTCTCACAAATTGTCATTGTAGTTTGACCCCAAATGTTGTAGTGTGTTCACTGTCACTACCTCAACTATGAAATTCTAGGTACCAAGTGCTAATCATTATGCCCAATCCTCTTTGTTGGCCCTAATTCATTTCTTCTACTTCATGGAGGATACGTATTTCAATTTGACCAGCACAAATTTTGGTGTGCTCCATATTTCTTCTCCTCAGAATGCACCCTTATTGTTATTATTTATCACTTTTAATAATTTTTTTTTATGTATTGATGATTAAATTTTTAAAAAAATTGTTCTTATAATGAAGTCACTTTATTACTAGGGAAACAAATATGGAGACAATTATCGTAAACACTAGTTAATATACAATAAATCTGACTAAGAGAAATATTCATTGTTGAATACACACAACATGTTCTATGTATTACATATTTGGAATGAATAGGGAGAGTGTTGTTAAGTGTAGTAGAGTGTGACTTTGTATCAGCATCCACATTTGGTCAAGATCTTCTCAAAACATTTTTTGTACTGGTGTTCACTACGTCATTCATGGGGTGCAAACTCCTTGAGGCATTTCCCTTGAATCAAATCAAGTTCTCTTAATAGGATTCAACATCTTAGATACGTATCAATTGGTTGCATTACCTTTTCTTTAATATTTTCTTTTGAATATTCTAGGTTCCCTCATTGTATGAAATTCTTTCAGACTATTTCAGGCTAATTATTTGAAGTGTAATCTAACATTCTTAGATTGCGGGCAAGAGAGATAATGGAAAAGTATGATATGGATTTGTACTTGGGGATTACCATGGCCCAAAGGTAATGCATTTGGTGTGAGAAAGGAAGACACTAACTATGATGCATTAAAGATTTTAGTTTCTTTTAGATGCATGTCTTCCATGCATTTTAGAGTGTGAGTTCTTCATAAGATCATTTCTTTTCCTTGTATGTTGTGACATATTTTCAAACTATATATGAGTTGGTTTATCAACGATTCAATTTTGTTCTATACAAATAGTTACGATGGCAATTTGGAAAATTGAGGAACATTTGTACAATAATGCTTCATAACTATTTTATTTCATTCCTTCAACCTATATCAATTCTTTGAAAGTCACATTTCCCACAATAAACAGTATATATAACTAAGAATCCATAATAATATATATCAATGCTTCCACAACAATATTGAATTTCCACCAAAAACTCATATTTTTAGATTCAATGGAATTTATTGCTAGTGCTTACTTGATCACAATATTCCAATTTTGTGTTATACAAATATATGTTGTTTTCTTGCTCATCCCCTAAATCCATTTAATGAATGTTGTCTTGAATCACTATTGTTTTCCATTAATAGGCCTTTATCATCTCTCATAATGAAAATTCTTGGTTTTTTTTCCTCCCTAAGTCATGAAATCCATACCTGGTCTGTTTGATAGACTTTTTATTGTGATTTCTCTACTTATTTCACCTTTCCATCCACTGAATCTCTCTTCTCTCTTCTTCTTTTTTCTTTTTTTTTTGTTGCCAAGTTCCATGTCTTTTCCTCTATCTTATGTTTGCAACCTCACTCTAATACCATGTCAAGTAACATGGATCTTTTCTACAAATGTAATAATATGACCATTGTGATTGATATATTACAAATGCATATTTGGATCTTATATAAATATGAAAGGGGGAGACATGTCTCATGAAGAGACATGTCTCCAAGGTTTAATCATCATTTAATTTATATATATATTTCATTATATTAATTACTATAATATATATATATATATATATATATAGTGAAAGATTTATCACAAACTCAAAAAATTTTCTCGACATAAGAAGATGTCAAGTGACAATTTGTCTCACACACAAGGGATGTCGAGTGATAGGTAGTAGGTGCTCAGCGAGCTCAACACTAAGGGAAACTTGGGACAATGTATGCCAAGTGAGCTCAGTCACCATTGCAAGGTGGAGCTCGGTAGAGTGGTTGCTAACTTGGTCAAAAAAGGATACAAAGTGAACTCAGTAGGAGCAGAAGAGAGAACTTGGTTAAGACTAAACTGAGTGAGTTGTTTAATAGACTTATAGTCTGGACATTTTTTCCATTAAAACATAGAGGGGATAACTTCAAAACTTTCAAGTATGAATATCTTAAATGCAAAACATGTAATGTCAAATAGAAGGGAGACAACAATGATCCAAGTGATATATCCTAGTTTTAGTAAGCATAATTTTCAAATTTTATGGTGAAAATAAAATGAATATAAAGAAGTTAGGGTTTATATGTTTTTGATTTTCATCGATAGAGGAAACCCTAGCATATTTTTCCCTAACCTAATTATTTCATTGTTGTCCCAAGTGTGATTTTTGGTGCCCTAGGTTTTTAATTTTATCTCATATTACAAGAAATCTTCATAGGATCAAAGTCTAGGCCCTAACCCTAAGTTTTAAAGCACTTGGATTTCATTATTGGTCTTTTACATTATTTTACATGATGTTATGATAAAGGGTTAGTGAAGTGTCATGAGGAAGAGTTTTCAATGTCTTGAAACTTAAGATAAAGTATTATGTTGTGGTATCATGGATAATAAAGTTGATCTTCTCGATCTTACGATTGCCTTTGAGTCGTATGATTGTATGGCAGTTTGAATGGCTTTCTTTTTGTCCTCTACAAAATTATGACAAAGGAGGTGATCATGGCATCAGGGAAAATGAAAAAGGGTGTTATGATGTTATGAAGAAAAGTGCATCTTAAGGTCGTAAAGGAAATATTTGGTTTTTGTGATGTTATGAGATACTTATGATCATAGGATCATAAGGTGATGGAAGACAAAAAAAAGTGGTAATGAACTATTATAAGAAATGTGTACAGTTTCTGATTGGCCAAATTATGATATGAATACTAGATGTTTTCTTAGCTGGATCAGTGGGACCAGAAAAGATTTTTATATTTAATTTTAAGTGGCATTTGGCAATCTCTGATCTTATGACATATAGTTCATTGTAAGATCTTAGTGCAGTGAAAAATGTGTTCCATTGTTATGAGTAAGCCGTGATCATAAGATCACAAATGAAAAAGGAAAAGCCCATGATGTTGTGATAAAGAAGGTTAAGTGTTTCTCATAGTATCATAAAAATTTAAAAGGTAACTAGAGATGTTACAAAGTAACAAAAGTGACTGCGATCGTAAGATCGTAGGATGAAGAAGTTTGAAGTAAGATACTATATGATCTTAAGATAAGCTATTTTCTGAAAGATCATAGAAGAAGAAAAATTCAGCACTGACACTGTGACAATGAAGGACTCATAAGATCGTAAAGATTTTGGCAAGGGTTTTCGATTGTTTATTAAGGGTTTTTCAAAAGGTTTTCATAACATCGGAAAGCCATTTTTTCTTTAATAAGATATTATGAAGAGTCATTTCCATCACTAATTATCATAAGATCATAGACACTATTTTGACATGCTAGTCACTATGTCTGTGTTGGAAACAACAATAAGCTTCTTGGCCAATTAGATTTGAATATGGTACAAAAGGTATATCACTGGATAGTAATGGCAACGCTCCTTTGAGGTGATAGAATGAGCTAATATTACATTTAAAAGCATGTTGAAAATCAATGTAAAGATGAACATTGACTCATATATATTGAGTTATAAAAGCTTTCCTATTTGACAAATATAGTTCACCATTTATAGAGAAAGAGAATTTGAGAAATTGTAGAGTTTTTAGTGTATACAGACAATTATTTTTAGAACTCGAGATTAATTTCCATTCTTTATTTGCTAGCATATTGTGAAGTTTTCTAATAAAGAGGTGGAAGAAATTCATGCATTAGAGATGGGAGTTGTAGAGACTTCAACTTCTAAAGGTGGGAAAACACGAAAAGGAAACCTAATAGGTTTGTTGAGGAAGGGATAAAGCTTTTTTTGGGTTCCTCTAACGCTAATGCTATAGATGACTGTGCCTTTGTCAACCCATATGCTCTTTGCAAAGATGTTGTGTGTGTTTTGAACTTTTCAAGTACTTCTACTATAACAGAGAGAAGAAGATTCCTATGTGTAATCCATGGAAGAAGAATTTAGCCAATTTGATATTTCTGGACATTTTTGTGGATGTGGATTTGATGAAGACCCTTTTCTAGTGCTACAATCCAGCCACCAAATCATTCCATAGAAATGATGGAACTATTATGTGTACATTGACCATGAATCATTGATTGAGGCTTTTGGACTGGATGGAGCTATGGGCCAGCCTATGGATTTAAAAGATTTATAGAGGAAGTTTAAAGGGAATACCAAGGCCTACATTGGGAAAGCTATGTTGCAACATATTCCCATGGATTTAAAGAATGTGGTGATTACCCTAAGAAGTTAGAAAAAATGATGCCTTTGGACCAATTTTAAAATTACTTTGTAAAAATAGTCTATGGTGTCCACAAGGTGGCCAACAAAGATGGAACTGGTAAGGTTTATGGAGCTGAATTTATAATTACCAGAGATGTGCAAGACTCCTACCATGGGGGGAGTATGATTATGTTGAACACATTTTAGAGTTGATGAAAGAAAATATTTCTAGGTTTCAGAGTGAAGAATTAAAGGACTTCAAGTTCTATCACTATTCACTATTGATGCATCTAATCCTCTACAAGAATGTAGGGTATGTGAGTTTTGATTTCATTGACCATGCATCTGATGGAAATGTAGTTCTACCAATTTAGTTGTGGACATGTGTATGGGATAGTAATTATCATTTTCTGATTTTGTCTCATTTTTTAATAATTGTAGTGTTGTAATAATGAAAATGCTAGATCCAAGTTACAGTAGGCCACTTGAGATTTTAAAGAGCCTTTTGAGACCTTCCCTGCTTCCTTAGGGTAAAAGATTAGATCATAATTGGGGAGAAATTTTCTTATTCCCAACCTTTTCTTTGATGAGAGTTTATGGTTTTCCTCAACCACCCCATATATTACCAAAATTTATCCCTCCTAGATTGGGTATAATTGAATTCATATGGAAATTATTTATGGTCAATAGGGAGTATCTAGGACCCAAAGTGCATAAGGGAACTTTCTTCTATAGGTGTTTTAAGATTGGGGATTTTACATTTTGGAAAGAAGCCCTAGATCAAATTCATTCTTTCCTCCATCATTTCAATTTGTCAACTGGTCCCTACAGGATGTATGACCATGATAATTGGATGAGGTTCACCCTTAACGAAATGAGAAATTATATACTACTTAGCACCAAGGAATTGCCCCATGAGGATGTCATTCGAAACATAGTTGTAGAGGGTGAGGCAGCTAATAGGGTAGCAAAGCTAGATGATGTTTTCAGGGTGGAGAGAGAATTAAAGAGAGAAGATCCCCCATCTATGGGATTTTATATGAATATTCCCTATCCTTAAAGGATCAGGAAGATGGTCATAGAACATGCTGAGATTATGGCCAAGATTCTAGAGGGACCAATGGGGGAGGAGGATAGGGTATGCCTAGACAACCCTAAACTTGATGTAACTTTACAAATAGAAGAAGATGGCAATTTTCCTCAAGCATCATAGGTTACAAAGGGAAATAAGATACATAAGGTTGTCCATATCCCTGCTAAGGTAAAATAGAAAACATTGTAGATTTTACCTAGAAATAGTTAGTATTTTGCAAATTTAAGGCAAAACTATCTGTTGGTGTTTGAAAATGTTACCCATTTCCAATTACCCTGATGAGAACAAGATGCATCTAGGGGCAGCTAACTCCCATTATCAACACATCCATTCAGGCACCAGGCCAACTATAAGGCCGTACTCCTTCTGCACTTCAGGCTCTACAAAACCTAGGCGGGTGAACCTCTTTAGAACTGACTATGTTACTAGTGCAATAACCATATTCAGGATCTATAAAAGCAGATGAAACCCCTAATTCTTCTACACTCAACCAGGAATCACAAACATGAAATAGCTAAGAACATAACTCATGAAACTAGCAAGCTAAGTGCGGGTTAACATTGAATAGCTTTCAACATAAAAGGGAAAAGTGATTTAATAGATTGATATCAGCAAGACCCAAGTATGAGCAACAGAACTTAATGATCCTATCTCTGACCAGTGCCTTATCTATTGGGAAATTAAATGAATCATAACCATACATCTCCTGGAAACCTCAAACGTATCTCTACATTAAGATCCCTGATCTATCTTTCACCTTGTGAATAGACATCTGCTATAGAATGAATCTCATACTCAAAAAATTCTATCATGAAATCTGCAAACCCTATTACAAATATCAAGCAATTACATGGTTCTTTGTTCCATAAGCAAGACATTTTAACCACATACATTTCAAAATGTAATGCAACCTAATTCATGCTCTTTGATCACAAATTAGAAGAAATAACAGAGCCATAATCAGGAGACAAGATTCAAACTGAACTTCAAACTTTTGCTGCACTTTATTTGTTTTCCTTGAAATCAAATACATGAAATGTACAAAAAATAACTCATAGATCACCTAAAAGAAAAGAACTATCCGCATAAAACTTAAAATGTTGTTCAATACAAGAAGAAATGATGAAGAATGGTTTCTCAGTGCAAAAATTGGAACCTCTTCAATGGAAGCAAGAAAGAAAGATATAGAAGAGAAAGAATTCCCGGATCTGTTCTGAAGATGACAAGTGTCCACTTGAAATTCAATGCTCTGTAACTAAATAATTTCTTCCTTCCATCTCCCATTCTGATCTGATTTTGTTTCATCATTAATCTGTAACAAACTTGTAAAATATCCTTGCCTAATGATGAAAACCCTTTACTTGCCAAAATATCTGATTTCCCCATGAAAAAGCCAGTGAAAATGAGTTTTTACTGAGTAAATTAGAACAAATTCAACCCTAACTGCATTTCCATTGCCTTCTACTGATATTCAGGTCATTATCTTGACAAAAAACAAATTTGAACTTCCTGGTATGAATATGGTTACACTTTAGGTACCAGATAGAAAACCTCGTGTAGCTCAAACTGACTAATACCTGTGCAAAAATTGACTCCAGATTTGGAAATTTCGTCTTCTCCCGATTCCGACGATATATAACACTTCATATTTTGGTTACCGGAAGCGCCTGAAATTGCCATTTGAAAAATATCCCCTCTAGCTATAAAAAGCTTAGGTCTGCAACTCAAGATTTTAAAAAAATTCAAAATTTTAAAATCTCTAATGTTCAGACTTTGTAAAAATGACCTCTTGAGTTTAAAAAATTTCTGAACGTGCACACCCACTAGAAAAATAATTAAAAAATTATTTTTTAATTTCTTAAAAATTTTCCCTTATCCTCTGAATCTGGGGTCAAACTTCTGTTGACCAAGTGCCACGTGTCACTCTGTGATTGGCCTACATAGTCTGCATCATCTGCCACGTGTCATCTCCTCGCTACTTCGCCATGCTTAACCAGTGAGCAACTTCGATTAGAGAGGTAACGCGAATCGTCGGATCTGCCACATGGCGCAATCTAGTGTGCTCCTACCAGTTGCTCGCCACATCACTGCCCAATCACTCTATCGCTGCCACGTCTCATCCCTTGATTCGTTGGCTTGTTGCTCCGTCATTGACTAGTCATCACCTATCTCGCCATCACCATGGGACCCACTGCCACGTGTCGCAAGGTCGCTATATCGCTATGGTAACTAGCAAGCAACTCCGCATGGCGAGTTAGTGACCTATTGCAGGATCGTGCTGCATGTCGAAATCATGTTGCCCAGGTCACATTAGCGTGGCGAATATTTGTTTAAAATTTTGAGTTGGTCGACCCCAGCTGATGTCATCAACACTTAGGTCGAAATTGGAGGCCCACCACGCGGCCGTGGCCTTTGGAAAAGTCATGTCTTGAAGACACAATCATATGTGAGTAGATTTGTATTTAAAGAGCTGTAAAAACTTCACCCACCCAATGTGGGATAAAAAGATTTACACGTTTATAGACCTCCTCTTCCTTAATCTCTCTGTAATGATGAAAACATCTTCAGTGAATTTGGATGCTCTTACAGACTATCAATGATGTTCCGCCATTGCAAATCAGGTATAAGAAAAGGTCTGGTTTGATGTTGTTTGTCATCTCTGCTCTCATTCTTCTTTTGTGGCTACACAGGTGGCAACATAGCGTGGCGAAAGATCAATACCTTTTATTGCGTAAACTATAGCCTCAAGCCGCTGCCTTCCAATCTCTTCATGGTGCCTGCAATCCTCCAGCCCATCGTGCCTTCTCTTCGAACAGGAATACTCTAATCTATTTTAGAGTGCGGCTTTCTTTTCCTATTTTTCGCTGAGGGTTCTTCAAACTCCCCTGCAATGTGAAAATTTCTGGAGCAGTTTCATTGAAAGCGTGTGTGACTCCCAACTTTGGCATACACTAATACTCTACCGCTGTGCTTTGTTCGACGCCTCTATCTTTACCTCTGACGTGATCTTCCTGCCAATGCGTGGTTTGTTCCTCTTAGTCTGAGCCGACTTCTATTTACTGATGCTCTGCCTCCATGGTGGACTTCTCATGTTGAACTTGGTGCTGGGAGCAGCACGAGACACCTTTCCTAGGCAGTAAAAGACATCTGGCATACAGAGGGGCAACGAATCCCCTATTTGCTCATGGGTTACATTGGCTGTTGACGCAGGCTTTCACTGCACTTTCAAACTCTGACCTGTGACTCTCATGTTTGCATTGGTGTGAGCCTTTTATCAAAATTCCATTTGATAAATGTTTTAGAGAAAATATTGCACTGGTCGATTTCTTTGTTAATTATTGGGTAGTACAATACCCAATTCCTTCAAAGCTAATATTGATAGCAAAGAGTGGGAAATTTATAGTCTTCCCAAGTGTGAGCAGCTGCAATGCGACCCTAGCCGATAGTGACCTTTTTATTTTCTTGAATAACTTGGATTATGCCTGCACTGGGCTATAATTACTGATTTCCCAGATGATTAGTAATAACTATCTGAGACCATCTCCATTTTCTAAAAGAAATCCTTGGGCCTGAATGGCTGGCCTATTGGTAGTATGCTACAGACACATTCACATTCATCCTTAGTTCCTAGATTATATCTGTTGTGTATCTCCTCTATTTACTTCAACTTTGGCAACCAAAGCTTTTCTTCCAAAACTCAAGGAGAACAATCCCTTCAAAATCAAATAGTCGAAGATTGTTTCAACCACTTTCGTAGGAAACATTGGAAAAGACAATACTATCAAGACTCTGAGCAATTGACGAAATCAGTCGGGCCCCAAAGCAGGTCTGACTAAAAACAATTTTGTTTTCGAACAACTGAACCTTCAAACTAATCGATCAAACCCATCATACTGATTAGAACCAAGTTCGACCACTGACGAACCAATTGAAACTCAATTTATCACTTTCTTGCAGACTATCAAATTTGTGCCAGGAGGTTCATTGGTTGGCCTTAAAAAACTGATCCAAACACTTGATCAGGCTCTAGAAATTGGCCCACTGAATCTCTGCTCCGCACTCTTGCAAACCGTCAAATCTCGTCTCATGACAAATTCCTAGTCAAAAGATACTAGCTGTCAAAGTTGCCTTCTCAGAATCACCTGCAAGTAAACACGTCAGAAAACAACAAATTGGGTTAGGATTTGGCTTGGAAAATTGGGCAAATGAGCACATGGGGAAATGAAAACTGGGGCGTTAAAACTCTGTCACGAGGATAATATGAATCTGCGATTTGGGCTCATGATGAATAACTGGGCGCATTTGGCAAGCGTCTAAAATTGGCTACCTGGATTTGCAGGACAGGAAACGATGACAACATAACAATTTTTTACAAATGGAATGACCCTGGAAAAGTGTGCAAACGGATTCGTCAAGATTTGAAAACTGACATGCTTGGAGTATTTTTAGTATAGAACATAGAGAAATAAACCATTCGATATCGCCAATCACGGATTAGGAGTTATAATGTCACGAACAGGGGTTCCAATCAATCTGCAAATGCTGATACCAATAAAAGTTAGGAATTCCATTTGGAATCGCGTTTGAAAACTGATCAAACGGATTCGTCAAGGGCTAAAACTTGAAACATGACAAGTATCTGATATCTACAATGCAACGCAAAAGGAATGTCAACATTTGGGTCAACTGGTCAAAAGTTACAACATGTCAAACAGGGCTTCCCAGAATTATGTGTAAAGTGCATCAGCATGAAAACAGTAACTGACCAACTTTGAGGGATTCAAAACCTAGTCAAATGGACTCGAAATGACTCAAAATCTAGAACATGGGTTCTCAAGTATGGACATTAGACACTCCAAAAGTGGCAAGTCATGACGCAAATCTGGGTGCAAGATATTCATTGGCAAACACAGCCTCTTGTCGTTGATTGACATTAGGGCAGAATTGCAAATTTGACAAATGCTTGAAACAGGACTTCGTCAAATGACTCAGAAACTCAATTTAACTTCACGAAACACTTAGGCATGCTGAATGAAAAGTGCTAGAAGCATAAAACACCTCATAGGGTTCAAAGGTACAGTCGGGCATAATCTCATTTAAAAGCATTTATAGGGCTAATTTTTCTCAACAGGGCTCAAAATTAACCATGAAATTTTTAGCGCCAACAGTGGCTCTATCTGGGGATGCATGCCCCTTGCGAGCATGGCAAGGATTCAAATCTCTGGAGGAAGCAGACCATTCCCAAAAACTTCAAAACTTCTCTCGAGCAGCTTATTGAAAGCAAGGAAACAACTACAACTACCAAGACTATGTATACACGATGGCCCCGGGCGACCGAACTTCAGCAAAATTGTTTACCTCTGTCATAAACATGGTTCTCATCTGAACTTTCATGAGGTAAACTGAATTTTCTTCTCCTATTAGTTTCACCAATCATATTATCATCATATAATAAATCTCTTGGCAAAACAAAATCAACACTCTTACTTCCATAATGCATATAAAAACTATATTCATCTTCAACCGTTAGCTCATTATGAAAGTTCTGATCAGCATGCTCAAAAATATCAGACTGAAACTTAAAACCTTCTCTAACAAATGACTCATGCATGCTATCATTTTCGAATATGAAGGCTTCATATTCAACTTGGGGAAAGGGATCACTCATACCTTGAAAATGTGTTTCCTTATACATAATCGGACGATACTCAAATGAACATTCTGACTTGTACTCACATATATCATCAATGTCAAAATCTGAGACTAATCTATAATCTTCAAATGGTTCTTCACAACTAGCAAAAAGATTAGTCTTTACATCAGAGAGTTCATCATAAAAATCATAACAAGGTATAGGTAGATTTTCAATAACCGTCTCATTAAACACCTTGTCATTTACCTCCTCAGATGCAACATAATCATTAGTCTCACTATCAAACTCAGAAGAAGAACATTCTGATCTCTCACAGCAGTAAGAAAAAGTATCATCATTAAACTTATTCTCTGCTAAATCTGAAACTTCCATGTGTTCTTCAAAAAGAGGATTGATAACTCCATGCAAAGCGCCTTTGTAGACATTAGGACAAGTAATGTGCTGATCAACATCAAACTCCTCACCATATAACGGATTAGTGAAAACTTTAAAACCATTTTCAACATCACTGTCATGGACACTTTCAGCATATGAAGAAGAAAAATCAGAATCATATGAAGACTCAACATCCACTCCGTCAACGAAGCATGTAGAATATAGATCAAAGTTACTTTCATTGTCTCCATATAGGTGATTCAAATGTCTTGCAAGAAAATCATCATTTATCTTACCAATAGGTGTTGATGCATTAATCTCAGAGTCAATCACGTACTGATCATCATTACACTCATCCTCAAGACACTCTTCTACACAATTAGGTAATACGTCTTTATGGATAACCTCTTTGTCTTCATATTGTGTAGACACATTTTCTTCATAACTTTCAATCTCAAACTGATTTACACAATTCTGAACTGGACACTCACTTTCAGATTTAAGAAAAGAATTCATACCTTTACTAGCAAAAGAACACTCACTTCCATCATTGCTCTCTTCTTCCCAATTAACATCTGATTCACATGAAGACGGACACACGCTAGCACTATCCTCTTCTTGACTTGAGTAATAACTCTCATCATCAGCTTCATATGACACCTCTTGATAATATATTGGATCAGCAACTTCATTATTACTTGGAAAATGACTCTCAGCTTTATCATACTCACATTGATATGATTGTCTTTCAACTTCAGATTTAAAAACATTCTCAACACGATGCAATCTCTCAATGAGATAATTCATTTCTTGCCTATCCTGTTGGTCAAGAGAATGCATCTCTACCGCTGAAATATTATCAACATATGAGCTTATTTCTTCTAACTGTGACTGAGATACATATGATTTACATTCTTTATATTGTGTCATCTTGCCATGACATGTCGGATCAGCAATTTCACCTTTACCACTTGATAGATCACTTCTGGTTTCTTCCTCCTCATACTGAGATGAATACCTTTCCTCTTCCTGATTTATTATGTTTTAAACATAATGCAAATTATCAATGGGAAAATGAATGACCGGATTTATATCTTGCATGGATGACTCATCAAGTGAATCAATTCTATCATTTGCTGTTGTAATACCATAAACATGTGCATTCACTTCAGCATGAATGGAATTATTTCTTTTTTCCAACAGAGAAATTTCATGTTCACATGTTTCTATTTCTGAGGCTTCAACAAAACTATTTACAACAGCAGGAGTGCTTATTTGTTGATCTGAAATCAAACACTCCTTATGACATTGGCTTGTGCTTTGCACCTCATATTGCCAACCAATATTTCTAGAGAAGTGACTACGAGTTAAGCCATATTTTATGTTATTCTCAATCTCTATAGCTGTCATGAATGCATGATGTAAAATTCTAGGTTCCTTATCTCTCAATAGATAGTTCATCTTTTTATCAAAAGCACTGAGATAAACCACTAAACACATTTGATCATCCGGCTTGTAACTTTCAGGAAATTCACTCAAAATCTTTGCAAATCTGATATTAAATTCAAGAACTAACTCACCATTTCTGATTTTAATTTTCAAAAACTTATCAAAATATTTAGAGATGCTTACTCTTTCCCCGAACTGCATCATGAAGGCTGATAGTAATTCATCCCAGGATGAAATTGAACATGCTGGTAAAAATGAAAACCAGTCCCTAGCATCATCCTCTAAAGTCTGAACAAACAATTTCATCTGAATGTCTTCATGAGCAATTTCAAAATCACCAACCAAGTCACTAAACAACTGAACATCATGACTGGCTGAATTTTCATGGTTTCCACCAAACTTAGGCAAATACTGTCTGAGGTTACAAGGCATAGTATTTGGGAAACCATGAATACCATTAAAATTCAATGGCATATACCTCCTGGTAGAAACAGATCTAAAACTTTCACTAATAGGCTGCATATTAGATGAGATAAAACTTAACATTCTTCAAAGTCAAGACTCATTCACCATTAAACACTTCCAGAATTTATTAATTGCAGCAGATCTGGAGTTCTTTCTACCAATTCAAAACTTCAAACATACTTTGGCATATAAAACACTTTTGCTGAATCTACTTTCCACAAAGCATGTTGAACTATACTGAACCAATCTCCTATTTAATGCTATAAACCATTTGATGGAGAAAATTTTTGAAATCTTACTTTCATGTAAATGAGAACACATGAAAGTGGAAAATACCTTTTAATATGGATGCCTGCAACTACTTCAATGCTGCAAATAACAGCAGATTCAAATCTTAACCAGATTTATTAACACTTTCACTGCATCTCGTTTCATTCTTTTACCCAATGTCAAGAACTTGAAATGAATTCTTCAAACCTGCCTTCCCACTATTGTTTCCTTCAAAATACCTTCACATTTTGAAGCACTGGTGCAGAGATATACTTAGAGTCGCCACTCACTTAGTGAGAAAAGATTAACCAATCTTGCAAAACAAAACAAGATGGTCCAGAACTTACAACTGGTATTTGCAAACTGTATTTAACAACAGGGGAACTTCACATTCTTGACATACTAAAAGAACATGACATTAACTCTAAAATTTGACAGCAACTTATCAAAACTTCAAGTGACTTTGATATTGCAAATCATTCAATTCAATTAAACTTCTACTGTCAATGAATAAGAACACTGGGGGACATGAATCTTCAGCAAAGAAATGGAAAACACTTTATGACCTTGCTATTTATACCAAAAATTCTAGTAGTTCCAACAATGAATTTCTTCATAGAGTCCCCAGCAGAGTCGCCAATTTGTTGGTGTTTGAAAATGTTACCCATTTCCAATTACCCTGATGAGAACAAGATGCATCTAGGGGCAGCTAACTCCCATTATCAACACATCCATTCAGGCACCAGACCAACTATAAGGCCGTACTCCTTTTGCACTTTAGGCTCTACAAAACCTAGGCGGGTGAACCTCTTTAGAACTGACTATGTTACCAGTGAAATAACCATATTCAGGATCTATAAAAGCAGATGAAACCCCTAATTCTTCTACACTCAACCAGGAATCACAAACATGAAATAGCTAAGAACATAACTCATGAAACTGGCAATCTAAGTGCGGGTTAACATTGAATAGCTTTCAACATAAAAGGGAAAAGTGATTTAATAGATTGATATCAGCAAGACCCAAGTATGAGCAACAGAACTTAATGATCCTATCTCTGACCAGTGCCTTATCTATTGGGCAATTAAATGAATCATAACCATACATCTCCTGGAAACCTCAAACGTATCTCTACATTAAGATCCCTGATCTATCTTTCACCTTGTGAATAGACATCTTCTACAGAATGAATCTCATACTCAGAAAATCCTATCATGAAATCTGCAAACCCTGTGACAAATATCAAGCAATTACATGGTTCTTTGTTCCATAAGCAAGACATTTTAACCACATACATTTCAAAATGTAATGCAACCTAATTCATGCTCTTTGATCACAAATTAGAAGAAATAACAGAGCCATAATCAGGAGACAAGATTCAAACTGAACTTCAAACTTTTGCTACACTTTATTTGTTTTCCTTGAAATCAAATACATGAAATGTACAGAAAATAACTCATAGATCACCTAACAGAAAAGAACTATCTGCATAAAACTTAAAATGTTGTTCAATACAAGAAGAAATGCTGAAGAATGGTTTCTCAGTGCAAAAAATGGAACCTCTTCAATGGAAGCAAGAAAGAAAGATATAGAAGAGAAAGAATTCCCGGATCTGTTCTGAAGATGACAAGTGTCCACTTGAAATTCAATCCTCTGTAACTAAATAATTTCTTCCTTCCATCTCCCATTCTGATCTGATTTTGTTTCATCATTAATCTATAACAAACTTGCAAAATATCCTTGCCTAATGATGAAAACCCTTTACTTGCCAAAATATCTGATTTCCCCATGAAAAAGCCAGTGAAAATGAGTTTTTACTGAGTAAATCAGAACAAATTCAACCCTAACTGCATTTCCATTGCCTTCTACTGATATTCAGGTCATTATCTTGACAAAAAACAAATCTAAACTTCCTGGTATGAATATGGTTACACTTTAGGTACCAGATAGAAAACCTCGTGTAGCTCAAATTGACTAATACCTGTGCAAAAATTGACTCCAGATTTGGAAAGTTCGTCTTCTCCCGATTTTGACGATATATAACACTTCATATTTTGGTTACCGGAAGTGCCTGAAATTGCCATTTGAAAAATGTCCCCTCTGGCTATAAAAAGCTTAGGTTTGCAACTCAAGATTTTTAAAAAAATCAAAATTTTAAAATCTCTAATGTTCAGACTTTGTAAAAATGACCTCTTCAGTTTAAAAAATTTCTGAACGTGCACACCCACTAGAAAAATAATTTAAAAATAATTTTTTAATTTCTTTGAAATTTTCCCTTATCCTCTGAATCTGGGGTCAAACTTCTGTTGACCAAGTGCCACGTGTCACTCTGTTATTGGCCTACATAGTTTGCATCATCCGCCACGTGTCGTCTCCTCGCTACTTCGCCATGCTTAACCAGTGAGCAACTTCGGTTAGCGAGGTAACACGAACCGTCGGATCTGCCACATGGCGCAATCTAGTGTGCTCCTGCCAGTTGCTCGCCACATCACTGCCCAATCACTCTATCACTGCCACGTGTCATCCCCTGATTCATTGGCTTGTTGCTCCGTCATTGACTAGTCATCGCCTATCTCGCCATCACCATGTGACCCACTGCCACGTGTCGCGAGGTCGCTATATCGCTATGGTAACTAGCAAGCAACTCCGCATGGCGAGTTAGCGACCTATTGCAGGATCGTGCCACATGTCAAAATCGTGTTGCCTGGGTCACATTAGCGTGGCAAATATTTGTTTAAAATTTTGATTTGGTCGACCCCAGCTGATGTCATCAACACTTAGGTCAAAATTGGAGGCCCACCACGCGGCCGCGACCTTTGGAAAAGGCATGTCTTGAAGACACAATCATATGTGAGTAGATTTGTATTTAAAGAGCTGTAAAAACTTCACCCACCCAATGTGGGATAAAAATATTTACACGTTTATAGACCTCCTCTTCCTTAATCTCTCTGTAATGATGAAAACATTTTCAGTGAATTTGGATGCTCTTACAGACTATCAATGATGTTCCGCCATTGCAAATCAGGTATAAGAAAAGGTCTGGTTTGATGTTGTTTGTCATCTTTGCTCTCATTCTTCTTTTGTGGCTGCACAGGTGGCAACATAGCGTGGTGAAAGATCAATACCTTTTATTGCGTAAACTATAGCCTCAAGCCGCTGCCTTCCAATCTCTTCATGGTGCCTACAATCCTCCAGCCCATCGTGCCTTCTCTTCGAACAGGAATACTCTAATCTATTTTAGAGTGCGGCTTTCTTTTCCTATTTTGCTGCTGAGGGTTCTTCAAACTCCCCTGCAATGTGAAAATTGCTGGAGCAGTTTCATTGAAAGCGTGTGTGACTC
This sequence comes from Cupressus sempervirens, assembly GCA_028749045.1. NCBI lineage: Eukaryota > Viridiplantae > Streptophyta > Pinopsida > Cupressales > Cupressaceae > Cupressus > Cupressus sempervirens. The sequence goes on along the minus strand of CM053788.1, from coordinate 38,737,838 downwards.
CCAACTTTGGCATACACTAATACTCTACCACTGTGCTTTGTTCGACGCCTCTATCTTTACCTCTGACATGATCTTCCTACCAATGCGTGGTTTGTTCCTCTTAGTCTGAGCCAACTTCTATTTACTGATGCTCTGCCTCCATGGTGGACTTCTCATGTTGAACTTGGTGCTGGGAGCAGCACGAGACACCTTTCCTAGGCAATGAAAGACATCTGGCATACAGAGGGGCAACGAATCCCCTATTTTCTCACGGGTTGCATTGGCTATTGATGCAGGATTTCACTGCACTTTCAAACTCTGACCTGTGACTCTCATGTTTGCATTGGTGTGAGCCTTTTATCAAAATTCCATTTGATAAATGTTTTAGAGAAAATATTGCACTGGTCAATTTCTTTGTTAATTATCGGGTAGTACAATACCCAATTCCTTCAAAGCTAATATTGATAGCAAAGAGTGGGAAATTTATAGTCTTCCCAAGTGTGAGCAGCTGCAATGTGACCCTAGCCGATAGTGACCTTTTTATTTTCTTGAATAACTTGGATTATGCCTGCACCGGGCTATAATTACTGATTTCCCAGATGGTTAGTAATAACTATCTGAGACCATCTCCATTTTCTAAAAGAAATCCTTGGGCCTGAATGGCTGACCTATTGGTAGTATGCTACAGACACATTCACATTCATCCTTAGTTCCTAGATTATATCTGTTGTGTATCTCCTCTATTTACTTCAACTTTGGCAACCAAAGCTTTTCTTCCAAAACTCAAGGAGAAAAATCCCTTCAAAATCAAATAGTCAAAGATTGTTTCAACCACTTTCGTAGGAAACATTGGAAAAGCCAATACTATCAAGACTCTAAGCAATTGATGAAATTAGTCGGGCCCCAAAGCGGGTCTGACTAAAAACAATTTCATTTTCGAACAACTGAACCTTCAAACTAATCGATCAAACCCATCATACTGATTAGAACCAAGTTCGACCACTGACGAACCAATTGAAACTCAATTTATCACTTTCTTGTAGACTATCAAATTTGTGCTAGGAGGTTCATTGGCTGGCCTTAAAAAACTAATCCAAACACTTGATTAGGCTCTAGAAATTGGCCCACTGAATCTCTGCTCCGCACTCTTGCAAACCGTCAAATCTCGTCTCATGACAAATTCCTAGTCAAAAGATACTAGTTGTCAAAGTTTCCTTCTCAGAATCACCTGCAAGTAAACATGTCAGAAAACAACAAATTGGGTTAGGATTTGGCTTGGAAAATTGGGCAAATGAGCACATGGGGAAATGAAAACTGGGGCGTTAAAACTCTGTCATGAGGACAATATGAATCTGCGATTTGGGCTCACGAAAAATAACTGGGCGCATTTGGCAAGCGTCTAAAATTGGCTACCTGGATTTGCAGGACAGGAAACGATGACAACATAACAATTTTTTACAAACGGAATGACCCTAGAAAAGTGTGCAAACGGATTCGTCAAGATTTGAAAACTGACACGCTTGGAGTATTTTCAATATAGAACATAGAGAAATAAACCATTCGATATCACCAATCATGGATTAGGAGTTATAATGTCACGAGTAGGGGTTCTAATCAATCTGCAAATGCTGACACCAATAAAAGTTAGGAATTCCATTTGGAATCGCGTTTGAAAACTGATCAAACGGATTCGTCAAGGGCTAAAACTTGAAACATGACAAGTATCTGATATCTAAAATGCAATGGAAAAGGAATGTTAACATTTGGGTCAACTGGTCAAAAGTTACAACATGTCAAACAGGGCTTCCCAAAATTATGTGTAAAGTGCATTAGCATGAAAACAGTAACTGACCAACTTTGAGGGATTCAAAACCTAGTCAAACGGACTTGAAATGACTCAAAATCTGGAACATAGGTTCTTGGGTATGGACATTAGACACTCCAAAAGTGGCAAGTCATGACGCAAATCTGGGTGCAAGATATTCATTGGAAAACACAGCCTCCTGTCGTTGTTTGACATTAGGGCAGAATTGCAAATTTGACAAATGCTTGAAACAGGACTTCGTCAAATGACTCAGAAACTCAATTTAACTTCACGAAACACTTAGGCATGCTTAATGAAAAGTTCTAGAAGCATAAAACACCTCATATGGTTCAAAGGTACAGCCGGGCATAATCTCATTTAAAAGCATTTATAGGACTAATTTTTCTCAACAGGGCTCAAAATTAACCATGCAATTTTTAGCGCCAACACTATCTCCAAAATAGAATTAATGTAGCTGAGAGTATGTTCACTGACTTAGAACTAGCAGGAACTAGGCTAGATGATAGAATCATCGAGGCCCAATAATTCCTTGAGGATGATGAATTCATCAAGTCCACTGAGTTCAAAACCTTTATGTATGAGATAAAACAAAGTGAGCTTGTATTGAAGATTAATCCAAGAGATTTAGATGAGCAAAAGATGGAACTGGTAGAGAATCTATAGTTGTATGATCCTGAGAGTGAAGTCATGACTATAGAGGAGGCAAGAGATCTTATATAGAGGAGTGGCATGTTATTGGTGCCTAGATGTGATTTCAAATAAGATTTCATGCTTGATCAAATAAAGAGGTAAGAAAATGCCATTTCATATGAGGCATTTAGTGTAGATGGATTACATAGAGGAATTGGTTTCAACATTGATACCAAATCTCTGGTAGTTTAGATTATGGCTTCATCATCCAACAAGCCAAAATTAATGGATGTATAGAGCACTAAACAAGGTAACATGATTTTGTGGATTGTGGAGGACTCCTTTAGCATAGAGATTTCTAAGGCATTGAAATATTTTTCATTTATGAATGAATCCAAGGTAGAGGAGATGGGGACTAGATTATTTAAGTCCATACATGATTACATTTATTTTAGAAAGCTCTATGAAGATAAGCTTAAAAAGAGCCATGTGTATAAGGAAGGAATTTTAGAGCTTGAGGCCAAGGTCCAAGCACTTGAAAATGAAGTTGCATCTCTTAGAGAGCAACTTACATAGGCAAAATAGGTGATTGTTGTAGAATAGAGAGATGAATATGAAGATCAAAAATAGCCAGTTAGTAACACAATTGAGGCTCCAACACAAACAGAAGATTTGGGGGAAGAGGAAACATCAAAACCCAGGAGGATGAGCATTGATACTCAATCTACTCAGTAGGGAGGTGAGATAAGGACAACTATCCTTAATATTTTGATGAGCCATAGGATTGAAATGTTACTTTAAAAATTGCTGAGCAATTTTGCAATAAGGCACTTACATAGCTATCACCCACGTTTAATCTTTGGGGGCTATATACACAATTTTTGGAGAGGCTCATTGTACCAATGGCTAAAAAGCCAGTTTTGCCTAATAAAATAATCTCAGTGAAGGAGAGCTTGGATAAATTTAAAGAGTTGATTGGTTTCTTCACTAGAAAATTATAGGTTATACAAGGAAAATTGAAAGTTTTATCTCAGGGAATACAACCCTCTATACCATCAATTTTGGATGCCACCAATATAGTGATAGATTGGCAGGAATGGTCTAATTCCTTTGGTGCCATTATTACTCATGATGACACAATGGCAATTTTTGAAGATACTTCTGATATCCCTTATAATAAATTGATTGATTTCCTTTTTAAGGTAGAAGTGGACTTAAACAAGTTTCTTGTTGAATCTAAAGCCACATTGGATGTTGTTGGTCTAATTTTTTCATAGTGCAAAGAAGTTCTAAAATTTTGGTGAAAATATCATTTAAGTCATTGTATCTTGTAGATTGGGGTTTTTTCCTTATAATTTTTCAAATTTTGTGTTACCTTGGTCATGCCCTAGTTTCTGTGTTGTTTGAATTTTATTAAATTCTCAAGGTTTTTCATCAACATAGTCATTAAAATGCTTTGAGTCTATTGAAACCCTAGGTTATGTTTCAAATTTTGAAAGGGTTTGTAAAGTTCCTAAGTTCCTCCTTTTACGATCTTATAGTATTAGAGTTTCCCATAAGAATGAAATGCTTTCTTGCTCATGTTTCCATGGCCACACTTCACCAAGCAGTGTAAGGGAATAAAGGAATTCATGTCTCATGGGATAAGGTTGTGCATTCCGTAATAGCAAAGTAGTTCACTCTGGGGTTCTTCGGTCATTTGATTGGTCATCGAGTGGAGAGATGTAAATGTTTTTTATGCTTCAAAGGTGGGCTTAAGGTTCCACAATGATAAGTCAAGCAAAAAAGAGAAAGGATTTTATTAAAGTATTTCTAGTCATACGTTGTTATGTTAGGCATATGAGCATAACAAGTTTAAATGTACCATGTCAGATGGTTTTATGGGAATACAAGTAAAGTGTTGAGTAGGTGGGCAGAAAGGTCTTGTGGTTTGATCTATGCACTTACATTATGTTGAATGGTGTAAAGGCGTAATGTCCCAGGATGGCATAAAGGATGGCTCATGAGAAGACATAAAGTGGTTTTATGGTTCTACGTGTAAGAGGGACTCATAAGAGCAAAGTAAAGTTTTGTTTTGTTTACGTGCCTTCACTGCTTTGACTGGCAGGTAATTGTAAACTAATTTTATAAAGAGTAGTGTGCTTTATGGGACCTATTGAGTTGTTAGATGGGACCTGATGAGAATAAATCAAATGGTGACATATCATACATGTTAGATGGGCCTAGCTTGCGTGGTAGATGTCTTAAATTTTTCATTTTGCATGTGCCTAAAATCAACGAGGATGTTCTTTTTTCTATTTTCCTGAGATCTGGTCAAGGTCATTGATAAGTAAAAGGAAAAAATTCATATTATGCCTTTACAAGTGCATGGTCACCATATGAACGAAGAGTTATTTCATCTGTTTCTTTATGGTTATGAGCTAGGTCTAAGTGTAGGAGTGTAAAAGATTGAAAGGAGGATAAAAAGAAGGCTTTTAAATGTTGATATGAGAAAAGTGAAACATAATAATGGGATGCGAATTATAAAGGCTTTTCGATGTTATGAGTATGAGGTAACTTGGAGAGGCATAAAGGAGAATAAAAGAGCATTAAAAAGCATTATGATGCCACGGGTAAAGCCCTAAGTGTATGAATAGATGATGGATGTATAAAGTGTTACGATGCTCTGAATGTTGAAACAAGCATAATAGCATAAAGAAGATTTTTTAGAAGCTTTGGTGGTATGTGTGCATATGAGTGTAAAGGGTAAAGTGAAAAGTTGTAACAAAGGATTTGTGCTAGTATGACGAGGATGTTGAAGTGTAAAATGTAAAGGTTTATTAAGAAGGTCTGAGATTCTATGGTATAATGGGCTACATAAAAGTGTAAAGGGGATTTCAATACAATGTTTAAGGAACTCTAACACTTTTATGTTTCAAGTATTTTGAGGTATCACTGGATAGATGTAAAGGCTTGCTAATTGTATCTCTAGGGTTACAAAGATTGAAGGATTTTGACTCAGTGTGTAAATGGAGGACTAAAATTGGAAAAGGGAGTGGCTGAGGTGTCATGTCAAGTAAGAAGAAAGGACAAATTCACCATTGTCAAGTAAAATAAAACATTAAACAGTACACTAGGATCGAATTACATGGTCGATATACTTTGTTGACACCCTGTAGGAATGGTTTTAAAGCTCATGCATGCATAATTTATTAAAAAAGCTGGTAGACTGCATGATTAAACTATAAAGATTTGATTGAACATCAGAATATTTACCATTTCAAAGAGCTTGTGTTTATGTTCTGAAATTCAAATGTGTCTATAGCTTTGTGATTTATGTGTTACTATTGCAAGAGTTAGAGATATAATTTGCAGAGAAAATGGCTAACAAGGAAGTTGAAGAGGTTCCTGCAGAAGAAGTAGAGGTTGAAGATGAGGGTGATGATGTTGTAGAGGTTATAGTTGAAGGAAAAAGGAAGAAGGGTGTTGTAAAAATAGAGAAGAAGTCAAGGGTTAGGAAGCCAAACAAGCATGTAGAAGATTGGCTAAAAATTCTTCCAGGGTCATTCAATGCCATTTCAGTGAATGACCATATTTTCAAAGACCCTTATTTCCTAGTTAGGGATACAAAATGCCCTAGGATTGATGGTTTTAATCTATTTTTTTTATTTCTACTAGAATAGAACTTAAAACATACCAATCTACAACCCATGGAACAGGAATATGGAAAAATTAATATTCCCAGAGGTATTTGTTGATGTGGACTTGTTAAAGGCACTCATAAATTCTTACAATCCAATCACAAGACATTCCACAAGCATAACAGGAGTTTTTTGTGTGCACTAGATAGAACTTCTTTCATAGAAGCTTTAGGATTAGAAGAACAAATGGATGTGCCTATTGACATTGAGGACTTACAAGGGAAATTTGGAAGGAATAAGACTTATTTTATGAACAATGTGATGATGCCCCATATCCCTTACAATGTAAAAAAGGCAGGACTGATTCCAAAGAAGTTAGGGCATCGTTTGCCCTTGAACAGGTTCAGGAATACTGTACATGGACTACACAAAATTTTGGGAAGTGATGGTGTAGAGGACTATGTATATGGTTCATTATTTCTGATGGCATGTGACATACAAGACCACTTCCAAAATAAATAATATGATTATGTCGCATTCATCATGGACAGCATGCACAATCAAATTGTCAATGCAAAGAAAGGAGAGATGAAAGATTTCAAATTTCATCATTACTTATTGCTGATTCACCTTATCTTGTATTACAACATTGGTTACATCAGCCAAGACTTCATCGATCACACTTCTAATGATTTTGGTGAGTTACCTGTGCAACTATGGACTCGCATTTGGGATAAAAACTTTCATTATTCAAATTCACTTGTGTTTTTCAATTTGTTCGTTTATGTGATTATGAGAATGGTGGACCATACTTTCTTTAGGGCCCCAAATGTTTTGAAAACTTTGCTTAGACCCTCCTTTTTGGATGAGTAAACTAAATTGGATTATAATTGGGGGGACATATTTTTGTTTAAGGAGTACACATTGATGAGAGTATATGCATGCCCATAGCCTCCTCACATATTGCCCAAATATTTACCCCCTAGTTAGCTATTATAGAATTCTTTTGGCAATTTTTATTAATGAACAAAGAGATGATCCCTCCTTCTCTGCACAAACCCACATTCTTTTGTAAAAGTTTCAAGGTAGGATATTTTGAGATTGGGAAGAATGCATGTGAAGAGTTGAGTGAATACCTAGGTCAGTATAAGTTTGCTACTAGACCTTATAGGATGTATGACCTAGAGAACTACATCAAAAATGAGGTTAAAGCCATCAGGGGTCACATTCTACCTCCTAGCAAGCCAATCCATAAGATTTGATTGCTAACATAGTAGAAATAGGGGAGGCTAATGAGCTATTAGGAAAATATGGTGAAATAAGGAAGGTAGAGGAGGCCTTAAAAAGGACCAACCTTGATTTCAAAAGTTTCTATATAGAAATTCCATACCCTAGTAACTTCAAAAAGATGGTAAAACCTTTAATTATATCATGTCTCAAATGCCAAATGAGCCAAAGGGAGAGGAGGCTACTATGAATGAGAATCCCCTAAGCCAGACGTGCAATTGGAGGTTGATGTTGAGGAGGAGGAGCCATCATCTTCAACTTGGGTGTTGAAAGGAAACAAGAGGCAAAAAATAATGCACATCCCAGAGAGGGTGGTGAACAAGGCTCTGCAAGTAATGCTAGGAAATGATGAATATTTTGTTGACATTAGGAAAAATTAGTTGAATCAAAGGGCAATAAAGGAAGGAAAAGCATCTAATGATCTAGAAATTGCAACTTCTAGGTTGGATGATAGACTCATCCAATATGAAAAATTTATGGAGGATGATGATTTCATTAAATCATCAAAATTTAAAAGTTTTATTTATAAAATAAAATAGAATGAGCTCACATTGAGCCTCATGCCAGGAGAAGATCCTGAGAAGAATAAAGAATTAGTTGATAAATTGCTAGCTTGTGATCTAGATAGTGAAACAATGACCCTTGTAAAAGCCAGGAAGTTGGTGCACAGGAGTGGTATGATTCTAATACCAAATTGAAACATTGAGAAAGCTTTTGTTCTTGATTAAAAAAGGAAAAAAGACAAAGCAATCAGCTATGAAGCTAGTTGCAGTGAAGGACTGAAGAGGGGGTTAGGATTTAACATAGACACAAAGACTCTAACAATGTGGAGTGTTTCCCTTGACACCAAAAAGCCTAAAATTATTGACATACATGAGACTACATAGGGCAACATGATTGTGTGGACACTAGGTAATACCACTAGAAAAGAGATCTTTAGCCTAGTCAAACATTTTACACTCATGAATGAGGAAAAGGTAAATAAAATTGAGGACAAGTTAGCTGCTGCATACAATGAATGTCTAGATGTCAAAAAGTTTTATGAGGAGGAGCTCAAGATGAGCTATGTGCAAAAGGAAAGGATAGAGGAGTTGGAAGGGAAAACTCAAATCTTAGAAGCAGAAGTGGTATCCCTAAAAGACCAACTAAAGACTTCAGCTGAGGCAAAACATGTACCTAGACATGTGGAAGAGGTGAAGCACACTATGGAAGCAGAAGCCCAAAGAGAAGACATACCCATAGGGATGACAGTGCCAGTGCTTGTGGTTAATGTGGAAGAAGAGGTTCCCCAATCTAACAATGCAACAAAGAAGAGTGTTATGATGAATGTACTAAGTCACAAGATAATTATCTTGAAGAGACTATCTCAAGATGCATATAATGCATTCATCAACTTACAATTTGTAGAACAGGTGTGTAAAGAAGCAGTAGGGTGGCTTGATCCAATTTTCCAACAATGGGGATATTACATGCAATTGTTTGATATTTTAATAGCATTGCTAGCCAAGACACTAGACCTTCCTGATAAGGTTATTACTATTAAAGAGGGCATGGAAAAAGTAAAAGATCTACTATTGTTCTTCACAGGAAAATTGGCGACAATTCAAAACAAGATGAGAGTGTTTACTAATGGTTTTTATTCCTTAATTCTTTCTATCCTTGATTCTGAGAACCAAGTAAAGGATTTAAATGAATGGTCTAATTATTTTGACCATATTGTAGACTTTCCATAGGTGGCATCCATTTTTGAAGGCAATATGATGAATGTGCTTTTAATGAACTCATTGATACTCTATTCAAAATTTAAATTGAGATAAATAGATTTATCACAGAATGAAAAGTGATCTCTAATGCCAGGTGGCAAAAATGTATTGGTGAATTAACAATAGCCAAAGCATGTGAATGGCCAACAAAGAGAGAGGTTATTGTATGGGAAGCAATCATAGAAATAAAGTCTTTACCAACAGGGGGCAGTTAGAGAAAAGACAAAATTAAAGATTTGATGCTTCAGCTATCATCTGCAATTGTTTTTGTCGTTTCTTTTTGAATTAAGGTGTCATGGATATTTTTAAAATGGTTATTGTATTTCTTGTTGTAAAAGGACACCTATCCATCACAATTTCCCTTTTCTTGTTGCAACTCATTCTTATATAAATGAATTTTCAAGGCATTGTGAGGGTCTGAATGCTTGTATATTTTTCATCTTTCAAAGAAAGTACAGTCAGTCCATTCATATGTAGTTGTTTTTGAGTTTGCTTCCAATCATGTACTCTTTCATGATATAAAGAAATGACACAATCAACAAGATACTATGGGCTTTTCATTAAGTTTCTATTAGTTATTGTATTAGTCATCTAAAAGGATAATGCAAAAGGGTATTTACACTAGATCCATGTCACCAATTTCTGTCTCCATTTCATGAGTTTTTTAATTTTGAGATCATTTGAATAAGGTTCAACTGATTGAATGTAGTCTGGATGGGTTGTATATTGGTTATATTATTGCTTTTAATTCAAGGGATTATGTAAATACTTTAGTAAATTAGTAGAATTCATGAGTTTATGAAAAGGATATTTCATAAGAATAGAAATGGGTGATTACAGTTGATAAATTCAATTACGAGTTAATTGAACAAGATCTCTAGCCAATAGTTGACTCTTTGCTCACATGGATAAGGCACTGGTCACATAAATCAGAAATGGTTGAGATTAAATTCTACTTCTACATGTTAAAAAAATTATAAATTCAAAATTATTTTCATTCCATTTTGATCAAGGTTATAATGTTGGTCAGCACTCATTTATATTTTATTTTTGAGTCTTAGGTAGCTGCTATTTCTAGGAATAATTGTAAACTCAAGGAGAATTGTGACCAAATCTGCTTATGAGGGATGTGTATGTATCAGAGAATATCAAGAAATGGGTAAGTTGTGTATATGTCTAAGATAGAGGCTGAGAATCAAAACGAAACTAAATTAAGTCTCATACAGCAATATCCTTGTGAATCATCCCCTAGGTTTACCCACCTTGGTTTTACAAGACCTAAAGAGTAGAAAACCATCCTTGGTTTTATTGAAGTTGGGCCAAAGTGGTTTGCATATCTAATTTTCAGTGGGAAATAGCTGATCCTTAGATTATGTGGGTATTATCACTCTAGTATTGGGCATTTTGTTGTTCAATAGTATCAAACACCAACAAAATGGTGACTCTACTAGAGAATCTTCTTAGTGTTTTCATAAACATGTATATCATTTAAGATATGTGTCTCCTTTGGGTAGATTCGAAGATAGGCATTTCATGTAGAGTTTCCTGTGGATTTGGGGGTTATATACTTTTTGCCTAAGGCTGTTAGTAAAGTATTTGTCATTTATTTATTAATTGTTCCCATTCTAATGGGGTGGGTGGTGACTAGAAAGGTTTTAACCAATGTCAATATTTAGAAGTTTGTACCCAAATTATGGAAAATGAAAGGAACACATGGGCAAATGTGAAGAAAAACCTTGGAATTAAACTACAAACTAATCTCCCTCCTAGGGGAAGACAGAATTAGGCTGTGAAAGGAAATCAAATGTAGAAAGGAAATTATTCCCAAGAGAAAATGGCAAGGAAAGATAATACCTACCATTCTGCTATTGAAAAGGAGCCTTTCTCCAAGGGTCCTAGATCTCATCCAAGGTTATCTGATGGTGAGCTCTATAATACCCCTAAAATGATATGTCAGGAGAAAGTTGTGCAACCATATGCACTTAGTTTGGGTGATAGGAATAGTAATAATCTTTTCCAACATAGTACAAACCCTTTCATGTCATATTACTCTCCTGAAAAGGTAAGACCTACACACTTAGAACTTGAAAGTTTCAATGATGAGAAGACATCTAGTTTTGATTTTATTGTCCTTGGCCCTGATGAGAATGAAATCTTGAGAGTATAGCTTGCTAAGCAAGAAGCTATTGATAAGAGATTTCAAAAGGAAAGGGAAGAAAAGATTGTGAAAGCTTATGAAGAAAAACAAGAATTACTTAGGAAAATTGCTGCTCTAAAGAAGGAAAATGAGATAGTAGCTAGTGTTTGGTAGCTTGCGATTGTGGATCATGTTGAACAACTTAAGATGCAAGAGAATTTTTTTTTGAAAACTCAGAGAATGAATCTAGAAGGACTTGTAATATAGTAGATTAGGAACTATAGTTCTCTAGAAGTTGATAACAATAGAGTAAGAGATGTAGAGCTTGTTGTAAGTGCTAAGGACAAAGGAAAATAGAAGGAGATTGGTGTTAATATTAATGAGCTAGCAAAGATTGTCTAGATCCATGATTCCATGTCACTTTCTAATATCAAATTGGAAAAGAAAAGGAAAGAGAAGGATGCTTTAGCTAAGAAATTGGAAATTGGCAACTATAGCTAAGATGAACAATAAGATTAAATTCTTGGAAAATGCTAAGAGGCAGTCTACAGCTATGTCTAAGGATGATATAGGTGGTGGATCTGATGATGTAAATCAAAATACCACTAAGGTGTCTGTTTCTTTCTTTTCTTCTTTTTCATAGAAAGTGGATCTAAATAAGCATGTTGGTGATGCTAGTACTAGTAATACCATGGATAATGCTAAGAGAAATGTTCCCCATCATCCTAAGATTGACTTGAAGAAGACCTATCTAGTTAGGGGGTTATAGGTAGATATGTTTTGATGGAATCCCTAGTTTTCCTAACCCCATCCCACAAGAAATGAGAAAAAGGTTGCCTAAGTTTATTGGGAACAATTCTATCACTTGTGAGGATCACTTAAGGAGTTTTTTAGATATGATGAGTGACTATGAAGTTGAAGCTAAAGATGTTATAATGAAGTTGTTTGTTCAGTCATTAACTAAAGATGTTATCGAATGGTTCAAGAGACTTCCCGAATTGTCCATTATGGATTGGAAAGAAATTGAATATTGTTTCAAAGAGCAATATGGTGACAAGAAAAATCAGAGCTACATTTTGAGTGAATTCAATAACATCAAGAGGTTGCCTAATGAGTCTGTCACTAAATTCAATACTAGATTTTAGAAGAGAATGTACAAGTTAAAGCAGGCCATGTGAATTGATGACAAGGTATGTCTAATCACTTATCTAAATGCATTTGATGGTAAAATGGAATACCAACTTAGCGATAAGTAACCTAGGACTTTAAGGGATGCTTTTAGGATTGCTATAAATGTAGAAAATAATTTGAGGATCTTGGAGAGATTAGAAAGTAAAAGAGATGACCCTAGGTTGTTTGGTAATAAGGCAAATAGGAAGGAGATCATAAAAGTATAGGTGGAAAAAAGCAAGAGCCTAGTGAGATAAGCCAAGTTCTAAATGCTATAAAGAGCCTAAATCTACCTCAGATGAAGAATGATAGGAATCCCACTAACAATAGGGATCACTTATCAATCGAATTTCAATAGACAGAATAGGTTGCAAAATTTCCCCTACAACACCACTTGATAAGATGCTTAGCCTAATGTTCCTCCCCCTAAAAACAACAACAACAAGGTGACCCCTAATCCTCTATCAAAAAATTCTATAAATTTGGTAGATGATCCTGAGTTTACTACTAAGCCTACATGGTGTTTTGTATGTCAATTACCCCATTCTCCTAAATCTTGTGCAGTAGCATTGTCATTCCTAGGAAATTAAACTATAGTAGAAAAATGTCATGAACATGAAGAAAACAATGATGATTTAGGATGTAATATGTTTGAATTGCATTATTCTAATTGTGAAGATTATGACAGAGATGTACATGACAAAAGACAATTTCAAAATGTCATAGAACAACAAGTATTCTCTGATGAGAGTGATGTTGAAGATAATGTGTGTAATATGGTAAATGTCAGGGAAGAAGTAACATTAAGAAAACCTTCTAGAGAAGAGATTGATCAAATTACTACTAGTATGATAGCTCAAGTTCAAACTAGAAACATGGCTTAGAGAGATGGAAGTGACAAGGTATCTAGGATCTTTATAAAAGGGAATAATCCTAAAAAGGGGGAGATTGTGCAACCTAAAGAAGCCCCTGCTGTGAAGGTTAAACTTACCAATAAAAAGTGGGAACCAAAGAAGGGGCGTAATCCTATGGATTTAGAGCTCTCAAGTGATGTTACCAAAAAATTAGATGAGAAGGTACCAAAGATCATCACTAAACATGACAAGATTCATCAAAATGCTTTGAACATTTTGGATAAGCATCATGAGAAAAAGAACATGACTATTGATAATCCCTCTCACTCTTCTATAGATATACTTTCTATTTTATCTCAAATCACTATTAAGGTTCCTTTGTCTAAATTATTAAGGATCCCTAAACACTAAAATAAAGCTATAGAATGGTTGGGAAATACTAATGTAAGGGTACGACATGATTGCAATGAAATTCATGATCCCAAGGAAGAGGACAAAGAAAAAGTAAAAGCCAAAGAAGCTGAAGTAGTTGTGTCTCAAATCCCTCAAATGTTTTTGGATAGCTTTGTGAATGAATGTTTGGGAAGTGTTGAGCCATTTTTTTTGAGTATCCTAGTGTATGACAAAACATTAAAGAACTGCATGATTGATACTAGTGCCTCCAATACTATTATGCCTTTTGAAATAATGAAGGAATTGGGCTTGAAAGTGGATACTACTTGAGCAAGATGTTACACTATGGATAAAAGAGAAGTGATAGTCATAGGTACTATTAATGCCTTACCCTATATACTCATAGCCTATCCAAACAAAGAACTTACTATGAGTGTATTGATTGTTGATATTCCACCTCAGTATGGTATATTATTATATAGAAAGTGGAGTGCTACCATGGGAGGGAGTTTGTAATGTGATCTATCATTTGCTGCTTTTAACATTGATGGGAATTTGGTAAAAATAAATAGAGAACCAAAGAGCATATACATGATAGAAGAGGAGATTAAGGATGATATGACAACATTTGTGGATACAAATGTCAATGCATTCAAAGTTGAGGTTCTAACTTTGAAGAAAGGCAGGCAAAAATCTCAAATGGAAGTAGAAGCTCACACAAAGATAGATAAAGGTGATTTATGGACCATGTTTTTTGATGGTGCTTGTTGCAAAGATAGAGTAGGTTTAGGTATTTTGTTAATTTCTCCTATTGGAGTAACATATAAATATTCTTTTACATTGAGTTTCCCTTGTACTAACAATATAGTAGAATATAAGGCTTTGTTGTTAGGATTTAGACTAGCTCATAAGCATGGGATAAAGTGTTTCCATGTTGTAGGAGATTCTAAATTAGTTGAATCCCAAGTAAGAAATGTTTATGTGTTAAAAAATAAAAGGTTAAAACAATACAAAAATGTTGTATGGGACATGATTGAATGTTTTGATGCATTTTGGATAGTTTGGAAGGATAGAACTAACAATAAGATGGTAGATTTGCTAGCAAATATAGCAATAAAACCTAATGACATTACATTTTTTGGTATATCTAAAGTTGAGACTCAAATTAGGCCCTCTGTTCTTGATAATGTCCAAAATTGGCAAGTATTAGATGATGATAAAGATATTCTAAGATTTTTGAATTGTGAAAATATGTTGTTAGGGTAAGAGATTGATTGTGTAGCTTATGTAGAAAATATAAATGGAAAAGATATTTTTTTTGGGCAAGAAGTTGTGCAATTAAAGAAAAACAAAATCCCAAAGGGCCTATTTGTTTTAGAAACTATTTTTGACAACCAAGATAGATTCCAAATGGGTACTAATGAATATAATGCTAAAGACCTAGAGGAGGTAAATTTAGGAACTGCAAAAGCACCTCAAAAGGTATATATTGACAAGAAGTTATCTCCTAAAATAAGGCAAGGTTTAATAGATCTATTAAGGAAATATAGGCATGTGTTTGCATGGTCATATGATGACCTAAAGTCTTATAGAGAGGATCTTTTTCAGCATGAAATCCCTTTGAATCCAGATGCTAAGCCTTTTAGACAAAAATAGAGGCCAATAAATCCAACCTTGGATCCCAAAATGCAAGAAGAATTGATCAAGTTAAGGGATGCAAGGATCATAAAGCCTATTATAAATTCCTCTTGAGTATCGAATTTAGTGCCAGTAAGGAAGAAAAATGGAGATATAAGGTTGTGTGTTGGTTTTAGGAATCTACTATATCTTCATTAAAAGATAACTATGGTCTGCCAAACATGGAGGCTATGTTGCAAAAGGTCATTGGTTTAGAACTTATGTCTATGATGGATGGATTTTTAGGTTATAATCAAGTGGTTGTTAAGTAATCAAAACAATTTAAGACTACTTTCACCACTCTATGGGGTAGTTATGTGTATGTTAGGATGCCTTTTGGGCTTACTAATGTTGGGTCTACTTTTCAACATGCAATGGATGTAGCTTTTGCTGATATTATTGATAAATTCTTAGCTATACATCAAGATGATCTAACTGCTTATTTTAAGGATGAGAATGATCATTGCACGCACCTAGAGAAGGTATTTATTAGAGCCTTTAAGTATGGTATCTCTTTAAACCTTAGGAAGTGCAATTTTGGTGTTACTGAGGGGAATTTGTTAGGACATTTAGTTGGCAAGCATGGAGTAGGGATTGACCTTGAAAGGGTAGAAGCAATAGATAAAATCCAAAAGCCCAAGAGTGTTAGAGAATTCAGTCATTTTTTGGACAGATTAACTTTCTTAGAAGATTTGTGACTAATTTTGCAAAAATTAGTAGACCTATATCAAGGATGCTAAAGAAAGGGTCTGAGAGAAAATGGGATGGGGAGCCTAGTATTGCATTCTAGAAGATTAAACAAGCTATTAAGGATGCTCCAGTTCTTAGAGCACCAAATTATGACAAGCCAATGCATATATTTTCTTTTGCCTCATTTCACATTGTTGCTACAATATTATTATAGAAAAATGAAGAAGGTCATGAATAGCCCATTGCATTTTTTAGCAAATCATTGTAGCCAATAGAACTCAAATATGATATAACTAAGAAATAGGCATATGCATTGGTGAAAGGAGTAAAGGATTTTAGATGTTACTTAATGGGAACCATTGTTATTGCATTCATTCCTACTACTGCTATAAAAGACATTTTTTCACAACAAGAGGTATATGGTAGAAGATGTAGATGGATTAATAGAATACAAGAATTTAACATTGATATTCAGATCACTAAACTGGTTAGGGGTCAAGGTTTAGCCAAATTGATGATAGAAGCAAATTTAGAGTCAAACCAAATCAATCAACTTGATAATAGTTGTGGGGATAATCTTTTTGATATGGAGACCTCTAATTGGTATAGAGATGTGATCTATTACTTACAAAACATGAAATCTCCATTAAGATTAATAGTCAACTAGAAAAGATCTGTGAAGTTGTAGCCATAAGGTATGTCATAGTGCAAGGGCAATTTTGGTGGAGAAATATGGAAGGGGTCCTTTTGAAGTGTGTAGATGAAATTGATTATAAAAGGATCTTAAAAGATATGCATGAAGGTGTATGTAATGGTCATTATATGGCAAAAACTACTACTCATAAAGTTTTGAGGGCTAGTTTTTGGTGGCCAACACTTTTCAGAGATGCTCATGAGTTTGTGAAAATATATGATACTTGCCAAAGGTTTAGTGGAAAGTTAAAAATTTTAGGAAATTTTCCATTGAGACCTGTTGAAGTACATGCACCCTTCCAACAATGGGAAATTAATTTCATAGGAGAGATATCTAAAAAATCCAATGGTGGACATTCTTGGATCCTAGTAGCTACTGATTATTTCACTAAGTGGGTTGAAGAAATCCCTACCAAGAGTGCAAAGTGCAAAGTGCAAAGAGTAAAGTAGTTATTAATTTCATTCTAAATAATATTGTGACTAGGTTTGGATGCTCACAAAAGATTGTAACTAATAATGCTATGCATTTCAAATTTGAGGAATATAAGAAGTTTTGTAACAAATATGTCATTACAGAATACACATCCTCACCTTATCATCCTCAAGGGAATGGTCAGGTAGAATCAAGCAACAAAAGTATATTAACTATTATCAAAAGAATCTTAGGAGAAAATAAGAAGGCATGGGATTCAAAATTTCCATTAACTTTGTGGGTTGATAGGGTTACTGTGAAAAAAGCCATTGGATGTGCCCCATTTGATTTGGTTTATGGCATACAAGCTAGACTTCCATAGAATAACCTAAAGGAAATGTATAAATTTGTTCAACTTTATGAAGATGATATCATTTATGAGATGCAACTCAGAATGGATGATATTTTGCAATTAGAAGAAACAAGGAGAGAGTCTTCTGTTTAGAATGCCAAGTTACAATCACAGATGAAGCTCTTATATGAAAAAAGGGCCATTGAGAGGAAATTTGAAATAGGTGACATAGTATTAATGTGGAATGCTAGAATGGAAGATAAAGGAAAGCATGGTAAATTTGATTCCATTTGGCTTGGCTTATGCAAAAATTTGCGATATAAATGGTGAAGACTCATATTTTTTGAAGGATTTAACTGGAAATATTCTTGAAGAGGTACTTTTCCTAAAAGTATCTATATTTCATGAATGGTAGTTTTAGGGTTCCTTGTGTTCTTGTACCTTTTTCATATTTTATAAATCTCTATAAATGTCTCTGTATAGTCTAGTTTCCTATTTTTATTGTTTTGTTTTGTGCTCTCTAAAGAAGTTGTAATAGTTGTATCAAGTATGTGGTAGTCTGTCATCCACAGACAGAGCCACTGTTGGTCTAATTTTTTCACAGTGCAGAGAAGTTCTAAAATTTTGGTGAAAAAATCATTTGAGTCATTGTATGTTGTAGATTAGGGTTTCTTTCCTTATAATTTTTCAAATTTTTTGTTACCCTAGTCATGCCCTAGTTTCTGTGTTGTTTGAATTTTACTAAATTTTCAAGGTTTTTCATCAACACAGTCATTAAAATGCTCAAAGTCTATTGAAACCCTAGGTTATTTTTCAAATTTTGAAAGGGTTTGTAAAGCACCTAAGTTCCTCCTTTTACAGTCTTATAGTGTTAGGGTTTCCCATAAGAATGAAATGCTATCATGCTCATGTTTCTATGGCCATGCTTCACCAATCAACGTAAGGGCATAAAGAAATTCATGTCTCATAGGGATATGGTTGTGCATTCTATAATAGTATAGTGGTCCACTCTATGGTCCTTCAGTCATATGATTGGTCATCGAGTGGAGAGGCATAAAGGTTTTTTATGCTTCGAAGATAGGCTTATGATTCCATGATTATAAGTCAAGCAAAAAAGTGAAAGGAGTTTATTAAAGTATTTCCAGTCATACATTGTTTTGTTAGGTGTATAAGTGTAACAGGTTTAAACATGACCATGTCAGATGGTTTTATGGGAATATAAGTAAAGTGTTGAGTGGGTGGGTAGAAAGGTCGTGTGGTTTCATCTATGCACTTACATTATGTTAAATAGTGTAAAGGTGTAATGTCCTAGGATGGTGTAAAGGATGGCTTATGAAATACATAAGGTTTTTTTAGAGTTCTACATGTAAGAGGGACTCATAAGAGCAAAGAAAAGTTTTTTTTTTACGTGCCTTCACTATTTTGACTAGTGGGTAACTGTAAAGCAATTTTATAAAGAGGAGCATGCTATTTTGGGACCTATTGAGTTGTTAGATGGGCCCTAATGAGAATAAATCAAATGGTGACACATCATACATGTCAAATGGGCCTGACCCACATGGAAGATGACATAAGTTTTTCATTTTGCATGTGCCTAAAATCAACGACAATGTTCTTTTTCCCTTTTCCTGAGATCTGATCTAGGTCATTGATAAGTAAAAGGAAAAATTTCTTATTACACCTTTATGAGTGCATGGTCACCATATGAATGAAGAGTTTTTTCATCCTTTTCTCCATGGTTACGATCTAGGTCTAAGCGTAGGAGCATAGAAGATCAAAAGGGGGATAAAAATAAGGCTTTCTGCTAATATGAGAAAAGTGAAACATAAGAACGAGATGTGAATTATAAAGGCTTTTTTATGTTATGAGTACGAGGTAACCCAAAGAGGCGTAAAGGAGAATAAAGGAGCATTATGATGCCATGGGTAAAGCCCTAAGCATATGAATAGAGGATGGATGTGTAAAGTGTTATGATGCTCTAAATGTTGAAACAAGTGTAATAGCGTAAAGAAGGTTTTTTAAAAGCTCTAGTGGTACATGTGTGTATGAGCATAAAGGGTCAAGTGAAAAGTTGTAACAAAGGCTTTACGCTAGTATGAGGAGGATGTTGAAGCATAAACACGTAAAGGTCTATTAAGAAGGTCTGAGATTATATAGTATAAGGGGTTGTGTAAGAGCATAAAGAGGATTTCAATATAGTGTTTAAGGAACCCTAATGCTTTTATGTTTCAAGTATTCTGAGGTATCACTAAACATACGTAAAGGCTTGCTAAGTGTATCTTTGAGGTTACAAAGATTGAAGGGTTTTGACTTAGTGAGTAAACAAAGGACTAAAATTGGAAAAGGGAGAGGCTAAGGTATCATGCCAAGTAAGAAGGAGAAGAAAGGAAAATTCACCATGGCCAAGTAAAATAAAACACTAAAAAGTACATCAGGATCAAATTACATGGTTGATATACTTTGCTGACACACTGTAGGAATGGTTTTAAAGCTCATGCATGTAGAATTTATTAAAAAAGATGGTAGATTGCATGACTAAAGCATAAAGATTTGATTTAACATCATAATATTTTCCATTTCGAAGAGCTTGTGTTTCTATTCTAAAATTCAAAAGTGTCCATAGCTTTGTGATTTTTGTGTTATTGTTGCAAGAGTTTAAGATATAATTTGTAGAGAAAATGGTTGACAAGGAAGTCGAAGAGGTTCCTATGGAAGAAGTAGATGTTGAAGATAAGGGTGATGGTCTTGTAGAGGTTACAGCTAAAGGAAAAAGGAAGAAGGGTTCTATAAAAATAGAGAAGAAGTCAAGGGTTACGAAGCCAAACAAGAATGCAGAAGATTGGCTAAAAATTCTTCCAAGGTCATCCAACACCATTTCGGCGAATGACCATATTTTAAAAAACCCTTATTTCCTAGTAAGGGATGCAAAATGCCCTAGGATTGATGATTTTAATCTATTTTTGTATTTCTACCAGATTAGAACTAAAAACATACCAGTCTGTAACCCATGGAATAGGAACATGGAAAAATTAATATTCCTAAAGGTATTTGTTGATGTGGACTTGTTAAAGGAACTCATAAATTCTTACAATCTAGTCACAGGACATTCCACAGGCATACCATGAGTTTTTTGTGTGCACTAGACATAACTTCTTTCATAGAACCTTTTGGACTTAAAGGAAAAATGGATGTGCCTATTGACATTGAGGACTTACAAGGGAAATTTTGGAGGAATAAAACTTATTTTATGAACAATGTGATGTTGCCCCACATCCCTTACAATGTAAAAAAGGCAAGGCTGATTCCAAAGAAGGTAGGGATCATTCATCCTTGAGCAGGTTTAAGAATTACTTCAAGAATACTATATATGGATTGCACAAAGTTCTAGGAAGTGATGGTGTAGAGGACTATGTATATGGTTCATTATTTATGATGGCATGTGACATACAAGACCCCTTCCACAACAAATAATATGATTATGTGGCATTCATCATGGAAAGCATGCATAATCAAATTATCAATGCAAAGAAAGAAGAGATGAAAGATTTCAAATTTTATCATTACTCATTGTTGATGCACGTGATCTTGTATTAAAACATTGGTTACATCAGCCAAGAATTCATCGATCAAACTTCTGATGAATTTTGTGAGTCACGTGTGCAACTATGGACTCACATTTGGCATAAAAACTTTCTTTATTCAAATGCACATTTATTTTTCAATTTGTTCAATTTTGTGATTATGAGAATGGTGGACCATACTATCTTTAGGGCCCCAAATGTTTTGAAAACTTTTCTTAGACCCTCCTTTTTGGATGAGAAAACTAAATTGGATCATAATTGGGGGGACATATTTTTGTTTAAGGAGTGCACATTAATGAGAGTATATGCATGCCCATAGCCTCCTCTCATATTGCCCAAATATTTAGCCCCTAGGTTAGCTATTATTGAATTCTTTTGGCAATTTTTATTAATGAACAAAGAGATGATCCCTCCTTCTCTAAAAAAACCCACATTTGTTTGTAGAAGTTTCAAGGTAGGTAGTTTTGAGATTGGAAAGCATGCATATGAAGAGTTGAGTGAATACCTAGATCAGTATAAGTTTGCTACTAGACCTTATAGGATGTATGACCTAGAGAACTACATCACAAATGAGGTTAAAGCCATCAGGGGATACATTCTACCTCCTAGCGAGGGGAGGCTGATGAGCTATTAGGAAAATATGGTTAAATAAGGAAGGTGGAGGAGGCCTTAAAAAGGACCAACCCTGGACATGTGGAAGAGGTGAAGAACATTATGGAAGTAGAAGCCCAAACAAAAGACATACCTATAGGGATGACAGTGCCAGTGCTTGTGGTTAATGTGGAAGCAAAGGTTCCCCAATCTGACAATGCAATAAAGAAGAGTGTTATGATGAATGTGCTAAGTCATAGGATAAGTATCTTGAAGAGAATATCTCAAGATGCATATAATGCATTCATCAACTTACAATTTTTAGAACAGATGTGCAAAGAAGTAGTAGGGTGGCTTGATCCAATTCTCCAACAATGGGGACATTACATGCAATTCTTTGATAGGTTAATATCATTGCTAGCCAAGAAGCTAGACCTTCTTGATAAGGTTATTGTTGTTAAAGATGGCATGAACAAAGTAAAGGATCTACTGTAGTTCTTCATAGGAAAATTGGCAACAATTCAAAACAAGATGAAAGTGCTTACCAATGGTTTTTGTTCTTTAATTCTTTTTGTCCTTGATTTTGACAACCAAGTAAAGGATTTAAATGAATGGTCTAATTATTTTTACCATATTGTAGACTTGCCATAGGTGGCATCCATTTTTGAAGGTGATATGATGAATGTTCTTTTAATGAACTCATTGATACTCTATTCAAAATTTAACCTGAGATGACTAGATTTATCACAAAAGGGAAAGTGATTACTGATGCCAAGTGGCAGAAATCTATTGATGAATTAACAATAGCCAAAACATGTGAATGGCCAAAAAAGAGAGAGGTTATTGTATGGGAAGCAATAGCAATAGGGGGCAGTTAGAGAAAAGACAAAATTAAAGATTTGATGCTCCAGTTGTCATCCGCAACTATTTTTGTTATTTCTTTTTGAATTAAGTTGTCATGGATATTTTTAAAAGGTTGTTGTATTTCTTGTTGTAAAAGGACACCTGGCAACTCATGCTTATATAAATGAATTTTCAAGGCATTGTGAGGGTCTAAATGCTTGTATATTTTTCATCTTTCAAAGAAAGTATAGTTAGTCCATTCATATGTAGTTGTTTTTAAGTTTACTTCCTATTATGTACTCTCTAATGATATAAAGAAATGATAGAATCAAAAAGATATTCTAGGCTTTTGATTAAGTTTCTATTAGTTATTGTATTAGTCATCTAAAAGGATAATGCAAAAGGGTATTTACACTAGATCTGTGTCACCAATTTTTGTCTCCATTTCATGAGTTTGTTAATTTTGAGATCATTTGAATAAGGTTCAATTGATTGAATGTAATCTAGATGGATCATATATTGGTTATATTGTTACTTTTAATTCAAGGGATTATGTAAATGCTTCAGTAAATTAGTAGAATTCATGAGTTTATGAAAATGATATTTCATAAGAATAGAAATGGCTAATTACAATTTATAAATTCAATTACAAATTAATTGAACAAGATCTCCTACCAATAGTTGACCCCTTGATCCCATAGATATGGCACTGATTACATAAATCAAAAATGGTTGAGAGTAAATTTTGCTTCTACATGTTAAAACAATTATAAATTCAAAATCATTTTCATTCCATTTTGATCAAGTTTATAATGTTGGTTAGCACTCATTTATATTTTATTTCTAAGTCTTAGGTAGCTACTATTTCTAGGAATAATTGTAAACTCAAGGAGAATTGTGACCATATCTACTTATGAGGGATGTGTATGTATCAGAGAATATCAAGAAATGAATAAGTTGTGTATATGTCATAGATAGAGGATGAGAATCAAAATGAAACTAAATTAAGTCTCATACAACAATATCCTTGTGAATCATCCCCTAGGTATACCCACCTTGGTTTTGCAAGACCTAAAAAGTAGAAAACCATCCTTGGTTTTGTTGAGGTTGGGCCAAAGTGGTTTGCACATGTAATTGTCAATGGGAAATAGTTGATCCTTAGATTATGTGGGTATTATCACTATGGTATTGGGCATTTTTTTGTTCAATAGTTTCAAACACCAATAGATGCCAGGTGGACTAAGGCCACTCAAGACTTAGAAGAGGTTAAAACAATAGAGTAGCCCACAAAAAGAGAAATTTATGTTTGTGAAGTGGTTGGAGAGATCAAAGCCTTGCCAGCAAGAACTATCTGAGATATTACTTGCTGAGAATAGATAAAGACAAAGGGGAGTAAAGTCAAAGAGCATGACTTTAATTTTCACCTGCTGACTTTCTGAACTACCTCACCTTTTTCTAATCAAACATTTGAAGAATGTTTTTTTATATCTTTTGTTCCTATCTTGCCACCTTTGGTATCCATTCTCATTTAACATGTGGCCTCCTCCCATCTGTAGATTATTTGCAATTCTATAAATAGATTTCCAAGATGTGGAGTTGAGGTTGGCTATCTGCAAATTTTTATTATTCGTATGTCTTATTATAGTTTTGTCCATTATTTTTCTATAATCTGGTGAATGTAATCATTTCTTGAATACTTGAATACATAAGGTGAATATCTAGTATCAATGGCTTGTCTCTAAGTATTCACTAAGTCTTTGTTAGTTTTGTAAGAAAATTTTAGAGGAAATTAATAAAAGAAGGATTTTCTCTATATATATCTTTGTCTTTGATTTTTTGTCTCCTTTCTTATATATCTATAATCTTGAGATTGAAATGAACAAGTTTCATTCAATTTAATGCAATTCATACAAAATTGTATATCTCTTACTGATTACTGCTTATTCAAAGAATTAGATAATTGCTCTATGTAATTCTAAGATTTAGGGTTTATAAAAAGGATATGGTAAGAATGAAATTCAAAGCTCATTGTTGACATATTTAATTATAAGTTGATTAAATAGGTCTAAGATGGCTGATTATTGATTGTATATATCCATGGATAAGACATTGATCATTTTAAAGTGCAAGAATAAGTTGATGACTCGACCAAGTGTAGGAAATGCATAAAAGAATAATTTTTAAATCAATTTATCATTTTTATGTACTAAGAACTAAAAGTGTTGGTCATTACTTATTTGCATTTAGTTTTTTGTTATAGTTAGCTACAATGTCCTAGAATTTTATTCAGAAAATCATAGAAGAATATTGACCATTTCTGCTATAAGGAACAATCTTTGAAGGACAAGAATATCAAATTAACAAGATTAATACCTAAGGTTTGTGCACCTTTGCCTAGTAGAGCCCAAAGTGTGGTGAGTCCTGATGACTCTATTAAGGTTAGCCCAAAATTGAGATTTAGCCCTATTGATTATAGGATTTAGTTGATCCTTAGGCTTGTCCCTATCTTATGCTTCTTGGTATTAAGTTTAGATCTACTTGATATGTTCCTTATTCCTTATTAGTAAGAACTCTGACAAAATAGTGACTTTTTTGGGGACTACTTTGCACCAATATTGAGATATTTGAACTAAAGTTTTCTAGTCAATTTCTTGGTGTAGGGTTAAGTTTTTTAGCCTAGCCTTGTGGTAGATTTATTATTATAGATTTTCACTATATTTTTCTTTCTCAAGATTGATTCTATTATTTTCCCTTCATAGGGTGGCAACTCAAGTCTATGGTTTTTTAGCTAGTGTTTTAATTTTTAGGAGAATCCTAAACAAATGGCTGAGAAAAGGAAGAATACACATCCCTTTACAAAGGATCACCCTAAAATACCACTATTTATTGAGTTACTAGGGGGAAAAATAACCAAAACAAAAAGTAATTTGAGTCAAATCCTACATGGATTCCTAGAGGTAATATGTCAAATCAATCAATAAACCACCCTAAGTACTGATTCTAAAGGGGCTACTTTGTTGGGGGGAGCATTCACAACTCCATTTAGGGAGCAAAGAGTTTTTCATGATAAAAATATGTCTTCTATGGGGGATATCCCTTATAGACTAAACTTGGTAAATGAAATGAACCACAATTGGGGTTTTAGAGAGAATTTGGATGCAAGCTTCAATCCTAGACAAGAACCATATGTAGCAAACCTTATAGATCTAGATGATTTAGTGAATTCTGAGGCCACCACTACAGATCATGAGGAGCTCTGTCCAGAAATTATCTTTCTTGGGAGAAGAATTGTAGAAGAGGAATCCAAACACATTCATTTGGAAAAGGAAAAAGAAAAAATCATTTTGAACACCATTATTGAAAGAGATAACTTACTTAAGAGAATGGCTTCCCTACAAGAATCAAACAAGAAATTGGAGAGATCTTCCAAGCTACATTCTGACATATTTGGAGACATGGAGGTTTTAAAATCTAATGCCCAAGAATAAGAGTGCCTTCTTAAAGAGAAGAAGGCCCCTATTATTGCACAAACTCAGCCTTATAAACCTTTGGAGACTAGAGTTGTAGATTTGAATGGAAATGACTCTAATAAGGGAAAGCAAAAGGTTTTTGGGACATAAATCAATGAACCCCATGTCCTTAGTAAGCCCACATGCCTTTTCATGTAAAAACTTGATCTAGAATTGGAAAAAGCCAAAAAGGACAAGGAAGATCTAGCAAAAGAACTTGAGAAAGTAGAGAATGAAGCTCAAGTAGCAGAAACTAGGAGAAAGATACAATTTATTAAATCTAACTCTACCCTAGCTTTTTAGTTAGGCCAATCCTCTCAAGTTGCCCCTACTATCCCTAGTACTAGCCCTCTAATAATAGGCCAAGGCTCTTCACAAGTAGCCTCTTTTCAACTACAACTACAACTTCCCAAATCCCTCTTGCTCAACAAACCCAACAAACTCATATTCCTATCTGAATCCAACCCACTAGAGCAAGTACCTCAAGCATCCCAATTTCCCAAAAGAGACCAATTTATATGAAAAAATATAGATAGATGTCTTCCTTAGGTATCCTTGGTTTTTCTCACCCCATCTCAAATGACCTTAGAGACAAGGTCAAAAAGTTTTCTAGAAATAATGCTATTACTAGTTAAGAGCACCTCAAGAAATTCATTGATATGCTAAATGGTTATGAGGTGAAACATGAAGATGTAGTGATGAAACTCTTTGTCCACTCATTGACTAAGGATGCCAGGGATTGGTTTAGGAGATTGCCAGATGATAGCATCAAGTCATGGAATGATTTTGAGAAATTATTCAAAGAGCAATAAGGTGATAAGACCAATGCTAGTTTTATGCTAAATGATTTCAACAATATTAAGAAAAATCCTAATGAATCAAATTTTGATTTTAATGTTAGATTTCAAAAGGATATGTACAAGTTGTTCCAAGTAATGAGGTTGAATCAGGATTTTGTCTTACTACTTATTTTAATTCTTTTGATAGTAAGATGGCCTATGATCTCAGGGAGAAGGATCCCAAAACATTGATGGATGCTTATGCAAGGGCTATAAATATTAAAAATAACAGAAGAGCTGCTAGTAAGCTTAGATAAAGGGATAACCCCAAGTTGTTCAATCCTAGAAATAAGAAAGATGGTGAAAATCCTATTATAGGAAAGAAGCCTAAAGAGGATACAATGGGGCAAGTTTAAAATCTATTGAAAAAATTGAACCCCCCCCAATTTACCAAGAAAACAAGCCAAATATTGCAGAAAAGGCTTCTTTCAATAATAATTAATAGGCAACCTAGGATGCAGAACTATCCTTATACCACTCAATGGAAGGATGGTAAGCTAATCCCTAGTCCCACTCAAGGGAACAAGGATAAAGGAATACCAAATCCTTTGCAAAGGAATTCTATGAACATGGTAGAAGAGATGGCTTGGTGTATTATTTGTCAATCCCCCCATTCCTCTGACTACTATGCTATAGCTCAGTCTTTTGTTGCAAATTAGCAAGTACAAAATGATGAGGAAGGTGAAGAATAAAATAGAGAGGATGTGACATGTAATATGATCCACCTTTTTGAAAACGATGGAGAATCTAACATTGAGGAATCTAAACATGATATTATAGACCAAAGAAATATGTATAACATACATCATTAGGAGATTTTTTGTAACAGTGAAGATCAAGATGAGAGCAATATATGCAATATATTGGAAGCAATGGATCACATAAATTTGAGAAAGCCTTTAAATGAAAATATTGACAAGATTACTTTAGAGATGGTGGCTTATGCTTACAGTACATACAATTTAAGGAACAAAATTGTCAATGATACTCCATTAAAGCCACCTAGCATCTTTATCAAGGACACTCCTAAGACTTCTAAGATCAAGGATAGCAAGAATAAGAAGTGGGAGCCCAAAAAGAAAGTACATTTTCAAGGAATTGAAACTACCAAGCAAAATACACAAGAGAAAAAATTAAACCCTGATATAGTCAAGCAGAAGAAACCATCTATTGTTCAAAATTCTATATCCATAGGTATGTCTATTAAGCCTACCAATTATGACCTTGTTGACATGATTTAAATGTTATTAAAAATTACTATCAAGGTTCCTTTATTAGAAATGTTTAGGATAAAGGAACACAAGAACAAGGCTCTCTCTTGGTTAGGGGGAATAAAGGATATTAATGTTGTTACACAAGAACCAATAGTTATATAGCAACTTCCAATCTTAATAAAAGAAAAGGATGATAACAGATTCATGTCTCAAGTACCCCAAATATATTTGGATAATTCATTAGTTACATACTTGCAAGATATTGACCCCTTTTTCCTTAGCTTAATCATAAAGTGTAGAACTTTAAAGAATTGCATGATTGACTCCAATGCATCAAATAATATGATGCCTTTTAAGGTTGTGGAGGCCCTTGGTTTAGGAGTATACACCAAGCAAGGTAGGTGTTGGGCAATGGATGCTAGGGAAGTACCTATTATAGGTACCATCAATGCTTTACCTTTTAAACTTGTTGCATACCCTGATGAAGAACTAACTATGTTAGTCCTTGTAGTAGATATTCCTCCCCAATATGGGATGTTTCTCTCTAGGAAGTGGAGTGTTGCTATGGGAGGTAGTTTGCAATGTGATTTGTCATATTTTACTTTCCAAGTAGGGGAAAAGGCTATCAAGGTAAATAGGGAACCAAGGGTAACTTACATTTTTGATAGGAAGTCACTTGTTGTATGGACTCATTAAAGTTGTAGAACATCTACTTTGATAGAGAAAGCTCAAAAGAAGGATCAGGAACTAGGATAGTTTTTATCTCCCCAGATAAACATACATTTAGGTACTCTTTTTCCCTTAACTTTGCATGTACCTGTAGGACTAGAAAATGAGTTAATATCTAACATACTATGAGAAAATCACAAACTCAATTAACATACATTAGAACCCTCTAGTCTACCATGAAAGCCAAACTAATAAAGAGAGCAACACAAGGTTAGAAACCCCCTCTTTCATCTGTAGCTCCCATGTCCTTCTTTCTTCTCCAAATTTTGTAGCTCCAAAATTGCTTATAGTGCACACAAAGTTGAAGCAAAAGCCTAAGATGATGATAATGCTATGTGAATACTTGAGGTTGTGATTTGAATGTGAGAGCAAGAGTGCAAAAGATAAGAAAAACTAGGGACTGGAAATGAGAGAAAGAGTGCTCATTTTATAATCAACACTCAAGGTGAGAGCATTGGATTTTTCACCCTTGGATATGCGATGTGCCAAGAGATTCCTTTGAGAACCAGGTGATCGTGCATGCAGAAGAACCCAATATTGGGTTGGGTGACTAGCATGAATATAGGGGTGGGGGAGGCATATTACGTATGGATGTGATGATGCTGCCGATAGCCATTGCATCAACTGTTTCTACTCTTCTAAGCTGAGGGAGGACTCTAATAGAAGAAGGCTGCCCAATGCATGCAAAGGAAGCATCTCTACATAACATGCCCACCCTTATAATAGTAGGGATTCCCCCTCCCTGGTGCAGAGGGATATTAAGTTCTATTTCTCAACCAGCAGAGGCAGGATGAATGATGATTGAACCGGGGGATATCCCGATGAACAGGGAGGTTGGGAATTATGTTGCTATGTTCTGGGCCCCTACCCTACAATTCCCCCTAAATAGATTATTTCTATGGGCCAGGGGCACCGGTGCATGCATGCAGAGGTAGATTACTAGGGGACTTCCATGATGCATATGACACAAGATGCCAAGTGTAAGATTCTATGATGCATGGAAGTCAAACTTGGCTAAATGTGGGAGAGAATCTATGATGCGTCATAAGACACCTCAAGCCCACTTAAAGCCAAGAATCTATGACAAAGGGAGTTAAAGATAGACATGCATAAGGGAATGAGAATATTGGATTATGACATATCTTAGCCAAATGTCAAAGGAGAATCCATGAGGTGTCATATATACCTGAGTGTCATGACAATGTCAATATTTTATGGAATATTTGAATTAAAAATCCTTTATTATACAAAATAGAAATTAGTGAAAATGGGATTAATGATTAGATCTATGAGATTTCCACAATCCATGAAAATGAGTTTTAGTTTCTGGATTCAATTGTGTGTAGTTTTTTATCATCAACATTTCAGATCATACTACACGATCCATCATTAGGATGCTAGAGAACATGAAGAACACAAAATGATGGAAAATATGACATAGGAAATTAAGAATTTCAAGGTTTGTGAATGATAAATAAATTAATTAATAAAATTAATTAATTGATTGAGGATGAAAATTATGAAGAATAATTAGTAAGAATGACATAGGATTAAATTATGGGTTATTTAATCCTATAGAGAAAATTAGTAAATGATTGGCCAAATTGATTAAATAAGTGAGATAGTAGCCTTTGATGAAATGTGATGATAATACAAATTGAATAGGATGATTACAGATAGACTAAAGTCATGGTCAAAGTGATTGATTGATTGAAATTGATAACATGCCAAGGAAACATGACATGAATTGATTGATATGCAACATTTACCTGACATTGTAAAATGCTACAAGATTGAGATTGATTGATAAGGTTGATCATAATAATATCGATGGACACTATCAATATTATTAAAATGGTTGATAATGCCATGATCCAACACTAAGATCCTGGACAATGTCAAAGATCGGATGACATTAATGATAGTTTGACCTAGCACTGAGAGCCATGATAGTACTAAGGCTAGATTGATAAGATTTGATAGATTGATAGGTTTACAAGGCACTAAAAGTCACAAAAATACCTAGGAATGAACAAATGATGATAGATTTGGGATGTTTGATATGTTTTGTGATGATTAGGACTAATTTTAGGTGATTCTGAGTTGATTTGGGGTGATTTTGAGTTGATATGAAATGGTTCTGAGTTGGTTTGATATGACTTCAAAATGACATCAAATTGATGTGAAAGAGGATACAAATGATAAAGTGTGATCAATTTGGCCAAAAGATCAGAGTTATTAGAGTGAAAAAATGGGATGAATTAGTATGAAGAAGTGATGAAACTGTAGATGTGAACCATTTTTGAGCATCTACATTTTGCCCCAGTTTGATACAATGTGATTTAGAGCATTGTGTCGAAGAATGCTAATGAAAAAGCCATTAAAGCGTGCCCCAAAAATGTGGTATATATTTATGCCCCCTTGAGAAATTGACCAACATAGGCATATGATAGGTCAATTTCATTGAAAATAAGAAAACAAAGTAATAGCAGCTGACAGATCAAAAATTAGAGTTAAAACATGAAAGTTATGGGCTCTCAAGTGAAAAAGGGCATCATGACCAACATAGAAAGGACTTCATGCACATCCATCTAGGTAGCAAAAAGTTATAAAAGGGATTTGAAGGTCATTTTCACTCTCTCATTTGGAAAAAAAAAGAGCTTTGGAGCAAGGAGAATGGATCGACTACCCAGGGTGCAACATTGTGGTGAATGGGTGCGGGCCTTTCAACGACGGGCAGACGGTGGACCTCTGGTGAGTGCATCAAGGAAATCTTTGAACTTTTTATGCTTTTTCATGCTTTTTACTACTTTTTACTGCTTTTCCATGCTTTTTAGGCACCTAGGAATCTGTTGGGGTCAAACAAGGTCAAATAGGGCCAAACAGGGGTCTCGAGGCAAGGATAGAGCATCCAAATGCCCCAAATGTGCTCAAAAAACATTCAAGTGCATCCTAGGTGCACTTGGTATGACCAAATGCACCCTTGGGAGCCCCAACTGCACCTCAAGATGCTCCTAGAGTCTAAATGGGGTCCAGATGGTCCTGGATCAACCTAAAACTTTGGGTGGACTATCATTACCCTAGGGAGATGTTAGAAATATGTTAAAATTCAGTCAAAGGTGGTAAAAATTCTTAGAATTTGGTCAAACATAGAGCAAATGTAGGTCAAACTTGGGTAAATGTCAATAGAGAGTCGTGTAAAGGGCCCAAAAGGGTGCAAACAGACTTAGAATGACTTAAAACTTGGACCAAATGTTCAAAACCCTAGGAAGAGTTGAAAACATAGGTTAACTAAGGCTAGGATAGTTGGAAAAAGTCAAACTTGGTCAAACTTAGCTTAGATGGAGGAAAAAGGCTGACAGATGGATAGGGATAGGGTCAAACTGATGCAAATAAGCTCGAAATGACCCAAAACTTGGCAAACATGTTCAAAACCCTTGAAAGAGTTCAAAAAATAAGTTAAATTAGTCAAAAATTCCTAAGAAAAGTAAAACTTAGTCAAACTAGAGTCAAACTAAGTCAAACTTTGGTCAAAAGTAGGGTAAACAAGATGCAAAACCATGGGAGGTTGACATAGGCTATATGATTATGCAGGAGGAGTTGCCCCTATTATGCATAAGGGGACATAGGCCATAAAGTCTTGCACTATGACATCATATGATAGCCAGTGAGTGGGGTCTTTTGGACAGGTTGGGATTATATCATGTTACATTCATGCCAGAGGTGAGGGGGAATAGGGCTCTACTGATAGCTTTGACAGAGAGATGGCACTCGGAGACATGTTCCTTCCATCTACCAATAGGGGAGGTGACTATAACACTAGAGGATGTATGTCACATCCTTAGGATCCCTATTCA
This sequence comes from Cupressus sempervirens, assembly GCA_028749045.1. Lineage (NCBI taxonomy): Eukaryota > Viridiplantae > Streptophyta > Pinopsida > Cupressales > Cupressaceae > Cupressus > Cupressus sempervirens. The sequence continues at coordinate 38,705,193 of CM053788.1, read as the reverse complement.
TGGAGAGTTAGTAGAGTATGACCCAGCTAGAGGATGAGTAGCACTATACTGCCTATTTGGGTGTGGAGATGGGGAGTTAGGGATTTGAGATTATGAGATCAGATGGGACCTATTGGTGGCACACCATGAGTATTTGATAGTTCTAATCTACTGGGTGATTGGTGGATTGCTGATACCAGATAGATGAGGACATGGATTCCCAATCGAATGGTTCCAAGTACTGGAGTAGATGATCATTGAGGACACTATGTTTTCTTGGGGCCCATGCATGCTAGTGATGTTATATTATTATCTGCATTAGGTAGCATATAGAGGTGGACTATCATTTAGCACTAGAGGAACATTATTATAGATCTAGGCCTACAAGCATATTGCAGTATTTAGGTCCATTGTAGAGTGAGAGTTGGTGGATGATATGCCATATGCCTACAGCTATAGAGGTGTACTAGCCTGAGGACCATTAGGATATGTAAGGTACTTTCGACATCAGATAGAAACTATGACACATTTTATCTAGAGACCTTACAAAGATTTCCCTAGATGGGATGTTGATGACACTCACCTACCATACTATAGATAGGAGTGCTATCTCATAGGGCACATAGTGATTGGGCACCTGGTCATAGAGATGTACCTACCAAAGCAGGTATGGAAATAGTTTGGGGAGACACAGGATGTATCAATAGGGCTAGCATTGTTCGCCTGATCTAGAGAAGAGGTTTGAGAGTGGGGACCACCCATTAGGACATAGGTAGCATATGCATAGTTAGTAGAGTTATAGTCAAGGCTATGGGGGTTAGCAGCAGATATAGTGGATGCAGGCATGATAGAAGTGTATGATAGATGGTTTGCACAACATTGTCCTAGGCCTTTGAAAAATCTAGTAGTACTAGTACAATGAGGGATGCCACAAGTAGAGAAGGAATAGGAGGATGATGAGGAGGAGGGGGATGGGGGAGAGGAGGAGGGAGGAGATGAGGGTGATGGGGGAGAGGATGATTTTGAGGAGTAGGATGAGGGAGAGGATAAGGAGGGAGGAGAGGAGGAGGAGGAGGGAGATGAGGATGCTAAGGTTGATGCAAGGGGTGATGATGAAGATGTTGAGAAGGAGGATGAGGGAGATGATGAGGAGGATGATGAGGGAGAGGATGAGGGCAATGTGGAGGAGGGTGCTGAGGGAGAGGATGAGGGAGATGATGAGGAGGGTGGAGGTAGTGGGGGTGGGGATAGTTTTGGTAGTGGTGATGAGGGAGATGATGAGGATGACTACTAGGAGGCTAGGGATGATGCAGCTATGATGGATGTGGAGGGGGATCCCGTGGACTATGCAAACATGGCACTAGTACCAGTATAGTTAGGGCTGAGCTAGGTAGAGCTAATAGGGGTGATTAGAGGGTTATAGATTTAGTTGGATTAGGTTGTGGTAGAGAGGGATGATGTGACAGGGGAGAGGGATGCAGTTATAGTAGAGAGAGATCAACTGATAGCTAAGAGACACCAGGCTCAGGCTAAGAGAGATGTAGTAGTGCATAGGGTAGAGAAGGTAGTGTAGGAGTCTCAGGAGTTCATCAACAACATCAAAGATGCAAACTTCTAGGAGATGGTGATGATGATGAATAGGGAACACATGGAAGCACAGTATGAGAGAGATCAATACGAGAGAGTGGTGCCACCAGGGAAGAGAGTAGAGAGCTTCTGTGGATTGAGATCTCACTCCCATTAGAAACAGAGGACATAGAATAGTGCAAGGGTGATGGGGCCTATGAGGCCACCACAAAGAGAAAAGGGATCATCCTCAAGGCCAGACAAAGGCCACGAGGCTAGGGATAGAAAATGATGACACTGATAGACTCATGTATAGAGAGGCCTCTCTATTTTTCTTTTTGGTTTCTATTATACTCTTTCATGGTTCATGCCTACGGGTAATTAGTATTGATGTAAACCACGGTTATGTAATCTGATAATTTTGTGATCCATTTATGAGATGTACTTATGTTATGATGACTATATAAGATGGATTATGTACATGCTTTATATGTTTTACATGGATGCATTTGTGCTTTTTTTATGTGGGCTTTCATGTTATGATATCATGCATTGATTTATCACATGTTATGCATAGGAAATGCCATCTTTTATTTTTGCCACATGTTATTCTCATGAATGAATGTCTAATGCAATTTATATGATATGGAATGAATGTAAATGAAATGTAGAATGATATGGAATGAATGCTAATGAAATGTAAAATGATATGGAATGAATGCTAATGAAATGTAAAATGATATGTGAAGATAATATAAATGCCATGTTTATTACTTTGGATCATTTTGGACTTTGGACATATGCAGGGATGTAGGATGAGAATGCTTTTTGGTGTATCAGAGTACGAGACCAAGGTAGCAAAAGAAATAGAAGATGAGACAAGGAGTAGTTAGTATGATGGGAATACTTTTGCTTTTGTAAAGTGCACTATATGTCAAATGGAGCTTTATTTTGATATGGTAAATGGAATGCAACACATCATGGCATAAAGGGCCAGAGCACAAGTGCAAGACTTTTGTATGAACAAGCACAATGTAGACAAAAGATGACCTTGTCCTTCCTAAGGCATCTATACATGCCCCAAACTCTCAAAGGTACATTGTAATAGACAAAAACTAAATGATGACCATGAACCATCCTAGCCACTCTCATAAATTAGTTTATATCATCGAGTAGCATAGGAACATGATCGAAGAAAAACAAAGCATAAAATAAATCACTCACTAAACAGCATGAGCCAACAGCTATTCCTATCCATTATTACTTGCTTTTTAGTGTTTTTAGGTCTTCAGATAGTGTTTGACAAGTTTTTCATGTGATGGTTTTGATTGTTGATTCAATTGATACATTTTTGGAGTAACAAGTTGGAGTAGTTGTTGGTTCACATTGCTTAGATAGGTGTGATTGTTGTGAAAGTGTAGTGCTCTGAGTGTCAGTCTACAAAGTGAAAGTGTGTATGAAAAAGGGGTGGTTATCCATAGTGAATATTTACAAGGTTTATTGCAAATTTTTGATGGGTTTTGTGTTTTTTAGGGTTTTTTGAGGATATTTGATGTTTTTGTGTTACTAGTTTCTTCAGGACATTTTACAATTTTTAGGATTTTTTTAGGACATTTTATGGTTTTAAGAATTTTTTTAGGATCATATTCGAAGGTTTAGGATTTTTTCAAGATCATATTTGAATATTTAGGGTTTGTTCAAGATCATTTTTGAATTTTTAGGATATTTTTAGGATCATAAAAGCATGTACAAGTGTTAGCTCCTATTCGTTATGTGATAGGTCCAATGGATAAAAAGTGCTTAGGGAGATGCCCCCAGACAAGATGCAAACTATGTATAAAGGACAATGATAGAGTATGTGCAAATTGGTAAAGTGTTAGGTAAGATAACAATGGATATTAACCAGTTCATGAGCCATGGTCAAGGAGCCAAGGATGTGTTGTAAGATGAGGGATATGAGCAAGGAGTAGAAAAAGGGAAGAAAACTAGATGGAATCTCGATAGATGGAGGAGCAACAACTGATTACACATGGTGCCTGTTTGTTAGGTTTTCACCATGGTACTTGCCCAAAGTGCCTGTTTGCCAGGTTTTCACTTTTGGATAGAATTTTTCTCTTGACTCAAATTTTCGTGCCAAGATGCCTATTTGCCAGGTTTTCATCAAGGCATCCATTTTTTCATGACTTTTTTCACTTTTTAAAAAAAAATTAAAGGACTTTTTTCAAAAAAATTTAATATATTTTTAGGACTTTTGGATAGAATTAAGTGTAATACTTGTGAAGATGCATGTTGTTGATGGACATGGGCAATGTTTTACCCTCTGGAGTCACAAGTTCATATACTCTAGACCCAAACAATGTAGTAACTACATAAGGTCCTTCCCAATTTGGCTCAAATTTTCCTTATTTTTCTCTATGATGTTGAGTCTTGTAGTTCATCTTTAGGACCAGATCACTGACCTCAAAATGATAACCTCGTACTTTCTTGTTATAGCTCCATTTGATTCAGTTTTGGTAAGCTTTCAAATGTGTCAAGGTAGCTCATCTGAGTTCATCAAGCATTTCCAGTTCATGGAGTCTAGATATTTTGTAGCTCTCATCATCAACATCTTGTAGGGACACTCTCAATGATGGAATTTCAACTTCAATGGGAAGTATGGCCTCAGTGCCATAGAAAAGAGAGTATGGTGTTGCACTAGTAGGGCATGCACACTTGTTCAGTAGGCCCAAAGAGCTAGATTTATTTGTAGGTGGCAGTCTCAACCAGAATCATTGACAGTCTTTTGGAGAATCTTAACAATGGTCTTGTTAGATGCTTCTACTTGACCATTGCCTTGTGGATGGTAAATACTAGAATATCCATGGTATATGTTGTACTTCTCACAAAGCTTGTCTACATCTTTGTTTTGAAATGAACTACCATGGTTAGTAATAACAACCAAAGGGACTCCATACCGACATATTATGTAGTTTAGAATAAACTTTGAAATATGCTTGCCAGTGGTGAAGGTCAAAGGGACAACTTCAACCCATTTGGTAAAATATTCTATTGCAATGATAATGAACTTGTGACCATTAGAGGATAGAGGAGAAATAGCTCCAATAAGATTAAATGCTCATTGTGAAAAGGACCATGGAGATATGACTGGCTACAATTCTTGTGCTGGCGCATGGATCAACTTGTTGTGTATCTGACACTTATGACATGTTTTGGCAAAATCATGGGCATCTTGTTTCATGGTTGGCCAATAATATCCAGCTCTTAGAATTTTCTTAGCTAGACTCAAACCATTGAAATGGCCTCCACATATACCTTTGTGAACCTTGTGTAAGGTAGTTTTAGCTTCTTGCAAGTCAAGGCATCTGAGAAGGGTTTGGTCAAAGGATCTCTTGTACAAGGTGTCACCGATGATGACATATCTAGCAGCTTGATGGATAAAGGCTCGATAGACACTTTTGGATAAGTTAGGTGGTAGGATTTGGGCATGTAGGTAATTGTAAATGTCTTGATACCAAGGAGAACTGGGACCAATAAGTTCACACACAAACTCTGATTGAGGAAGTTCAAATGCCAAAATCAAGAGTTGCTCAATAAGGAATTCACAATGTTCCACATTTTGAGGCATATCAATCATAGAAGCGATGGTAGTCATAGCATCAGCTTGCTTGTTGTGTATTCTTGGTAGCTGACAAAAAGAGATAGTAAAAAATTTAGACTTAAAGAAGTCTAACATCAACTTGTAAGGCATTAACTTATCATCTTTGGTTTCATAGTCATCATTGACTTGGTGGATGACCAACTGGGAATCCCCAAAGACTTGTAAATGTCAAATGTTCCATTAGATAGCTATCTTGATTCCTGTGATCAGTGCCTCATATTTTGCTATGTTGTTTGTGCAATGAAATGCTATCTTATATGACTTGGGGATTATGTCACCTTGAGGAGTGATAAACATAATGCTAGCTCCTAAACCATTTCATGTATGTGATCCATCAAAGTAAAGCTTCCATTCATTAGCTACATCCATGTGAAATATGGCCTCATCTAGAAAATCTATCAACATGGGATGATCATCTAACATAGGTGCTTTTGCTATCAGTTGCCTTTGATTTCCTTTCTATCTGCATATTTTATGTCAAATTCATTAAGGATCATGATCCATTTGGCTAAGTGTTCGGTCAGAGCATCCCTTCTTAGGAGATACTTCAGTGGGTCAATCTTAGAGATGAGCAGTGTTTTCTGATGGAGCATGTAATGTCTCAACTTTTTGGCTGCAAAGACAATAACAAGATAAGCTCATTCAATGAGTGAATAATTTAGTTCATAGCCCACAAATGTTCTACTGATGATATGGCTCGCTCTCTTCCTTTTTCATTATTTTGGGCTAAGAGAGCTCCTAATGCTATATCTGTAGTAGATATGTATAGAATGAATGGTTTCCTAGAATAGGAGCCATTAAAATTGGTGGATGTAGAAGATAATCCTTGAGCTATTAGAAAGATTCTTGGTACTACTTGTTCTATTGAAAGGATACTCCCTTATGTAAGAGGTGTTGAAAGGAGTGACACTTATTTGTTAGTTGTGCAATGAATCCATGAATAGAATGTAATCTTCCTTGTAGTCCTCTTAAGGTTTTTAGATTTGTTGCAAGAGACATGTCAAGTATTGCTTTTACTTTATTGGGATCCACTTCAATGCCTTGTTGAGAAACAATGTATCCTAGGAGCTTTCCAGATACAACCCCAAATATAAAATTTTTTGGATTTAGACAAAGCTTATAGCTTTCCATTCTATTGAATATCTTATCTAGGATGACCAAATGATCTTGTCTTTTATAGGATTTGCAAAGTAAGTCATCAACATAGTCTTCCATTAGGATGTTCATGAAATCATAGAAGATTGTAGTCATTGCTCTTTGATATGTTGGCCTGACATTTTAAAGACCAAATAGCATGACATTCCTACAGTATGTTCCCCAAGGGCATGTAAAAGCTATTTTGTATTGATCTTTAGGGACTATTCTTATTTGATTGTAGCCAAAAAAGCCATCCATTAGTGATAACATCTCATACCCAGCTGTCATCTCTACAATGATATCTATATTTGGTAAAGGAAAATCATCCTTAGGAAATGCCTTGTTAAGATCACAAAAATCAATGAAAATTTTGGATGCCCCTAGAATGTTTGCTTACTAGTACTAGATTAAATATCCACTCTACATAATCAATGGGTCTTATGAAGCCAGCATCCAATAATTTCTTCAATTCAGCTTTGACAAGGAGGGAAATTTGAGGATACATTTTTCTCAACTTTTGATTTACTAGTTTCATTCCTGGTTTTAGTGGCAAGTGATGAAGGACTAGTTTAGGATCTAATCCTAGCATGTCTGCATAAGACTAGGCAAATTTGATTTGCTAATCTGAAAAATTCATCCTTTTCCTCTAGTGATAATGAGGCTGCAAAGTCTATGACCTTGGGGTTTTTAGGAGTTCCTAGATTAATCTTTTGTCATTTCCACAAGTAATGTTAATCTTTCCTTCAATGGGGTTGTGTCCAATGTTCCATCCTCAGGCACCTTAGAGAGGTTTTCACCCTCAAATACATCCTCTATTTTTACTTTCTCAAGGTCTAATAGCACCTTTTGATTTTCACCAAGAGACCTACTTGTGTCTTTTTTTGTTATTTTCTCAATTTTGTGACTGGAAGATGGAGTTGATTCCCCAAAATATGCCATGATGTTTAGATAAATGGAAAATCTAGACTTGTGGTCACCTTGTGGTACATCTTCACATAGCTCAAAGAATTCTATGATGGTGTCATCATTTTCAAACTAGTTAGACATTGGTGGTCCTTGTTGGTCCCAATCAATAAGTTCAGGGAAAACTAGGGAAATGCCATCATTGGTGTTGAATAAGCTTTGGTAAAAGGCATATATGTGGATATCCACTTCAATGATATTATCAAGATCATGTTCAGAAGTAGGAGGGCTTGGATCCCAAAATTTTTTGATCCAAGGTGAAGAACTGGTTAGAGTGATAGGTGGATTTACATGTTTATCTTCAATAGGTAGGCTATCTGGGTCTAAAAACATATGATCAAGACCGAGGAAGGTATAAGGATCATCAATATTAGATACAAATTGGGTGGGTTCAGGTTGGGCATTCTTAGATGCCTTGTTTTCATTTAAAGCATTCATATCCTAAGACAAGGATGACTTAGTGTTAGGAAGACCGAAAAAAATGGTCTGAACCCAAGTCCCAAGCTTCGAGGTCATCCTGATGAAGTGATAGGTTGAACAATGCCTTTCGTTTGAGGTCCTAGGCCACTACATCTGTCATATCCATTTTTCTACATGATGGTGAATCCAGGTCTATACTTGTTAGGGGAAATAGGAGTAAGTTCTTATTCTACTTTAGCCTTTTCAATCCATGTAGAAGTATTTTCATAGACATGTTCTTCATGTAGTCTGCCTCCACTAGTGAAAGCCATAGAAGGTTTCTTTTGAAATGTGAACTTAGGCTTGTTCTATATAAGCTAAGGTTTACCATATGACTTAGGAGATAAATGAAGTTTCCCAATGTGAAAGGCATGTGGCATGGAGTACTTGCCACAGCCTTGGTCTTGGATTTTGAGCTTTCCTTTGAATGTGGGTGTGAGTTTGGAAGGGTCAACATACTTGGAGGGCTCTAGGGGATTTGCTACATGGTTTGTTAGGACCTAGTATGTAGTGGTTCCTCTAAGATTGGCATAGAATTGGAAGGGATCTAGATCACCTAGGATGGTTACCTCTACATTATTATAGGAGAACTTTAGGCACTGGTGATATGTAGAAGTAACTGCTTTCATAGCATGGATCCATGGGCAGCCTAGTATCATGTTGTAGTTCATTTCTATATCTAGGACCTAGAATAAAGTATTCTTAGTATTTGGACCAACTCTGATAGGTAAGATGATGACCCCTGTAGAGAAACATTCACCATCATCATAGACTTTCATTGTGATCCTTCGAGAGGGATCCACATTAGTTTCAGAATAAACCAAACCTTTGACTACTTTAAGTGTATAGATATTTAGTCCTACTCCACCATCTATCAAGACTTGTCTAACTTTAACATTGTGGAAAAAGACTTCAAGGTGAAGAGGATCATTGTGGTTGGGTTTGTCTTTAGGAATATCTCAAGGGGAAAAGGTGATATGTTGTGATGTAGAGAGGTTCCCAACCATGGCTTTAAATTGGGCAACATCGATGTTGTCTAGGACTACAGACTCTTTCAAGGCTTGATTCAAGATCTTCTAATGTTGGGGAGACACACGTAGGAGGTCCAAGATGGATATTTGTGTAGGGTTCTTGTCATGTTGTTCAACAAGGCTATAATTAGATGAAGTAGGGGCATTGGGTCTACTAGGAGGTGTAGGTCTGGTAGAAGCAGTATGTCTAGATGGGGCTCCAGGTAGAGTGATCTTGGTATAACATGTAGTAATAGTACAATGAGGGTTTTCAGCCTTTAAGGTGAATGTGGATATGTAGAAATCTGACTTATTGAAATAGTTGATGGTGTAGTCATATCTAGTGCATGTGTAATTCACATTACCTTGTGAGTTTGAGTTTGAACTAGAGGGTTTCTCTTTGTCATGATTATCCAAATGATCTTTGAAGATAGTGTAATCAAAGTTGGATGCTAGCAATGATGGATCAATTGTGATTATACCATCATCAATGAGATCTTGTATTGCATGCTTTAGTTGAAAACATGATGAGGTTTTATGTACTTTGGTGCGGTGGTAATCAAAAAATTTTTTGTCATCCCACCAATCTACTTTAGTTAATGGTTCATCTTTGATCAAGGGTAACTATAGGAAGTTATTATCAAGTAACTATTGTAGTACAATCTCAAGAGGTATCCCTAATGGTGTGAATTTCCTATCCTTGGTTCTAGGATGTCTTCAGGGTTTGTCCTACATGGAAGTCTTAGTTTTCTATTGTGGAGTTGATGTTTGATTGGGAGTTTGTGAATTCATAGGATTTGCACCTTTCAAAGTTAGTTGAGGTTGTGTTGTGCTAATCGTGTGGACATCCACAATGCCATCATTGGTCACATTCTTGTTTTTGGAGAAATTTTTTTCCTTATCATTAGATGAGTTGGTGTTTGTGTTGTCCTTGTTTATCTTGAGGATTCCTTTACAGATAAGAGCATCTTCAATACTAGCCCCTTTTTTCATTAGCTTAGAAATAGTGCCTGGAATCTTGATTTTGAGTTCATATGTTAAGTCTGGGACTAAGTTTTCAATGGACAAGTTTACTTGTTCTTCAGGAATGTCTAGTGAGCATTGATTGACTAAGCTTCTCCATCGTAATAAGAATGTGATAAATGGTTCTCCTATCTTCTATTTAATTGAGCACAAATCAAAAAGTGTCACCTCATTTGTAATGTTAAAGGCAAAGTGGGAGATGAACTTGTCTGCTAGATTTAACCAAGATTTGATAGTACTAGGAAGTTTGGAGTACCATTCAAGTGTAGGCCTACCCAGAGAATGAGGGAACAATCTCATGAGGTAAGTGGGCTCATCATTGAGTTTGATACAAGAGGTGCAAAATCCTCAGATGTGATCAATAGGGTTGACTTTTCCTTGATATTTTTCAAACCTTGGAGCCTCAAAGTGTTTTAGGAATAGAGGCATATATAGACTTTTATCAAATGGATTATGATGTAAGTCCCTTTCTATATATAGAGCCTGTTTCTTTTGGACTCCTAATGCCTCAACTTGTTTAGAATTTTTTTTGAATTGTTGCAGTATCTCTTCATTAGGGTTTTGCATGATAGCTTTCCCTTGAAGTCTTTTGTGCCTATGACTAGACCATTTGCTATGGCAGGAGTTATGTCTATTCAATTCAGACATTTCTATGTCTAATGAGTTTGGTGATGTGTCACTAGGTGGTGGAGGTATGTTGGTACCTTGAAGACAAAAGGGGCCATATTGTGATACATGTTGGGGTACTTGTTGTGGTATTTGATGTGGTACTTGTTGTGGTATTAACTATAATTGATGCACCATGTGTTGTTGTTATGTCATTTGTTGTGGTTGTTGTTGGGATACCTCTATTGGTTGTATGTGGGACCATGTATGTGATTGTTGTTGTAAAGGTATCTGTTGAGGTTGTTGTGGCATGTGTTGTTGTTGTAACAAATTTTACTAGTATGCAATTTGTTGCTCAAGGCATCTTTGGTGATTCAGTTGTTGCTTGAGTTGCTCTTGTTGTTTAGAAAACATGGCTTGTTGTTGTTGTAATTTTTGTTGATACATTGCATGTAAGTCAAGTGGGTTTGCATTGGATTGTGTGTCAGGGGCATTAGATCCTTGCATCACTTGAGGTTTTTGTTGATATAGTTGATGTTGTTGTTGGTATGTCACATGTGTGTTGGAAGCATTAAATCCTTGGACTATTGTAGGTTGATGTTGCCGAGGTGGTTGGTTTTTTCCTTGACAAGTGGATTGCCATGTTGGTATTGTTTCTTTTGCTCCTTTGTGTGTTAGAGGTTCGTCCTTGGGACATCATATTGACTTGACCATGAGATGTGTTCATTTTGGGAATGGGGGTGATTTCAATAAGAATTTTCATAAGGATTGTGGTAGTTGGTGTTTCACATCATGTACTTGTGGGAGGCTCCATAACATTAGACATCATGACACTAGGTAGAGTTAGGAGCAAAGGTGCACTTTGTTGATTCATCTCTGAAGGAGGTATGTTTGGCATCCCTAGAGCACAAGTCACTTTAGGTGCATCTTATTGTTGCATCATAGGACTAAAGTCAAGTCTTAATGTCCTCTTGGGATATTTAGGGAGAGTCTTGTTTCCCTTCATTGGTTTTGGTTCATCAAATAAGGGATTAATGTTGATGTGTTCAAATGTACATTGGAGGATTTCAATTGTGGGTTCTTGATGGGACCTTATAGGTGCCATTATTGTGTTTGAAAACTCCAAAGGTTTTTTTCCCTTATCTAAGTACAACTTGATCATGGGTTGTATGTTTTCAATGGTTTTGTTGGTTTGATGTTTGGACTTAGGTCCCTCTACATTTGGGTTGAGTTTGACAATTTCTTGGGCTACTAAAAGTTTGAAGTTCTTGCAAATTTTTTTGTCTTGACATGCCCTAGCCATCTCTTCATCAGTGATGCCATAGATAGTGTTAGAGTCATCACTTAGGTGTACAGTACCTTGTTGCATGCTTGATGTGTTATAGTTGAAGGTACTTGCATTTTTTTTTTTTGAATTCAAAGGAATGTGTTTGTTCACCCTCAGGTGTGGTTGGTACACTTTCACCTCTAGGTGGTATTGGCACAAATATAGGTTCAAAGTTAGGACTCCATTGAACCATCCCATGTGTAGGGGAAGTGTTTGAAGGAAACCTCATGGTAGGTGCATTGTTTAGGGTTTGTTGTATCATCTCTTGGTTATAGTGATCTTATGAATACATGTTTAAGGGGTCTGCAAGTAAAGGTTGTGATGCATCAATTTGGTCTTCATCAAAGGTTTTTTGGGTTTTCTTACTCTTTTTTTGTCTTAGATGAGGTTTTGGTTGTGTTGGCACCTCACAAAAAAACGTTGATAGAGTTCTTTAGCTCTTTGAGTTGATTGTGTCCTAGTGAGTGCTGGCATGATACCTAAGAATGCAAATGCAATGGAGGGAAACTTGAATGGATTTTTTGCCTCCCAAGTGTGCACCTAAACTACAACTACACCCAGATAGTGCCTAAAGTAAGCAGTTGGTAAGTAAGAGGTATGCAATGGGTAAACAGAGGTGCTAGGGTGCCTAAAATGAAAATTTTGAATGTTTTGAGTGATTTCTAAGGTTTTGGGATACAATGCAAGTTGTGAGAGTGTAGATTGGGGTTCTAGAACCTAGAATGAAGTACTTGATTACCAAGTGTGCTCTAAAACTACCAACTACACACTTGAAGAGTGCATTTGGTAAAATAAGGTTGCAGTTGGTAAATTAGGTCAAAACTTGATAATCAAGATGTGGGTATGCAACATATGAGTGTTTTTAGGATTTTTAAGTGTTTAGGGATGTTATGCAGTGTGAGGAAATGCTAAATAAACTATATTTTTGATATGCAAGATGAAAATGTCCTAGGAAACTATGCATATGCAAATGCAAGGTGATGTTTTGAAGGTATGAAAAATGAAGATTATGGTATGCAAAATGAAGGTTAGGGTTATGTTTCAGACTTGGTAAGGATGCTAAAGGTTGATGTATGCAAGGTAGAGTATGAAAGGGATGGTGTTCAAGGGTTGATAATGACATTTTTGATATGCTAAATGAGGGTAAATGATCAAGAAGACAATTTGATTGATGGACAATTTGGTAGGGTTTGATAGTAAAAATGATGCTAGGATTTGAACAATGCAAAATGAAAGGGATATGCCACTAGGGTAAGTCAAAATGATGTTTAGGGACACTAGGAATATGATAATGCAATGACAAGGGTATATGGAAAGTATTTTGAACTTAGGTGAAATCTTTACAAGGTATTAACCTAAAAGTTTAATGTTATGACAATAGACTTTGGATCTTGATCAAAACAAAAACAAAAAGTGATAAGATCAAAATGATAAAGAAAAATATACCTTGACATAGGTAGCATTTGACCAAAGAAAATGATAAAATAAAATGATAAAATGACCATGGTCAAGATCCATTATCCATTAACACAATGTAATACTCTAGGGTCCATACTTTTGTTCAAATTTTTGACTAAGTTCAAAGGTTTTGGGATTCAAAGTGATGTTTAGGGGACTCAAAATGGTGATGATTCTGAGTGGATATGTGACATGCAAAGGTTATAAGGTGAAAAATGATATTTTGGGTGCAAGATGCAGTTTTGGGTCAAATGCAGAATGAGGCGGTACAAAGGCTCCTAGATGTAGTTTGAGGGTCCCAAAATGTAGTTTGGAGGCCCAAAATGGTCATGCAGGTTCCCAAGTGCACCATGACAGTGCCAAGTGCACTCTAATAGTACCAATTGTGCCTATGGTGTAGTTGGGAAAAGTTTGAGTGCAGTTTGTAGTTTTTGGGCACAATTGGGAAGCTGGGTTTAATGTGTGTTGAATCTGAGTGATGTGGTTGCCAAATTGATATGCCATGAAGCTAAGATTTTGGGGTTGATGTTGGAATGGGTTAGGAGGTGTACAATAGGGGTTATGACTTAAGTAATTATGTCCTAAGTGGAGGCAATGAAGACTAGGAGATGCATAATGCAAATCAGGGCATGCTGAGACTGGGGGGACTTATCCAGGTACCTAAGAACATTGTTGAAGCCACAAAATGTTATTTGGAATCCCAAACTGGGTCCTCAGACCACCAAGTGTTCTTAAATAGTACCAAATATGCCTATGGTGTAGTTGGGGCTAGTTTGGGTGAAGTTGGTAGTTTTAGGGCTCAATTGGTAAACTGCGTTGAAATTAAGGCAATTTTGGGTGCTATGTTTTCCAGATTGATATTGTAGAGAGCTAAACAGTAGAGGAAAATGCTAAGACCAAAATGGAGGTTAAAAATGATACTTATGAAACCTAGAATGAAGGTTAAAGTGGTCAAGATGAGGGTTGGAGGGTTGGGTATGGAAAGATGTAAGATGGGCAATGCAAAGTGTTGATTTTGAGGGTGAAATGCAGAGGATGCAAGCTAAACTCTAATGATTGCAATTTGAAAATGAGGGTTACTAAGTAAGTGCTCAAGGATGCAAGATGAAACCTATATGATACAAGTATGAAGCCTAGACTAGGGTGAATTCAAGTGGAATCTATGCGAGGATGAAATCTATGTTTTTCCAAGCATGTTTAAGATCACAAGTTGCCATGTTTTCCAAGTGTTGAATGTATTGGACCAAAGTTTACAAATTTTTGACAAAGTTTGTAGCATTTTGACCATGTGTAATTTTTTGACAAGGTTTTAACAATTTCCAAGGTGTAAATTTAAATGTTGTCTTTTATCTTGATTATGTTTTACACACACGCAAGACACATTAAGACAAGAATAGCTATTGTTAAAAGTGAACAATCACACCACAACATAGGCTTTAGGATTGTATCCATTGAATTCCTACTTGAACCAAAGTTCATTCACATTTATCGAGAGCCAAAAACCTAGGATCTTGGCACCACAGGCTCCCCCTTATAGCTCACTCACTTCTCGAGGCTACCAAGATCCACTTCCCAAGGGGCATGACTTCCCAAGGGACTGTTGCCTCTACTAAGGACCATGAGAATGTAGGATGTCTTCATGGGCATGGGTGACCCCTTGAGCCAGTGGATAGAAAGGATTTTGGCCACTAAAATATGGTTTTTAGTAAGGGCATTCTATTCAAAAAGTGAATGATAAACTTCTACAAAAAGTCTCCAAGCCCTGAGAACCAGGGTTTGACACACCACAAGGGTATTGGAGAGCTATCATGCAGCAATACCACTGACATGGATTTCATTGTAATTAAATTTTATATAGCAATTGGAACATTGACCTAGATTTTGGCCTGTTACTTCTCTGAGGTCGTCCCTTGGTATACCCAATATCGAGTATCTTGGTCCAAGGCAGGCCTCCTATAGGAGTTACATGGATTTCTCTTACACCCAAGATCCATGAATGGCGAGGGGAGAGGATACATCCATGCAACTCCTAGGGATTTAAACACTACAGACACACTAGGTAGAAAAGAAAAAGTTCATTTTAAGCACCAAATGAAATGTTACCTAATCTAAGAAAACCACACACATGGTTTTGACAAACACTCAATGTCTTCAACAACATTTGGCAAAGCAAGAATTAGTAGTTTTCAATGATTAATATTCATCCAAAAATTTCCACATGTTGTAAACAAACCATCAGTAACACAAAATCATCTAACCTATGTCCTAGAGAGTGATAGAAACCTTAGATGTAGATTCTAACATACTATGAGCAAATCACAAAATCAATCAACATACATTAGCACCCTTTAGCCTACCATGAAAGCCAAACTAATAAAGAAAGCAACACAAGGTTAGAATCCCCCTCTTTCATTTGTAGCTTCCATGTCCTTCTTTCTTCTCCAAATGTAGTAGCTCCAAAATTGCCTATAGTGCACACAAAGTTGAAGCAAAAGCCTAAGATGATGATAATGCTATGAGAATACTTGAAGTTGTGATTTGAATGTGAGAGAAAGAGTGAAAAAGATAAGAAAAAATAGGGACCATAAATGAGAGAAAGAGTGCTCATTTTATAATCAACACTCAAGGTGAGAACATTGGATTTGTCACCCTTGGATATGCAATGTGGCAAGAGATTCCTTTGAGAATCCATGACACATATGACACAAGATGCCAAGTGTAAGATTATATGATGCATGGAAGTCGAACTTGGCTAAATGTGGGAGAGAATCTATGGCATGTCATAAGACACCTCAAGCCCACTTAAAGCCAAGAATCTATGACAAAGGGAGCTAAAGATAGACATGCATAAGGGAATAAGAATATTGGATTATGACATATCTTAGCCAAATGTCAAAGGATAATCCACAAGGTGTCATACCCGATTGTCATGATGATATCAATATTTTATGGAATATTTGAATTAAAAATCCTTTATTCCACAAAATAGAAATTAGTGAAAATGGGATTAATGATGGAAAATATGACATAGGAAATTAAGAATTTCCATGATTTGTGAATGATAAATCAATTAATTAATAAAATTAATTAATTGATTGATGATGAACATTAGGAAGAATAATTAGTAAGAATGACATAGGATTAAATTATGAGTTATTTAATCCTATAGAGAAAATTAGTAAATGATTGGCCAAATTGATTAAATAAGTGTGATAGTATCCTTTGATAAAATCTAATGATAATACAAATTGAATAGGATGATGATAGATAGACCAAATCCATGGTCAAATTAATTGATTTATCAAAATTGATAAAAAGCCAAGGACACATGACATGAATTGATTGATATGCAACATTTAATTGACATTGTAAAATGCTATAGGATTGAGATTGATGGATAAGGTTGATCATAATAATATCAACAGACACTGTCAATATTATTAAAATGGTTGATAATGCCATGATCCAACACTAAGATCCTTGACAATGTCAAAGATTGGATGACATGAATGATAGTTTGACCTAGCACTAAGAGCCATGATAGTACTAAGGCTAGATTGATAAGATTTGATAGATTGATAGGTTTCCAAGGAACTAAAAGCCACAACAGTACCTAGGAATGGACAAATGATGATAGATTTGAGATGTTTGATATGTTTCATGATGATTAGGAATAATTTTGGGTGATTTTGAGTTGATTTAGGGTGATTTTTAGTTGATATGAAATGGTTTTGATTTGGTTTGATATGATTTTGAAATGACATGAAATTGATGTGAAAGAGGATACAAATGATAATGTATGATCAATTTGGCCAAAAGACCAGAGTTAGTAGAGTGACAAAATGGAACGAATTAGTATGAAGAAGTGATGAAACCATAGATGGGAACCATTTTTTAGTGTCTACAGTACCAACAATGTTGCAAAATTTGAGGATTTTTTGCTAGGGTTAAAGGTAGCAGTGAGCCATGGAATCAAGAAAATGCATGTCATTGGTGACTCTGAGTTGATTATCTCTTAGGTTAGAGGAGTGTATGTTTCAAAAAATAAAAGATTAAAATAGTATAGGAATTTTGATCGGGATATGATTGAGTTATTCGATGCTTTTGGAATAGTGTGGAAGGATAGAAGTAATAATAAAATGGCTAACTTATTGGAAAATGTGGCTATAAAGCTAGATGACATATCATTTGTTAGTTTTTCTACTATTGAAAAGTAGACCAGGCCTTTAAATCCAAATAATGTGGAAAGTTTGCAAGTTTTTGAGGATGAAAAGGAGATCCTAAATTTTCTCCTTAATGAGGAAAAATACCATGCACAAGAACATGAATGCAGTTCTTGGATAGAAACAATAGATAGAAAAGAAAATATTTTTAGACAAGAGATCCTATAGCTCAAGACCAACAAGGTTCCTAAGGGACTAGTTGTTTTGGAAAATGTTTTTGATAACTAGGACTGATTATATTCAGATGCAAAAGATATGAAACCATAGGAATTGGAAGAAATAAATATGGGCACTCTTGAATACCCAAAGAAAGTATACATTGGCAAGATCTCATCCTTTGAAATTAGGAAATCCTTAATAGGATAGTTAAGAAAGTTTAGACATGTTTTTTCATGGCCTTATGATGACCTTAAGGTCTATAAGCAAGATTTTTTCTAGCATGTAATACCTCTCAAGGAGGATGTAAAACCTTCCATACAAAAACATAGGCCAGTGAATCCCACTTTAGCTCCCAAGATCCAAGAAGAAATAATGAAGCTTAGGGATGGAGGGATAATAAAAAAAATTAGGCATTCCTCATGGGTGTCCAATTTGGTACCTGTTAGAAAAAATAATGGTGACATTAGGCTTTATGTTGATTTTAGGAATCTAAACATTGCATCTTTGAAGGATAATTATGGATTACCTAATATGGAGGCTATGCTATAGCAACTGGTTTAGACTTAATGTCTATAATGGATGGATTTTCAAGATACAACTAAGTTATAGTTGATGAAAAAGTACAATTCAAGAAAACCTTCACTACTCCCTAGGGAATTTATGTGTATGTGAGAATTCCTTTTGGTCTCATAAATGTGGGAGCAACTTTTCAAAGGGCCATGGATATAGCTTTCAAAGAATATATTTACAATTTCATGGTGGTATATC
The DNA here is from genome assembly GCA_028749045.1 of Cupressus sempervirens. NCBI lineage: Eukaryota > Viridiplantae > Streptophyta > Pinopsida > Cupressales > Cupressaceae > Cupressus > Cupressus sempervirens. The sequence goes on along the minus strand of CM053788.1, from coordinate 38,686,857 downwards.
AAGATGACTTGATAGAACACTGAAAGAAAGCTAAGGACCATTGTAAGCATCTTGAAAAGATTTTTATTAGGGCATTAGAATATGGTGTTTCTTTAAACCCTAAAAAATGTATTTTTTGAGTCATAGAAGGAAAGCTTCTAGGACATATAGTTTCAAATCATGGGGTAAAGATTGACCCTAAAAGGGTAGTAGAAATTGATAAAGTGCCAAAGCCAAAGAATGTCAAAGGTATACAATATTTCTTTGGGCAGGTTAATTTCTTAAGGAGATTTGTGACTAACTTTGCTAAGGTTAGTAGGACAATTTCAAAAATGCTCAAATAGGGAGCTACAATTAGTTGGGAAGGTAAGCCTAGTGTTGCAGTCCAAGAAATTAAAAATGCTATAAAGAATGATGTAGTCCTTAGAATCCCTAATTATGAAAATCCTATGTATATTTTATCTTATGCATGTTTCCATACTATTGCAGTAGTTTTACTTCAGAAAAATGAAGATGGTTATGAACAACACATAGTATTCTTTAGTAAATCCTTGCAACCTGTAGAACTTAAGTATGAAATAAATGAGAAGTAGGAATATGCTTTAGTCAAAATTGTTATGGCCTTTAGGTGTTACCTAGTAGGTGCTATTTTTATTTCTTGTGTGTGTAGTGCAGTAGTGAAGGATATTTTCTCTCAACAAGAGGTGTCTAGTAGAAGGTGTAGATGGATCAACAAAATCTAAGGGTTTAACATAGATATCCAAATTACCAAGTTGGTGAGAGGCTAAGGATTAGCTAAGCTCATGGCATAGATAAATTTAGATGCAAATCAAATAAATGCTAAAGATTGAAACCTCAACATTAGTACCTATGATATGGATCAGTGTGATTGGTACAAAAATGTGATATATTATTTATTGCATATGGAATCTCCATCCCATTTAACAAATAATGAAAGGAGGATTGTAAAACTACATGTAGTCAGATACATTATTATAAATAGAGATCTATGGTGGAGGAATTTTGAAGGAATATTATTGAAATGCATTGATCAATAGAAATCAAAAGACGTGTTGACTGATATGCACTCAAGGGTATGCGATGGGCATTACATGGAAAAAACTACTACCCACAATATTATGAGAGTAGGCTTTTGTTGGCCTAGCTTATTTAACGATACCCAAGCCCTAGTTAGGAAATGTGATCCTTGCTAGAGATTTGCAGGAAAATCAAAATTTTCTAGAAACATGCCTTTGAAATCAATTGAGACCCAAGCACCCTTTTAACAATGGGGTATGGATTTTGTAGGTGAGATTTCAACTAGTTCTAGTGGTGGTTACTCATGGATACTAGTTGCGACTAATTATTTTAGAAAATGGGTTGATGCAATCCCTACTAGAAATTCTACCAGTAAAGTGGTAAACAATTTCCTATTGAATAATATCATTACAAGGTTTGGATGTCCTAAAAGAATAGTAATTGATAATGCTATGTGTTTTATATCTGAGGAATTTATTAATTTCTATGATAAGTATGGCATTACTAGATTAGTTTCATCGCCTTATCATCCACAAGGAAATGGACAACCTGAGTCTTCAAAAAAGAGTTTGTTAAAGATCATAAAAAGGACCCTAGATAATAACAAGAAGGCTTGGGACTCTAAATTGTAGTTGGTCATCTGGGCTGATAGAGTAATAGTAAAAAAGGCAATAGGTGTATCACCTTTTGACCTTGTGTATGGAATTCAGGCCAAAATGCCTTAAAACAATTTGATGGGTTTGTATACCTATATTTAGATGATATGCATGAAAGGATGGATGAGTTAGTTTAATTAAGTGAGACAAGAAGGAAGGTCTCTACAAGAAATATGAAATTATGGTTGCAGACAAAACATCTATATGGTAAGAAGGTAGTGGTTAGAAAGCTTCAATCAGATGATCTTGTCCTAATGTGGAATGCAAGGCTAGAAGATAGAGGTAGACATGAGAAATTTGATCCCATATAGCTTGGTCCTTATTTGGTTGATTTAGCTTAGGGTGAAGATTCATATTTCATCAAGGAACTATCAGGAAACTTTTTGGAGTTGCCAGTTCATGGACAATTCTTGGAGAAATCCTTATGTTGAATGTATTTATCTTCTATGAATAGTAGTTAGGTTCTATATTTGTGTACATTTTTGTAATCACCTATACATATATGTATAACTCTTGTATATATGTATATTTTGTTGTATATTTTTCAAGGTTTTCTTAGGCTATCATGTGTGTGGTTTGCTTAACCCAGAGATTCTAAATTCTTGCATGGATACAAGTTATCCATCATTCCTAGATAGAGCCACTCATTGCTCCTATTTTTAGTAAGCATAATTTTCAAATTTTATGGTGAAAATAAAATGAACATAGAGAAGTTAGGGTTTATATGTTTTTGTTTTTCATCTACAGAGGAAACCCTAGCATGTTTTACCCTAATCTAATTATTTCATTATTGTCCCAAATGTGAGTTTTGGTGCCCTAGGGTTTTGATTTTATCTCATATTAAAAGGAATATTCATAGGATCAGAGTCTAGGCCCTAACCCTAGGTTTTAAAGTTGTAGGATTTTATTTTTGGTCTTTTACATCATTTTCCATGATGTTACGATAAAGGGTTAGTGGAGTGTAGTGAGGAAGAGTTTTCAATGTCTTAATCTTAAAATAAAGTATTGTGTCACGGTATCATGGATAATTATGACAAAGGAGGTGATTGTGGCATAAGAGAAAATGAAAAAGCATGTTACAATGTTACGAAGAAAAGTGCATCTTAAGATCATAAAGGAAATATTTAGTTTTTGTAATGTTATGAGACACTTATGATGGTAGGATCATAACATGATGGAAGACAAAAAAAAATGGTAATGTACAATCATTCAAGTGTCAAGTTTTTGATTGGCCAGATTATGATACGAATACCAAATATTTTCTTAGCTGGATCAGTGGGACCAAAAAAGATTTTTATATTTAATTTTAAGTGGCATTTGGCAATCTCCAATCTTATGATATATAGTTCATCATAAAATATTAGTGCAATAAAAAATGTATTTTGATGTAATAAGTAACCCATGATTGTAAGATCATAAATGAAAAAGGCAAAGCCCACAATGCTACAATAAAGAAGCTTAAGTGTTTCTTGTAGTATCATAAAAATTTAAAAGGTAACCGTAGATGTTACAAAGTAAAAAAAGTGATTGTTATTGTAAGTTCATAAAACAAAGCAGGTCGAAGTAAGATACTATGTGATCTTAAGATAAGTTGTTTGCCAAAAGATCATAGGAGAAGAAAAAATCAGCACTGACACCGCAATAACTAAGGACTCTTAAGATCGTAAAGAGTTTGGTCAGGGTTTTTGATTGTTCAATAAGGTTTTTTCAAAAGGATTTCCTAACATTGGAGAGCCATTTTTCTTTAATAAGATGTTATGAAGAGTCATTTTCCTTCATTAATGATCATAAGGTTGTAGGCCGTATTTTGAGATAAAACATGCTAGTCATTGTTTTGAGCTGGAAAGGACAATAAGCTTCTCAACCAATTAGATTTGAATATGGTATAAAAGGTATATCACTGGATAGTAATGGAGATGCTCCTTTGAGGTGATAAAATGAGCTGATATTACATTTCAAAGCATGTTGAAAACCAATGCAAAGTTAATGTTGATTCATTTACATTGACTTATAAAAGCTTTCTTATTTGAGCAATTACAGAGTTTTCAATGTATATAGACAATTATTTTTAGAACCTGAGATTGATTTCCATACTATATTTGCTAGCATATTGTGAAGAAGTCTGATAAAGAGGTGGAAGAAATTCGAGCATCAGACATGGGAGTTGAAAAGACTTCAACTTCTAAAGCTGGGAAAACACAACAAAGGAAACCTAATAGGTTTGTTGAGGAATGGATAAAGCTTTTTCCAATTTCCTCTAATTCTAATGCCATAGATGACCATGCCTTTTTTGGCCCATATGCTCTTTGCAGAGATGTTGTGTACCCTAGTGTCACCAGTTTTGAACTTTTCAAGTACTTCTACTATAACACAGAGAAGAAGATTCCTGTGTCTAACCCATGGGAGAAGAATTTAGCCAAATTAATATTTCCAGACATTTTTGTGGATGTGGATTTGATGCAGGCCCTTTTCCATTGCTACAATCCAGCCACCAAATCATTCCATAGAAATGATGGAACTATTTTGTGTATAGTTGACAATGAATCATTCATTGAGGCTTTTGGACTAGATGGAACTATGGGATAGCCTGTGGATTTAAAAGATTTATAGAGGAAGTTTGAAAGGAATACCAAGGCCAACACTGGAAAATCTATGTTGTAGTATAATCCCATGGATTAAAATAATGTGGGTGATTACCCTAAGAAGGCAGAAAAAATGATGCTTTTGGACAAATTTAAAAATTACTTTGTAAAAATAGTCTATGGTGTCCACAACATGGTTGGTAAAGATGGAACTAATATGGTTTACGGAGCTGAATTTATAATTACAAGAGATGTGCAAGACTCCTACCATGGTGGGAGTATGATTGTGTTGAACACGTTATAGAGGTGATGAAAGAAAATATTGCATGGTTTTAGAGTGAAGAACTAAAGAACTTCAAGTTCCATCACTATTCATTGTTGATGCACTTGAACCTCTAAAAGAATGTAGGGTATGTGAGTTCTAATTTCATTGACCACACATCTGATGCAAATGGAGTTCTATTAGTTTAGTTGTGGATACGGGTATGGGATAGTAATTATCACTTTTCTAATTTTGTCTCATTTTTCAATAATTTTAGTGTTGTAATAATGAAAATTCTAGATTCAAGTTACTTTAGGGCACTTGAGATTTTAAAGACCCTTTTGAGACATGCCCTGCTTCTTGAGGGTAAAATATTAGATCATAATTGTGGGGACATTTTCTTATTCCCAACCTTTTCATTGATGAGAGCCTATGGTCATCCTCAGTCACCCCATATATTACCAAAATTTATCCCTCCTAGATTGGGTGTAATTGAATTCATATGGCAATTATTTATGGTCAATAGGGAGTATCTATGACCCAAAGTGCATAAGGGCACTTTCTTATGTAGGTGTTTTAGGATTGGGGATTTTACAATTGGGAAAGAAGCCCTAGATAAAATTTATTCTTTCCTCCATCATTTCAATTTGTCAATTGGTCCCTATAGGATGTATGACCTTGATAATTGGATGAGGGTCACCCTTAAAGAAATGAGAAATTATATACTACCTAGAACCAAGGAATTTCCCCATGAGGATGTCATTACAAACATAGTTGCAGAGGGTGAGGCAATTGATAGGCTAGCAAAGCTAGATGATGTTTTGAGGGTGGAGAGAGAATTGAAGAGAGAATATCCCCAATTTATGGGATTTTATATGGATATCTACTATCCTTAGAGGATTAGGAAGATGCTCACAAACCATGCTGAGATTATGGCCAAGATGCCAATGGGACCAATGGGAGAGGAGGATAGGGTATGCCCAGATAGCCCTAAACCTAATGTAACTTTAGAAATAGAAGAAGAAGATGATATCCCTCAAGCATCATGGGTTATAAAGGGAAATAAGAGATAGAAGGTTGTGCATATCTCTACTGAGGTAAAACAAAGGACATTACAGATTTTACTTGGCAATAGTCTGTATTTTGCAAATTTAAGGAAAAACTATCTCCATAATAGGATTAGAGTAGCTAAGGGTATGCTCACTAACTTAGAACTAGCATTAGCTAGGCTGGATGGTAGAATCATCTAGGCCCAACAATTCCTTGAGGATGATGAGAAAAAGATGGAATTAGTGGAGAATCTATGGGCTTATGATCTTGAGAGTGAAATCATGACTCTAGAGGAGGCAAGAGATCTTGTGCAGAGGAGTGGCATGTTATTAATGCCTAGATGGGATGTTGAATAAGCTTTCATGCTTGATCAAATAAGGAGGTAGGAAAATGTGATTTCATATGAGGCATTTGGTGTAGATGGATTATAGAGAGGAACTGGTTTCAACATTGATACCAAATCTATGGCAATTAGGAGTATGGCTCCTTCATCTAACAAGCCAAAATTAATGGATATATAGAGCACTAAACAAGGTAACATGATTGTGTGGACACTATAGGGCTTCTCTGGCACAAATATTTCTAAGGCATTGAAACATTTTTCATTTATGAATGAAGCCAAGGTAGAGGAGATGGAGACCAAATTATCTAAGTCCATACATGATTACATAGATGTTATAAAGCTCTATGAAGATGATCGTAGAAAGAGCAATGTGTATAAGGAAAGAATTGTAGAGCTTGAGGCCAAGGTCCAAGTACTTGAAAATGAAGTTGCATCTCTCTAAGAGAAAATTACATAGGTAAAACAAGTGGTTACTACAGAATAGAGAGAAGAATATGAAGATTAATATTAGCCAACTAGTAACACAATTGAGGCCCCAACACAAACAGAGGATTTGGGGGAAGTGGAAACATTAGAACCCAGTAGGATGAGCATTGATACTCAATCTACTCAGCAAGGAGGTGAGCTAAGGACATATGTACTTAAGATTTTGATAAGCCATAGGATTGAAATTTTGAAGAGTATATCACAACTAGCTCATACTTCTTTTGTTTCTTTACAAAGTTCTAAATAATTTTGCAATGAGCCACTTACATGGCTATCACCCACATTTAATCTATGGGGACCATATACACAATTTTTGGAGAGGCTCTTTATATTGATGGCTAAAAAGCTAGATTTTCTTGATAAAATAATCTTAGTAAAGGAGGGCTTGGATATAGTCAAAAAAATTATTAGTTTCTTCACTAAAAAATAATAGGTTATATAAGGAAAATTGAAATTTTTATCTTAAGGAATAAAGCCCTGCATACCATCAATTTTGCATGCCACCAATACAGTGATAGATTGGTTGGAATGGTCTAATACCTTTGGTGCCATTATTACCCATGATGACATAGTGGCAATTTTTGAAGATAATTTGATGTCCCTTATAATAAATTGATTCATTCCCTTTTTAAGGAAGAAGTAGACTTAAACAAGTTTTTTGTTGAATATAAAGCCACAATGGATGCTAGGTGGACTAAGGCCACTCAAGACTTACAAGAGGTTAAAACTATGGAGTGGCCACAAAAAGGGAAATTTATGTTTGGAAAGTGGTGGGAGAGATCAAAGCCTTACCAGCAGGTAGTTGTTGAGAATAGATAAAGACAAAGTGGAGTAAATTCAAAGTGCATGACTTTAATTTTCACCTGCTAACTTTCTCAACTACCTCATCTTTTTCTAATTGAAAATCTAAAGAATGTTTTTTTAAATTTTTTTTCCTATCTTTCCACCTTTAGTATCCATTCTTACTTATACATGTGTCCTCCTCCCATTTGTAGCTTGTTTGGAATTGTATAAATGGATTTCTAAGATGTGGAGTTGATGTTGGCTACCTGTAAATTTGTATTATTATAATGTCTTATTACAGTTCCATCCATTATTTTTCTATAATATGGTGAATGTAATCATTTCTTGAATACTTGAATACATAAGGTGAATATCTAGTATCAATGGCTTGTCTCTAAGTATTCACTGAGCCTTTGTTAGTTTTGTAAGCAAATTTCAGAGGAAATTAATATAAGAAGGATTTTCTCTATATATATCTTTGTCTTTGAATTTTTTTCTCCTTCTTATGTATCTATAATCTTGAGATTGAAATGAACAAGTTTCATTTAGTTTAATGCAATTCATACAAAATTGTATATCTCTTACTAATTGTTGTTGATTCAAAGAATTAGATAATAACTCTTTGTAATTGATAAGGTTTAGGGTTTATAAAAAAGATTAGATAAGAATGAAATCCACAGCTCATTGTTGAAAAATTTAATTACAAGTTGATTAAATAGGTCCAAGATGGATGATTATTGACTCTATATATCCATGGGTACGACACTGATCATTTTGAACTGCAAGAACAAGTTGATGATTCACCTAAGTGCAGGAAATGCATAACAAACAAATAAAATCAGTTTATCATTTTTATGTACTAAGAACTAAAAGTGTTGGTAATTACTTATTTGCATTTAGTTTATGGTTATTGTTAGCTACTATGTTCAGGAATTTTATTCAAAAAATCATAGAAGAAAATTGACAATTTCTACTATAGGGAACAATCTTTGAAGGACAAGAATATCAAATTAACAAGATTAATCCCTAAGGTTTGTTTGCCTTGGCCTAGTAGAGCCCAAAGTGAAGTGAGTCTTGATGACTCTATTAATGTTGGCCCAAAACTAAGATTTACCCTTTTTTATTATAGGATTTAGTTGATCCTTAGGCTTGTCCCTATCTTATGCTTCCTGGTATTAAGTTTAGATCTACTTGATATGTTCCTTACTAGTAAGAACTCCAACACCAAGTATGTTTTCTTTCTTGTTTTCCATTCAACTAAGTTTAAACTATTACAAATCTGGGATCATTTGGCTTGCACCAATAACCCAAAAAAACTTCAAATTGATAAAACTTAAACTTCAAACTTACAACACTAATGGTTGTATACAAAAATGCCTAGAGTAATCACTACTTCAATAGGTCAAATAAAATAACTTACAAAAAATAAGAAGAATTTGATATTGTGCTACTACAACTTTGATCTTCTTCCTGAACCTTCCTTCTACTCTTTGACTACTCTGATATTCTTTTTTTTCTTCCTTTTTCTACTCCTTGCTAGCTATTTAAAATGAATGAGCATATTTTCCTTTTTACCCATCTCAAAAAATTTCCCTCTCATTTTTGGATTTGAACTCACCTACCTACATTCAATATATCTAACTATTGTGGAGGTTGTCAAGATGGTAGGTGGGTGTTTGGCTCAAGGGGCAACTGCTCACACATAAGATATTTCACATTCCCATTTTTCCTTGAGCCAAAAAAAAAACAAGGATCACTCCATATCTAAATCAACTATGCCAAGACACTTTCTTAGGTGCACAAAAGTTCCAATGTCAAAAGGCTTTGTAAAAATGTTTGCTATCTTTTGCTCATACTTACAAAATTCCATTTTGATATCCCCATTCTCCACCAACTCTCTTATGAAGTGATATCTAATATCTATATTCTTGCTTCTCCCATGGAAGACTAGATTCTTAGACAATGCAATTGAGGAGATGTTGTCACAAAAGATTATGATTCCATCCTCTTGCCTTTCATTCAAATATGTCAAGATCCTCCTTAACCAAATAGCTTAACATGTTTTTGCATCCATTACTATATATCTAGCCTCTATTATAGATTGAGCAACAATAGGTTTCTTCTTGAATGCCCATGAAATTGCACCCAATCCCATGTGGAACATGTATCCTGAAATGCTCTTCCTATCATCTAAACTTCTAGCCCAATCACTATCTGTATAACCAACCAACTTGAAATCATTATTTGTAGTATACAAAATCCCAAATCCCTTGGTACCATTCACATACCTTAGGATCCTTCCACTTTCCAATGGGAATCCTTTGGTTTTTCCATAAATTTGAAAATCAAACTTACTACATGCATCATGTCTAGCCAAGTTGTAGTCAAATACATCAAACTTCCAACCATACTGTTGTATAATGTTGGATTCACACTTTTTCTACAATCTTCCTTGCTCAACTTCAAAACTACTACTGTTGGTGTTGGGGCTGCCTTGTTATTTTTCATTTTGAATCTCTCCAAGATCTTCCTTGCATACTTTTCTTGAGGGATGAAAATGTCATTCTGCATTTTTTTTTAATTTGTAGAAAGTACTTCAAGAGACCTAGATCTGTAATTTCAAATTTATTTTTCATGGCCTCTTTGAAATCACTATATAGGAAATTATCATTTCTAGTGAAGATTAAGTCATCTACATACAAGACAACAATCAACACTTTACCACATGCTTCCTTAATGTAGAGAATGGGCTCACTATAGCTTTTTGTAAAGCCATTGCTCATCAAATATGAGTCAATTCTATTGTACCATGCTTGTGGAGCTTTCTTGAGCCCTTATAGATCTCTTTTCAATCTATACACCTTGTGCTCTTCACCTACAACTTCATAACTAGGTAGTGGCTCCATATAAACATCTTTTTCAATACACCATTCAAAAAGGTGGACTTCACATCCATTTGATATACCTTACATTTGTGCTAGGTTGCAATTGTTATGATAGCACACATGGTTTCCGTTCTTACAACTAGGGCATATGTCTCATCATAATCTCTAGCATATTTCTACTTGTACCCCTTGACCACTAAATGTTCTTTATTCCTATCTTATTTTCCTTTAGCATTGCACTTGGTCTTGTAGGCCCATTTCACTCCAATTACTTGCTTCTTGGGAGGAAAAGTAGTTAACTCCCATGTCTCATTTCTTTCAATAGCATCTATTTCCTCATCCATGGCGTTACACCATTTCTCTTCATTCACAGCTTCTTCAAAATAAATTGGATCACTATGAGAAAATAATGCAAAATTTACACTCTCATCATAATCTTCTTCATACCTTTCTTCTGGGTATATCTCCCTTAGAATTTTATTCTTTCTTGGCAATAGGGAGGCGAGAGTGGGATTTGAATTCTCAGTATTGCTATTGCTACTATTTTGTATACTAGCTTGGGGCTATGTTGAAGTGCTTGAAGCTATTGCTTGGCATGTTAAGGGTTGCTTGCCTTTTTGCCTTTGTCTACAATCTATGTTTGCTACTTCATCATCTTGTTGATCACCAATGTCATCTTCTTCATCTTCAATAGTAGGCACTTTAGTTGAAGTTTTTGAGGATTCAACTACCAGGCCATCCCATGACTAATTTTCAAGAAACTCCATATCTCTTGAGATGATGATCTTCTTGCCAATTGGATCATATAGCTTATAAGCCTTTGATTCTAAGTTATACCCTATGATGATACACGTTACACCTTTGTCATCTAGATTTTTCCTTTATTCCTTAAGCACATGTGCATATGCTACACATCTGAACACTCTCAAGTGTTCAACTGTTCATCTATTCCTTGACCATGCCTCAAGAGGAATCTTGTCACAAACTAATTTTGTAGGGTTCCTATTTATCAACTATATTATTGTTGCTAGAGATTATCCCCAATATTCAGTTGGGAGTCCCCTTCCTTTCATCATTATTTTTTCCATTTCAATAATGGTTCTATTCTTCCTTTCAACCACTCCATTTTACTACGGAGTATAATTATTTGTAAGCTCTTTCTTGATGTCATTTTTCCTACAAAAATTTACAAATATACTAGAGTTATATGTTGCAATATTCAAATGGGAAGAGTACTTATGAGAGAGTGGGGGGGGGAATCAGAAGTACCACACTTTTCACCTTTTCAAATCCTTTAAAATAGATAACTGAAAGTAAACTGCATGCATGTAAACATATTAAATAAACATAAAGTAAACACATGCATTAACACTTATAATACCAGATTTGGTAACCTAGAAACCCTCCAGGAATAAGAAGGTAAAACTAGGGTGGGGATGATACCCATAAAAATCACTGTAACAATAATTGTTTGACCACTTCTGATGGTCTACCTTGTGAAAGGCCTGCCCTATTAAAGGCTAAATTTACATTATGTCAATAGTGACCTAGTTAAAGGATTTACAAATACTTTACATGAAGTGTCACCCTATTAAAGGATTTAGTTACCTCTTCAAAGGATCTACAAAATAGTTGGTAAGCTAACCTATCATTATAGGGTTTTCACTATCTAATATAGTGGCTAGAGAGTATTAGAAATCTTTTGACCTGATTGCTTACAATCTTCAATTGCTAATTTTAGGCAATTGATCTAATCATTCTAATGTAATCCTTACTTGATCTGATATCTATTTTTATCCCTTGCTTTGTTCTGATCAACTAGATGTGTAATTTTTGTTCAATTCACTATGTCTATACTGCCCCTCACTATTTGTCTTGTCCTACAATTTTGCTATCAACTTAGCAACTTCCTTGACTTCTCTTTAGCAACATAAAATCATGGCGTCTAAACCTTCTAATAAAGACTTTGTAGACTTAGGGTTAGGTATGGATCTATGATCCATATTGAATCTTGAATTCTCGCTCATTCCTTGTATTTCTGATTGGTTGCATGCCTTTTCCATTTTTTTGATTGGCTACATGCTGATTACATAGTAAATTCAAAAGATTTGTCCTTATCCTTGTTATCCTTTGAAATCCTTCTATGTCAGCTCCAAAAATGGTTTACATCTGAGTTTGTGAGGGCACAAACTCATATTTTGATTTGTGCTGCTCAGCACATACTGGACTACTGGTACTCGGCACATATACTATTCTTCTTTGCTTGGCACCTATTGCATGTTGTCTTTCTCAGCACATGTATGACTTTGGTTCACTTGGCATATGAATCATTCTGACTTGTTTGACATAAACTATGAATCGACACCTATATATCACTTGGTACCTGTATAATGCTCGGCACCTAGAGTCACTCAGCATCTATTTGAATTCTAGCTTAGCACATACTGTAGCTTAGCATACATAGTGTACTCAACTTCAATGTAAAAGTGGTTAAGTGCGTTGACACTCAAATGTCAAAACCATTAGTACATTTGGGTTCATTTTTTGACCTTTATTGGTTGAATTTTTGACCTAGTTTTTGACCAAATTTGACCAACCCATTGGTCGATATTTTTTTGGTCAAAATTTTGACCAACTCATTGGTTGGTCAAAATTTTGACCAATCTATTGGTCGAAAACCTTCCAAAGCCATTGTCTAAGTTCAATGAGGAATTGGTCAAAATTTTGACCAACAAAGGTAGAAAAAAATTTAGGCATTGGTGGAAATTTTGACCAACAATGGTAGAAAAAAATTTAGGCATTGGTGGAAATTTCGACCAATGAAGGTGGAAATTTTGACCAACAAAGGTAGGAAAAAAATTAGGCGTTGGTGGAAATTTTGACCAATAAAGGTGGAAATTTCCACCAACAACTAGGTGTAAATTTTTTTCAGGCATTCTATAAAATAGTTCACATGCCTTGCCTATGATATGACATTTCGCATACATCCTACACTCTCTCATCCAGTTGATGATGGATTACGGTGAGTGATCTGAAACCATGATTCTAAAAAACACACACACTAAAATCCAAAATGAATTTGCACTACAAATGGATTATGGAAATCTAATATTGTTAATTTTGAATGCATGTCTACCAAGACAAATATATGTTTAAGTTGTGATTGTCCTAGTAGACATGCATGCAATTTTACCAATATTAGATTTCCACAATCCATTTGTAGTGAAAGTTCATTTTGGATTTGATTGTGTATTTTTTAGCATCATGGTTTCAGATCACTCTGTGTAATCCATCATCAGCTGGATGAGAGAGAGTGTAGGATGCATGCAAAATGTCATATCATACGCAAGGCATGTGAACTATTTTATAGAATGCCTGAAAAACATTGACAGTAACTAATATGAAGAATATATAATTAGTTAGATGATTGAGACAAATCATGTACATTGTATGAAGGCAATCCATGGCTGATAGGGCCCACCAAAAGATAAAACATATGATAAAAAGAATTATTTTCATAGTTTGAACATATGGGGTACACATAACATGACTTATTATTGCACAATTCAACTAAGTTCAGTTAATTTCCATAGGGATTGTCCCCATTTAATGGTGAACATTTTGCCACATTTCAAGCCTTTTGATTATATAAAGAAATGGATAGCATGAAAATTTTTAAGTAATGTCAAGCCATTTATTTACTTGATATATAATGTGAATAGAACTATTATGTTGCTCAACAACAACCACCAAATAAAATTATCATGTACCCAAAAAGGGATGGATGGAATGTCGAAATTGACCTCCAACTAACTACTATCACTATCCCTCTATATTATAAGTTATGGTGGTGCTCTAGATTTGCTCTATTCCATCATACACTTATTTATCATACACTTTACCATAGTCCATATCAACAAGGTTAGAGAGATTGGTTTCATTTGACTAGTATGTGGAAGACCTTGATGTTGAGAAGTTGTGTGATTCATGTGGAGTGGAAGGTGTTTTGGCCCCTTGGAAGGAAGCTTCATCTCTTTTACCAGCTTCTTTATTTTTACTTGGAGAAGCATATTGCTTTGAATTTTCCCCATGGCTCCTTGCAAATGATGCCAAGAGTGTCCTTGTTGTTTTCTTTTGCCATAACATAATGTTCACAAAGTGTTAGAATTGTCTTTAGATGAAAAGAAACTATAGAGGCTCAATTGACATGTGATCTTAGTTAATGTAGAAGATAGATTACGAAATATCATCTGAAATGTTGATACAAAAGTCTTCCTTAAACAAAAATGTAAACCATATCAATTAGAAAAAAAAAATGTAAACCATTTCAATCCTAAAAATGATTTATATCATTAATCAATGTAAAAGAGAGTAGAAAGGAATCATCCATATAAAGAGGATTCTATTATCATTTGAGGACAATGAACAATAGAGGTGGAAAACATCTATTAGCAATTGGAGAATAGAAGTTGGATGAGGATATTAAGATCTATAAAACCTATTTTTAGTTAAACACATACGAAAAGCTAAATGTCTTATAATTCAAAGAAAGCCAATAATAAATGAATGAAATGTGTTTAAGGAATATAGCTCAACACTTATAGACTGGCTGATATTTAAGTTCATAGTTCTATGAAACATTTACTATTTACAAATCAGTAAACTAATGTGACAAAATATGAGAAACATTTCAATTCCTGGCTCTAGAAAATGTACCTTAGAACACATGTCCTTTGGTGAAGTGGGCTATCTGACCTATCTAGGGATCGCAAAATGATCAATGGAAAAAATACACCTATTTCTGCCTGCAAAACCAAATATTAGCAAAGAATTACCTACCTTGTACTGAATCAAAATATAAAGGAAAAAATATTCTTAGGAAAAATCAGTAATCAAATATGGTTCTCACTCAAAGATGATTATTTAAAAACACCAACTTCTTACCTTCAAACTTTCTCTGAACCATGGTAACAATACAGATAAAATGCCTAAAGAAAACTGAAACAAATAGAAAAAGAAATTACTAAGTAAAAAATGACAAGAAATAGAAATTAATAATTGACATTGTACATCAAGTAGGGTTGTGAAAAGAAATTATATTCCCTATAGACTGTAGATCTTGACAGGAAAACTACGTTGAGAAGCTATAAACTACTGACCTAAAAAATTATTGGATGCCCTCAACAATGCATATGAAAAGTGAGTTTTGACTGAATCGATAAAATGAAAATTTAATGTAAATGAATGGTTCACACCCTCCAATAATCCCTACAAATGAAACCAATTTCATTCAGTGCTAAATCTCAACTAAGTACTTGTCGAGTTTGCCAAAAAAAATCATGAGATTTTAAAAACAATTCTTTATGAATTATAATTTATATTGTTTTTAATTTTCCAATAGTTGCCCAATTTTTATTAGTCCAAATCCAAGTCAAAGATTGATTTGCTAAGTAAATGCCAAGTGCAAAACTTGACTCCCAGAATTATACTTTCACATAAATTTCCAACTTATTCAAAAACAAAAAATGATGACAAATCCAAGAGCCAACCTACAGTAGCTCAAGGGAAAGAAGCTTTATTTTTGTAACAAGCTCATTGGTCTCTTCCTTCATAGACATCTACATTATCAATTTCCATATAGTTAGCATTTGCACTGTAGATGAATTCTAGTCAAACAACAATGAAACTATATAACTAACACAATTGTATCTTGCTTCAATCCCCATGTAAGCACGATAGTTAAAATAACCCATGGATAGCTATCATCAAAGATTAACCTTGGGATTGTAAATAAAGATAGTATATAATCACACCTTATAGAGTGTACAAAAAACTAGTAAAGCATCTCATTGTCCTATACTCATGCTTTTCGGATTAATGCCTCTATAAACAAGCACAATAAATAATAAGATTTCAAATGAAAACTAAATATTTCAAATATCTATAGTTACAACTACAATTGAGCTACTATGGTTCAAGAAAATGCAAAATATTAAAGTAATATAGCTGCAAAGTAATGAAGACAACATGGAAAAGCAATTTTTACCCCAATGCTCTCTTACTCTCTTCTAAATGGGCAGCCTTATCAAGAGCAGCCTCTAAGCCCTGGAAATAGCATTGCACAAAATAAATGCTAACTAAACAACTCCTAGAATAAATAATGGACAAGCTAGAGCCATTTTGATTTCTATCTAATAAAAAATCAATCAAATTCAACCTTGATATCTACACCTCTAGCAAGATGCTACAATTCCTTTACAAATACAAGACCTACGTCAGTCAATCTTTCGATGGAGAGAGCATCACCTAGTATTATAGCTCCTGTATCTTTTCCATCTTGATCAAAAAAATTAGTAGTTGCAATTTCATGACTTTCTTGTTTTGAAAGTTCTAGGTTTGAATCAATTTCTTGTGTAGGGAGAACAACTAAGGTAGCACGAGGAGGATGCAACGTGTCTTCTATAGGAAGAGAAACACTGCCTCAAACCTGTGAAAAAAAAACTAAACCTCAAGATCCACTTGTGGAGAAACTCAAGTTAAAATTAAAAAAGCAACCTAAGAAGACATCTCACTCATATTTTGAGTAAAAGAAAACACCTGTTCTTCAGATTCCATGTGCGTAAAGATAATGCTGATCATTTGAGTTAGCATAGCCTGATTTATTGCACTCTTGTTGTAGCAAACAAAGAATGTAAGTCTTTCAAGAGCTAGATATATAACTCCAATACAAAATCTACACATTTAAGATTGTTCTCAAATATTTTATAGCAGAGACACAAATATGCTTTGAGAAATACAATTTACCTATTAAGGCCAATATTATAGCATGTATGAATCATGCTCAATAGATAGTCTCCATGAACTAAAAGAAATTTATCATAACTATATTTGATAACTGGCAACCATTTTCTTAATGACTACTCTATGAATGTGGTGATGCATTTTTTTCTCTATATGTGTACTTTTTTAAATAAAGAAAGCAATTGTAATCCCGTGCTCATCAAACTCTAATCACCCCAGAGAAATTTTATAAGGATATCAAGGAAATTATAGAAAAATTAATACCAAAGATAGATCCTTATTTCATGAGATTTTTCTTCTTAGCATTTTGATTTTAGATGAAATATAAAACCCAAATGTTTTACAAGTGGTGTTGTCTTGTAGTTTAAAGATTTCGAGAGCTAAAGGTGGAATGATTTCAAGGAAGGAAAGCAAACTCCAATAATTCCACTTTAGAATTGCAATCAGATTCCTAAGCATTCCAATCCAAATGATTGTGTATCAATAAGATTTAACACAACATAATCCTAAGAACATTAAGTAAGTTAAGCTGAAACATATAAGAAAATAAATACATGTTCCTACAATCGAATAATAATTATCCAAGATTCACTAGTTCTGAGTCAATCAAGACTAAAATATAGATGAGCATAAACTTTGAACATGAAGGAGAAGATCTTTTGCTTGATTTTTACCATTACAAACAATAATGTTTTGTCAATCTATGCTACTAGTGAAGGAAGAACCATTGATCATCCTCAAATTCCACATTAATAAAGTAATCTCCAATAGTTAATCATCCAAATCTAAGTCCCTAGCCTCAAGGCCTAGCAAAGAAGTGCTTATGCACTCAAATAGGGATATCATTTTAATCCAAGAGAAATTGGAGTCTTGCCTATTATAGAAAAAGAGAAAGTTCCATATTTTATGTTATTTGATGGATCTTGTTGAAGCATAGATTAGGTCTAAGGATTTTCTTCATTGTGTATGATGAAATCTATTTCTAATTTTTGTTTTAAACTAGTGTAGACATTCCTCATACATAGGATGATTATTCCAAGAAAAAGTCTTAACACAAACTACATTGTTATGGAATTTAGAGAGCCTATTTTCTACATACATTCAGTGGAGTTGTGATAGATACCCATCAAAATCTGAAAAAATACATCTAAACTTATGGAATTAATATATATGTTGATACTATTTTGAATGATTCTTGTCATGTCAGAGTATGATGTTATAAATGGTAATTAGGATCTCTATGAATACCTCTTTTTCAGTAATTGTGGATACCAATGGATATGACTAGGTCTCTGTGATGACAAAAATTATACACAATATGAGCTCTAAATTAGCAGATATGATGTTGTTTTCTGCTTTGTCGCTCTAATTTTATATCCCTGGTAATGGTGTCATCTATAGTGGCTACAATGTCTCTCCAGAATGAATATAACTGAAATTATAATTCAGTGTAAGAAGTGAAAAAATTAGCCTACAATGGCTCAACTGGGATGTAGATTGGTCAATAGAAAGCTGATGACCTTTGTTTTGAACTGCTTTGAGCAAAAATGACTAACAATGTGTTACAGGATACAACTAAACTAATGTCTCCCTTTAAAATACAAAGATTAAAGGTAAATTCATGCCTTGTCTTTGAGCTAAAACATTTTGATCCTCTCAGATTTTTACTAATATCAAATTACTATAGACTATAGGGAAATTTATAAAAATTCTACACAACAAATAGAATGCTTAAGAGTTCAGAACTACATCAATGCCCACAACTATGTATAATAGGATTCTGTTATGTTAAGACAACATTCAAGTTGGTTGCACATAAATTAATCTATAATTTAAAAGAGCATCACAAGACCTAAGGAAAATTACTTGACCACACTCTAAAGTCCTAGGTATAAAATTACCTAATGTCAGCTTTTAGATCATTCAAATTTTTGTATGAACTAACTCATCTATACACCACCTATTCAAAAAAATTAAAATGTACATTTTATGGAACTAATTTGTTAAGGTATTGGGTTGGGCATGCTAAAGACATATCTTTATTAAAAAATTGAATATGTTGTGACCAATCTTGTTCAAAAAGTACCTGCTTAAGGCCAATAAAGCCTATAAGTTGCAATGTCTTCTCCCACTCTACAATCACAAAAAAATGGTAGCATTAATCTTGTAACAGATAGGATTGTAAGACTGATTTAAAATCTTTAAGCCAAGAATTCATAGGGATCCTAATTACCATTTATAACATCATACTCAGACATGACAAGACTCATTCAATACAATTTTTCCCATACACTTGCATAGGCTTAAAGGTGGCAAATGGGCACCACCACCAATTAATTCCTCTCATTTTCTGATCCTTCTTTCTATTCTTGTCAAAATCCAAGATCCTATGATACTCTGCATTTATCATCACTACACAACCTACCCACTTACAAAAAGCTTCAACCTCTACAATGCTTACATCCACAACTCCCTCAAACACTTTTGTTTAATGCTTGGTTGACTTAGGGTCATGAGCATAATGCTCAGTTTCTACCAAAGACTATGTCTCTGAATAGATAAATCCATTCACAAAGAAGAAGTTATAGACCTTATTTTTCCAAATGCTCTTGAAATTATAACTTCTATTAATAGTGAAGTCTAGGTAATGCTTCATCGAAATAGGACTCAGAACACCTAGGGTGTAGCTATGGCAGAAAACAAGGTGTGTAGTGATATCATTTTTTTCTAGAGGGGTCTAAATCATGAAATATAGCATACCCATATCCATTTATCTTCCAATAACCTGTTGTTTTTTAGAGTTCTACCATGGCCAAGGAAGCCTATATTTACAGATTTGTTATTTTTTCAAGGGACACATGATGGATTTATACAAAGTCATGTGTGGTGGCACATGATAAAATAGAGACTAGCATGGGATCATGCATGCTAGTACACAATGATACTAGGTACTGCACATAAGTGCACATGCTATGGAGAAGAGTGCACAAGTTCTAGAGACTTGTAAGGTGTGCTCAATGTTCCCTAAGGCCTAGATGGTTGCACCACAATCAATAATAGAAACTGGTAACCTAAAGAATAGCGAGAAGGCAAGGGCATTTAACACTATTACAGCACCTATACACTTGCTCCATTGTATCCTGAATAATGCGTCTAGAGGTAGCATCCAGCCCACCTAAATTATTTTTCATAGATGCCTTCTACTTCCACCTCTGACACATCTATATATACTTAATCAAAAAGAACATTAACTATTTCTAGCTTTCCTCCAACTCCTTTAGGCATCAGTTTACTATGATGCATCCATAATTGAAAGAGAATCACCTTGTGAGGGAAATTTTACTTAGTTTTGACTTGAACAACATTAAAATATGTAAGCCAATTGAAATAGGAGGAAAACAAGGAAGAAGAAGTAGATGGAGATGAAACAATTTCTTCAGATAAATCTTTGTGCTCGTCATCAGTAGAAGTAGAGGTGGACGCCATGGAATGCAATTTGAGCTTTGAGATGAAAAACAAAAATAGAATAATGGGAAAGTAAGGAAGGGTGTATATTTATTTTGGATTTGAGCTTGTGTGCAACTGTCAGGAGGGAAAAATGTTGTGTATCTCTAGGAATAGTGCTAAAAATGCGTGGAAGGAATGTAGAAACATGTTAAGCAGACAAGTCAAATAGGATACAACGTGTCAATGAAGGACCGTGAGTAATCTTGCTACCTCTATGATGATCATGATGATGTCCTCAGATTTCACCTACAAAAGTATGTATAAGATAAATGTCTTCTCAAGAAGGCCAGGAAAATTTGGTGAAATTTCATTTCTAAAACTATTATTTTAATTGGTTTATCATTCCAACACTGAGATTTGGGGACACACAAATTTTATCTAAAACCAGTTATAGCTTTAGAGTGGCCTATTTCACAAATAATCAACTATTGCAAAGTTCACTTCTTGCACAAAAAATCTACTTTTAACTATAGCCATGTTGTACATGGGGAATATCAAATCATTCTCATAGATGTTTTGTAAAAAATATTGTTGATTACAGAGAATTTGTTTGAGTTGCTAAAACAACTTGTCCACATCAAGGAGCTGACATAGGAAGTTTCCTATAGTATAAGGTATGTGAATCCTATAAATAAGCATAAATAGTATTATTTGTGTGTAATATTTGCAGTCATAATTTAGCATGATAAAAACCAATAGTGTATTCTTGAGACCATGTGGCTAGTCCAGCTCCAAAGGAATAATATTATAATCCTAAAGGTTTGTGCATTGTTAGTTACCAAAGTTGAGGGATCAAAAGGTGCTAGTCCAGCCTTCCAAGCAGCATCAAGATATGACCTCAAGGACATCCCAATAAATTCCTACACCAATTCAGCATCCAATATTGTAGCTTAATAGGGTGCAAATTTGGAAGATCAGTGAAATGTATCTAGCATATGATACTATTGCTAAGATCATTAAAATGTATCTAGCATATGATACCATTGCTAACTTTATTTCTAGAGAGAACCTCCTGTACTTGAAAGCCAGAATATTTCAAGAATGAGAAATTTAAAAAATTATATTCCTACCAGTTTCCTATGAGTGAGCTCAGCTCCAGCTTTCACACTACCAAGACGATGAATATTTGAGGCAAATTGTGTAGTAATAACTCTTCCTTTTGTAGAAGCGATCTTTCTCAATAATGCTTTGGCAACATCTGTTTCACTAGTAGTTCTTCTAGGTGAAAGAATGTTTGTGGAGTTGCTCATCATCTGACAACAGAACAAATTTCAGCAAGGAGCATAATCTAACAACTATCAAGTACATTTGATATTCCAATCACTCTGATGGACCATAGAGAAGCTGATCAATACCTAAGCATGGAAAATAAAATAGTAGTTTTATAATTCACTGACATAGATTAAATAATAATTATCTAAGAAGTATTCAATTATATTAGACACAAAACCTTGATCCTTGGGAAACAACCACCTATTCATTGTTTTTCTACTAAGAAACTAAGTCAAAGGTATTCTATTTCCATTTTTCATTTGATACCCTACTAACAAACAAATAGAAAATATTTTTAAAACTATATCCACAAAAGTCTTCATCAAATGGGTATATGAAACTTCAATAGAACAAAATGTTATGTGAACTGTAGTTAAACAAGGGATGTGATGCGTCATAGTTCCTGCCATATGCTATAAAGCTAATGGACTAAGAATTAAAGGTAATGATCAAGAGTACTTGCATAACCTGTAAAACTAACAGAATCGCTAACCAAAAGAGAACTTAAATCATCTAGAGTCTGGACATTTTCACTAAGTTATACATTTGGGTTTAGGATCAGTGAACTGGTATCTGTATATAGCATCTGGAGCTCAACCATATAACATATAAAAACTATAAATACATATATATTAGACTAAAAATGGGAATAAAGTTCCAATAACCATATAACATGTAAATGATAAAAAAAACAACCATTAAATTACATCTTCAATTTACTATGTCAAAATCAAATTTCATAATAAAACATTTTTTTTATTTCAATTAAAAGAGTTCATTTGCAGCATAAAGGGACAATTAAACTATTCACTGGAGGAGGAAAAATCAAAGAATCTCACCAAATTAATCCTAAGTGAGCTAAGCTGCTAATCAATGCATATTTGATGTCAACAACTTTTAGTGGGCTATTAGAAGCCAAAATAAGACACTATTAATATGACAAAATATTTAGTTGAGTTTTTCCTTTGGCAGTAAGCTACGATAGCAAGTCTGGATAGATGTTGGCAGGGGTTCATCTGTGGTTCCAATAAATTGCGTTCTGCTGCACCAAACCAATTTGTAATTGTATACATCGCATTATTTGACCCATTCTAAGGACTATAATCTATTAGGGTGTCCAATGCATTCTTGTCTAAATTTTGAACTTATTTTTAGTGTAGAGGAAAAGGAATTCTGCTTTGTTAAGCCTTTCCAATAGAGTTTTCAAAATAAATTTGTGGCGGGTTTGAATGTGGTATTTATGAATATGTTCATCACCACAGATAAAGGAGTAGTACCTTGTTTATTTCATGCCAAGTTTATAAGTCTGTATAGAAGCAAAAGGGTAGACATGGTGAAGTTGTGTCATGTTGGCATGCCCCAATCAAAAGGATTATTATGTGCACTTATTTTGGTTTTGCATACCCAAAAATGCTCAAATAACACTAAGGATATATCAGATTTGCTAAGAGATTGATCAGTTGGGCATGGCAGTAGTTATGGTCTAAACATGAGATGTTATCTTTCAAGAAATTGTTGCTTGAAAAGAGATGTCCCTCCCAGCCATAAAGGAATGTATTAGGAGTGTATATTGAAGGAGGGGAAATCAATCATGAATCATCACAAATCATACAATTCCCATCAGTAAATCAGCCCCAACAACACAATACACCAACAAATAAAATATCACATATTTAGTTCAAAAATCAAAGGAGAAATATAGAACATTAGACATTTAATAAGTAATCAAATCAAAGCAGTCATCTATTTCTAATTTCAAGTGGTGATGTAAAGATCATTGCTTGGCTTTTACATATCACTATTATATGCCAATAAACATTAAATATACATAAAAGTGCTACAACAGTGTGTAGAGTAATTGAGATGTATATGGTAAAAAATATTGAATATTTAGAAAAGTATTATAACAGTCCTTTGGAAGGGTAAATAAGGAATTGGCAAAAGGGCACCCTATTACATTGGCAAGTGGGGAGAATAGCTATTAGGGCACTCTATTGCACTATGAAATGGAGAGCACAGCTAAGGGCATCCTATTCCAACTTCCCTTCAAACCCTTGTGTTTAGGACTATAGATGAAATTTGGCTCTCTTATGGCACCCCACCATGCCTCATCATTCTATATCTTATATGACTGGGATTCACATACAAATCAAATTTGCCACCTATTGATGCATATATGATTTCCCTGTTCTAATAATGCATTTCCCTGATTTATTTGGTTTGTCGAATTTGGGGCAAAAATATAAGTGGACCAACAAGGGTACATTACATCCATTTGATTGTTAATGAATAGCTTTAAGTCATCATCTTTCAAACATAATATCATGTAGTTTTATTACTAAGGGATGAGATTTCATCCATGTCTACTTGTATTTTTCCAAAAAAATCTAGCTTAAATATTGCATTTACAAAGCACATTTGACTTCTATTCAATTTTAAATTATAATGGATAGCTTTACGCATCTGGCTTTTAGATATTAATTTGAATGCATTACTATGAAAAACATTCATGAAAATACTAACACCTATTAAAATCCTAAAGATCTTATTCAAACCAGAACTATAAAACAATTCATAGAGATACCAATCCCAATCTAAACCACGAAAATTTTCATGAGTCTATATGACCTTGATTTGAAAGATGGAAATAATTATCCTCTATACCAATAAAACTATCCATGAAGACATCAGCCAAATCTAAAGTGCAAACTTATGCATGAAAATATCTAACCATGACTTCAAAGATGAATATTTTATTCATTTGAAAAACTAGGAACTTGATCTAGAAAGCTGAGAACTCATTCCCAAAAATAGTTTCTAATTCTGTTAAAATATCCCATTTGTGGGAAAAGATGCTTGGATGAAAATGATAACCTTTATTTGGAACACAAAAAATTAATCTATCAAGAATCCCAAAAAAATGGAAAATATACTTTAAAACCCAAGGATTCAAAAATGAAAAATACCCCAATAGAATCAGAATCATATTAAATACGTAATTTTAAAAAATGTATTTTTAAAATCTACAATCAGCATAGGCACTTGATAGAACATAAAAAAATAGACAAAGAAACTGCATTAATATTCGAAGAGAAAAAACTAATTAAAGAAAAATTAATACTTCATATGAGAGAAAACATTTAAATGTTTGGTAAATACATGTGTTACCCTATAATCATTGGTATATGTTTGCTTCAACAAAAACTATCAAAGAGGCAAAAAATAAATTTCAAGATCCAAAATAGCCGCAAAACTGGAAAAAAAACTAAAAAGAAAAGCAAATAGCAGGCTAACTGAGAGAAATCACCTTCTTTTAAAATATACCCAAGGGAATGCCTAATAGAATTCAAAAACTCCTTTGCATATATGTACAAGCTCGTCAAGCACATCGTTGCTCTCAACACTGCAAGTTGAAAAAATTCCAAATACTTGAACCTCCTTTCTTGCTCCACCTGAACCTGACATGCAAACCCTTTCAGAAAATGAAAAACACATAGAAGAAAAATATGAAAAATATAGGCATACTAGATTTCTCTATTAGCCTTTGAAGCTGAATAATCACTGAAGAAAAAATAAAGGTCAAGCTAGCACTGAGCAAACTCGATCTCCAATTGCTAGATCTTGCTCTCGATCTCGATCCATGATTGGATATGGAAATGATGGGCAGGGCCTGGGCATGCTAAGGGTTTGATTGGATGGGATAAAGTAAAAGCCTATTCGTAAGGTAGAGAAAGAAAGGCATTACCTGCGAATGCATGAATTTTATTTTTTTTGACCCGCTAATGAATGAAAAAATTGAGTTGGTCAAAATTCAATTTGAGAACACATAGGTTGGTCAAAATTTCATCCAAATCAGCCATAAAATTTTTATTTTTGACCAATGTGGGAATGAAAAAGAAAAAAGAAGAAGGAATTATAGCTTTGGTCAAAAAATTTGGTAGAAAAACAAGTGCAAATGTACTAGTGAACCTTTCTAAGACCAACAATCTCCCCCTTTGACATGAGTGTCAAAAACACTTAAGTAAACATTATTCACCTGTCCTTATGAGTACATTATCCAAAAAAATTCAAAATTTGTTCAAAATACCTTATAACTCCCCCTAAGCTAATTTTGCCTTAACATTTTTTGCAACCAAAAATTCTTGTGCTGATGTATCTGATACTCTTTGCCTTTTCCCTATTTTTGTAATCTGTACATGTGTGCTAATTTTTTGTTTTTAATCACTATTTCTCCCCCATACTATGACTTATCTCCCTTTTTATTCTCCAAAAGAATAAATGAAAGAATGTGATCAAAACTTAGTATTCTCCCCCTGTTATTTCTCCCCCATACTTCTTTTATTTATTATTTATCCCCCTTTTTGACACTTATGTCAAAGGGTCCTAAGGAGTAATACCATATTTTGCCAAAAATGTGTTGTTTATCTCCATTATCATTTTCAGAGCTGCATCCCAATTCTCCAAAGCAATGTCTAGTGACTTGTGTTGGATGGCAGTCTCTACAACAAGATGTACAAGTCCATCTAATATAGAAGGATTTGGATCTTTCTTTAAGATAGTTTCTGCATAGACTTATTCTTTGTGGAGGACCTCCAAATGTGGGGTTATGGAGGATTGAATCTACATTAGTTTGGCCTTTACATTGGCCTCTTCACTAGTTAGTATAGGTAACTCTCTTTAAGTGTGAAGTGATTGGGAAAAATGCTTCTCACTTTGAGCTAGATCCCTAGGTAATTGCATGCTAGAAATCTTCATATTTCTCTCCAAGCTCAATATCTTTTGACTTGTTTCTTGTATGAAGTTTGAAAAATTACACAACTTTTTGTACAATGAGAAAATGTTCTCAAGTACAATTTTGACCTTGTCAATTTTCTTGGTCAACTCAACCTGTTCAAGTGCTATACCACTTGATATTTTTGCATTCACCTTCCCCTGAAATTTCCTCTTAGACCACTCCACAAGTTTAACATTTGCATCCTAGTCTTCACTAGTCACCTAGTCAACTATATTAGATAGTTGTTCTATTATGGGCTTTGGCTCATCTAGTGACTGCAAGCTGAAGGCATCTATAAAGATGTCCTTAATCTCATGTAGTGCTTTCTTATTCTTATACTCTTTTCTAAGTATTTCATACTTTTTTCTCTTATTTAAGGCATCTTCCATTTTAGTGATTTTCTCCATTGTGATAGTTTTGGAGTCATAAGTAGGTATTACAATATCTTCATCTAACTCAGGGTCTCTATAGTGAAGTACCCTAGCCACCTTGGTTGAGCTTGAGCCTGATATGGAGATTTGCAAAGGAATGGCTTCAGTGCTCAACTTTTGATGGGTTTTATAGGAGTGCATATCTTTGGTAGTTCTAACAAAGTCTATATAGTGGCCTACTCCTTTTCTTTTGATGTATCCTCCTTCTCATCAGACTTCCCTTCTTTTGTTCTTGGCTTCTATATGTTGTCACTTTCTGCTATAGGTGGTGGAAGCATTAAAACTTTAGTGCTAGAAGCTGTATAGGTGAAAGGTGGTTCCTTTGGTCTCACCTTTTCTTTTTGTGGTTCTACTACTACCTTCTATAGCTCATCTACACTCACCAATATAGGGTTTATGCATAATTGTGCCTATAGAGTGGATTGGTGAAGGATCTTGGAGAGATCCTCTGTAGTTACGGGATTGATGTTCTGAGCTAAATTATCAAGAACATACTTAATAGTTATTGTTTCTGTAGGTGTGATGATTACATGAGGAGGGCTAGGAGGTGGCATTTGTATGTCTTGCACACTTTTTTCCTCTTCTTGTTACTGTTCAACTATTGCCATATCTTCTCCTTTTTGTGGTTCTTCCTCCTCACCTTTTTCTTTATCTCCTTCTTCTTCCTTCTCTTCTTTTCCTTTCTTTTCTTCATCTCCTTTTTTTGTTGATTCTTCCTTCTTCTCTTATACTTGCTTCTCTTCCTCCCCTTTCTTCTTTTCTATTTTCTTTTCCTCTTTCTTTTCTTTGACACTGGCTTTTTCCTTATTTGCTTCTTCATTCTTGTCATCAGTTATCTTATAAAAAAATTTCCACAATTGTGTGGATTTATTCACTACATCCTCAATCTTATTTTGTAGGATGTTAAAGGCTCTATATTTAGGTGCAAATTTGCCACCATGTTTCTTATTAGCCTTTAATATTTGACCTCTTGTTAGGTCAATTTTTTCTTGTGCTAAGTTAGATTCTCTAATCTCCTTTTCCATTTTTAGACAATAATGCCATTTGTTTTCAATTATCTCATACAACTCTTTAGGCATGGTATAGTCTAGTTCTAGAGGTGTATTTTTTAATTTAGCCATCGTGGCATACACATATTCCTCTATTTTATTTTTGTCTTCTTTGCTTAGCTTATTGAAATCAATGTTTTTCAAGTCATTCAAATCTACACTCCTAACATTTTCACAAACTTTGTTTATAGCAGATTTGGGAGGATGAATTACCACTCTAAATTGGCTAATATCCTCTAATTATGTTCTTTCCTCATCATTAGTATCTAGCTATGCCACATACTTTCTCCTTTTCTTAGGTACTTCATTAGGTTGTTCAGTGGTCTTCTTTTTCTCTTTTTCTTGTTCCTTGGCTTTTTGTGTAGATGCCCTTGTGCTAGCTCTTGTTGTTGGTGCTAGCTTGACTTGTGTAGGCTTAGTTACCTTCTTGGGTTTGGACCGAGCTAGAGGTTGAGTTTTAGCCTTTCTTTTCTTTTGCTCAGCTTCTATAGGTGCTTCCTTGGCTTCTTCTTCCTCGACACCTTCCTCGTCTTCACCTAAGCCTTGTGTCAACTCCATTGGGTCTTGCCCTTGTCCTTCTTCTTCTTCACTCTCTCCTTCTTCTTCAGCACCTGCTT
Organism: Cupressus sempervirens; assembly: GCA_028749045.1. Taxonomy (NCBI): domain Eukaryota; kingdom Viridiplantae; phylum Streptophyta; class Pinopsida; order Cupressales; family Cupressaceae; genus Cupressus; species Cupressus sempervirens. Next base: position 38,658,342 of record CM053788.1, on the reverse strand, counting down.
CTCCTTCAATATTTGCACCAAATTTCTTCTTTATCTTCTTTACTAATTTATATTTCCTCTTGATAACAGAAGCTATCTTCAATTCTATTTCAACTTTGGATTTGACAACATCATATGTGCCAAAATGAGGAGCCTCCTTATCTATCTCTTCTACAAGCAATGTTGTGATTGATGCTAAGCCTTCTTATATATCAAGTTCATATCCTAATGGCCTTAGCCATCCTACTCTTGGAATTGTTGCCTAGATATAAGTGTTGTCAATATCAACCAAAAAGCATATGTCATTGATGTGTTTTTCCACTAGGGAAACTGGTATTCTTACCCTTTTCTTCATGGATTTCTTAAAATCCTCAAAATAACTTGTCATTTAGGCTTCAAAATTATCACCCATCTGATCAATGAACTCATTGATTTGTGTGATTGCAGTTTTGCTTAGGTTCCAATTCACCTTTCCAATAGAAGGAAACTTTTCCATAAAATAAAATAATATACACATAAGAACTAAACCAAACTTACATTGAGAACCTTTTGATCTCCTTATTACTCCTAGGTTTTCATTTATTTGCTACAATATTAGTTCTGCTAGATCATATGTATGATATTTCTTCACAAGTCTATAGGCTACATCAACAACTATACATGGCACATTGTTCAATCTACTAGATTGGTAGAATTTGTGAGAAATCACTCTCACTGCAAAATCTAGAAGAGGATCAGTTACAGTATCAATAGTCATACCCCACTTATTCCATTTGGCTCATGTATTCCTTTCAATGATCTCTTTGGAATCACTGCAAGGTATTAGGCTGATCTACAGTTGGGAAACTTGCAACCCTATGTACTATCCTTTTGGTAATCTTAATTGGCCCTATTTCCAACCACAAACATCCATTGTGAATTCTACTTAAAAAAATCTGTATCCATTCTATTTTGAAACCTATAGGATAAACTAGGGCATTGGTCAAACCCTTTCTCTCACTTACTTGGAAGTCATCCTTCAGAATTTTTTTTTCACATAGCTTGTCATAGGCTTGGAAAATCTCAAGATCATCTACTGATCCTATCTTACAGTTATATCACTTCCTCACATCTTGTAACATGACAACTTTTGGTGGAATAATGGATAATGTGCCAACTAGATTTTTTTTGTAGGTGACTTCAAGGATTGGCCTAAACTTGGGTTGTTTTACCTCATTGCTAACTACCTGGATCTCATAACCTTCCTTTGCTTTGGGGTTTCTTTAACTAGAAGCCATTATACTAAACTAGGGTTTTACTATATTAAAAAGTTTATCACTATGTAGATCAACACTTGATAAATATCTTAGATCATCAAAATGTATGTGGAATCACTATTGAGATCAATGCAAATGGCTTCAAGGTTGTTATATGATCACTCCTGCTCTTTTCTCATCTTTTCTCTATGTTTGAATGGCATAAAAATGATTAAAATTTGACCTTATACCTTTTAAAACCTAACATTAAATGCTTAGTGCATACAGCTGTAAACTCGGTACTTAAAGGTTTCAACATGACTCAACTCCCATTATATTTCATTTACTTAACTTCCACTAGATCTCCACTTCACTTGGCATCAACTATCAACTTGGTTGCTATTAGCAACTTGGTACCCATTGGAGCTTTACTTGTCATATGAGGATAGTTCGACAGTATTTGTAAACACTTCAAATTTTGACTTGGAATCTTTGCTCATGCTAATTTCTCTTTTGCAGTACTTCTTTGTCTTGGGACTGATGTATGATATAACTTTGTATATCAGTTCCATACATCTATTCTTGCTTAGTTGGATGAGATGTGATCACTTGACCTCTTGGGTGAAGTGATCCTTCCATTTTATGTATTGCACTCATCTTTCTTCTTCCAAGTCTTATTCATTTGACCTCTTATTTGTTCAACATCAACCTTCTATTTTCCTTTGTTGACTTCTGTCTTGAATGCTTTTGACTTTGTTGGGAAATTCCTACTGATATGACCAATCTTCAAGCAACTAAAACATGTGGTTTGACTTAACCATCTACTATAATTTCCTCTAAAGTGTGTCCTAATGCAATTTTTAGGAATGTGTCCATACTCCTAATAGTAGTGATAGCTATACCTGGTATTGTAATCCTAGTTATAGTGATGACCATGGTTGTTTCCCTTTGTAGGCTGATTGGGTGTCCACATAGGCTTTGATCTGAATTCAAATGCTCTATGTCCATACTTTTTTGTAGTTATAGTAGTGACCCTCAAATCTTGATGTCCTCATGGTCTTGGTTCTGCACTCATGTGCTTGATGTCCTTGTTTTTTGCACTTGTGACAAAAGCTTGCATCTTTAGGCTTAACATGTTGATGACCATTCTTGTTCCTGCATACAATAGAAGTGTGTCCCTTTTTACCACAGAAATGACTAGTAGGTTTAGTGTTCTTACCTTTATTACTCCATTCTTTTGCAGTCTTGGATGATTCTCCTTGCTCAGTGCTGGTGTAAACAAGTCCTGGAGTATCATTACTAGCCCTTGGTGATTTCAATAATTGCTCAAAGTACTTGATAGCCTCATTGATTTTTTTGAAGCTTTTTTCTATCTCCTTTTCTCTTTTTAGTTCATTCTGCAATTGCTCATTTTACATTTTCAAGGTGGAAATCTCAATGTCCTTCATGTTCAATTCATGATGAGCATTCATCATTTGGTTTAAGGTGTCTAGCTGCATGTTTGAGATTGTTTCAAACTCAATTATCTTCTCTTCTAGTCTATTGATATTATTTCTCTTGTCATCTTCTATCATGGCCTTGTCTTCAATGGCTTTCTTCTTTTGTTTAGTCATTTCACAAAGCATTATGGCTTGTGACTCTTGTTCAAGCTTGAGTATTTTGATTTCTTTAGCTTGTGCTCTATTTTTCTCCATCAATTCAGCTACTGCTACATCAAATTCCTTGGAATCTCCATTGGAAAACACTTGTGTGGTATCAATCTCCTTATAGTGTATGTCATTTTTAGCTATGGCAATATTCTTCCTTCTTTTCAAGGACTTTCTCAATTCCTCTCTAGCTTCCTCCAATTTGTGTAGAGCAAGGTGCACATCAATCACCTAATTGTCTATGATCTTCCCAAGTTTGAAGACTTCCATGTTCAAATATTTTCTCTAAGCTATTAGACTTCTCCTTGTGAGAACTGTTGCTTTGATACCAATTGTTGGAAGATTCAAATGGGAAGAGTACTTCTAAGAGGGGGGTTGAATCAGAAGTACCACACTTTTCACCTTTTCAAATCCTTTAAAAAAAATAACTAAAATTAAACGGCATGCATGTAAACATATTAAATAAATATAAAGTAAATGCATGCATCAACACATATAACACAAGATTTGGTAACCTAGAAACCCTCCAGGAATAAGAAGGTAAAACTGGGGTGGGGATGATACCCGCAAAAAATCACTGCAGCAATAATTGTTTAACCACTTATGATGGTCTGCCTTATGAAAGGCCTACCCTATTAAAGGCTTTACACTATGTCAATAGTGACCTAGTTAAAGAATTTACAAACACTTTACATGAACTGTCACCCTGTTAAAGGATTTAGTTGCCTCTTCAAAGGATCTACAAAATAGTTGTTAAGCTAACCTTTCATCATAGGGTTTTCACTATCTAATATACTGGCTAGAGAGTATTAGAAATTTTTTGACTTGATTTCTTACAATCTTCAATGCTGATTTCAAGCACTTGATCTACTCATTCTGATGTAATTTTTGCTTGATCTAATATCTATTTGTATCCCTTGCTTTGTTATGATCAACTGGATGTGTAATTGATGTTCAATTCACTAAGTTTGTACTACCCCTTGCTATTTGTCTTGTCCTACAATTTTGTTATCAATTTAGCAACTTCCTTGACTTCTCTTCAATGACATAAAATCATGGGGTCTAAGCCTTCTAATAAAGACTTCATAGACTTAGGGTTAGGTATGGGTCTACAATCCATATTGAATCTTGAATTCCCACTCATTCCTTGTATTTCTCATTAGTTGCATGCCTTCTCCATTTTTTTGATTAATTGTATGTTGATTGCATAGGAAATGCAAAAGATTCATCCTTATCCTTTTTATTCTTTGAAATCCTTCTATGTCAGCTCCAAAAATGGTTTACATCTGAGTTTGTGAGGGTACAAACTCATATGTTGATTCTATGTTACTTGACACATACTAGACTACTAGTGCTCAACACATATACTATTCTACTTTGCTCGACACCTATTGCATGCTATCTTGCTCAACACATGTATGACTCTGGCTCACTCAGCATTTGAAGCATTCTGACTTGCTTGACATCAACTGTGACTTGGCACCTATATATCACTCCTTACCTATATAATGCTTGACACCTAAAATCAATTGTTACCTATTGGAATTCTGGTTCAACACATATTGTAGCTTGGCATACATTGTGTACTCGACTTCAATATAAAAAGTGGTCAAGTGTGTTGACACTCAAATATCAAAACCTTTCTAAGACCAACAGTATACTCCCCTCCTCTATCTAATCTAAGGATCTTTACGTAGTGTCCGCATTCTTTTTTAGCTAGGGCTTTAAATTCAACTAATTTGCCAAATGCTTCAGATTTGTTCTTTAAAAAATACACCCATGTCCTACGACTGAAATCATCCATGAATATCATAAAATAAGTACTCCCCCCAAAAGAAGTAGTTTTCATAGGGTCTACTAAATTAGAATGCACCAATTCTAATGGTGCTCTAGCCCTTCTAGAATTTCCAAAATTAAAGAGAAGCCTATGTTGCTATAAGAATTTGCTATGCTTGGAAAACCATCTACCATTATTTTCTTGGACAAAAAATTTAAACTAGCAAAGCCAAGATGTCCATACCAGAGATCCCAAAGCTTGGAGGGGTCTTCAATCACACTCCTAAGAGCTAATTATTGATGTACTATTGTATATGCATGCTTGGGAGGTGCAACACTAACTTGAGAAGAGAAACATGTCTCTATCCTCAATGGGAATATCTTATTCTTTGTCATTTGGACTATTGCAAGTAATCTATTACTCTCATCCTTCTCATGAATGAAACAGTTATCATTTTCCACTAGCACCTTGTAACTATTGTGAATGATTTTTCCAACACTCATAAAGTTGTGCTTCATACTGAGGGAAAAATACACATTCTATATCTCCTTCTTCTCACCTTGCTTGGTGTGGACCATGATAGATCCTTTGCTCACTATGGTAATGGTTCCATTATTTTCCATCTTAATTTCAGACTCAAAAGTCCTATCAATGAAAGAGGATAAAGTTTCATTACCACTCATGTGATTACTACAACCGTTGTCTAGATACCATACCTCAGGGCTGCCTTCTTCACCAATGTTGCACATGATGAAGGTTGTGGGACTGTTTGGATTTCCTATGTTTACATTAGCCAATTAGCATTCTTCTTTGATTGACCACCCTACTTCTTCTAGAATTCACTTACATAATGCCCATACTTATGATAGTAGTAGCATTCAACATTGCTCTTGTTGAAGTTGTAGTTCTTCTTACCTCCTCTAGAGTTGTTTTGAGAGGTGCTTGCTTGCTCTTGGTTGCTGGCTTGTCCTAAGCTTTCTACACCAGCATTCCTTTGACCATTCCTTCTATGACCTCTACTTCTTGACCCTCTATCATAGCCATTTCTTCCTCTCCCCCTTCCTCTTGAATTCTCTTGAGCCCTAAAAGATTGCTCTTGGGAAGTTGTTGATGATCTGTTGATCCAGTGCTCATGGGTTTTAAGAGTCCCATCAACTCATGCATGGTTAATGTGTTGAGGTCCTTTGCTTCCTCAATGGTCATCACAAGGTTCTCTTATTTTTGAGCTAAACTCCTCAATATCTTTTCCACAATTCTCTACTCTTCATAATCTTCTATATTTGATTTCAATTGGTTTATCAAAGTGGATATTTGTGAGCTGAACTCTACAATAGGTTCATTGTCCCTCATCTAAAGGTTCTCAAAATCCCTTCTAATCATCTATATCTTCACTACCCTGATCTTATCATTCCTCTTGAAGTTCATCTCAAGGATATCACATGCTTCCTTTGCATAATTTGCTATTGCAATCTTGGGAAAGACTATCTTTGTCATTGTTGCCTCAATCAGACTTAATGCCTTTGCATCCTTTCTCCTTGACTCTTTCAATTGAGTCTTCTATGGGTTTGTGAGGGCAGCATACACTGATGGGACTATAACATCATTAAACCCATTGATCACAAACTCTCATAAGTCATTTGCAACCACTATGGTTTTCATCTTCTTTGCCCATGTATCATAATTCTATCCATTAAAGGATCATGGCTATTTCCATATCTTTCCTACATCTCCTACCATGTTAAATATCCTAGAAAAAATAATTTTATAACTCACTATGGATGTGGAGCCTTAATTCTCTAATACCATGTGAAAAATAAATCACAAACTAGAAAAATTTGCTTGGCACAAGAAGGTGTCAAGTGATAGTTTTCTTGGCACACAAGGGATGTCGAGTGATAAGCACTAGGTGCCAAGTGAACTCAACACTAAGGGTAACTTGACACAATATATGTCATGTGAGCTCAGTCACCATTGCAAGGTAGAGCTTGGTAGAGTGGTTTTCAAGTAAACTCAATCAACAAAGGATACCGAGTGAACTTAGTAGGAGCAAAAGAGAGAACTTAGTTAAGACTAAACCAAGTGAGTTTTATAATAGACTTACAGTGTGAACATTTTCACCATTTAGAAAAAGAGGGGATAACTTCAAAACTTGCAAGTATGAATAGCTTAAATGCAAAATATGTAATGTCAAATAGAAGGGAGACAACAATGAGCCAAGTATGCCTACTTGCTTGCTTTCCATTTAGCTAAGTTTAAACTTTTACAAAATTTGGGGGTATTTGGCTTCCACTAGAAAATCCTAAAAAAATTCAAATTGATAAAACTTAAACTTTAAACTTATAGCACTAATGGTTGCATACAACAATGCTTAGAGAAATCACTGCTTCAACAGGTCAAACAAAATAACTTATGGAGAACAAGAAGAATCTAATCTTGTGTTATTGCAACTCTGATCTTCTTCTTGAACCTTCCTTCTTCTCTTTGACTGCTTTGATTTTCTTTTTTCTTTTCTTTTTGCTCCTTTCTAGCTATTAAAAATGAATCAGCATATTTTCCTTTTTACCTATCTCAAAAACTTTCCCTCTCATTTTTAGATTTGAACTCACCAACCTATATTCAATGTTTCTAACTATTGTGTAGGCTGTTAGGGGGGTAGGTGGAAATTGGCTCTGTTGGTTCCCAAAACTAAAAATTGAAATCCTACAAGCCTTGCCTTCTTGATGCTGAGATATCAAATAGTTAAGGCCAACTTGACGAAACTGAACAATGTGGTCTGAGTTCCTTGCACTTCTAGCTCTACAAAACCAAAGTGGGTGTACCTAGTCCTGGACAACAACCTTAAATCCAAGATGCTAAAAAGCAGATTGATTAGAACAAGAGTGTATTGAAAGCTTCCAAAATGGGAAGAATTATCTAAAACTTCAAACTTGTGATTTATGAATAAAAAATGAAAGTAAATGAATGTATAAATGTGATAGTGTTTTAAATAAAGACTAAATGCAACAAATGAATATATTAATTCCTCAATGGAAAGAAATGAAATAGTTTCCAGCACATGGATCATGAATCAAGAATAAAAGACTAGTGGTTAATTAAATGGGCAATTAGAGTCAATATTATAAGTTGAAACATATAACTTTATAAAATTCAATATATTTAAACTATAAACAATTTAAACAATTTAGACATGATAGATCAATTATATAAATGCAATTTTAAACTGATCTAGGATGCACTTTAACTTTTGCGGAGACAAACTAGACATAAATAAGGAAACAATATAATATTTTACAATATCTATGTTTATCAAGTTTAAAATGCAATAGTGACCTAGTCTACTTATCTAAATATTAAAATATTTAGAGAAATTAATAAAAAAAAACCTATAAAGGACACAAATTAATAATCATTTAAAACTCTAATACAAATAAATTAAAATAAATATTTCTTATTGATCCAAAAATAAAATTGTACTGGAGACACTCCTTACAGATGATCCATCCAACACAGTTTGACTCCAAAATTGCATAATAATTCATTCAATAATCCACCATCCATAGGCTTAGTCCAAAAAATCATTTCTTTGCAAATGAAAATATGACATATCATAAGTGCCTAAGATATGTATAAATTTTTATAGGAATATGAATTGTCTCTATCATACTTTCAATGGCCTATACTTATACACTTTGAAGGGTGTCCATAAAACATTGCACCCCTTTGTAAAAAATAACCACCGATATAAAATTTTAGTATAATCCTGATTGAAAATAATTGATGGTTTAATAATTTTAGGCCTTGTATTTTATCAAGCTTTTATTATCCTCAAACTCCCACCAAGACTATAGTCGAAGAAAATGGAATCTTTAAAATGAAGAATTTTTGGTAGAATGCATGGAAACTCAAACACGAGATCTCTCCTTCTGCATAGGTTCCACTCCATTTGAACTTTATACTATGCCTTGCATAAGCATTCCTGTCTGAACTGATTATTATGTGGATGTATTGTATTTGATATTGGATTTTGACGCCTTCAATAATGATATGCTTCAGCATGGTTTGAAAAAGACATCCTCTTTTGGTTTGTGAACTCCATATATCCATTGCAAAACATATGAAATATTCCCATCGGGGTTGCAATGATTTTTTGTGAGGGAAAAGAATGAGCAATTAAAGAGTTTGACACCTGAAGCAGTTAGGTTGCAAGCCATTAAACATGTGATAGTTTCCATCATGATAGTCTTGATTCATTGCAACCTATCTCTATTTGACAGTTTGAATAGGATATTGATCCTCTTATAAGTGCTCCTATAAAAAAAAAGAAAAAAAGAAAAGAAAAAAAAAAAAGGAGTGTTAGATGTAACAAATAAATGGTTTCACTCCTTATATTTGGCATCAAACACCTAATGTAGAATATCCAATCATTGTGTATGAAGGATTTAGGCTTCTCCCAACTTAGTTACTAGTTAGACATCTGAATCAAAGCTTGAACATTCCTACCACTATGCATGTGCTTCACATAAAACTAGTCCCAATGAAACATCCCATACTTGTTCATAATTTTCTCATCAAATATACACACCCCTTTACTTGGCACCTATAATTAATAGTATATAATTTTATTGATTGGAATTTCTTCTCTTCAAACATTAATCTATTCCATTATAATAATTTTCATATTACTTTGAAACAAGTGACAAATTCTAGACTAAATTGATTATAGTATCAGAACCAAAATCATTTTCTTCCTGGCTATCAATGTTGTTTATGTGATGTGATTGTGACTATAATCTTATTTTCTATTGCTTGTAGATAATAATACAATTATTGATGGTGTAGGTAAATCTAGGTCTATATCTTTTATTACTATACAATATATTAGTATTTCCCAAAGTTTAGAAAAATACATACATATCCTCATCAATCAAGCAGTGCCTAAATTGTCCAAACTTCTTATATGTTCTTGATATTGAATACATTACTTCGTCTATATAATATAATCCAAGGATTGCTTTAATATTTTTGATGTTGACTCATAACATTGATATTTATAAATTGAATCCACCAGTTTTGTTGGTTCCTTTGATGCACATCAATAAGTGCCCTGTTACCAGGTAGAATCATGGCTTTTCCCTCTGTCATATCCTTTGTAATAGAAATATAAGGCTATAGATGATCGCCACCAATTTGGATGCCACTCAGAGACAACCCAGTTCATGCTAATTTCCAATTTTTGTATATCCTCATGCACAAATGAAAAATGTTGTGAGTAGAGTCTATAATTTGCAAAAAAATTATGCTCCATCAATGGCTCTTGCTGGGGACATATGCCCCTTACATGCATAATGAGTATCTTAGCTATCTATGGAGGAGCAGACTAAGCACCTATTCTTAGCATCATGCATGGTGAAATTAGGTGGGCCCAGCCCCCCCAAAAAGTGAACATCACTTCTTTCCTCTATCGAACATCTTATTTTGATTGTTCGATACTTTGGATTTCCTAAATATGACATCATATCATCCATTAGTAAAATCTGATCCATTAGTACATATAAAAAAATCATCATATGACATGTGCACCTCCTATTAAAGATTAGTATTTACATTTGCCTTATAAATAGGATCTTTTAAAAAGAAATAAATTTGATTATTTAATTCAAGCATGTGATTTCTTACTTCATTGATTTGATTAATATACATAAAAGAAAAATCCTCAAAAGAAGGATGATGAAAACTTGAAAGCAATTTTTTAAGCATTTTATTAACAAATATTACCATAGGGTATTCAAGGATACTTACCTCGATATGCTTCTCATATTTCATACCTATATCACATGCATCATTTTTATGAACAATACTTATTGATGGTGCTACCTCAATGCAATCCTTGGCATATGACTTTTGTTTTGTTGTTGAGGAGTCATTAAGTGTGTTGTGATCTTTACTAATTGGAGGATCCCTATGCAGTTGATTTTTTATATCAATATCTAGATCAACTTTCTCTACTTGGATTCCTTCTAGAACATATTTTTCCTAATCTTTATACTCCAAATGCTGATTTTTTTCTCCTCTTTGTACTTGTCTTAGTTCATATCATCTTCATATATCTAATATAATTCTTAATCATAGGATGAGCTAAAAAGTATCTCACCTTCTGATTACTTGTCATAAGTTGTGTCAACTTCAAAATTGTCACTAGGTATGCTATCTTCATCATAGGGCTGATAGGCTTGATTGCATAAAAGATCCTCTCCAAGAAATGAATTTAAGAATATAGAAATCTCAAGAATATCTTTATGAGAACTTTCATCTAAAACCTCTTCATATTCATATGTTATCTCAGATGCACTTTCTTCCTTTTCCTAAATGTTCACATTCTCCTCAAGAAATGTATAAGAGCTACATTCTTAATTCCCTTTTGCCAGTCCATCATGTATAGGATCTAAAAATTCTTTTAGATTGTATCTGAATAGATCACTTTTTGTACATAGACCATAAGGTGCATTTTCAACAAATATGTCATCCTTCTGAGAACTATATGTTCCTTCTGGTTCATTGGTATCCTCCTCATGAAAGTGATATGCTTTTGACAAGATGACTAAATTTTCTTATTCATTGAATGTTTCATACAACACATCTATTTGTTTCTCCTTGTGTATGGAAAGAAAAACTTGACCACCCTTTTTGACATACTTTTGATATTCTATGTCCAACAAGGTCAAAATCTCATCCACAATAAGAGAATCCTCCTCATCATTTCTATTTTCTTCACAATCTAATTCCTTACCAATTTCAACATGATCAAATTCTTCTTCATTTTCTTCTCCATTTGAATCTGAAACATCATTATGTTCTTATATTATTTTGACATATTTTGCTTCATCTTTAATAGCTTGATCCTATATTTGAAGAAGAAGCTTTACATCAAGATCTTTTGGCAATATTCTCAACTTGACAATTCTATTTAGAAATTCTTTGTAAGAAGGCTTGAGGTTTGATGGAATCTCATGGTAAGCATTTAACATCCTCAAAAACAAATGTGCTGAAGTCTCACATTCATATCTTTCTATATTGAAAAACGCATCAAGTGGAGACATTTCAAGATCCTCTTCCATGCTATAGTTTTGATCTTTATATTGTTCATAGCACATCTCTTCTTCATGGCTTGCATTATCAAATTCAGATAGGAACCATCCTTCAAATTCTTTCCAAGATGAGATACATTGTGTGGGTAATGATTCATACACTTGTCTTGCATTGTCCTTTAATGTTCTAACAAAAAACTTCATCATCTAATCCTCCTCAAAAATCTCATATTCTTCTATAAATGTATAGAATGCATCCAAATGTTGAATTTCCATTTCATCCCATTCTCCATGGAATTTTGGTACCAATTGTGAAAGCTTTGGAGATAACTTGCTAGTTTATAATCAAGCTTGTTGAAATCTAATGGCCTAATGTCATCTAGAATAAAAGGCTTTATTTCAAATGATCAATACATTTGAAAGACCATCTACCATTTCTTTCTGAGTCCTCTCCCTTGGTAGAGTCACTGATAATCCGGCCACTCCTTTATTAAAGTGCCAATCAAAAGAAAATAGATTTGCCACCTCTAAATGGAGGAAATAAATAATCTTCAAGAAGCTGAGTTCTTCCAGCAGAGTATATGTCACCAAAGATCAAATATACAAAAAATGCTTAAAGAAAAACATACAATGCTCCTACAAGATCAAATCTTTATAAAGCAATTTCAGATTTATAAAATAATTCTGAGAGATTAAAATATTTAAGGAAATTAAAAACACTATAAAAAACTTATTAATTTAGAATTTCAAATATATCAAATTATTTTAAAAAATTAAATAGAACCTAACTCTTACTAGTCTATAATTAGAAACTCTTAGGGTTTATTTTGCAACGATCCCCAGCAGAGTCGCCAATCTATTGGTTCCCAAAATCGTAGATTGAAATCCTACGAGCCTTGCCTACTTGATGCTAGGATATCAACTAGTTAAGGCCAACTTGATGGAATTGAACAATGCAGTCTGAGTTCCTTGCACTTCTAGCTCTACAAAATGAAGGTGGGTGTACCTAATCTTGGACAAAAACCTTAAATCCAAGATGCTCAAAGTAGATATATTAGAACACGAATGTATTGAAAGCTTCCAAACTAGAAAGAATTATCCAAAACTTCAAACTTGCAATTTATGAATTAAAAATGAAAGTAAATGAATATATAAATGTGATAATGTTTTAAATAAAGAATGAATGCAACAAATGAATATATTAATTCCTTAATGGAAAGAAATGAAACAGTTGCTAGCATATGGATTATGAATCAAGAATAAAAGACTAGTGCTTAACTCAATGGGCAATCAGAGTCAATATTATAAGTTGAAATGTACAACTTTATGAAATTCAATATATTTAAACTATAAACAATTTTAACAATTCAAACGCAATGGATCAATTATATAAATGCAATTTTAAACTAATCTAAGATGCACTTTAACTCCTATGGAGACAAACTAGACATAAATATGAAAATAATAAAATATTTCACAATATCTATGTTCTTCAAGTTTAAAATGCAATAGTGACCTAGTCTAATTATCTAAATATTAAAATATTTATAGAAATGAATAAAAAAACACTTAGAAAGGACCCAACTTAATAATAATTTAAAACTCTAATACAAATAAATTAAAACATATATTTCTTACTGATTCGGAAATAAAATTGTATTGGAGACACTCCTTACAAATGATCCATCCAATACAATTTGACTCCAGAATTACACAATAATTCATTTGATAATCCACCATCCACAGGCTTAGTTCAAAAAATCATTTCTTTGCAAATGAAAATATAATATATCATAAGTGCCTAAGATATTTATAAATTTTTATAGGAATATGAATCATCTCTATTAGATTTTCAATGGCCTATACCTATACACTTTGAAGGGCATCCATAAAACATCGCACCCCTTTATAACAAATAACCACCACTATAAAAATTTAATATAATCTTGATTAAAAATAATTCATGGTTTAATAGTTTTAGGCCTTTTATTTTATCAAGATTTTATTATCCTCAAACTCCTGCCAAGACTAAAGTCTTAGAAAATGAAATCTTTAAAATGAAGAATTTCTAGCAAAATGCATGGAAACTCGAACACTTGGATCTCTCCTTCTATGCAGGTTCCACTCCATTCGAACTTCATACTATGCCTCCTATGAGTGTTCCTGTCTAGATTGATTATTATGTGGATGTATTATATTTGATATTGGATTTTGACACCTTCAATAATGATATCCTTCAAAATGGTTTGAAAAAGATGTCCTCTTCTAGTTTGTGAACCCCATATATCCACTGCAAAGCACATGAAATATTCCCATTGGGGTTGCAGTGATTTTTTGTGATAGAAAAGATCGAGCAATTAAAGAGTTTGACACCTAAAGGAGTTAGGTTGTAGACCACTAAACATGTGACAGTTTCCATCATGATAGTTTTGATTCATTACGGCCTGTCTCTATTTGAGGGTTTGAATAGGATATTGATCCTCCCAAAAGTGATCCTACACAAATAAAACAAAAAACAAAAAACAAAGGAGTGTTAGATGTTATAAATAAATGGTTTCACTCCTTCCATTGGCATCAAACTCCTAATGTAGAATATCCAAGCATTGTGTATGAAGGCTTCAAGCTTCTCCAAACTTAGTTATTGGTCAAACATCTGAGTCAAAGCTTGAACATTCCTACCACTATGCAAGTGCTTTACATAAAACTAGTTCCAATGAAACATCCCATACTTGTTCATAATTTTCTTTTTAGATCTACACACCCCTTTACTTGGCACCTATAGTTAATAGTATATAATTTGATCTATTGGAATGTCTTCTCTTCAAACACTAATCTATTCCATTATAATCATTTCCATATTACTTTGAAACAAGTGAAAAATTCTAGACTAAATCGATTATAGTAGTAGAACTAGAATCATTTTCTTCTAGGCCATCACTGTTGCTTATGTGATGTGATTGTGACTATAATCTTATTTTTTGTTGCCTATAGCTAATAATACAATTTTTGATGTTGTAGGTAAATTTGGCTCTATATCTTTTGCTACTATACAATATATTAGTATTTCCAAAAGTTCAAAAAAATATATACATATCCTCATCAATCAAGTAGTGCCCAAATTATCCAAATTTCTTATATGTTCTTGATATTGAATACTTTAATTCATCTATATAATATATTCCAAGGATTGCTTTAAGATTCTTGATGCTAACTCATAACATTGATATTTATAAATTGAATCCATTAGTTCTATTGGTGCCTTTGATGCACATCAATAAGTTCCTTGTTACCAGGTAGAATCGTGTCGTTTCCCTCTGTTTAATCCTTTGTAATAGAAATATAGGCTATAGATGATCACCACCAATCTGGATGCCACTAAGAGACAACTCAATTCATGCTAATTTCCAATTTTTTTATATCCTCATGAAAAAATGAAAAATGTTGTGAGTGGAGACTATAATTTATGAAAATTTTATGCTCCATCAGGTTCAAGGGCAACTGCTCACACATAAGATATTTCAACATATATGTATATATGTATATATGTATATATATATATATATATGTGTGTGTGTGTATATATGTATATATATCATATATAATATTATATATATATATATATATATATATATATATATATATATATATATAATAATATATAGTCTTATGCAATGAATACATATATATAGAAAATGATGATTTACCAATAACAACAATGAATCTCGGATCTAATTTATCTAAGTAAAGCTACAACTTTAAAAAATTCCTCATCTTTACCTTCGCTTTAAGTTTCCTCCACCTCTTGCTCCCCATAGTTCCTTCTAGTGGTTTTACATTTGGGTATAGGGCCAAACTTTCTCCTTGAATTATTAGATTTAGCCAAACTAGGGTTGGGCACGTTTTTTTCTCTCTATGTCTTTTGCTTGATCTATTGGTTCCCTTCTTGATGGTGATACCAGCACTCTTAACTTTGAGGACCTCAACTTTTTCCCTTTTTATCTTCTGAGGAGAGGTAATAGGATCCCTATCACTCTGAGTATGCATGGATCGAGAAGAATTTTGAACCATATCAATGATTTACAAAGGCAAAAGGCTCTACCTTAAGATTTGGGGGTGAAGGCATTTGTAGAAATTAAAAAGGCAAAAATCAAGGCTTGGTAATACACAAAATAGCTTTTTCCTTCCTGTCTTTTTTTTCTAATGTTCTACATGCAATCTTCTATGGAATGTAAAACCAAATAGGGAAAGAAAATGCATTCCTTATTCCTAAAATGGTTTAGGATGGGAAAGTGATAATAGTAGCATACCATCACTCTATCTTCCATGTTTATGTATCACATGATGACATAAAAAAATCATACCCTAGGGTTCAAAGAGCTTTTTACATGCAAATCCACCACAGAAGTGAACAGGGGCTTCATCAGAACAAAAAAACTTCCCCATGCTTGTCACGTCTGCCACCCTAGGTTGCTTCCTCCAATTTTTACCTTCTAATATTGGACTAGTACCACTAGCAATTAGCTCTTTAGTGATGTTGAAGGAAACCCCATTGATGTTAACCCACTAGTTCTTCCACGAGTCCAAAAATTGCCAAGTCACCATCTCATTATGGCCTTCGATACTCTCTACGAATGGATAAGCCCACCTTCCTTCCAGTGTGTCCATTTCACCTTATCCTTTTGAAAAAATTATTCAATTCTAGGAGGTTAAATCCTCATATTTGCTCCCTCCATAACTTCCTCTCTCCAAGCTCAACAATCACATCCTCCTCTCCCTCCTTCAGCTCAACCAACATTCCCTTCACCAACTTCAACAACCTACCTAGAAAAACCAAAGTGAAGCCTTCACCCACTAGAAACTGAAACTTGAAAAAGAAAAAGCCAAATATGTTTTCCAAACCCTTGATTTTCAAAAAATTTAATTCAAAATACAATTTATTCCTTGGCTGCCTAATCATAATGCTTTCATCATCCCCCCTTAAAAACTAGCCTCAAAATCTATAAAGTGTCTTTCTTGGATGCAAAAGAATATCATCCCAAATCTTGCATTGATTATCAAGCTTTTGTTTCCCATCAAAAATCCTAATTGGAAAATTAATGGTAGAGGTGACCCCAAAATTATTTATCAACACTAGCACTTCCGCTAAAGTTAGTGTCGTCATGGCCCAACTCATCATGTTAAATAAAAGATTAAAGCAATGTCAAAAGTACCCCTCACCAAATGGATGGTGATGGAGATTTTCCTTTAAATTTTAATTAAATTGGATATCCTTACTTGTAAAGGATTCTTTGAGATAGCAATTTATTCGCTGCTAAAAGATCGTACTCATTTTCCAAAACTTGAGCATTAATAGCCTTGTGTCTATACCCCACCAGGTTTTTCACCTCTTGATTTCCTTCCCTATAGACATGTTGAATTTTAAACTTTATTAATCCATTTTAGGATAATTTGGGCATCTTTAATAATTTACATGGCATGGCAGTTCATCTTATTATCTCCCTTGGCAGCCTCAATTCCTAGTAAAGAATCTCCCTCCACTATCAAATTTTGAATTCTCATATTATGTGCTAGCTCCAACCCCCATAGGATTCCCAAGGCTTCTGCCTCATTTCTTGAAACTTTCCCACATTTCTTTGAGCATCCTTTATATAGACTCCATATTCATTCTAGATGATTTCTTCAATTGTAGCACCTTCACTCCTCCTTGATCCATCAAAATTCAATCTACACTAGTTCGGGGAGTGGGTGTGGCTTCCATATGGTATTTAGTATTTTTTGTATCCTTATATTGTCAAATTTCTCAATTAACTAGTAGACATCTCAAAATTCTCCCCAACACCTCTCAATATGTGTGGGTGGGTGGGGAGGTGGTTTCTATTTCCAAGTCAAAGCACACTCCCTAATCACTCCCATCGTAATTTGGGTAACCACTTCTAGGGGGTATCTTTTTCTCTAAAAGTATAGTTATTCCTCTCCTTCCATATGTTCCAAAACACATATGGGGGGATGGCCTTCCAGGTCATTTTAATGAGGGGGTTGTGTGAGGGGCATTTCCTTCCAAAGATGAATTGGTGCACATCTTTGTTAAAAACCCATGAAATCCCAAGTTGACCAAGGATTCTCTACTAGACCTAAAAAGTATAGGGGGAATGGATTAAGAGATGAGGAATAGTTTCTTCCTCCCTATAGCATAGCACACACCAATTTCCCATTTGGAATCCATGCCTCTTAAGATTATCAATAGTAAGGATACTACTGTGCATTACAAACCACCAGAAGAAGTTGATTTTGGGGAGAAAGTGGGAATACCAAACATTCTTCCATTCCATGTTCTCCACCTCCCCAATTATACTATTATAGGTCAATTTTATGCTAAATTTCCCACTTGCATTCCTTTCCCATATTAGTTTGTCAATCTTCGAGAAGGAGGGAATTTGAATATATTTCAAGAGGGATCTCAAATCCTCATACATTTTCTTATCCATAAGGTAAAAATTGTCCATATTAAAAGCCTTCCACTCCTTGTTGTAGATATAATTCATCACCTTTTCACCAGGCTTGGTCACCCCCTACTCTTTTAAAGTAGAAAAATTTGTGTGAATTATAGGAGAATCACCCACCCATATATCTTCCCAAAATCTATCTAGATTACCATCTCCAATATTCTATCTAATGTTTCTCCTTGTGTGTTTCCTTATCTTGATGATGTTATTCCATATTCTTGATCCATTTGGGGGACCTTCCATAAAGAGGGCTTGATTGAAAGGTCCATCTCCCAAATATTTGGCTCCCATGATATGACACCAAGAGGCTCTAACCAATCTTCATCATGAGGACTTTATTTAGATCCATGATTAACATCAGGTTTAAACCCACTTGGGATTTAGGTCTATGCACCTTTTCCCAAATATCCAAGCTGAATTTCATCTTCTCCTCCATTCTCAGCCATAGGAAATTCCTTTGAATCTTCTCAAGTATGTCTCTGAGCCTACTGGAGATTTTGAATAATGACAAAATGTAAACATGGATTCCCTGTAATGAGGCCAAGATGAGTTGAAGTTTACCAGCATTACTTAGAACCCTACCTTTCTAGCCTAGCAACATCCTCTGCATCCTTTCCACCATAGTGTTCCATGATTGGGAGGTAACTTCCTTGACTATGAGGGGAGCCCTAACTAGCTATTGGGGAGGTTCACATCCTAACATTGAAACTCCCTAGTAATTCATTATTGAAGAGCCAAGTTTGTATTGAAGAAGTAGAGCTTACTTTTGTGGTAATTAATATGTTGTCTTGACAATTTCACATATCTATTTAGATTTTTCTTCTAGGCCTTAGCCTCTCTTATGGAGGAGACTCCATATAGGAAGGTATTATTAACAAATTGTTTTAATACCTCTAGTAGGAGGGTCATAGCCAATTTGACCCCCATTATTTCTCATCAAGAAAACATAGTTAGGAGCTTTCTACCAAGAACCTAGTCAATGACCATTATGAATAGATAAGGCAATAGCAGGTCTCTCTATCATAGGCCTCTCTCAACACAAAAGAATTTTCCTGGGGATCCATTAACCAGAACTGAGAATTGAATTGTATTTTTCATTTCCCAAATGAGGGCAATAAAATTCTCCCCAAAACCAAATTGTCTAAGAATTTTAATAAAAAATTATCTTCTTTCCTTATCATAAGCCTTTGAAATATCAATTTTCATTGCCATACTTGGGTTCCCACTCCTCTCCATAGAGTGAAGGACCTTGTGAGAGGTGATCACAACATCTAGAATTTTCCAACTAGGTATGAAGCCATTATGTGTAGTACTAATTGTCTTATCCTAGATAGGTTTCATTTTGTTCGCCACCACCTTGAAGATGATCTTATAGATGGTATTACAGAGTCTTATCGATCTAAAATCTTCTAGTTAAGTTGGGCCATAAAATTTTAGCACTAAAACTAAGAAATTTTGGTTGAGCTCTTTAAGAATTATATCAATTCTATCAAAATCCCCTGTCACATGAACCAAATCATACTTAATAATCTCTCAAAACTCCTAAATAAATGTTGGGTAAAATATGTTAGGGTGTGGAGCCTTGAATGCTCCCATAGTGAAAACCACCTTTCTAACTTTGTCCTCCGTCACTTCCCCGATGAGCTCTTTATTTTATTTGTTCATCCACCACCAGGTGTATAATCTCTAGTAAGTCCCTCTCAACAATCTAGTCAATTTGAGGTTGAGGGGGGTTGTATATATCTTGGAAATATTAGGTGGACCATCTTCCAATATCCTCCTCATCAATAAGCTCAACATTGTCATTATTAACAAACTTTTTGATAGTGTTTCTTTTTTTATGCTTTGAAGTTGACCTATGGAAGAATTTTATATTATGATACCCTTTTATAAGCTACTAAACCCTAGATCTTTACTTCTAGAAGAATTTCTCTCTTTCAATCACTTGATTACATCTCTTTCTCTAGCTTTGTTCCTCTTTGTGGGTAGTAATTGAAAGGTCTCCTCTCGCCATCTTCACTTGGAATTCCTCAAGGTTATTTTCAAATTCTTTTTTCTTCTTAAAAATGTCTCCAAAGGATGTTTTATCCAAAGTAATCATCTCCTTTTGAATAATTTCATGTTTCCTTGCTATGTGGAACATGGTAGTCCCCTAGATCTAAGTAATCCACTTCTTGTTAACACAATGGAAAAAAAGTGGGTGTGAGTGCCACATGATCTCATAGTAGAAGAGTTTCCTCTTATACTGGGTGTTGGCTTTCTAGTTAAACAAAAGCATGGAGTGGTCTAAGACCGATCTTGAAAAACCATGAAACAAGTTATGAGGTAAAATGTCCCAATCTGTCAAGATAAGAACCCTATAAATTCTAACTTGAATAAGGTTTCTTATCAGATGATTGTTAGACCAGCTAAATTAGACCCCTTGGAACTCCACATTAATCAAATCATTCCTTTTGAGAAATCCCTCCAAATGCTACATCCTCTCCAAGACATCATCAAGACCTCCCATCTTTTCTAAGGGATATAATGTGGTATTGAAATCCCCCGCACAAATGCATCTAGCTCCTTTCCAACTATTCATGCACACTCATGCTTCCTCCTAGACCTGAAGTCTTCCCACCTAATGTTAAGAAATTTAGTATCACCCAATTATTTATCTCATCAATAAAGGCCACCACTACAAAATGAGTGTGGCATAGGATCTCTCTACCATCCAATCTAATAGGATTTCCACGTAGTAAAAATCCCTCCCAAAGCACCAACCACTTCTCTACAAACATATTTTACCCCTTGCCACATGTAGTTAGCAATATTATCTAAATTTTATTTCTTCTTTCTAATCTCCTAAATAAGGATAATAGCTACCTTATGATCATGGATCATAGTTTCAAAGAAAATGTTTCCTTGGGCTATTTAGGCCCCTAATATTCCATTAAATGAATTTCATCTCCTACCTCTTTGGATATCTTCCAAGGTTTTATGCACTAGTACATTAGAGGTAAAATTTTGACCTAAATTTTTGACCAACTCCTCAAGAGACTTGTTCAATACCTTTTTTTATTATTTTTATGCCCAAGTTGGTCAAAATTTTGACCAACTTAGGGTTTCCCAAGTTGGTCCAAATTTTGACCAACTCGGTTTCAAATAACAAAATCAAAAAATTTGTTTGTTATTTTTTTCATCTTTGTACGCTATTGGAGCTATTAGCATCGAGCATCTGGTGTGTGGAAAGTATTCCATATCATTCATCCAAGATTCTAGTACTAATAATAGCAAGCAATATTTATCATTCATTCATGGGTGGGCTAGGCACTATGAATGTGAGAGCTAAATACTCATCTCTCATGTCAAAGAAATTTTTAGCGAGGATTGCACATTTTGATATGTTGGTTCATTTTATAGACAATGATTCATTTTAAAACCATTCCACCTACAAGTACTCATCCCCAAAAGAAGACAACTGCTAGATACAGGGATAATGTGAGTTGATTATAGCATCTTGGTAGTGATTTTAGTTCCAAAATTAAGTGCTTTGGACTTCCTCTAGGTGTCTCAGCTATAAGTTATCCATTCAAGAGGAATGAAATGCTATTGTATTCTTTAAAAAAAATTACCTTTATTAATTAGGACAACAATCATTATTTTGCTAGAAAATAATTAAGGATTAAAAATATTATAGTATTTATGGGATAATAGGCAATAGATAAGTAGATTTTCTATACACCTCTTTTGTCAGAATGATCTTTGCATTGATATGATTGTGTAATTGCAAGTCAAATATGGTAATGCACAAAATAACTAGATACTTATGTGAACACCAACAGAGATGGCCTTTTTTTTAACAAATAATATCATTTAAATAGATTGAGTATTGTTTTCATAGAGGTTTGCACCCTTGTCCAAAGTCTTACCTAAGGACAACCTTGTGAAACATGGAAACAACCTCCAAGCTGTGTGACTTGAACTGTGAGGTTGAATCTCTGGAGAAGGTTGGATTCCTCTTACTATCAGGGCACACCTAACTACTCTTGGAGAGGAAAAGGGAGAAGGAAAGCATGAAAAGTAGATCTACCTATTCTAGTCTAAGGGGTTGATGCACCAAAATAGAGTGTTCAAACCAATCTCTGCCCATACATGCACTATTGAACCATTATGACACCAAAAAATATACACATTTAGACTTGTTTTAATCTAACAACCACATGTGAATCAAAAAACCAAAATGAATGACACAAGGAAAGAGAGATTCACTTATATACCATTCACAAGCCAAAAGAGATACAGTCATGCAGGTTATAGATCTCTACAAAGCACCAATGAGAGGTAAAGGATTTTTGCACTTTACATCAATGGTTGAAGGAGATAAGGTAGAATTCCATATGGTTCAGGGGCAAAGGGAATTTACAGTGAATTTGTAGAGCAATATTAGAGAAGTCAGAGAAAGGTTGACCTTTACAAAATCTACAAAATTTTCCTTTAGAGTTCAGGCATAACTAGGATGTCCTCTAATTTTAATTACTCTACAACTACTGCATTGAAGTCCTACAGAGAAAAATCATGGGGATCCAGAAGAAAATTCGATCTGAGTACAGATCTAGCTGCAATGATATGTGATCCTTGTTGGAATAGGGCCCTGAGAAGATAGAAATGACACCATTAAATAGCTTTGACCAAGTAGATGGATTAGATCAGAGGTGGTGGAGTGTTTTCCTGCATTTAGCATTCATTTGAGGGTAGTTGGAAATCATCACATGGATCACATTGTGCAAAAAACCTCGATTTCCCCTATTTTTGGCTTGTGAATTGGCAAGGTCAGTAGGTCAAATGAATCTCGCAAGCAAAATGAGCCACATGGGCCAATGGTCTTTTATCTTTATGCCACCTCGCAAGGTCTCCCCGTGGTTGACTACATCCAACTAACTAACTACGCCAACCTCAGCAAACCCTAATCACGATGGTTACAAGAAATTATGACCTTAACTGCGCTGCCTTCATGTTAATACCTTGGTCAGTCCCACTAGGATAGGTGTTGCTAGGGCACTTTCCCACATTTCTTAACTTCCCTGTAACTTCATAATGCGGGAATGCCCTGATCATTGATCTCTGTGAGATCAATAATCATGAAAGATCTCCATTATTCTACGCTTTCCCTTCAAAAATTCCAAGGGCCCACAAAACACTTGGCACAATCTGGCATCCAACTCAGTGACCACCCCAACAGCACCATGGTGACCCATACAAGAAATAGGTCCCACAGAGACATGTGGCAATGAGGTACTTGCCTGCAATGTTTAAAATCTTCGTAACTTCATAATGGGGGAAAGCCTCAGCCATAGATCTATTTGCATCAGACACTAAGAATTCTTCATGCATCACCCTACGAGAAAGGTAGGCCCATGACATCAACTGGACACATGTCACCAAAGTGCTTCCCTACAATGTTTAATCTTCTTGCAACTCCATCTTGCAGGCATGTGGTATCCATAGATCTTGAAAGATTTGACGGTGCTCAAAACACATGCTTCTAGACCTCTACACAACTATCCTTTGTGATGTCATCTGGACACATGTCAGAAAGGGGCTCTCCCACAATGATTAAAACCCTCGCATCTTGTTAAAGTGGGGAAGCCTTAGTTGTGGATCTATGAAGATCTGATAGTTATCAAAACTCATGTCTTGCAACTCACCGAGGAAGAAGGACCTACCAAACCATGTGTCACCAAGGGGCTTTCTCACAATATTTAAGGATTGTGTATTTTCAAAATGCGAGGAAGCGCCCATTATATATCTAAACAAGAACTAATGGCACAGAAAGTGCAGGCCAGCGAAGAAAAACATAAGGAAATAAGAAATATCGCAAGGTTTTAATCATTTTTTTAATAATATTTCCAGGCTAATTAAATAATATAAAATGGGAAGGTGACCGTTGGGCGGGGCAAGCATTCAAAGTTCAAATTTTGGTGGGAGACAAAATGGATAACATTTCTGGTGACTCAGAGGGGATGCAAGCTAGCTATGCATATGACCAGTGTCCTTCTACATCCATTGGTCCATAGAGTCATTAAAAATGTGAATCAACACATCTAAAAAACCCTAACCTTACCTCTACAGTAGCAAAACTCCAAAAATCTAAAAATCTCTATCTCTGCAACTCTGCAACTAAAACTAGAGACTGAAAACCTTCTGCAAAACACATGTGATCATGCACTTCTTGGAAAGCTAGAAAATAACTGAAAGGAAACTACTTTAATATGTATAGGAAAATCAAGCCCTCTCAAAAACATGGCTTGAGGTAGATCCCATTGACTGGGATGAGAAAAACTTCACCATCAGGCCTGCTCAATTGAAAAGCATTGACCTTCTTGCAACTAAAAATCAAATAGGGACCACTCCATAGTGTATCAAATTTTGAGTGCCTCCCTAGTTTTTCCTTGTCTATATCCCATTTCAAGACTAAATCACCCTCCCTAAAGGTTCTGATTCTAGCCTTCTTATCAAAACTCCTTTTTACCTGCTATTGATGTGTCTCTAGAGTTTGCATGGCCTGGAATCTTTTCTCTTCCAGCTCCATCAGCTCTGCCATTCTTACTTTCATGGCATCATTTTCAATTAGCTCCATCTGATGAGCTAGCTCTAGGGATGGGAATTCTAATGAAATTGGAAGCCTTACTTCTCTACCATATACCAACATAAAGGGTGAATTCCCTATTGACCTTTTAGGTGTTATCCTATCAGCCCACAGAGTTGTTCTCAAATTTTTATGCCAACACCTTTGGTTATCTTCTATTGTCCTCTTTATGATCCTAATCAGGTTTTTTTTAGAGGACTCAGCCAAACCATTGTCCTGGGGATAGTATTTTGAGGATGTGCTTGAGTAGATATTATGATCAACTGCCCATGCACAAATCTGAGCTCCTACAAAAGACTTTGCATTATCTAAAATGATGGTTGAAGGAGCACCAAACCTGGTCACAATTCCATCAAGGAACTCAACAACTGAAGATTATGTGGCATCCTTCAATGCAACTGCCTCTATCCATCTGGTGAAGTAATCTATAGCAACTAAGATCCACTTGTGACCAGAACTGGAAGGAGGATTGATATGGCCAATGAAATCCAATCCCCATTGAGGAAAAGCTTGCTCCACCTAGATGGGATGAAGAGGAAGAGCTACAAGCTTTTGTTTACCAGAGAAGAAGGCACATTTCTCACACTTCCTCACATATTTATGACAATCATGAAATAGGGATGGCCAGTAATAACCAGCTCTCGTGATCTTCATTGCAATTGTTCTGGTTGAGAAGTGACCACCATCAAGACCATCATGAAGCTCTTTGATCATCCTTTTAGCTTGGTCTATGTCAATGCATCTTAACTAGGCTCCATTAAAATCTTTCCTAAAAAGGACACCGTCAACTATGACATAAGGAATTGACTACAACCTATACTATCTCCTTTTAGCCCTATCTAATTCTTGAGGATACCCATTGCCTAATAAGAAATTCTTCATATCATCCATCCAGTTTTTTGGGTTATCATTTCTTGCCTCTTGTTCCTTTGTTAGTATCATAGCAACTTCCTCATCTGATCTCTAAGATGATATCATTTGTTCACACAACCCCTTCTCTCTTACCAACTTGGTAATCTGGATGTCAACATCATATTCCATCACTTTTGTAATCCAACTAGCTCTTTTCTCACTAATATCTTTGCTCAAAAGGAAATCCTTTATGCTGGAATGGGGTACTAACAATTGAATTTTATTGTGAGATAGGAGTTATCTGAATTTCTTCAAAGCTCTAATGATTGCAAGGGCTTGCTTCTCTACAAAATTGTACTTGTCTTGATACTCTTTAAGCCCTTCACTAAAGAAGGCTATGGGCTACTCCCCATTTTTATCATTTGTTTGAGTCAAGACAGTAGAAATACCTGACTCACCACCTAGGATATATAGGATGAAATCCTTCTCAAAGTTTGGATTAATGAGAGTAGGGGTCGAGGCTATGGCTGCCTTGATCTCTTCAAAACTTTCTCTCCCTTCCTTGGTCCATGCAAAGATCATAATTTTCTTGAGCATATCTATAAGGGGTTTCACCATGGTAGCAAGATTAGGGATAAATCTTCTCACAAAATTTATCCTACCAAGGAAACTTTGCAGTCCTTTCTTGTGTTTAGGAAGAGGAAGAGCAAGTATTGCTTTTGTTCTCTCTGGATCAATGGTTAAGCCATCTTTAGATACAATGTGTCCTAATAATTTTCCTTCACTAGTAGCAAAGACACACTTTCTTGGGTTAAGGGATACCCCAAACTCTCTACACCTTGAGAATACCTATCTAAGATGATCAAAATGATCCTCCACATTCTTTGAATATACTGTGATATCATCAAGCTAAACTAATACAAACTTTTCAATTATTTTTCTGAAAGCCATCTCCATTGCCTTCTAAAATGTAGCACCTGCATTAGTTAGTCCAAATGGCATTTTACAATAAGCATAGGTACCCCACTTGGTAGTGAATGCAATCTTATATCTATCAAACTCCTTGACCAGCACTTGCTTATAACTAGAGAACCCATCAAGAAATGAAAACCACTTTGAACCACTGACCTTGGACAAAATTTTCTCCATGGAAGGAAGAGGATGGTGATCTCTAAGGGAAGCTTGGTTAAGGTCCTTAAAGTCTACACAGAATCTAATTTCTCCATTCTTCTTCCTAACAGGGACAAGATTTTCTACCCATGACAAATGCTTGATAGGGAAAATTATGTTGGCCTCAATCAATTTGGATAGCTCTTTTCTCATTAATGGCTCAATCTTGGGAATCACTAGCCTCTATTTTTGTCTTACTGGTCTGACATTATCAACTAAATCTATGGTATGTTGAAACAACCTTGGGTAAAAATGCTTCAAATCATCATATGTCCAGGCAAATATATCATTAAATTCTTGGCATAGATGAATAAAACTTTTATGCTCAATCTCAGAACATACCTTTCCCACGTTTAAGGACTTTCCATTAGCAATCATGACTAGAGTGTGATCATCTTCATTAGTAGCTAGGTTCATGACTCTACCTCTTGCTTGGTCATTAGAATTGAAAACACTCTCTAAAGTAATGAGACCTTTAGGAAATTTTTTGGAGCTGAGATTAATGATTTGGTCCCCGTACTGATCCTACAATCTTGATTGGTTTCTGTCCAAAAAAATTTCTTCATTCTGCAAGAAGCTTATAATTTGTTCATCAGATTCAAAAACTTGCCAATGTATGTTATTGTCAAGGACAGCAGGCCTTACTACCACTTTGATTTGTTTCTTCTTCTTCTCCTCAACATTCCCTGGCACATCATGGGATGCACCTATTTTTTTAAGTCTATCAGCATGTCTATTTTCTTTTCTTGGGATGCTTTGAATATTAAATGCATTGAAACCCTCAAGCAGATCCCATACCCTATGTTTATAAGACTTGAGCAAACCGTTCTTAGTGATATTTTGATTTCTCACTTGATTAACCACCAACTCACTATCTCCATATACACTTAAGATTTGGATTCCTCTTCTTTAAGAAAGTATGAGACCTTGAATCAAGGATTCATACTTGGCTACATTATTAGTGCAACTAAATTGGAGCCTAAATGAGAAGTAATACCTTACTTGTGTAGGAGAAACCAACATCACACCAGCCCCTGATCCATTTTTTTATTTCTTGAGCCATCTAAGTACATGCTCCATATCTCACTCACATCTTCTTTAGTCCCCACAACATTGGGAATGAGATCATCCTTCTCTAATATACAATATGTATTGAGGCCTGTCTCAAGGGTTTCTAGCATAGGATCGAATTGATATGTAGTAACCCACTCATCCTAAAGGAAATCAGGTACCCATGCTAGGGAAGTGGTGGGTTCATTCACTACGTCATCCTCATCCACTTCTAGGATAGTGAAATTCATGTTGATGAGATTAGGGGTGTAGGGTTCAGTATGATTAAGGGCTAGAGGCTCTGCTCTGATTGAAGCTTTGGCTCCATATCTTGTTCTAATCAAACTATATGACCATCTAGAAGATATGTAACCACCTATTTGGGTAGTGAAGTCTCTTGATAGACAAATGGAAAAATGTGGCTTGACTTTAGCAACTGATATATCCTGAGTTACAATACAAACAAGGCATGCATGGATGTAGGGCCATCTCTACATTCTTAAGGATCCCTACAATCCTGACAATACTGCCATCCAACTGTAATACATACTTAACAATGGGCTCATATTTCATCTCCAAAGCATTAGCAACACACTTAGGCATCACTAAACTACTAGCCCCTGAATCAATCATGTAATTGTGGACTAGTTTATCCCCTATAATTAGAGAAACATAAAATGGAGAGGGTCTAACCTTTTTACTTGTTTCCTCCTCCCGTGATGGTCGCACTAGACTTGTGGCACTTTCCATGCTAGGTGTCTAATCCTTTGGTTCAATACTCTCCAATTCTTATTGCAGCAACCTCTTTTGCATGGGTATAGTAGCAACAACATCCCACATGGAAATATTCACATTTTTCTTCTTCATCTATTCTACCACACTGAATGGAGTAGAGGGCACTTTGGTAGAAGCCTTGGGAGCTTTCCTTGGAGGAAGTTGAGATGGAACAACTGAAGGATCACTCACATCCTTTGTGACATTACTTTGCCTTTTCTACTAGAAGACATTTGGTTGATCATTTACTGCTTGTTAATGGGGTATTTCATTTGAAGTTGAGGCTTGATTGGGAAGAGGACGGGTAGCATCTTCAATAGCTCTTCTTTTGCTCCTAGTGTTGTGATAATGGAATCCTAGTTTACATTACAACATTCCTCCACCTGATGATTCATAAAGGAGCAATCACCTTGTCTTTGCATATATGAGGCATCCTTAAATTGGTCCTCCTTGTATGATTGTCTTGCTACAAGCTCTTGGATGGTCAAAGCCAAATAAGATTTAGCCTTCTGACACACACAACGGGCATAACAATAGTTACAAGAGGGGCAAAAATCCTGATTTTGGGCCATGTTGTTTTGAGGGACTATGGCCCTACTTTGGTTCACATTGGAGGTATAAGCATGATTACTCTATCTATTATGATCAAAAGAATTGTTCCCATAATTTTGATTTGGGGGCCTACCACTATTTTTAGTTTGGTGTTGCAATTGATGAGCTTTACTACCTTGAGCATGCTATCTCTCTAAAGTCACCACCTTGTTGCTCATTTTTTGCATCATAAAGAAACTATCCTCCAACTTCTTTTCTTGGCCCTGCAATCTCTTATCTATGTTCAGCATCATAGATTGCATCATCTCTTTGATTTCATCTATCCCATTTGAAGATGTGGAAGTTGGAGGGACTGGAGCAAGGGATTGTGATGTAGAAGTTGTGGAAGGAGGAGCCATTTTTGGTTGATGGTTTGGGACATTAGGAAAAAAGGGCATAGGAGGCCTTGGAGCTAACTTCCCTTCTTGTATCAATATATTTTCTGCCCCTATTGCTGTGTCATAAGCATTAGGTAAGGTATCCCCTCCCATGGTTTGGATTGTAGTAGCAATGTCACTGTTGAAAGCTCTGAGGTAATGCAAGAAGGCATTACCAGGGGTAGGCTTCACTAAAATAGGTATTCTATCCCATGTTTTTTGGAATCTATACTTGAAATCAATCATACATTCATGGGGGGCTCTTTTTATAGTAGTCAACTGCTCTAAAAGTGACAAATAGTCACTTTTGTCCTCAAAGTGTTTACATAGTCCTACTCCTAATCCATCCCAATCTGTTATAGAACCATGAGCCAAACCTCTATACCATTGTAGTGCTTTTCCTTTCAAAGATGAGGCTAGAAGCCTAACTGCAACATCATCCTCTATAATACCATGGATATTACAAAAATTTGCAACCTCTTGAATGTGCTCTGAGGGAGAGATAGAAGTTTCACCAGTAAGCTTTGGTATACTTTTAAGTGCAGCTATTGGTATGTCATGTCTTTGGGCCAATAAAAGAGGACTGCCACCATTAAAGGTGGAAAAAGTATGGGCTCTAGGTTGTGCCATATAGATGAGTGATCTATTGATTTACGCTGATGGCAATCTAGGCTGAGATCTAACAATAGGAGGAGTAGAGATAGATCTTGCAGGGGTGTTTGTTACTATTGCACTCCTAACTAGTAATAAAGATACTCTAGCCCTCCTTCTTCTAGGATTTAGAAATGAAAGCTCTTAGTACTAAAATTTACCTCTAGAAGATGCCCTTGTTTCATCTTTGGGCATGAATTGCTACAACTTTGGTCTAGAACCAAATGTATTTGAAGCTTAGAGTCACCAAGTACTTTGTAGAATGAACCTCTTGAAGGCTTGAACAATGAAGCCAGTACTATCTCTTCAGTATTAATCTTAAAATCTTTCTCCTTGACACTAGTAGACTTGAAATCTTTTGATATATGTCCCACCGGGCATGCCAAAAATTGTTGTCATAGAGGTTTGCACCCTTATCCAAAGTCTTACATAAGGACAACCTTGTGAAACATGGAAACAACCTCCAAGCTATGGGACTTGAACTGTGAGGTTGAATC
The DNA here is from genome assembly GCA_028749045.1 of Cupressus sempervirens. Classification (NCBI taxonomy): domain Eukaryota; kingdom Viridiplantae; phylum Streptophyta; class Pinopsida; order Cupressales; family Cupressaceae; genus Cupressus; species Cupressus sempervirens. Next base: position 38,627,527 of record CM053788.1, on the reverse strand, counting down.
TCTGGAGAAGGTCGGTTTCCTCTTACTATCAGGGCACACCTAACTACTCTTGGAGAAGAAAAGGGAGAAGGAAAGCATGAAAAGCAGATCTACCTATTCTAGTCTAAGGGGGTGATGCACCAAAATAGAGTGTTAAAACCAATCTCTACCCATACATGCACTATTGAAAATTATGACACCAAAACATATACACGTTCAGACTTGTTTTAATCTAACAACCACATGCAAATTAGAAAACTAGAATAAATGATACAAGGAAAGAGAGATTCACTTATATACCATTCATAGGCCAAAAGAGATACAGTCATGCAGGTTATAGATCTCTACAAAGAACCAATGAGAGGCAAAGGATTCTTGCACTTTACATCAATGGGTGAAGGAGATAAGGCAGAATGTCATATGGTTCAGGGGCAAAGGGAATTTATAGTGAATTTGTAGAGCAATATCAAAGAAGTCAAAGAAGGTTCAAACTTTACAAAATCTACAAAATTTGTCTTTATAGTTCAAGCATAACTAGGATGTCCTCTAATTGTAATTACTCTACAACTACTACATTGAAGTCCTATAGAGAACAATCATGGGGATCTAGAATAAAATCCAATTTCAGTACAGATCTAGCTACAATGATATCCAATCCTTGTTGGAATAGGGCCTTGAAAAGACATAAATGACACCATTAAATAGCTCTGACCAGGTAGATGGATTGAATCAGAGGTGGTGGAGTGTTTTCTTGCATTCAACATTCATTCGAGGGTAGTTGGAAATCATCACATGGATTAGATTGTGCAAAAAACCTCAATTTCCCCTAATTTTGGCTTGTGAATTGGCAAGGTTAGTAGGTCAAACAAATCTTGCAAGCAGAATGAGCCACATGGACCAATGGTCTTTTATCTTTTTGCCATGTCACAAGGTCTCCCTGTGGTTGACCACATCCAACTGACTAACTATGCCAACCTCAGCAAACCCTAATCGTGATGGTTACAAGAAATTGCAACCTTAACTACGCTGTCTTCATTTTAATACCTTGGCCAAGCCCACTAGGACACATGTTGCTAGGGCACTTTCCCACATTTCTTAACTTCCCTACAACTTCATAATGTAGGAATGCCCTAATTGTTGATCTCTATGAGATTAACGATCGTGAAAGATCTCCATTATTTTGCGCTTGCCCTTCAAAAATTCTAGGGGCCAACAAAACACTTGGCACAACCTAGCATCCAACTCAGCGACCACCTTGGCAGTACCATGGTGACCCATACAAGAAATACGTCCCATAGAGACACACGGCAACGAGGTGCTTGCCCACAATGTTTAAAAACCTTGTCACTTCATAATATGGGAAAGCCTCAACCATAGATCTGTTTGCATTGAATGGTGAGAATTCTTCATGCATCACATTGCGAGAAAGGCAGGCTCATGATGTCACCTAGATGCATGTCACCAAAGCACTTCCTCGCAATGTTTAATCTTCTTGCAACTCCATCTTGCAGGCATGCGGTATCCATAGATCTTGAAAGATCTGACAGCGCTCAGAACACATGCTTCTAGACCTCTACACAACTATCCTATGTGATGTCTTCTAGACACACATCAGAAAGGGGCTCTCCTGTAATGATTAAAACCCTTGCATCTTGTTAAAGCAGCAAAGCCTCAGCCATGGATCTATGAATATCCGACGGTGATCAAAACTCATGTCTTGCGACTCATCGAGGGAGAAGGACCCACCAAACCACATGTCACAAGGGGCTTTTCCAAAATATTTAAGGATCATGCATTTTCAAAATGTAGGGAAATGCCCACTGTAGATCTGAACAAGATCCGACAGCGCATAAAGTGCAGGCTAGCAAAGCAAAACATAAGGAAATAAGAAATATCGCAAGGTTTTAATCATTTTTAAAATATATTTATAGGATAATTAAATAATATAAAATGGGAAGGTGACCATTGGGCGGGGCAAGTATTCAAAGTTCAAATTTTGGCAGGAGGCAATATGGATAACAAGTATAAATGCATAGTCAACTATGTGATTACACATTGCATAAATCATCAATTAGAATACTCTATATATTTTCTTCTTTTTGTTCTATTTTTGGTAATGATTGCCAGTCATATGTTCATGTCTATCTATTTAGAGGAGTAACATTCTCACATTAAATGGTATGCTGAAATTAACACTATTATAATGCATAGACCAGTGAGCTCCTAAAGAATATTTTCATCTAAAAATATTTTGGCTTTTTATTTTCTACATCTAAGCTCTACCAAACCTTTCTTTGTTTGTCCTCTTCCTACATCATCACTGAAGTGAAAGAAAATGAATTCATTTTTTACAATATATTAAACCTAACTAGTCCCACCCATATAGAGTCAAAGACATTTTCCTAGTTTAGGTTTCTCTGTAATTAAAGTTCCAATTTTAAAATTTGGATTGTTTTCACTAGTGTGTTCCTACAAAACCTCCTCCTTCACAATGCAATTCCAATGATAACGAGGAGATTGTAGAGGTGGCATGTACTCGCTTTATGACATAGTTTCCCATGTTTGGTAAGGTTAGAATATTAGCTATATATTGATTTCTTATTAGATATCTTTACTAGATATTTTAGGGGCAATTTTATTGTAAAAAAATTATTATTATTTTTAAGTTTCATTTAACTAGTAAACAAAGTTATTACATTTTATATTTTTTGTTTGTATTGCACTTTGATGATGTAGGTTGAGGTCAATGGTAGTAATGTAGCCCCTATTTAGTAGTTCTTGAAATCAATCAAAGGCAATTTATTTGGTGATAGCATAAAATGGAACTTCACTAAGTTTTTGGTTGACAATGATGGAAATGTAGTTGATGGATATGCACCCACAACATCTTTGTTGAACATTGAGGTACTTGAAAATCATATTTTTTTATTTTGTCAATTTGTTCTATGAAAATTTCACTTACAATCTTTTCAAACTAGTTTTATTTGTTTGATGAAACATTTTATAGGAATAATGCCTAATATATGTAACCTTATGTTTGTAGGAAGATATCAAGAGACTATTGGGTGTTTCCTAATGCATTGAGAAACTATGAAATTGGGTGTTGCCTAATGCATTGAGAAACTATGTTATAGCTATTCTTCCTATTTACACTAAATGTAATAAGCAATAATTTAACTAAGACATGGTTCTATTATGCCCATACAAGACAAAATGGATTTGTAGTTACCATTCATAGTACATAATAATATTTTGCAATAATTGGAGAGTGCTCATGGCTCACTTTTTGAGTTTTATTGTTTGATATGAGTGTCTAGTTTAGGTTTGTCATGGTTTAGGTTTAGGATTTACATAATGCAAATTAAGCTATTCATGGATATATATAAGCTAGTCATGGATATAGATTCGCATGGTGTTGTTTAATTAATGAATCTATTATCATTAAAGAATTAGAAGAAAGAAAACCTAAGTTATTTTTCTTACTTAAATGTCTAATGAATCTTGTTTATAATAATTTTGAATCCACTATAGTCTACCATTGTATTTTCTTTTGTATTTTCTACATTAAAAGTCTTATACCATTAGTTCTTTTGTCCAACTTGCCAAGAATGATCACTTCATAATTATTTCAATTTCCTCAATGATATGCTTAACTTTATTTTTATAGCTATGCTAAATAATGCCATGATTATTCAATCTATGGTCTTGTTACTTGCAGGTATGGCTTCCCATTGTATGTATAAAGTTTAGAGGAAGTTGGACATGGTGGGGCTGTATTATTGATCACTTCTTCATCAACCTGTAGTTACTATATTCTGGATTCTCGATTCTTTTTCTTGTTTTGAAAACAAAATATTTTATTTAAGATTCCTTATAAGTTTAAGATAGAGCAACATATTCTAGAAGTTAACTTCCCCCTATTTCACTTGCCTTTGAAAACTAGTCATCAAGTCCATGTATCATTTTTAGTTGGGTAGTATGTAGTAGTGAGTAGATATTTGATGTATATATGAACAAGAGTAAAATAAAAGTAAATAAGTTGTTTTTTCCTACAATTTATGTCTTTTTGTTAACAAATCAAATAAGGGATGACACAACTAGATTAGGGAAAAGGTGCTTTATGATGGATTTTGAATTGGATATGGAAGTTATAGCCATGGGCTACATTATCATGAGTCAATCAACTATGATCAACAACACATATAATTTGGAGATGCAAGTACAAAAATTATTGAGGAATAGGTCATGCTATATCATCAATCTCCACAAAAAAATAATGAAGAAATTAAAACTTATCAGGTCAACATGATTGGAGGAAATTGGCCACCTCTACTCAAAGTTACTCCATATGAACCAATATTTTTCATCTTTACACAAGGTTTACCTTGCCTTGGTGATATAAATACCATACTTTGATTTTTTAACATACCAATTTCCAAAAATGATGGGTTCATCCAATTTAGCAACTTTAACCTTATTGTTTTCACTTCATTTTTCTACACTTCAATTGTGTTTATTGTCCATGGATAACTCATTGTCTCTACATTAAGAGACTCCAATTCTATATTTTCTATGGTCTTGCATTGACCCATCACCATCTTCTTGTCACCATGAACCTCTTCTGCAACTTCATTACTCTGATTTCTTGTCAAAATAGTACTTGTTGTTTACACTTATTTTCCCACCAAAAATTTCTTTATTGATTCAAATTTTGTACATCACAACACCAACAACCTTCATAGGTTGAAGAACATTCAATTTATAGGCCAAGCCTCTTGACCTTACATATTCACCTCTACTTGTTTGATCAAAACATGATTGTGATTGTTGACCTTCCAAATTTGCAAGAAAAGTTGCATGACAACTTTTTGATAATTTTTGCAACTTTTCAATATTTCCAAAAAAATGACTTCAAATGCCTACCAAAACTTTATAAATCATACAAGAACTCTAAAAAACAAAAAAATTGGATTTTTTTGGTTAACTCATAGTGTTGACCAATGTTGATTGACCTATAACTTGCCCATAAGCCTTATTACAACATACAAGAAATTTTTCTAAAATGCATTCTAGGATGCTTGAGATTGACTTATTTCCATGTGTCAACTTGAACACTTATTAATCACCTAATCTATCCAAAATTTGATGTTTAATGACCATATTGTTTAGGACCTTGGACCACTGCACCACTACCCCACTTTGGCTTTTTGTACATTGAACATATAAGAATTCCATTTTTTTGTAAGATTTAACAATTTTGAGTTTATTGGAACCTTGTCCAACTCTTCTACTTCTTCTTCTTGCATTTCTACAAATTCTTTCTTTTTGTTTCTATGATTGGGTTTTGGGAGGTGATACTTGTAATGAAATCTTTGTCTTCTTCTAACTTTTATCCTTGCTTCCTTGCCAATTTCCTTAACAATAAATCTTTAACCACAAATAATGAAATTTTATGTAAGCAGACAACTTTTCATTGATTATAATATGGGTGAATTTGAGTGAGGTGACCAAATTTTTTTTTGAAAACCATATGTGTAGATATAAATATTAAGTACAACATGTCCAATATTTTTGTAGATATACAAATTAATTAGACTAAATTTTTCTTTCAAAACCATATGTGTAGATATAAACATTAAGGAAAACATGTCCTATATTTTTGTAGATATACATATTAATTACACAAAAATTTCTTTCGAAACCATATGTGTAGATATAAACATTAAGTATAACATGTCCAATAATTTTGGAGATATATTTTTCTGTGAAGAAAGACTACACCTAGCAATATGATCCCAGAACAAAATAATGAGACAATCGTTAGATTATGGTCTTTGTTCTAAAGAAAAGTTGATAAATGTAATTATCCTTGCAAAAAATGTAAGGGCTTAAAGAATCGAAGAATTCTAATCACAGCAACCCAGAGTCATTGTAGGAAACATGGTCATGTTGAAGGGGGCCATGATTTTCATCGATTGGTGAATGTAGATTTCCAACTAGAGGAACATGGAGGTGTTAATATCCAAGCTGAGAATAACACTCACATGCAAGAAGATGATAATGTGCAAAAGGATATGATTGAAGAACATGGTATTGGTGCAACTAATGAAGATGCTCACAATGATGGCACTAGTGCATCTAATAATGATGATGAAGATGGTCTTGATATACCTATACTTGAGAAGGCACACAAGCCCCTATACAAAGGCTCCCAAACAACTCTTCTCTCTACTATAGTGTTGTTGGTGAACTTGAAGGTTATGAATGGTTAATCTAATGTAGCAATGTCTTTTTTTTTAAAGAGGGGTAAACGCTTTGACCTAGAGCTATGAACCAGTGAGGCCACAAACGGGGGACCTCATCCCCATGAGATTTGAACCGTGATGGCAAGGATAACAACACAACAACTGAACCATCACAACATGCCACTATTGGCTAAGTATCTAATGTAGCAATGTCACATATGCTAAGGTATGCCATTTTTATTATCTTCAATGTTAGCATACAATTACTATTCATTATATTAACAATTCATTTTTTTGTTGTAGGTTGATAGGTAAGTTTTTTTTACCACCATCAAACATTTTTCCTTGTTCATACTGAGAATTATCTACTATTATGAATCAAATTGAAATAAAGTATCATAAATATACAAGTATGTCCCAATGATCACATTCTATATCATAAACAACATGAATTTGTAACAAAATAACTTGATTGTCATATTAGTAGATATTGGTTAAATCAAACAATAAAAAAGGTGCCTCACAAGGTTCTTTGTTACATTCTCATTATTCCATGTCTTGAACAATTATTCAGGTGCACTAGCTTGGCACAATTTATGGATTACCATGCATGCACTAGTAGTCAAGATGACATTATGTGAATGCCTGTGGATGGTTCTGCATTTAAAGATATAGAAAAAAACATGGCCACACTTTAAAGAAGAACCTCCTAATCTCAAGCTTTCATTGGTAATGAACGGTGTCAACTCATTTGGAGATATGTGATATATTTGCTTAGTGTGGCTTGGTTTTGTTATTAATAATAGCATTCCTCCTTAGATGTCCATAAAAAGGGATCACATAATGTTGTCAATGATTGTACTAGATTTTTTTAATTTAATAATTATCTAAATTATTTTATAAACAGTGCATGAAAATGGTCATAATAATTATGTAATATTTTTGTTCATTCAATTACAATGTAAGTACCAAGTTAAAGATATGAACATGTATATTGAGCCCTTTATTGAGAAGTTGTTGAAGCTATGGAATGGTTTCACGATGTATGACATCTCTAAACCAATCAGATAAAGACAATTTCAATTTCATGCAATGCTTGTATAGACAATACATAATACCCCTGGGATAACTCATTTTTGCAGTATGTTATACTATTAAGGTCACATATTTTTTTCTCTATTATAGTGCCTAAACATTATTATTGTATTCTTAAGTTGTGCAAGATAATTGTACATGATTTTTAGGTCTTCAGACAAAGGAAAAATTCACATGTCTCGTTTGTGGTCTGAAGATGGAATCTCCATGAGTTTAGGCACTTTCTCCATGATAATCATAAGTATCGAATTACTAAGAAATATCTTTTTAATAGGAAAGAAGAGACAACTTCAAGGCCATGAAGAATGACACCTCATCTATGAAATCTGGAATACAATCGACTAACTCACCAAGGTAATGTCTAGCTTGTGGTTTGAAGTTTAAAATTTATATTTTGATATTGTCTTTTATTTAATAATGATGTAACTGATGCTTTTGAAGGTTGTAAAGGCATCAATGACCAACTTCCTAGAGGAATAAGAAGTTATCCTACTCAATTTAATAGGTTACTATACTACAAGGATCTCTCAATCGTGCATTTATTTGATGCTATGCAAATTGAAAAGAATGTAACATAGAAACTATGAAAAATATTGGACGGAAGGCATAATAGAGAAAAAATTGTCAAAATTTGTAATGACATTCATGAATCCAATCATCCACTAAAAGATTTCATTGAATCAAATAGCAATGGAGACTACACAAATATGAGTGTCCTTCCTTGGTTATTAATGGAGCAACAAGTGATGCATTAAAAGAAGTCAAAAAAAAATTCCCACAGGATTTGTTTCAAATATAAGTAGACTTGTATCAAAGAAAAGTGATTTTGGGCTAGGGTTGAAAACACATGATTGGCATACCTTTGTCAAGGTAAGTCATGATCTCTATTTATAATATATTTTTACAATTTCATGTACTACCTATTGTATTATTTCATAGTATATTGAAATGATCATTTTTTAATGATTGTGGTATGTCCTACCTCTATTCATCCCACACTAGTTTGAAAATACTATTTAAAAAGTTATATATGATCTTGGAAAATACATGAGTTTAGAACTGTTATTTCTTAGATATGTTGAACATATTATATTTATGACTTGTTTTACTTTTTATGTACTATATTGTATATTTTTATCTAAAATCTCATTTATATGTTCTTGCGTGTTGAATCTCTTTTAGGTGGTTATCATCTAAAGAAATTGATAAAAAAAAATATAAAATATTGGAAGAGAAAATTCCATAGCTTATGTGTGAAATGAAAAAGTGTCTACCTTCAACTTTTTTCAATGCTAAAGAACACTACCTCATACATCAAGTTGAGGAGATTGAATTGTGTGGACCTATAAAAACTAGGTCAATGTGGATGGTTGAGAAGCACTTGAAATTTATGAAGGGATTGTTTTGACAAAGACATGTTTTGAGGGGTCTATGGTAGAGGGATATATGGTATACTAAAAAATAGTGTACATTATTGAATATCTTTCAAAGTTTGTAGCAAATATACATGTAGATCACATTTGAGATCCCAAATCTATTAACAAATTCAAGGAGGGTACCTGATGGGGAAAGGTAGATAGAGGAGAATGAGAGGTAATTATAAGATGTTATTGTAGTTAATTGATTCCTATCCATCATCAATATAAGTTTTTTCTAATTGGTCTTGTTGTTTTCTTTATAGTTTTTCATGAGTGGGATCTTTTCATGATATCATTTTTGTCTCTTTCATTTTTTTTCATGATATCATTAACATGGAATGGTGTTGCATCATTAACATGGAATGGTGTTGCATCATTGGTTAAAAAAGCTCACCATAATGGAGATCCCAATATTATGCCAAAGGTACTTGATCTAGCATATGGATTAAGAAATAGAAAGGTATGTAGAAGATTACTAATCATGACCCATAAGTTTAATATCAACTCACAGATCGATGCAAATAATCTTACATGTTTGAAAATTTGTAGATCAAACACCACAAAGCTATGTACTACCATGGGCATAAATTTTGCATTAAAAATTTAGACAAAACAAAAAAAACTTGTGATTCTAGGATAAGTGCAATCTTCTAGGTCACCAATATTTTTCCTAAAAATGACATACATCCTCAACAATCTAAAAATTGATACTATAGATTTTTGGATGATATACTTGAGTGTGACCTTAATTCATTCAAATTAGTTTTTTTTTTTGTCAAATGGTATAAGCTATAGCTAAATTGAAATGATCTTGATAGGATAGTTATTGAACATGATAGTGGATTTACAATTATTAATACAAGGTCATTTGAGCCAATTGGAGATGAGTACTATGTTCTTTCAAGCCAATGTGAGAAATTGTTTTACTTTGGTTTTCCACATAAACTAGGTTGGTCATTTGTTGTTAGACATGATCCAAGAGGAAGGCCAGTAAAGTATAATGTGATGGAAGAAGAAGATAATGAAGAATCAGAAGACAAAGTAAATGATGATTAGGAATGATTGTTACACAATGATGAAAAAGAAGAAGAGGAATATTTTGGTGATGTTGACAATGATGGTGATCATGATCATGATCATGCTAATGAAGATGGTGATGATCAAGGCAATGATGATTATGATGATGATGGTCATGATAATGGTGATGAAGATGATGATGATGGCCATGAAGATGGTGGTGGTGATGATGATGATCAAAGTTACAAGTGTGATGATGGTGATGATGATGACATGGATGAAGATGATGATCAATGACATGATTAATGAAATGTTTGTCAATGTATGATCAATGTCAAGTATGATGGGGTCACGATTTATTTATAGAAATTTGTTTGACTTGTATGTTTTTATAATTAAGTTATTATGTGTTGAACTCTATTTTCATGGAGTATATACAATGATATTTCATATCTACCACACATAAAGTAGAGGTAAGGAATTAAAAAATATACAATGATTTCAATGAATGCATCATATAATTTTTGTCTTCTATGTAAATTGTAGTATATTGATGGAAGGCCAAAAGCAATAGGGAATATTGTAGGATTTATAAATAGTTCTCATCCTGTGTCAACTAATAAGTGGTTGAATTGTATATTCGATGTATGCAATGAAAATTGTGTTTTTGTATGTGCAATAAAATCAATAAGTGTAGGGGAAGAGCTTCTGATGGATTACAATTTGAATCGTGTAGATAAAAAAAAAATTCTCTATCATGGGACTAATAAGTATAACATTTAAACCAATCACCTCCAATTAATATTGACTCCAATATACAATCTATTGTTTAATTAATAATTTATTTTGGTAATTCTATTTCTTTCACTTCATTGTTGATTGCTAAGAATTACTAATCTTTTTCATAGGGTGACATGGATACACCACAATGCACATGCGGGGATGTACCATCTTACACAACTTCTTCAATGAAGATAAACTTTAATTATTGTAATTGTATAAATTATATTTAAAAAAATTGTATTATTATGTTCTTTTCTTTATGGCTTTAGAGTTATTTTGATAAAAAATTATTGATATTGATGTCACAACTTGATACTTATTGATAGGGAAAAGAAAAAATGATTGCAGATCAAATGTGATCTAAAACACATGCATCATTTCTAAATGACATCACTGGTAGTGTTGACCCCATATTCATGACTCGTCAACTCATACAAAAATACAATGATGAAAATCTTAACATTATCCTCAAGAGAAACATAACTAAGGAGATAGAGGCACTAAAAGAATAATTGATTCTTAGAGTCAATTCTTTGAAGGTAAGTAGAAATTAATCTTAAGGAATAATAGAAATTCAATAGATGTTTATATTTTATAGTATCTTATGGATCATGATCTAAAATATTATTTGTTCTTCTACAAGATTGTGCGATACCTGGGAGACCACGTGGTCAACATGGTGAGGGTTTTAATGCACAACCTTCATGTAAGTAACACTTTCCCTTTACAATACTATTGAGAATTATAATATTATTACACTATTGATTTTATTTAAGGCAGATTTAGTTATGACTAATTGTTATTCCATACTTGGGTCTCTATTTGAACTAGTTAGATATATGCCAACTCAGTATATATATTTAATCCATATATTCAGCATTACTAAAAATTATAGTAATATTACACTTTCTCCTTAATTAATACTTTCTTGTATTCCTATGAGAAGAAAGAATGCAGTAGTTGTACGCATTGTGAAACAATATAAGCAATAATAGAATATTGTGGCCCTACTAGCGCAACATTACTTGTTTTCATCAACATTATAACTATAAGAATTTGCCTTAGAGAAAAAATTACCCAAGAACTAAGAACTCAAATACAAGCACAACTATAGACCAGAAATGAGTATGATCAGAATAAAAATGTATTCGATTCAATATGCATCAAAGTACACTAGGAGTGCCTATACATAAAGGCCTCTGAGATTCACCTAGAATACCTAAGAATTAGCTACATGATAAGTCATACAACCAAGCACATGTCCATCAGATATGGGTTATCTTCCATTAAGCATGAAAGTAAGTGCAATGATGAGAAGATAAGTGTACAATGGTGTAGCACACAAATTTATGTTGTAGCCAACATGTGCTAAAAAGAGAGTGCAAATAACTATGTTGTCTACATGACAACTCAGTGAATGATGCAAACTCCAGTGTTGTAGACACCATGTGTTTAATTAGAGTTACGTACTTATGTGTTGTCAACATGACAACTCATAAAGGTGCAAAAACTCCTAAGTGTCTCACAAAATCAATAATAAAATAATGCAATATAATAATATAATGCATTAACCTAAGTGAACTTAAGTAAAGTGTAAATAGTAAATACTTATTTACACCAACACCTCCCCCCCCCCCCCTTAAGTGAAACTTAGGGGAATACCCTTAAGCTTATGAAAACTAGGATAAAATGCATAATGGGTTCCAGCTACTAGGCCATGTTAAGTACCGATGTACATAATGAAACACAATCTCTCATAAAGTAGAGAAAGAGAGAAAACCTCACGGGAAAAACCCTCCCAAAAAGAGAGATGAAAACAAGATACATGGATGGATGGAGTAATCAAGACCCACCATTATGACATACATCAAGTATATACAATAGTGAAGAATGAGAAGAACAAGACCTCATAAGAGGAAAAAGTCCCCCCCATAAGAAAGAAGAGGAAGAGAGACAAGGTATCCCCCCCCCCCCAAATGAAGAATTTCATCCAGTGATTGCTACTTCAAGGAAGAAGTTGGTCCATGAATGTTGGATGATGTTCCTCCCCTTTGGAAGAAGATGTATGGTGGCCTTAAAACCTATTCAAGTGTCCCTATGTCGATGTTGATGTGTGCCCTTTCCAATACTGCTGAAAAGAATGAATGCAAATCTAGAAAGGATGTCTATGGAACATGTTCCAATGAACCATCTATCTCCTCAACTAATAAAGAGACCTCCTCCAATTGATGTTCATAAGGATCCACAATCACACCAACCTATAAAGATCGATCATGTAGAGAATGGACATGAGGGTTAGGGTGAGCCCTCGCAACAACTCTAGAAGGATCATCTTCAACAAAGAGAAGATGTAAATCATCAAGGTCATCTCCCAAGTTTTCTATGTGTGACTCCATGAAAAAACCTGGAATGTCTTCCATGTAGTCATCAACTGAAGCTAGAGCTGGAAGACAAAATGCACCCTATTGTGTTGGACCTTTCACTATGGCAATATAAGCATGTGGATTAAACTAATGTCATGACCTCTTACTACAATTGTCGATAGAACCCCACGTGTCTGAATCTGTTGAAACACTGTTGCTAGTGTCACTATTAGTTTACATAGTATATGAAGTGTAGAGAGGAGTAGAGGATAAGTTGGGTGATCTTTCCTCAAAGTGTACATCCTTCTCCACAAAAATCTCATGAGTCTCAATATCAATAAGTTTGTAAGCCTTAACACTGTCTACATACCCAATGAAAGTACAAGGCCTAGGTGCTAGTGCCTTGCATCCCCTAGAAGATAGGTTTTCCCATTCTAGACAACTGAAGACTCTAAAGTGAGTCACAACTAGTTTTCTACTGCACCATTCCTCAAAAGGAGTCCTACCATCAAGGGCATTATGAGGAGACCTATTAAGTATGTGAGTAGCACTACTGATAGCTTCAACTTCTAGTGTAGGATCAAGAGACTTGGCTTTTATCATGCAACTTGCCATGGTTTTAAGAGTTATAATCCTCAATGCTGTAACATTTGTCTTATGTGGATTGAATGCTAGTTGATTCTAAAGATCAATTCCCTCAAATTTGTAAAAGTCCTTAAGTCTTCTATCCACATATCTTCTTTCATTGTCCATCTATAGAACCTTGATGGCTTTCCTGGATTTGTGTTCAACATGAATTTTAAAGGATTGAAGCTTATCAACCACTTCATTCTTGTGATGAAGGAATTAGACCCATGTGAAATGTGAAAAATCATCAACAAAAGTAAGGATGCAATAGCCTTGGCTGACTGATGTCACTGCAAAAGGTCCTACTAAAATCATGTGAATCAACTAGAGAACAATTGGTGTTCTAGAAGACTTCCCTTTATCATATTTCTCCTTGAGATGCATATCAACTAAAAATTATGATCATTTCCCCTTAGAAAATTTGATGTTAGGTAGATCTTTGACCATGTGTTTTGAGCAAAGTTGCTAAAGATAGCAGAAGGAAAGATAACCAAACCACTCATGCCATAAGTTGATGTGTAAATTTGAGTGATTCAATAAGTTTTGAGAAGGAGACTTAGGCACAAAGTGGGAGAAGACATAAAGCCTCCTATCATGATTGAATTTCCCCACTGCAACCAATGAATCATCTTTTAGACTTCACACCATCACTAAATTGGGAAGGAACTCAACTTTGGGACCATCTCCAAGGTGAGTGATTTGGTAAACTAAGAGGAGATTAGATCTAAGGTTTGGAACATAGAGAACACATTTGAATTCCCCATTTTCCATTTCCACATGTCCTTTCCCTTCAACTTCCATTTTAGTATCATCTTCCACAAAGATGTGCAGTACTTGCGACTATTTTAATAAAGAAAAAGTCTCCCTTTGAAGAACCCATATGATAGGAGGCACTTGAGTCAAGTATCCATTCTGAAGAAGAACTTGTATTTTCCATAAGTGCTTGCCCTTTTCCCTTTGAAGAGATTGGAGTTGAATCCTTGGAAGTACTTGGCACTTGAATTTTATTCTTCTTGAGTAGGTTTTCCAACTCATTGATTATTTTTAGTCTTGCAATGATGCTCATCATGATTCAAATTTTTGCAATATGCACAAAAAAGTTTGTCCTTCTTTTCATTACTTCACTTCTTGTTGGAAGAAGAATTGCTTTGATGTGAGGAGGATTGTTGTGTCTTAGATTGTGATTTCTGCTTCTACTACTTCTTCTTCTTGTTCCTAGAACTTTTCCCTCCTTGACTTGATTGGTGCTCATCACTAGAAACCAATGCTTTGGTCTTTAATGTCATGAGAAGTCCCAAATCTATCAAGTGAGATTGTTCAACAATCAACATTTTTGTAAATGCATCAAATGTAGGCTTCTGGTAAGCACTTCCCATGGTCAACCTATGAGTATTATAACTCAAAACAAATGAAGCATACTCTGAAGGTAGCCTCTTTAGGATGTGATGAATTAACTTGTCATCCTTCATGGGATTTCCACAATCTTTAAGTAGTGCCCTATACTCATTGGCTTTGTTGATGTAATCTTGAATTGTGTCAAAGTTCTTTGGATCCAAGAGAAGTAGATTGTCCTCAATCTAAAATCCCTTTTCCTCATCCACTTTACCATACAATGATTCAAGCTTATCCCATACAGGTTTGGATTCCATGAAACTAGCAATGTGGAAGAAGAGATCTCTATGTACACAACTCCTGATAATTCCTAAAGCCCAATTGTCTATAATTTGGCAATCAATGAGTTCTTCAGCATCATTGGGTTTTGGAATTGTACCATCAACATAAATATTTAGACCTTTTTCCATTAATCTACTCCATATAATATCTTTCCATATAGAATAATTTCGTGAAGTTAGAAGTGGACATTGAGGTGAACCCACGATGTAGAAAATGTAAAAGAACACAAGAGAGAGAGATACATGAACATTGTACACACCCCCACTTTTACTAAATCAAAAGACGCCCCCCCCCCCCCCAAAAAAAAAAAGATGCTTTTGGCACTTTATATGTAGTGCATGTACAATAGGACACTTGTCAAAATGTACAAAACTTCTAATTTTTCTTTTTACAACTGCCTTTTGAGGCCCAAATCTGTCACTAAGCATTGTAGCTCAGATGTACAACAGTTCTAAAAAGTAATCAAAGCAATACAATGCAAAAAAAGCCCTAGTTCTGAAAGTGAGATTTTTGTCCATATAACCCTAGAATCTACCTATAGATCTAGAAAGTAGATGAAAAATAACGCACTTTCAAAAAAAATAGAACCAAATTTTCTGTCCAAATGAGCTCGTACAGAGCATTTGAAGTTGCAAAATGTAGGATTAAATAGGTACAATCGCCAAAAAATGTGATTTCTAAAAAATCCTTGCACCAAAACAAGAAAATAACACCACCACTAAAAATTTTAGGGAATTTTACCCAATTTCAAAAAAATTTGCACCTGATTTGGAATCTAGATGACTAAGTTATGGGCTCGCAAAGTTAGGATACCAAATTAAAAACAATCTAGAGAGGGGTCTGGAAAAAAAACTACTAGCTTAAATTTGATAGTCAAATAGTCATCGTAACAATTGAAAAATGACTAGCAATGATGGTCAAATGACCTTCAATTTTAACCTCGTAAAATGATGACGTCAATGAAAAAAATCCCCTTGGTTGATGTAGCAGTATAGAAAAGGTGATGTGGCAATCATTTGGTTTGCATGTCAATGAGGACACATGGTAGTACGATGGGGTCCAACTTGGTGGTATGGTGAGAGTTACATATCATTGAATGAGTGTCCTATCTACAGACACGTGTCGAAGGTTAGGCATACACTAGGGCTAAGTTGGCTTGTCTAGTGGTGTTGTGTGGTGACATGTGTTGTCATTCCACCGTGTATGCAGGTGTGCATATAGTAGTGAGGCAAGGATCTGCATGGCTCTATAGGCTAGAGGACGCATGGAGTTTTGTGAGTGAGGCCACAAGCAATGTGTGTCTGAGCATATAGCAGCCAGAGACATTGCCATAGGGGGAAATCTTTTACTGCTAGGAGGGGAATCTTTGATGAGTGCCACCAAATTTTGGGAGTTTAATCCCACATTTCTAGTGGGAACTCCACTATGACTATTTAAAACCAAGAAGCCACTGGAGGTAAATTTAATTGAGTCACTAGTGATGTGTGATGCCAAAGATGGCTCGGTTGATTGCACTCGTTAGTATTTTTTGAACTCACTGGCCAATAAGGTCTGAATTGTTGGAAAATATGCCTAATAAGGGAATATGCTCTGCAAACAAATAGGATATACCTCGAAATTGCAAGGTTGGGGTGTCACTGCCCAGTTTTGCAAAAGCAAAATTTCTTTACTAGCCCGATTGGGCAAAAATAATTTTTGACAAATACAAATTCAAAAAAAATTGCAAAGAATAAATAATTTAGACCTAAACATTAAAATTGTAGATCTTAAAAAAGATCATACCCGAGTTGCAAATTGGGGCCTCCGAGTGCCGATTTGCAAAAAAAATTCCTCACGATCAACTTTGGCCTAGGGTAGCTAAATTTATAGCTGATCTTCACTGAATCGACATTATGGACATAATGGCAAGGTCTGTTTAGGCTCTAGACACTCCCAATTTCTACGATACTACAGATCTAGGTCAAGGTGTTGAAGCAACAATGGTCTCAAATGGCTATGTGAAGAGAAATTCTCCAAGCTCTGATACCATGTAAGAATTTGCCTTAGGAAAAAATTCACCCAAGAACTAAGAACTCAAACACAAGTAGAACTGTAGACCAAAAAGGAGTATGATCAAAATAATAGTTGATTCAATATGCATCAAAGTACACTAGGAGTTCTTGTATATAAAAGCCTCTAAGATGCATCTAGAATGCCTAAGAATCAGCTACATGATAAGTCATACAACTAGGCACATGTCCACCAAATATGGGTTGTCCTCCATTAAGCATAGAAGTAAGTGTGATGATGAGAGGATAAGCCTACAATAGTGTAGCATGCAAATTTATGTTGTAGACAACATGTGCTAAAAAGGGAGTGCGAATAACTATGTTGTCTACATGAGAACTTAGTGAATGATGCAAACTCCAGTGTTGTAGACACCATGTGTTGAATTAGAGTTGTGTAATTCTATGTTGTCAACATGAAAACTCATAAAGGTGTACAAACTCCTAAGTGTCTCACAAAATAAATAATAAAATAATGCAATATAATAAAATAATGCATTAACCTAAGCACACTTAAGTAAAGTGTAAATAGTAAATACATATTTATACCAACAATAATACTCAACTTTTATTTTTGGATGCTTCTAGCTAGTATCCCATTTGATCTTTATGCATTGCAAATGTCTTTGCTAACAATTTATTCTTTAGCTCATTATGAAGTGTGGACACCTCCTTCAATCATTGCTCTGATATTGTTGAGTGCATTGCCAATAATAAGGAGCTTGCAAACATCTTCGACTATGCCAAGTACAACTAGTAAAACCTTGTTTTTATATATAATCATGCATTATATTTCTTTGTTGGGTGGTGTTGGTGCCCAAATTGGTGGTGGTGGTGTTGCTAATCATGAATATATATGTATGTGTTTTCTCTATCTATGTCAAATGAATACATAAGGCTAGTGCCTTAACCAATGGACTCTTTATCAATCCTTCATAATGCTTATGTAACCCTCCAAGACAAAAAAATAAATCCCTTTAAGACAAATTTTTGTCACTTTAATAGAGTATGACTTGCTTGAAATGCTCAGGAAGACTTCAATATCATATCTTATTGATTTTAACTCTTCTCAAGAGGCCAATAAGATAGTGATGTAGATTAACCAATTAACACAATATTATTTTTCTTTAAATACTAAAATTCTTATTGTATACATTCAATTTGACTATCAATTAAAGCACACTTTTATGATTTGATTAGAGGAAAAAAAATGAAAGAGACAAAAATGATATCATGAAAAGATCAAATGAGCATATAAGCCTTTATATTAAATTCAAAATGTTTCACCACATTGTTACATATGTTGTCGGTGCATATAGTTGACAAAATCTAGAGTGAACAAAAAGAAAAGACTTCCTCTGACATATAATGTAAACAAAATTATCCTATGATATCCTATTCTAAATCCAACCCTTATAATTATAGGCATCAAATTGGTTACAGTTTGAAAGGGCATGTTTACAAAATTTATAAATAATTGACATATTAACAACAAATTGGATGCACTTTTAAGCATAATTATAAAATAGAAGGCTTTATGTCATTGATTCTAATGATGATGATTCGATAAAATCATTGTATAACTAGATGTGTTCAGCATACTTGTCATCCTCTACTAGATCTACATCATTGGTAATCTCTTGGGCTTTGACTTTGATCTTGAACATAAACTCTATCTATTGACATTGCACTCATGTTTGTTATTAGTGACACACACTTATTCAGATAGTCAGTATCTACCAAGCTTATTGTATAGTTAATAGTATTAACCAAAAATTTCAAACTATACCAAGCTCTACAGTTGTCATCCTCTACTAGATCTGCATTGTTGATAATATCCCAGGCTTTGACTTTGATCTCGAACATACGCTCTATCTATTGACATTGCACTCAAGTTTGTTATTAGTGACACACACTTATTCAAAGAGTAAGTATCTACCAAGCTTATTGTACAATTAATAGTATTAACCAAGCATTTTAGACTATACCAAGTTGTACAGTTGCTACCAAGTTCAAGGAATAGTATTCAATTTTCACTGAGTAGTTTCTACCAACTTGGTTATTATCAGTGTAAACTAAGCTTCTCAGTGTTTACCAAGTTTTTCAATGTAAATCGAGTTGTGTAGTGCTTACCAAGTTTGTAGTTGTAGTGATGTGAATCCAATGTTGATCAAGCCACTTAGTGTTAACCAACTAATTTAGTTTATAATAAGCTCATAGTGATAGCATTGACTGAGCTATGCAGTGTGAATCCAATGACTCAGTTTATATATTGAGTTTCACAGTATTCACAAAGTCACTAGTATAGACCAAGTTTAGACTACTTGAAAGTGATTAGTATGGACTGAGCTTCTATGTCTATCGAATGCATGATGATGTCGAGAATTGGTAGTGGATATCAAGTATTAGAACCTCACCAAGTTAGTCTTCAAAACTTGAGTTCCTACAGTTGGACCAACTTTGTATATTTTGTGTAAATTTGTATTGTAGCTGACTTTCTTGAATTGTAAATTAGATTGGTATATATGTAATGTATTGTATCACATCCAAGAAGAAGTATGAAATTAATGTAAGAAGTAGATAAGAGAAGAAGTGTAACATATAAAGGCTACAATAGTATAAGGAGTAGAAAAACTTTATCTATCACAGCAAGGTGATCATTACACTCAAAAGAATCTCATTCAGAAAACCAAGCTATAGATTAGAGATCAGCCACTACTTCATCCTAACAGGTGGATTAGTTAAATCCTTTCACAAGGTAGACTTAATAGTCTTTTGTAAATCTCTTTACCAACTGCATGCTTCATTGTATTTTTATAAATCTTTTTGCAAGGTGGACCTAGTAGTCCTTATTGCTCTTAATAGGGAAGATTATCAGAAGTGATCATTATAAGTCTTAACCAATCAACTTTATACTACAATACTAAAGTTTGTGAGTATCATCCCCACCCTAGTTTTACATTCTATTTGGAAGGTTTTTGGGTCACCATATTGTGTGCCAAAGTGTTATCAATTTTTTCATGCTTTCAATTTTTTTATGTATGCAATTATATCTGAATACACATAAAGGATTAAGTTTTATTAGTTATTGATTCACCCCTCCCCTCTTAGTAACTTAGCCTATCATATGTATTTCGAACAATTGGTATCAGAGCTTCGTGGTTCTCAAGAAAGAAGTTTAATAGCTTGAGTAAAGATTAGAGGCTATGGAAGTATTCAAACTTGACAAGGCTATTGATAATGAAAAGCTAGATTTGGAATTGGCTATTGGGCAACTCAAGAAAGAAAAGGAGAAACTTTCTCAATCCTTGAAAAGAAGAAAAGATCTTTCAATTTTGATGAATGACAAACTCTACATTGAAGAAAGAATTGAAGACATCCATTCAGCAAGAAATTTAGATGAAGCCAATGGAGCAATGAGATAACTATTAGAGAAAAATTGTAACCTTCAAGAAGAAGTAAGAAAGTTGAGAAGAGAGCAAAAAATCCAGTCAGTAGGAGTGTGTGAAGTAATGGAAGAGAAAAATAAGATAAAAGAAGAGATAGAAGGAAAAAATGATGAAATTTAGCTTCTATCCTTTTAGGAGGTAGACTTCATTGATCAACTCACCAATGCAAATGAAAAAATCATGAATCTAAGATCAAAGAATGAAAGATTGTAGATTGATCTAAAAATTGAAAGGAAAACTAGTGAAAGGATGATGAAATCTCAAGTAGATATGGATCAGCTAAATGAGAAAATCCAATACAAACAAAAGGGCAAAGCAAGAATTGGATATACAAAAGAAGGTGAATCATCAAAGCAAGGAGCTCAAAAGAATCAAATACCTACTTGAAGTCACTATGGTAAGTTAGCTCATACATCAAACAAATGTTAGAGCAATCGAAAAGAAAAATTCAAAGGAAAATGCTACAATTGCAATCAGCATGGTTAGAGAGCTATTGAATGTAAAGAAAAACCTAAATTTGAAGGAAAATGTCACAAATGCAAGAAGCATGGGTAAAAATCCTTAGAATGCAAAACTAAGATATTGAATCTAGGAGAGAAAATTGTAAAAGCTATATTTGGTTAGAACTACAACACTTGGTGTAGATGTCATTATTGTAAAGAATTTGGACAGATTGGAATGAATTGTGTAAAACATCACATAAGTACAAGAAACACCACCAGAAGATGCTTTATTTGTACAGAACTTGGTCATCTTGCCAAGAACTGCATGAATATGGGAAGAATTATAGAGGAAAAGAAGACAAAAGCTGATAATATCAAAAAGCAAATGAGACAACAATGGATTCCAAAATCTTTTGAGAATGCTAGTCCAAGCAATGAAGCAAGTCACTCAAGAATTGGGTGACTCAAGTATTTCTACTTGATCTCTCACAAGGAGTACTGGAACTAGGATTTTGAAGCAAACATCTTACATCAGTTCGAGTCAGTAGAAAGGAAGGATCCATATCAGTGTTAAAGATGCAAATGGATCACCTAGGAATCAAGAAAATGCTAGTCGTTACTAGCAAGGTTGGATTGCATGACCCTACCGAGCAAGGTTATGATGCAATAGCATCTAGAGGTATAAGGGCAATCCTGTGTCACCCAAAAAAGTGTACTTAGATTTAGTTTCTATTTCATGTGTTTTCATTTTTGGACACCCATTTGGGTCAAATAAAGGTTCCAACTCTCACAGTTCCACTATCAATGTGCTAGAAAATCTCAAAAAAATAGGAGTGTGTAATTGGGCCATCATTTCGGTAAACTAGAAGGTGTGAATTGGCTAGATGAATGTAATTGTGATTTAGAGCATTCCAAAAAATGAATTAGGTCAAAATACCCCACGATTTGAAAGTTATTGCAGTTTTTCAATTTTTGGAGACCTCCTAAGAATGCTTCAAAGTTAGGTTAGGGGCATTAAATGACCTCGAAAAGGGCCAAGAAATGTAAATGGTTCATCAATCGGAGCTACGGTTCAAAAGTTATGCCTCCCAAAAGTTTAGTTACCATTTCTAGATTCTTCTAGATTTGTGCCGACTTCTAACGCAGCTTCTGGAACCTTCTATTTGGTCAGTGGATGCCTACTAGCACTTTCTAGAATGTATTCCTAGTCCTTAACCCTCCAGGGTCTATTTAAGGAGATTCTTGGCATTGTAAAAGGTAGTTCGGAGTGGAGTTTGAGAGGAGGTACTGAAAGGAGAAATTATCTCAGCATTTATGCTATTGTAAGCCCTTAGGGCATGTTTTGAAGTTTATTTTCTCTGTACTGAATGTACTAGCTTATTTTTCAGTCAATACAATTTCCCTTTTCTGTTGTGTCCATTCTATTCTTGGGTTGTGTCCCCATCAAGTGGTATCTGAGCTAGTTTTCCTGAGTGTGTAGACAGAGCGTCGACTGTGAGGCAGTTTACACCAAGACTGTGTGGTTGTGGGTTTGAGTTAAGAAGATGCCTCCACGAAGAGAGCGTGGCAGAAGGGCCAGAGCTATTAATCCTGAGGAGGTTAGAGCCCTCCAAAGGCAGGTACAAGCATTGTAGGAGGAGCTTCATAGAGGAGTAACTGTGGCCGCAAGTGATGAAAGTGAAGATGACAACGAAGAAGATGAAATGGGACTAGAAGGGGAATTTGATGGGGAAGTTCTAAATCATGTAGAGGAAAGGCTTTTTAGGGCCATTACTAAGTTTGGGAAAAGACCCACAATTGAAGTGGGTGTATTTTTAGGAAATTTGAAACCAGATGAGTTGATTGATTGGATCAATGAACTGGAAGAATACTTTGAGTATGAGGATATCAGTGACCCAGATAGGGTTCAATTTGCAAAGGCCAAACTGAAAGGCCATGCCAAAATCTAGTGGCAAGAGGTTCAATTGGAAAGAAATAGAAGAGGAAAGGAGAAGATCACAAGATGGGATCGCATGGTGGACAAATTGAAGAAGCAGTTCATTTCTGTGGACTACGAGCTTGATTTGTTTAAGAAGATGCATGCGTTAAAGCAAGTAGGAAGATCAATCCAAGAATATACAAAGGAGTTTTACCGACTCTTGATTAGAGCAGGGCATGCAGAAGCAAATAAGGAGAAGGTTGCTCGTTATATCAGTGGGTTGCAACCTAGCATCCAGGAGGAATTAAGTCTGGTAAGAATGACCAGCATTGAAGAGGCATACCATTTTGCCCTACGAGTTGAAGAGAAGCTGAATAAAAGGTTTGAAGAAAGACAAAGAGGGAATGGTCAAGGAGGAAGGGGAAGCGGTAGATCATCTGGAGGCCGCAATGAAACCCAAAAGAAAAATGAAGATGTGGGTACTAGCAGGAACCAGAGGAATGAGGGTTTCAACCGCTCCCATGATCAAGACTTTGTAAATCAGAGAGGAAGAGGTAGAGGACATGGACAAGGAAGAGGAGGCTTTCATGGAACCTATTTCCATTGCAATGAAGAAGGTCATCGTGCCTTTGAATGCCCTCAATGACAAGGAAGGGTAGATAGGAGAGCTAAGGGCCAAGCTAGGGTTGCTCATGTGGATGAAGATGCACAATCATCACATTCAAAGGATGCAGAAAGAGGAGAGACCTTGGTAAATGAAAGAGTCCTACTAAGTGGTGAGATTGAACTAGGACAATGGAGGATTTTGTTTTGTACTAGATGCAAGTGTGCGGATAAATGTTTTGACGTGATCATTGATGGTGGTAGCACTGATAACTTGGTATCAGAAGAGATGGTCTCTAAGCTGAAGCTCAAGAGGGAGAAACATCCCCAGCCCTATCAGATTGCTTGGGTAAAAGATGATCATAAGGTCCTGGTAAGTGAACAATGTTTAGTGAAATTCAAAATTGGGAGTTACCATGATGAAGTTCTTTGTGATGTTATTTCAATGGATGTTTGCCATCTATTGTTGGGTAGACCATGGCAGTTTGATATACATGCAGTACATGATGGACATGCAAACACATACTCTCTGACAAAGGATGGAGTTCGCCATAAATTGAAGCCCATGAAAAAGGAAGGTGAAAAGGTATGTAGCAGTGCTAGGATTTGTCTTGTTGATGAAAGGAAGTTTTTAGATGGCATGAAACATCAGCATATGTGCTATGCTTTGATTCCTAGGAAAGATAAAGAAGGTAGTAGTGAAATGCCACTTGAAGTTTTAGATTTACTAGGGGAGTTTGGAGATATTATCTATGATAATGTTCTAGATGGATTTCCACCAGTTAGACAAATCAGTCATCAGATAGATCTAATTCCAAGAGCTAGTTTGCCTAACAAGGCTTCTCATAGGATGCCTCCTACTAAAATAGAGGAGCTAAATAGATAGGTTCAAGAGCTATTGAGGAAGGGCTTGATTCAAGAGAGCCCGAGTCCATGTGTAGTACCTGTAGTACTCACACCAAAGAAGGATGGAGAGTGGAGGATGTGTACAGATTCTCAAGCTATAAATAGGATAACCATCAAGTACCGATTTCCTTTGCCAAGGATGGATGATCTTATGGACTGCTTGAGTGGAGCTCAGTACTTCACAAAGATAGATCTGAAGAGTGGCTATCATCAGATATGGATTTGAGAAGGAGATGAGTGAAAAATAGCCTTCAAGACCAAGGAGGGTCTTTATGAGTGGTTAGTCATGCCCTTTGGATTGACGAATGCCCCAAGCACCTTCATGCGGCTCATGAATGAGGTACTTAAGAAGTTCTTGGGAAAAAAATTTATTGTCTATTTGGATGATATTTTAATTTTCAGCAAGACTTTGGAAGAACATTTACTGCACATTCATAGTGTCCTTGAAAGGCTAAGGGAAGAGAAACTGTTAATTAATGTGAAGAAGTGTATCTTTGTAAAAAGGGAGTTAGTCTATTTGGGGTTTGTTATATCACATGAAGGTCTCAAAATGGATCTGAAGAAGGTAAAAGCCATCTTGGAATGGCCTACTCCAAGGTCTACTACTGAGGTGAGATCATTTCATGGTCTGGTTAGTTTTTACAGGAAGTTTATTAAGAATTTTAGTGGCATATGTGCACCCCTAATTGATACAATAAGAGGGGATAGAAAAGAGTTCAAATGGACTGTAGCAGCTATGAGAAGTTTTGAATTGCTGAAGAAGAAGGTAACAGAACAACCTATGTTGGCACTTCAAGATTTTAGAAAGGTTTTCCAGGTGGATTGTGATGTCAGTGGCAGCGCTATTGGGGCTGTATTAAGCCAAGAAGGTAAGCCTATTGCATATTTTAGTGAAAAATTGAATGATGCAAAGAAGAAGTATTCTATTTATGATCAATAGTTCTATGCAATAGTTCAAGCCTTAAAGAAATGGAGGCATTATTTATTGCCAAAGGAATTTGTTTTGTATACTGATCATCAGGCATTACAGTACCTAAATAGCCAAGGTAAATTGAATCAAAGGCATATGAAGTGGGTAGAGTTCTTGCAGAGTTATACATTTGTGTTGAAGCATAGAAGTGGAAAATCTAACAGGGTTGCAAATGCACTAAGTAGGAGACAGTTGTTGCTTACAGTAATGCAGGTTGAAGTAGTTGGGTTTGATGAACTCAAGAATTTGTACTCCGAGGATCCTAATTTTTCTGAAGCATGGAAAGCTTGTAAAGAACCTATTGCTGTAGATAGAACCAAGTGGTTAGACTATTTGATTCAGGATGGCATGTTGTTCAAGGGTAGTCAATTGTGCATTCCAATGAGTTCCATGAGGGAAAATCTAATTAAGGAGAAACACAGTGGAGGGATGGTAGGAAATTTTGGTCAAGATAAGACCATTTCCATTCTTAGAGAACATTATTTTTGGCCTCAAATTTCATAGGATGTGAAGAAGTTTGTACAGAGTTGCCAGGTTTGTCAAGTTGTCAAGGGCTTTAGTCACAATACTGGCCTATATCAGCCATTTCCTGTTCCATCAAGGCCATGGGAGGACATAAGTATGGATTTTGTTCTTGGATTGCCAAGGACACAAAGGGGTAATGACTCAGTATTCGTGGTGGTTGATAGGTTCTCCAAAATGGCACATTTCATTCCATGCCACAAAACTCATGATGTTGTCCATATTCCATACTTGTTTTTCAAAGAGGTGGTAAGACTACATGGTCTTCCAAGGAGTATAGTTTCTGACAGAGATACTAAATTTGTGGGGTATTTCTAGAGGACATTGTAGAAGAAGTTGAGAACAGACCTAAAATTCAATTCCATGCATCACCCACAGACTGACAGCCAAACAGAAGTGGTAAATAGAAGTCTGTGCAATTTGCTAAGATGTTTAGTTGGGGATAAGCCCAAGGGATGGGATTTGATTCTACCACAAGTAGAGTTTTCTTACAATAACTCTATAAATAGGAGTACTGGAAAATCACCATTCCAAATTGTATATGGGAATAGCCCAAGGACTGCACCAGAATTGAGGAAGATAGAGCAAGGGGAGAGGACAAGTGCTAAAGTGAGAGAATTTGCTGAACATATCAAGTGTCTACATGAGGAGGTTCAGGCACACATTACCAAGATGAATCAAGAGTATAAAGCTAGGGCTGATCAAAGGAGAAGACATAAGGAATTCCAAGTAGGGGATCTAGTCATGGTGCACTTACAAAAAGAAAGATTTCCAACCGGTACTTACAACAAGCTGAAAATGAAGAAATTTGGCCCCTGCAAAATTTTGAAGAAACATGACTCAGGAAATGCAGATGAGGTGGAGCTGCCAGATGGTATTCACATTTCTCCCATTTTCAACATTACAGATTTAACATAGTATCATGATGATGGTGCAGATGAGGAGCTGGTGTTGGAGCCATGTCCAATTCCTGCTTCTAAGAAGGAGGAGATAGAAAACATTCTAGATCATTGTGTCGGTAGGAGTACCAAAAATAGGCAGTATGAAGAGTATTTGGTCAAATGGAAAGGATGACCGATCGAGGACTCAACTTGGATTTTAGCAGCTGAGGTTTCCCATTTGGGATTTCCTCTACCATTCATAAAGTGACAGGGTCACTTTTTAATCTACCTTGGGTGTCTGATGTAGGAGCATCCAGAGGTATAAGGGCAACCCTGTTTCACCCAAAAAAATGTACTTAGATTTAGTTTTTGTTTCATGTGTTTTCATTTTTGGACACCCATTTGGGTCAAATAAAGGTTCCAACTCTCACAGTTCCACTATCAGTGTGCTAGAAAATCTCGAAAAAATAGGAGTGTGCAATTGGGCCATCATTTTGGTAAACTAGAAGGTGTGAATTGGCCAGATGAATGTAATTGTGATTTAGAGCATTCCAGAAAAAGAATCAGGTCAAAAGACCCCACGGTTTGAAAGTTATTGCAATTTTTTGTGTTTTGGAGACCTCCTAAGAATGCTTCAAAGTTAGGTTAGGGGCATTAAATGACCTCAAAAAGGGCCAAAAAATGGGTGACAAGAAAATCTCATCCATAGGGCTATAGAGTGCTTCAAGAGCTTTCCAAAAATGTAAGCAGTTTGTCAATCGGTGCTATGGTTCAAAAGTTATGCCTCTCGGAAGTTCGGTTACCATTTCTAGATTCTTCTAGATTTGCGCCAACTTCTAATGCAGCTTCTAGAACCTTCTATTTGGTCAGTGGATGCCTACTAGCACTTTCTAGAATGTATTCCTAGTCCTTAACCCTCCGGAGTCTATTTAAGGAGATTCTTGGCATTGTAAAAGGCAGTTCGGAGTGGAGTTTGAGAGGAGGTACTGAAAGGAGAAATTATCTCCACATTTATGCTATTGTAAGCCCTTAGGGCATGTTTTGAAGTTTATTTTCTTTGTACTAAATGTACTAGCTTATTTTTCAGTCAATATAATTTCCCTTTTCTATTGTGTCCATTTTTTTCTTGGGTTGTGTCCCCATCAGGTTAGGAGTCACTAAAATTGTTGTGTGGACACTGAGTCATGGATGACTCTACCGAGCATTCAATGCAAGTGAAGTGGAAGAAATCTGTCATTAACCAAATTATCATACCAAGCATTTATGGAAATCAAAAGGTGAAATTTATTTTTAAAAAGGAAAAATCAAATTTCTTTGTGTAAATTTTACTTACAGATTTCTTTTTTACTATTGAATTATGTCTATTTATTGTAGGTGCAGTCAATGCCAATGAAGTATACAAGTTTTATACAGTGTATAACTAATTCAATGCAAAATGATGATAACTATTATTCAAGATTGGCATCTAAGATGCCTTCAATCTACACACATTAATCAATTACTATGTTGCAATATCAGGCACCATATACATTATATATGATGTGGATAGGTACATGGATGAATGGGCATGTCTCAATTTAAAGACGTGTCCATTCACCAATGTGCCTAATCGATGGAATGGTCACACCTGATGATTAGTTATAAAAAGAACTAATTCCATTTAAGACTTTAACTAAATCTATTTTCAATTGATAACAATCAATATAAATATGATTTTTTCTAGAATTCAAATATGGGATATTACTTCAATAATAACATGCATCAGCAATTCTAAATGTTGCGATCTTCATTAAAATATTTAGATGATATTCATGTACATATACATAATGATATTCTACATATCGACATGTATATATACATGAGTATGGTCTCATGAGATTAGTACAATTTTCTAAACCAAAGCTATTTGCCTCAACACTCCCTCTTAGCTAGGGAAGACAAAGTGCATATGAAGATTCTCATTATAACAAGTAATATCCTCAAGATATATATAAGAAAATCAAGTCTCATCATATTCTTATCAATTATGGTGAGTATAAATATATCAAGTCACATGATATACACCATACTAGTTCATGGTATATCCATAGATATTAAGTCACATAATATCCACCATGAATTTGAACATATTGATCTTCAATAGATAACAAGTCACATGATATACATCAACATGCTCTTTTGACTAACATGATCTTTCCTTGAATATCAAGTCACGTGATATTCATCATGATAGTAGCCTAATAATAATAAAGTCATCACCTTATATTAGTAGAATCAATATTCTATTATAAAATATTATCTCCTTAAATAGTGAACATAGGGTAGGTCCATGAGTCATAGAGTCACACATATGATAAAAGACTTTACACTTTAAACATCTTTAATTAATTAAAAAATATTTACAAGGTTGAGACTCAATTTCATAAACTTATGTTTCAATCAAGCCAAGTTTCTTTCTAAAATGATCAACTTTCACTTTAGGGGGAGCCTTGGTGACAATGTCAACAGTTTGATCACCTATATTAATCTAGTCTAATTGAATAGCTCTTCATTCTACCATGTCTCTCACGTAGTGGTAAGGAATCTCTATATGTTTGGATCTATCATGAAATACTAGATTCACAGATAACTTAATATAACTTTGATTATCACATTGAATCATAGTAGGTTTTGAAGGTTCACCAAACAAGTTTGAAAGCAACTTCTAAAGCCACACTACTTCTCAAGCTCCCATCGATGCTACAATATACTCCACCTAAGCAAAACTTTGAGCAGTAGAAGCTTGCTTTCTACATATCCAGGAGACCATGGCTGATCCTAAACTAAAGCAACATCTTGATGTACTTTTTCATTCTTTTACACTTTTAGTCCAATCAAAATTAGTATATCCATGTAATTCCAAGTTGATATTCTCATATTTAAGTTCATATCCAATAGTATCTTGAAGATACCTCACTATGTGATTCAAAGCTACAAGATGAATCTCACGAGGATCACACATGAACCATCTTAATGCATTCACTACATAGCAAATAGTAGGTCAAGTATTTACAAGATACATCAAGGACCCAATTATATGTCTATATAAGGTGGGATCAACTAGTCTAGATTCAGTACTTGCTTCCTTTATCTTGTGAACATTGGTTTCCATAGGTGTAGATAGGGGTTGATAGTCCCACATTCCAAATCTTTTCAAAATGCCAATAGTGTACTTCTTTTGATGTAGAAAAATATTACCAGACTTTTGATGTACTTCAAAACCAAGAAAGTAATGGAGAATTCCTAAATCCTTTATTTCAAATTCAAAAGCCAAATATTTCTTACATTGATCAATAAGGTGTTCTTCCCCTATAATCAAAAGACCATCAACATAAAGAATTAGAATTAACATATCACCTTAAATTACTTTGAAGTAGAGATTTGGATTAGCCACGTTCTTGGTGAATCTAAGACTTAAGAGGTATTTGTCAATCCTTTCATACTAGGCTTGAGGAGCCTCTTTAAGTCCATATAGAGCCTTATTCAATTTATACACATAAGAAGCAACATCATGGGTTACAAATCCTTCTAGTTGTTCCAAGTATACTTCTTCCTCTATCTTTCCATTAAGAAAAGCAGTTTTTACATCCATTTGATCGATTTTCCAGCCTTTGACTACTATAATGGCCATCATAGCTCTAACAGAAGTGTACTTGGAAACTAGTGCAAAAGTCTCTTCAAAATAAATTCCTTCCTTTTAAGAAAAACCTCTAGCCACAAAACAAGCTTTATGTTTTTCAATGCTGCCATCTGCAGCATACTTGACTTTGAAGAGCCATTTTGAAGACACTACAAATTTTTCCTTAGGTCTTAGAACTATGTCCCAAACATAATTTTTCAATATAGATTAGTATTCTTCCACCATTGCATCTTTCCAAGCTTGATGTTTAAGTGCTTTGAAAGTACTAGAAGGTTCAGGATTCAAGCTCTCAAATATGAAAGTATTAAATGTCAATTTTTTACTTCTCTTGCTTTCTCAGAAGGTTTCTAAAGGGGTTGCAAATTTATCTCTTTCTTGTATTATTTTCCTTGCCTAAAGCGGCCTTTTAGAGTGATCAAGACTCTCTTCTTGAGTCTTTGGAAGGATTTTACTTTATTCATAGTCTCTTCAGGAAACTCCCTCTGAATATCAGGAGCAAGAGTCTCTTCTGGAGATACACTAAATATATCTAGTTCATTAGTGGTTTTGGCTCTTTCAAAAGTAATGTATTCCTCAAAGATGGCATCTCTACTTAGTTCTATTTGTTTCTATCCAAGAATGTAGACTATGTATCCTTTTACTTTTTCACTAAAGCCAATGAGAATATCGTTTCTTCCAGAAGGTTCTAACTTAATCGTTTTCTCCTTAGGTACATGCATGTATACAGGACATCCAAATAACCTTAGGTGACTGATGTCAGGTTTCTTTCCAAAAATTGCTTCTTCAAGATTATTATTGTCCAAATGTGATTGGGGACATCTATTTTGAATATAGACTATTGTGTTGGATTCTTCAGCCCAAAAAGACATATTCAAGTTTTGATCAAAAATCATTGGCCTAGCAACTTCTACGATAGTTCTATTCTTTCTTTCAACAACCCCATTTTGTTGAGGATTGTAAGGGAGTGTGAACTCCCTCTTAATCCCAATTATTTTGCAAAACTCTTTAAATATTTTAGAAGTATACTCCTTCCCATTATCTATTCTCAGAATTTTAATGTTCTTACCAGAGGAGTTCTCAATGATAGTTTTGAATTCTTTAAATTTAGACAGAATTTCTTCAAATCCTTTTCCTTTGAGGAAGTATATACATGCCTTCCTTGAGAAATGATCAAAAAATATCAAATAATACAAGTATCCTCCTATAGATGGTATAGACAAGGGCCCACATAGATCAAAATGTACTAGTTCCAACACTTCTTTAGTTTTTCTCAAACTATGGGGAAATGGCTTTTTAGCATTTTTCCCTAAGGCATAACCTATATATGATTCAATGTGAATATGTTTTAACTTGATCATTCTAGTTACTATCTTCTCTATTGATGTTAGTGTATGGTAGTTAATATGACCTAGTCATCGGTGCCATATTTGATTTGAATCAGAGGTCTCATGTACAAATGCAAGGTTTGTCTTAGCACATAGCTCATATAGGAGCCCTTGTCATACTCCTATTGTTAGAGCCCTTTTAATGGTTCAATTTTTAGGCCATGCTAGTAATTTCCCTTCCATGAAGGCAATTTTATAACCATCATCTTTAAGAGTGGATATAGATATTAAAGTCCTCTTAATATGTGGCACATAGAGATCACCATAAAGTTGAATAGAATTTCTAGATTTCAATTTTATGGTGCAGGTCCCAATTCCTTTTACTGAGTGTGTAGAGTCATCACCAATTGTAACTTCTTCATCTATTTCTATTTCCATACTTTCTAGGTTATCCTAATACCTAGGGATGTGTCTGGAAGACCCACTATCAATTATCCATGTATTCCTTTTAGTTGATATTTGGTTGGATAATGCAAAATAGAAAGCATATTTCTCATGTTCATTTCCTTCATTTGACTTCTCATATTTTGCAAAAGATGCTTGAGGTTTAGATCTATCATGAAAATTTACTACATAATGTCCATATAGATCACATCTAAAGCATTAGATTTTGGAAAAATCTTTCTTCTATTTGGATTTCCCTTTTCCACAAAAAATTATTTTCCTTTTGTTGTTTTTCTTCTTTGCTTTATTATGAGCAATTGTATTAAGAACTTAAACATCTTCATCTAGGGTTTTGTGTTTTCCCTTAATCATTAATCTTGATTCTTCTTGAAGATAATCTAATCTTAAACAATCCATTTTAGGGATTTTAGACCTAGCACTTATGCCTTGTACAAAGGATTTCCAAGTGTTTGGAAGTCCTCCTAATGCTATTAAGGATAACTCTTGATTTTCAACCTCATAACCAAGTGTAGATAACTGATCTATTAAGTCCATAATTCTCATAAAGAAAGCATTTATAATTTCTCCTTTATTCATGCTTATATTATTCATCTTTCTTTTAAGAGCAAGTTTTTAGCCAGTATTATTGATTATAAATGCATTTTCAAGAGCTCAAAACATACGATAAGTTGTCGTGTGTTTGGACACAATAGGTACTATGTGATCTCAAATAGTATCAACAATTATCTCCATTTCCTTTTCACTTTCTCACTCCATTCTTATTTTTTAGGATCATCTTTGGGTTCCTCTTTGTCCTCCTTTATAAATGATTCCAATTTGTTTTCTTTTAAAAACATCATTGCTCGAAGTTTCTAGGATTCAAAGTTATGAGCACTTCCAAGGTGATGTTCAAATCTCATTGTGTTTATCATTTTGGAGGGAGAGAGAATTGTTTGTCTCAAAGTAAAAATCTAATTCAATAAACTTAGTGTGATCTTTCCTTAGCCAAGTTCTAATAACATGTAAAGTTTACTTACATATTTCCTTTTTGCTATTGAATTATGTCTATTTCTTATAGGTACAGTCAATGCAAATGAAGTATACAAGTATTGTATAGAATATATAAAATTCAATGCAAAATAATGATAAATATTATTCAAGATCGGTGTCTGAGATGCCTTCTATCTGCACACACTAATCAATTACTATGTTGCAATATCGGGTGGCATATACATTATATATGATGTGGATGGGTACATGGGTGAATGGACATGTCTCCATTTGGAGACATGTCCATTCACCGATGTTCTTGATCGATGGAATGGTCACACTTGATGATTAGTCATAACAAGAACTAATTCCATTTAAGACTTTAACTAAGTCTATTTGCAATTGATAACAATCAGTATAAATATGATTGTTTGCAGAATTCAAATATGAGATATTACTTCAGTAATAACATACATCAGTAGTTCTAAATGTTGTGATCTTCATTAAAATATTTAGAGAATATTCATGTACATATATATATATATATATATATATACATATATTGATATTTTGTATATTGACATGTATATATACATGAGTATGGTCTCATGAGATTAGTGCAATTTTTTGAACCAAATATATTTGCCTCAATAATTTGTCATTGTGAATTTTCAAGAGCTATTTGTATAGAGTGATTTTAGTGCATCCAAGCGATTTGAGAAAATTACTGTTGAATATTTTTGTGTCTTTGCAAACCCTACCAAGAAAATGGTATCCACTAGCAACAAGACTAAGAAAGGATCAAAAATGTTAGTTCAAGGCATGGAATGGAAGGCACTAGACTTTAAGCTTAGTTTGGCTATAGCAAAAACCCTAGATCCAAGTGGAGCACAATCTCAAATTCCAGCCGAGATATTGTTGATTAACTATATTCATTCGCATTTTTTAAGTTCTATCCAAGACATAGGAACCCTAGAGATGGATGAAACCTTGGAGAAATTATGTGTGAATGTATGTTGAAACTGGAGCATCAACATCTTGAAGTTAAGGGTTTGACTCACATTCCTCAAATGCCATGAGACTTTTAGATTAAATGGATAAGATTTATTCTCATTCATGTACATAATGGGCAGTTGTGGTTGGAACAACTTATTTTGATAACTAAGAAAATGATTCATAGGATCACATGTCTTCCAATGTTGGCAAAAACTAAAATGACCAAAACCCTAAGTCGGGTAGAATTGGAGAAGAAAACCCTTCCCAAGTGGGATGGAAGGGGAATGAAGATCATTTGTGTCATGGATATGGAACTAAATTTTAGTATACATGTCATTGCACATAAGATATACAGCTTGAGCAGACTAAACAATGTATCTTGTGAAGCAATGGATCTCTCACTCAAAGTGGTCAAGAACAATATGTCATTTGACCTAGCTGAGTTGATGTTGAATCAATTCAACAAGAACATGGAGAGGATAAGAACTTCAAAGAAAAATCCTTGTAAATTCAATTCACTCTTAACTTGTCTATTTTTCTTTGTGCAAAATTTCTTCTCATCAAAAGGTACAGTTGTGTGGAGAAAAGATGTACCTATTCTCTACCAAATTAATGAGTATGTATCAAAAATGGGAGAAAACTATGTTAGTATTATGGATAACTATTTTGATGCATTTAAGGAAAAGATGAATAACAGACTCAAAATCCTAAAGAAACTTTTTGAAGACTATAAAGATGATATTTTTTCATGGTTGATTGTGATAAAGTGTACATATGAGCAGTAAGATCAAGAATTGTATGGGTCAAACCTCTAGATTATGAGGTTAACATTGATGAAACTAAGGATATCATTGAAGCATTATAAAATGATCCCATTGATCCAAAAGACACATTATTTGGCACTTCTAAGGAAGCCAAAGCAAGAATTGAACTTGAAATAAAACTCCCTTAAGCGGTCAACAAAGGAAAGAACAGAATAGCAAAGTTGAAACAAACCAGCACCACACTTCTGTTGATTGAAGGTAAAGGAGATGACATTGAAGAAGATGGTGGAAAAGAAGAAGAGGTTGTAAAGAAGAAAGGTAAGGTTATTATAACCAAACCTACAAAGCCATCTATTGCAATGTTCATAAGGAGGGCATCCAAGAAGAAATGAGGAGTAGATGCAATCTTCAAATGGCCACCACCCTCATTCCAAGAAAAGTTGAAGGAAATTGACTCTAGAGCTCCTATGGAAAATTTCAAATCACTAAGGTATGAGACAAGAACTATAGAGGAGTAGAAGCAAATTGAAGATTTGGTTATATCTAAGATGGGTAAAAGGAAATATTCTCCAAACCAGCTTGCTCAGCATATTCCAAGTGTTTTAATGGAGAAAATCAAGCCAAGATGGGACACATGCTATGAAAATTGCTAAAGACACATATGAGCATACCCTAAGGCAACTCATGCCGAGCTTGAATGACAAGGAAGTGAAAGAGTCCATCAAGAAAAATGAAGAGAAACTTACCCTAAAATTCAACATTTGTCTGATATTGATTAATGACATTGAACATGTGGTAAGGAATGCCACCAATGCATGAAAAAAAATTTATAATCTTCATAAGCAAAGTGATTTTTTTATTAATGTCAATGAAAAGGAAGATGATAGCGAACATGACAAGGATGAGGAAATTGATGATGAAGAAGTAACACATTATGAAAATATAGATGATGAGGAATAGGAATAGGAAGCTATTAAGGAAGATCTCCTTGAGGTTCAGAACATTGAGGACACCAACCCAGAGAAGATTGTAGTAGTGGCCATATCCTCACTTCTTCATTCTCTAAGAAAAGCATTGAAGAAATCAAGCTCAGAGAAAGCTACTATAGAATTGGTTGTGTCAAATATTGCAAGTATAAGTACTCAACTAATATTTGCACTTGTTTAGCTCGAAACTTCATTTCACAAAAGTGACAAGCACTTCATCTACTAATCAATCAACACTTCCTCCTGCATCAATTTTAGTCACTCAAGGTATTTCTTTAATAAGTGTAGTATCTACTTTTTATATTGGTCCTACTATTCCTATTTTTTATTCCATTCCTAGCATGCAAATAATAAGTAAAAGGATAGTTGAGACCAAGCCTCAACCAAGTACAAAAGTTTTGAGTAAAGGCAAAGAAAAGGAAGAAGAAATTGATCTTGATGAGGAGATAGTCTTACCGAATTGGGATATCTAAAATCTTAATCTTGATCAAATGCACATAATAGGATAACTTCTTCAAAATAAAGCTAAGCAGCATAGGCTTAGAGAGGAAAGAAATAAAGAATTTCAAGTTCTTGAAGATGCTAAGAACATTCTTGCAGAGGCACTCAACACTGAGGTTGAGACTTCTCAACCAATTTTGGCTCAGTTAGCAGATGTAGTCTAGAAATTCAATGAAGATTTGAATGGAAAAGAGAAATTGTTGCAGAGAGAAAAGAAGAAATTTGACAATAAAGTTTTAGAGCTAATAGCACAAATGATTGCAATTCAAAAAGTAGATTTGTCTACTATTCTAGGCTCATTGGAGACCTCTTCCAACAATGTGACTTCTTTATTCAGTAAACTTTGTGACACTTCAAATTTCACCAAGGAAATTAAAGATAAACTTTCAAAGATTGATGAAGATCTAAAGGCAAGTACACAAATGTTGCAACTTGACCAAGTTACAGCTCTACCCACTATACAAAGATCACATTTTTAACTGATATATAGGTAGAATTTCTAAGAAAAGAAGCCAAGATAAGAGCTACATTGGTAGACATACAGGGCCATGATTCTCCTAAATATGGATGCATTGCATAAACATATTGCACATGCTAAAACCCTCATCTATGATAATAGCTTCTCTATTGAAGACCACATGATAGAACTATCAACAGAAGTTCAAGTTGCATTGCACACAAGCAAGGTGTTGCAAGAAAATTGGGACAAGACAATGACACTAATTCTAAAGGTACATTCTAATTTCTTGTCACATTTTTGTATTACTATATAGATTACACCTTTGGCATTTATGTCA
Source organism: Cupressus sempervirens (assembly GCA_028749045.1). Lineage (NCBI taxonomy): Eukaryota > Viridiplantae > Streptophyta > Pinopsida > Cupressales > Cupressaceae > Cupressus > Cupressus sempervirens. The sequence goes on along the minus strand of CM053788.1, from coordinate 38,590,107 downwards.
AAAAGGGGGAGATGATGTATATAAAGCCTATTGTAAAGGGGAGAATATGCAAATGTATATAACATGTAAAGTATATGTAAAGGGGGAAGAGATGTGATGTATAAAAAGGAAAAGACTATACACACACACACACACACACACATATATATACACATATATATATATATACACACATATATATATATCTATACATACATACATATATATATACACACATATATATATATACATGTATGTATATATATATATATATGTGTGTGTGTATATATATATATGTATGTATGTATATATATGTATGTATGTATATATATATATATATACATATATATATATATGTATATATATATATGTATGTATATATATATATATGTATGTATATATATATATATGTATATATATATATGTGTATATATATATATGTATATATATATATGTATGTATATATGTATGTATATATATATGTATGTATATATATATATGTATCTATATATATATATGTATGTATGTATGGGGGAGCAACATCATATTAAACACATGTACAGATATTCAAAGAAACATTTCTTACAAAAGCAATTTTGAAAAATCTCAAAAACAAAGTACTCTACTGAGTTGAAGATAAGAATGAAGAATAAAGATTGTGTTTGAAATTTTTGAGAATTCAATTTTGATTGATTAAGTGTTTTTGTCATTGATGTGAAAGGGGGAGATTGTTGACATTGTAGTCAAGTTTTTTATTAGCGACACACACATATTCAGATAGTAAGTATCTACTGAGCATATTATACAATAATAGTATTAACCAAGCATTTCAGACTATACCAAGTTCTATAGTTGCTACTGAGTTCAAGGAAGAGTATTCAGTTTACACCAAGCAATTTCTACAAGGCTAGTGATTATCAATGTAAACCAAGCTTCTTAGTGTTTACCAAGTTTCTCAGTGCAAATCAAGTTGTGCAATGCTTACCACATTCATAGTTATAGTGATGTGAATCTAGTGTTGATTGAGTCACTCAGTGTTAACCAAGTGATTCAATTTATAATGATCTCGTAGTGATAGCATTGACCGAGCTATGTAGTGTGAATCTAGTGATTCAGTTTATATGTTGAGTTCTATAGTATTCACCAAGTCACTAGTGTAGACCAAGTTCAGACTACTTGGAATTGATCAGTATGGACTGAGCTTCTACATCTACCAAATGCATGATGATGTTGAGCATTAAAATCAGATGTTGAGTATCAGAACCTCTTTGAGTTAGTCTTCACAACCCGAATTCTTGTAGTTGGGTCGACTTTGTATATTTTGTGTAAACTTGTACTATAGCCAAATTTATTGAATTATGAATTGGATTGGTATATATGTAATGTATTCTATCACATCCAAGAAGAAGTATGAAAGTAATGTAAAAAGAAGAGAAGAGCAGAAGTGCAAATTACAAAGGCTACAACAATATAAGGAGTAGCAAAAATTTATCTATCATAGCAAGGTGATCATTACACTCAAAGGAATCTCATTCAGAAAACCAAGTTGCAAATTAGAAATCATCCACTATTTCATCCTTATAGGTGGATCAGTTAAATCCTTTCACAAGGTATACTTAATAGTCTTTTGTAAATCTCCTTACCGAGTGCATACTTCATTTTATGTTTATAAATCATTTTGCAAGGTGGACCTAGTAGTCCTTATTGCTCCTAACAAGGAAGATCATTAGAAGTGATCATTGAAGGCCTTAACCAACCAAATTTATACTACAATACTAAAGCTTGTGGGTATCATCCCCACCCTAGTTTTACTTTCTGTTTGGAAGGTTTCTGGGTCACCATATTGTGTGTCAAAGTGTTATGAATGCTTTGATGCTTTTATTTTTTTCATGCATGTAATTAGATCTAAATACACATAAAGGATTAAGTTTTATTAGTTACTAATTCACCCCTCCCCTCTCAATAACTTAGCCTATCATATATATTTCCAACACTTTTTGCATGCTAGCCTTTGTCATTTCCAAATCATCATTCTATGTTTCTTCTAGGGCTTCTCTCTGCATCACATGGAATGTATTCATCCATCTATCTCAGCTAATAATGTCACCATTTTCTTCTTGCCAAGATACAACTCCATGCTCTATCACTAATTCCTCCATTAGTCTAAAAGATACTTTGAATTCTTGAGAATACAAAGTATGATCTCTAATTAGTTTCTCAACCTCCTTTATATCTTCATCCTCTTCGAGGCTATCTCTTTCTTTAACCAATTTCTTATACATCTTGTTATGTCTTTGGGCCAGAGGCTTATACACATTATAAGCATCCTAGACCTAACCTAATTTAACTAGAAATTTCTTAAAATGATTTATTATTATGGTACTAGGGACCTCCCTTTTGATCATTGAGATATCTTTCGATTTAGCATTTTCCTCTCGCAGCCTCTTCAATTCAGACTTTAGGGCATCATCAGATGATTGTATCCTTAGTTGCATCTGAGGTTGTCCTATTTTCAAAAAATCTTTGTACATAGCTTTCCAATTATCTCTTTCAAAAGTAACTTGCTTAACACTTAATTGATTGAATAATGCAATATCTACTTGCATTCTTGCAACTTTTTTTGGGTCTGTGATACCAAATTTTAATGTCATTAAATAACTAAATGCCTAATCAACATCAATAATTTGTGGCCTCTTATGCAATGGATATAAAGCCCAAAGCAACATGTATTTTTCATCCTCAAAAAATTGTGATCCAATAATAACATCTTTAACTCCTTGCACACATAACTCCATATCCTTCTTTCCTAACTTGATCAAACTTTCAAAAATATATGATGCACTTAAGTCCCAACTAGGTAGAACGATTACCCTTACCTCATTCAAAAATTGTCTTTCTCTTTCTGGAGTCATGTGTTCAACCTCTCTCTTAATATTTTCTTTCAAATTTGATATTAATTCCTTCTCATTTTTAGGAGAGATATTAGGGATACTCTACCTCAATAGTTTAGCTCTATGTTTATATAATATGGTTATAAATTCCTTGGATTTGATGAAATCATTATCATTAACAAATTTGCTAAACTATAAAAGTCTCTCATCCTTCTTGGCATCTATCCTCTCTAGGATTTGCACATCATGTTCCACAGGTTGAAGTACTAGCCTTTCTATAATCTAGGAAACTTGAACAGGGGAATCTAGAACTCTTTGAATTTCTTCTCTCAATTGCTCCTTGGATTTATGAATTTGGTCTTCCATTTCCCTTTCTTGTTCCTCAATCCTATTTTTGTACTTCAATCAATTCCATATTTTTGAAACTTTCTTCATACTTGTTTCCATGGTGAATGTAATCACCCAACTTTTGTGATTTTATACATACATGAATCTATCCTTTTGGATCATAGTGACTCCAAGAATCCATAGTATACATATGATAATCATTCTATGGTTTTTCTTCTATCTTATCATATGGCTTGATTGAACAAGTAGTAAAATCTCCAAAAGATAAGGTCACGGGAAGGAAAGACTTCTTTCTTTGCTTACCTCATAAATGTTGCTTGTTGGACTCTGACATCTACCTAACACTCTCCAAATAAGAAATCTAATTAGGCACTGATGTAGGAAATCTGTATGGTCTCCCTTCAAATCCAAACACTCTTAAAAAAGTGAAATAGTCATTAGCATACCAACCTTCCCAATTATGCTTAATCTTCTCACCTAGCCCATTGTCCTTAGGTCTTAAGAATCTTTTGATGTCAGGGTTGATTTAAGGGAAAGAGTGGTTTCCAAATAGTGTATAAAATGGTTGCACAAAGTGATCTTCAAATGTTAGATAACAATAAACATTGAATCTATAATCCCATACTAACATCCACATTTGAACGGGTTTCATATCCCCATTGGATTCTCTTAAATTCAACTTCTAACCCGCACCCCATAATCCTTTTATTTATCCAAAATACAAAACCATATGTGTAAATAATGAATAGTATTTAAAGGTATGGTATTCTACATCATTAAAATTAACAAAAGTAGTATGAATATTGTCAAAAACATACTCTGCATAATCATAGGGTCTTGGTTCTAGCATCTACACATATGATGCTAACACCATAGGGAAAACCTCCATTAAATCAAGTGCTTCCATTCCCCGTACTTGCCCGCATGATTGATAAGCCATATCTAAGTATGTCTTAAAGAATCTGACATTGAAAGGAGGCCCATCTGCTGATGTCAAAGGCTCCTTTTCTATCTTATGCAACATCAACTTCAATTGTATGTATGAGATATCTAACTGTTCATGTTTATTTTTAAATTTAGTGAAAGACAATTTCTTTGTCAGGCAATTAGTGAGTCTAAATGCTTCATTCAAGGATTTAATAGATACTTCCATGAATTTTCCCCCATCTTTTTCATATATACATCTATCCTCAACGTTATATTTGCTCGTAATGACCTTGAGCAGCTCCACATTCAAGAATACATTCGCCACTATCAATTTTCCAAAATTCATCTCCAGAGAATGAACTATGGGTGCCTTATGGTTTCTTCTCACATAATGATATAGAAACATCTCATAGCCTATAGTCCAAGTCCAAACATCTCCAACCTCACTGTACTTGTCTCCCACCTTGTCTAGAGAAGCAAATTTTCCTTTTCTAGATTTGGAGCCTGTAAATTCCATTTGTTCAATGAGATCCTCATTCAATTTTTGTGGTGGCACCTCATCATCATCTTTCTTCTTTTTTCAACCTTTGCCTTCTTAACTTTCTCTGCTTTCCTTTTTGAACAAAACTAGAGCTCTCCATGACTATTCCTAATACTTTTTTCAATAAAAAACTTCTGTGAAGACTGAACACAAATGTTAACTTTACTAGCTCTCTTATCAGAATTTGTGATCATAATACTATAATGATTACCCTTTTATTACAAAATAGGTTGCATTCATGAATTTACTTTCCACACAAATTGAAACATAAATCCATTTTTTATCATTGTAGTAGATGAACTAGTTGTTAGAAGTTATCTCATGCACTCATTTCGGTGTGTGATAAGATATATTCAAGCATGCATCAATGTAGCCATTAGTGATATAAACATATGAGTCTCTTGATTTCCATAATCTTTCCTTGATAGAGTTCCACTCTTTATGGGAGGCTATCCAGATTCTAAGATAGGATTATATGCACTTGGTAGCTGACAGAGATTATCTTATGGAGTGGGGTAGTACAGCATATGATGCATTGTTGGCCAAGGAAGATGAGGCGAGTGATCTTACTGAGCAGCTTGAGGTGACTTCTGAGATTCTTGAGAGTACACAGTTGGCTTTTAAGGAGTCACAGTTTCATTTGGCTAAGGTGACCATGGAGTTAGAGCAACTATAATCTTTACTAGATTCTGTACAGTCACAAGCTGTGGTGTCTAATGATCCAAGGATGTCCATGGTCGAGATTGTCAAAGATAGTGGAGATGGGGATGCATCCATCCTTGATACTAACATTGGCATATCGGGTTCATCCCCACTAGAGTCAGGTTCAGTTGAGTTGGGTGCTATAGCAGATTGTTGTGGTATGCCTGACATGGTGGTGACCTCTAGCACTAATGGCACGAAGACTAGAGATGTTGTATCAAAGACCATGTGTGATGTTAGTGAGCCGATAGTTGGCATGGTTCCTGTTAGTAATACTACTCCCTTGGCGATGTCTTTAGAGGTAGTAGTCAATTCCAACTTGGTTAGTGATCGATTGTCGTTAGTTACATCTGGATTGCAGTCTGAGCCACTGAGTGAGATTGGTGCATTCTATCAGCATTACATTGTGAGGTATGCTCATCAATTTACCTTTGATGACCATGTTGATGAGATGATGATATAGAGATGTACTTTGGTTCCTAGTGCTTATCATCAGTTATGGAATAGTTTAATGCCTCGGGATGAGAGTTGTGATGGGCACAACATGGCACTAGGTTTTGTAGTTGACAGCTTGATAATACATGACTTAGAATAGGATTTTTAGAGTGATGCTTCAGCGGGTGTTGTTATTGATTCTACTCCTTTGGCTATGACATATCCTGACTTAGTTGGTGATCAGTCACAGTGGGTTGTATCACTTGTTCATGGTGAGCTGTTGATTGAGGTTGGTTTTTTTTATCAACATTATATTGCAAGGTATGTACATCATTTAGCATTTGATCCTTGTGTTGAGGAGTTGATGGCAGGCAAATTTGGTTTGGGTTCCAATTCTTGTTGTTTATCTTGTGATGGCTTTTCACCATCAGGGGTGCATGGGAGTTATGGTTATGAGATAGTGGTTAGTGATCTACAGATTTGTGTTGACTGTAGGAGTTGTATAGTGTGTGGATTCTCCATACTTGGTATAGTTTCATTCGAGAGCATTCACCATTTTTGCAGAGTTGGATTGTACATTCCGTATAGGCTAGTGGAATGCGTTGATGGTATTTACTGTGTTGGTAGTTTGATTTATCCACTTTATTTTGATTTTGATGTTCTAAGAGTTTGTATCTTGTGGGTTTTTGACTGTGGAAGTTATGACTTTGGATTTTGGTTGAGTAGTAATTGTCAGTTTGATTATGGATTCCTCTTGGTTATATTGCAGAGGATATTGTAGGAGCCTGTGTTAATGGACAATAGTATAGTTCATGACTACATTTGGGATCCAGGTGGATTGATTGGTTTATTTTTCAGCCATTGCTTGAGGACAAGCAATATTTGGAAGGGGGGGATTTGTCATGTCCCCTTTTCAAATAATTAAAAATAATAATCTTTTCTAAGGCAGGCGAGCCCAAAAAGGTGAAGTTTTGGAAAAAGGGGATAATCTTTGGAAGCTAATGGACTAATAAATGAAAATTATTCTTAAAATATGTTTTATTAACCCCTCTTGGATGTGAGTTAGGTTTATGCCCTCTTTTAAGGAGTTTGGAGGCATTTTGGGCTCATTCCAGAACTTGATTTTTGCGCATTGCTTTGTTGTTCTTCAGAGGCTGCCAAACCTGTGAAAAAGTAGACCCAAGAATAGGAGTTTTCAGATTTCTAGGAAGGCTAAGGATGGGATTTTGAAGTCATTCCATATGCATGCTCATGTAGAGTTTGCCTTTGTGCTAAATAGTGCAGATTTGTGGGTTTTCGGGTGTGTTTTTTGTAAGAGTTTGGTATTTCCAGTTGAGTATTTCATATCAGTTTGGGTTGCTACTATATTTTAGACTTTTAGATGTTAAAATAGAGCTGAATATATTTATTTGTTCATGATTATACTTTTGTGATAGATTATTAGTATTTTTGTGGTGTTTCTGGGCTATTCTATGTTGTTTTTGGGAGCCCGATGAGCATTGTTTTATCCTCCATCTAGGAGCTGTTGTGTAAATGTTATATAGATCTGGAAATTTCATTTTGTAGTTATGCTGCTGAAATTTCTATAAGAATTTCCACTTTCAGATTTATTAATAATATGTGAAGCTGTGAAGTTTTTGGCACTACTTCGGGCATACCCGATTTGGGGGTTTATTGAGAAATTGGTGGATCTTCAAAATATTGGTTGTTTGATTTTAAAGACCTGATTAGAGGCTTAAAATATCATGTAAATTTAGAAAGGGATGTTTCATGTTGGAATTCTTTTAGAATAACTGAGAGTGGGGGCCAGGGTGCAGGTTGAATCAGTTATTCAAGGTCTAGATGTACAAATAAAACTTTTCACAATTTAGTGAACCCATAAAACATTATTAACCATGCATGCATTCATTGTGTGTTAACTAAAACTTATATGTTACTATCAAATCAACTTGTAGAAATATAAAGCATAAAACACAACATATCCATCAGCACATTTGACACAATGATTTAACATGAAAACTCAATTTGGGAAAAACCACCACTAACATGTTACTCCTTTTTCACTCTTCTGAAGTGATGCCTTGTTAAAGGCTAACCCTATTAAAGGTTAGAATACACATTGTTAAATGTGACCCAGTTAAGGGATTTCAATCACCCTATCAAAAGTGAGCCTTGTTAGAGGACTTTAGGCCATTCACTTGGAATGCCACCTTGTTAAAAGATTTTCCAATGACTGTTAAGTCAACCTTACTCCAAAGGATTTACCCTAGGCTGATACAATTGTTAGAAAGAAATAGTAGAGCTTTGATCTAATATAGCTTACAACCTTACTTGTAGATTATAGATCATTGTTCAATCCTCAATTCTACTAGGCTTCAATCTTAGCATCTCTAATAGCTTTTTCACCCTTCAAGTATTCATCCTCTTTAAGCCTTCTTGCTTAGTACATCATTTCAAACTTCTTTACTTAGGTCACTTGATGAAGCAAAATGCCTTTCCTTCTCCTTATCATATTTTCGCATCAAAACTCTCCAACTCTTTGCTTCATGACCAGACATTCCTACATATAGGAAATTAGAACACTTTTACTGCTCATTATCTATCAACAAAATTAGGGTTTTTGATGGATTAGGTATGATACAATTTATTTACCTCATATCTTGTCTTTTCAAGAAAGTTCTCTTAGAATCCATTTGAATTCACCTCCAAAATGGTTTACATAACATTCTGTGTCACTAGCTCATCAATCTTATCTTCTTCCTTATTCACAAGTTCCAAGAAAACAAATTTATTAGCTTTTATTTAGCGAATCTTTGATCTTTGTCATAATGCAATAGCTTGGCATTATCAATCTTCTAGTTAATGACACATACTATGGTACTCAACATCTACTATAAAATCACTCAAAACCAACTGGATTTTACTAGTGCTCAGCATCAACTAAAAATTACTCAACATCTACTAACTTTCTTGGCATCCACTAGAATTTTCTTTCACTCAGCTCCAATTGACTTTTTTCTCAACTTACACTAACTTTGTTCACCACCTACTATTCACTTGGTCAAGCTTGGCAAATGAACTTTGTTTAACTTTATTCTTTTGAACTTTCTAAGTGTAGCTAGTCATTTTTTAACTTCAAGTAGATCATCAATACATTATGTTATCATTGTCTTAACTAATTCTTGCACTTCAATACATAATCATAACTCAACATTTCCTCTAGGTACTTTTGTATCAATCAACTAAGTGATAGTACTTGAAACATATAAGCAATTTTCTTACTAGCATGTAGTAGGTTTGACATCAATGACAAAACAATGATTGAAACACATATTCTTCTTCAATAATCTTTCTACTCAAATGATCTTTTCAATTAGATATCAAAAATCTCCCTCTTTGGCATTGATGGCAAAAAAAACTAATCAACTAGACAAACAAATGATGAACATCTTGTTTCATCAAACAAAGTAGGTTAAATCAGTAAGACAATACCAAAAAGAAAACTTGTGATTTAAACTTCTCCCTTTATCAACAACTCCCTCTTTTGATTAGGTTACAAAATATAACTCCCTATGAGTTCCTTCTTTATCTGACTTTTATGGATTAGCAAAGTATCAGAATATCTCCCTCTTTTTGTTTTGATCCTTCCTATGATTGCTTTCTGCTTTCTCCCTCTTTCTTTCTTTTAGTCTTATGATCTTCTAATGGTGTACTCTCTCCATTGTTCCTCTTGCACTTGATCAGTTTAATGTACTTTCTTCCTCTTTGACAATAATTCCAAAGACATACACTCAACACTTGGCATCTTTGATAAATGCAAATATAGACTTTTGTAGCTTCTTCAATTTTCTCCCTCTGTAATCTTGCTTGTGACCGATTTGTAATTCTAGTTCTATGATTACTTTAGGCAATTCCTAAAGTAAGATCCACTACATCAATTTGGATGAAATCAATGTCATTTTTTTGATGCAGTGTGCTCCCTTTGTCTTTTACATAGCCTTTGATAGGGGAATCACCCATAGTTTATCTCTTAGATACTCAAAAGCATCCTTAGGTAATGCTTTTGTGAAGATATCAATAATTTGTTCCTTTGTGTTAATATATTCCATCTTCACTTCTTTATCTTGAACCAATTCCCTTACATAATGATACTTGATTGTGATGTGCTTTGTCTTTGTGTACATTATAGGATTATTTGATATAGTGATAGCACTTGTATTATCACAATAAAGTGTCACTGGTTTCATGACTTCTTCCTTCATTCCCTTAAGTAGTTGTTTGATCCATACAATGTTTGTGTAGTTAATAGCAGCAGCAACATACTCTACTTCAGCAGTAGATTGGAAAGTACAACTATGTTTCTTGCTAGTTCATATAACAAGCCTTTTTCCTAAGAAGAAAGTTCCTCCACTGGTGCTCTTCCTATCATCAATATTTCTAGCCCAATCAGCATTAGTATAGGCTTTTAGTTCAAACTTTTCATTCTTCTTATAGTATAGACCAAACTCTTGTGTTCCTTTCAAGTATCTCATTATCCTTTTCATAGCCATCAAGTGATTCTCTCTAGGATTAGCAAAGAATGTTGCAACTATCCCCATAGCTAATGCAATATTAGGTCTATTGTGTACTACATATTGCAATTTTCCAATCATGGATCTATATAATGTTTGATTTACCTCAGCTGAATCATCATTCTTTGATAGCTTGAGTGTTGTTACCATAGGTGTACTTACTAGTTTTGAATCCTCTAGTCCAAATGTCTTCAATATCTCTTTGACATATTTTGATTCAGTAATAGATACACCATATTTCATCTTATATACTTGTAATCCCACAAAGAATTTAATCTCACCAAACATTGACATTTCAAATTCTTGTTTCATCTAATTTGAAAAAAATTTACACAAAGCATCTTGTCCTCCAAATATGATATCATCAACAAATATTTTAGATAATAGTATACCTTTTTTCTTTATCTATCTTCATGTATAAATTGTTGTTATCATTTTTCCTTTCAAATCCAATTTTAACAAGATAAGTATGAAGTCTCTCATACCATGCTCTTGATGCTTGTTTTAATCCATATAGGGCTTTGTGCAGTTTACATACCATGTTCTTATTATTTTTAGCAACAAAACCTTTTGGCTATTCTATGTAGACTTCTTCTAATATGCCATTCAAAAATGTAGACTTGACATCCATTTGATAAGCTTTGAAACCTTTGTATCTAGCATAAGCAAGAAAAATTCTCACTCCTTCCATTCTTGCAACAAGGGCAAATGTTTCACCATAATCAATTCCTTCTTCTTGTGCATACCCTTTGCAAACTAGTCTTGCTTTATTTCTTGTCACTTCTCCATTCTCATTTAACTTGTTTATGGATACCCATTTTGTGCTAATCACATTCTCATCTTCTAGTCTAGGAACTAGATTCCAAGTCTTGTTCTTTTCTATCTATTGAATTTATTTGTCCATAGCCTTGTACCAATTTTCATCTTCCAATGCATCTTTCACTGTCTTAGGTTCCTTCATGCTTAACAAACATGATTCACTTCTCAACCTATTTCTTATCATTGGCCTTGCATCTTTGTCTCCAATGACTTGATCTGTAGGGTGGTGTCTTTTGATATATTTGGACAGTCTAGGATCAGTTATTATGGCTACATTTTGTCTCTCAATTTCAATATCACTATGTACATCTCTATCAGGTGTTTCAACATCTCTTTCATGTGTGCTAATCTCAGAGTCAAATTGTGCATTTTCCTCATTCTGTAACTTGACATCTAAATGCAACTCAACATTCACAGGTTGTGACTCGATAGTTGTTGAGACTTGCTATTGCCTTGTAGCATGATTTGTTGCATCTTCTTTAGCAGGCATTCCTTCATAATAGTATGCAAATGATTTGTATTCTTCTAGTTCTTTTGTAGGTTCAGCCTCATGTACTTCTATAAATTCATCAAAATTCACATCTACACTTTCCACAATTTTTTTAGTGTTAGTATTTAAACAATTGTAAGCTTTACTTCTTGTGGAGTAACCAAGGAATATAACTTATTCACTTTTTACATCAAACTTTCCACTCCTAACATCTTTAAGTATATACCATTTGCTTCCAAATACCTTAAAGTATTTCACATTAGGTGGATATCCATACCATAGTTTGAAAGGTGTTGAATGAGTACCTTTCTTGACTTGCACTTGGTTCAAGGTGTATATAGTAATACTTATAGCTTCTCTCCATTATTTCAGAGTAACATTCTTCTCCATCATGAGTGTTCTAGCATAGTCCATCATTGATCTATTTCTTCTTTTAGAAATTCAATTTTGTGGAGGGTTCCTAGGTATAGATGTTTGTCTTTTGATTCCTCTGTCATTATGAAACATCTCAAACTCATTTGAAGTGAATTCTCCTCCTCTATCTGATCTCAAGCATTTCAAACTCTTACCTATTTCTTTTTCCACTCTTGCCAATTACCATTTAAATATTTTAAAAAGCATCTATTTTTTGTTTTAGAAACATGACTATCATCATCCTAGAGTAATCATCAACAAATGACATTATATACTTATCTCCTTTGTAGCTTTTCACTTCAATAGCTCCACACAAGTCAATATGAACAATTTCAAGTATTTCTTAGAGGTATAAGCTTTACTTTTAAAGCTTCACTTTGTCATCTTGCCTAGCTGACATTGTTTGCACATTATATTTTTTGGTTTCTTCAACTTAGGAAAACCTCTAACTCTTTTCATGTTACTCATACTAATTAGATTATCAAAATTAACATGACATAATTTCTTGTGCCAAAGCCATACATCACTAAATTTTGCAATAAGACAAATAACATCTTCTATATCCAGATAGAATAGATTACTTCTAGTTTGATCACCTTCTCCAATCAAGTTTCCATTTGTATCATACATCTTGGTTGATTTATTTTCAAATTCAACTTTGCATCCCAAATTATTCAATTGTGACACACTTAACCAGTTATAATTCAATCCTTCAACATAATAATCATTGTCACATGAAATCTTGTTTGTGAGTTTGATAGACCCTTTTCCTTTTATCAAGCATGGTGCATCATTACCAAATCTTACACTATTTCCATCATAACAAATTAAGGTAATGAACTTACTTTTGTCTCTAGTCATGTGATGTGAGCATCCACTGTCAATGATCCATTTTTCATTCTTGTTCACACAAGTCATAAGTGCAGTTGCCTCATCCTCATCAGATTCATCCTTCATTGCAACATATACCACTTCATCATCATTTTCACTAGAGTCATGTTCATCAACAATGTAGCATGACTTCTTGCCTTTATCTCTGTAGTCTCTCCATCATCTTCTCTTCTATTTTTTTTTCTTATTTCCTTATCTAAAGTTCATCTTCTATGTACATCTTGCAGCAATATGACCAACTTCATTGCAATTGAAACAAATGATAGGTAGCTTACCTTTGAACTTGCATCTTCCTCTATGAAATATTCTAGCCAACAATGCTTCCAATTGCTCAATGTCTTCCTCATCTATGTTATTGTCATTGGATGCATATTTTATCTTCCTCTTCTTCTTCTTCTTCTTCTTCTTCTTCTTCTTCTTCTTCTTTACCTCTTCAAAATCCTTCGGTAACAATTTTTCTTTGAAATCTAATTCAATGCTCTCTAGTCTATAGTTGTCAAAATTAGATAGCTCAAAAGCAGTGAGTCTTCCTACCAGACCTTTAAGCATTAGATCATTTCTTGGTATACATCATAACTCTTGGATTGAAGGTACTCTAATGGCATACACTTGCAACAATGTTCTCAAGACTTTACTCAACACAGTACCATCATCTATTTTACTAGTAGCACCTTTTATTGCACTAACAACTTCTTTTATTCTAGCAACATATTGAGAAATATTCTCACCTTCTTCCATTATCATGTTATCAAACTTACCTCTGAGGCTCTCTGACTTGTTTCTTTAAACATCTTTGTCTCCTTCATAGATGGTGTCTAGGGAATCCCACATCTACTTTTCACTTTTAAGGCCTTTGATATCATCAAATTCAGCATAGCTTAGGGCAGAGGCAATCTCCAACATCTCCTAACTGTGTTCTTTCTTTTTCTTCAATACTTCAATAGTTAGGCTCCTGGTGGATCAACATGTTCTACTATAATGCAAGATTGTGCATAATCTCCAAATCCTCCAAGGTGTAGCTTCATCAAACTTTTCCATGTAGGAAAGTTATATCTATTGAGCTTGGGTACCTCTCTTTTTGACATCTTGATCTTTATGCTTCTAGTACCTGAAAATTAGTCCTCTTAAGAAGATGGCTCTGATACCAATTGTTGGAATTTTTTTAGAATAACTGGGGGGGTGGTGGGGGTGAATCAGTTATTCAAGGTCCATGTACAAATAAAAATTTTCACAATTTAGTGAACCCATAAAACATTCTTAACCATGCATGCATTTATTGTGTGTTAACTAAAACTAATACGTTATTGTCAAATCAACTTGTAAAAATTTAAAGTATAAAACACAACATATCCATCAACACATTTGACACAATGATTTAACATGAAAACCCAATTTGAGAAAAACCACCAGTAACATGGAACTCCTTTTTCACTCTTCTAAAGTGATGCCCTGTTAAAGGCCAACCCTATTAAAGGTTACAATACACATTGTTAAATGTGACTCAGTTAAGGGATTTCAATCACCCTGTTAAAAGTGAGCCTTGTTAGAAGAATTTAGGCCATTCACTTGGAATGCCACCCTGTTAAAGGATTTTCCAATAACTATTAAGTCAACCTTACTCCAAAGGATTTACCCTAGGCTAATACAATTGTTAGAAAGTAACAATAGAGCTTTGATCTAATATAACTTACAACCTTACTTGTAGGTTACAGATCATTGTTCAGTCCTTAATTTTTCTAGGATTCAATCTGTGTAGCTTTAATAGCTTGTTCACCCTTCAAGCATTCATCCTCTTTAAGCCTTCTTTCTTGGTATGCCATCATAGACTTCTTTACTTGAGTCACTTGATGAAGCAAAACCCCTTTCCTTCTCCTTATTAGATTTTCACATCAAAACTCTCCAACTCTTTGCTTCATGAATAGACATTCCTACATATGGGAAATTAGAACACTTTTCCCACTCAGTATCCATCACCAAAATTAGGGTTTTTAACGGATTAGGTAGGATACAATGTATCTAACCAATATCTTGTCTTTTCTAGAAAGTTCTCTTATAATCCATTTGAATTCACCTCCAAAACTATTTATATAAAATTATGTGTCACTAGCTCATCAATCTTATCTTCCTCCTAATTCAGAAGTTTCAAAAAAACAAACTTGCCAACTTTTATTTGGTGAATCTTCCATTTTTGTCATAATGCAGCAACTTGACATTATCAATCTTCTGATGCTCGACACATATTGTGTTACTTGGAATCTATTGTAAAATCACTTGGCATCAACTAGATTTTACTAGTGCTCCACATCAACTAAAAATTACTCAACATCTACTAACTTGCTTAGCATCCACTAGAATTTTCCTTCACTCAGATCCAACTGACTTTTTGCTCAGCTTGCACTAACTTTGTTCGACACCTACTATACACTTGGTCAAGCTTGGAGAATAAAGTTTTCTTAACTTTATTCTTCTAAAATTTCTAAGTGTAGACAGTCATTTTGTAACCTCAAGTAGATCATCAATACATTATATTATTACTATCTTAACTGATTCTTACACTTCAATACATAATCATAACTCAACCTCTCCTCTAGTTACTTTTGTTATATCTTTTTGATTAAATCCTCTTCAATAGTCAACTAAGATATGGTTCTTGAAACATATAAGTAATTGCCTTACCAGCATGTAGCAGGTTTGACATTAGTGACAAAACAATAATTGAAACACACAGTCTTTGTCAACAATCTTTCTACTCAAATGATATTTCTTATCATTGTAGCTATAGTGATAAGCTTAAAAATACTGATATCTCCATGAATTCAAATAGAATCACAACCTTTATTGATCGATGGATAATGACACATGGTGAGAGAACCCTAGAAGCAACAAGTTCCTCTATTTTGAGTAATAAATAGCTAGTTTATGTTAAAACACAAATAGATGCAGTAAGTGATTCTTTATTTTATTCATTAAACCTTTTAGAACATACAAGAAATAATTAATGAAAGTGACCAAGAAGGTGAACAAATATTTGCAAAATATTGGGTTACACCAGGTGGATTTTATACTCATGGACCTATTTTTTGCACTAATAGGTAGACCTGCAATTGATAGAACAATTCAGAGAATAGTACTATTGAAGTTGAACCATTTCCTAGAGTAGCCTATGTGACTAGTACTAGTTCATTTGCGAAGACATTGTTGTTGAATGAAAAAATTATGTTTTCGTTAAACTTATGAAAGCTTCCAGGTGCTTTAAAACTATTATTATTTATAGTTTAATTGTAGTTTACTTATATATAACTCATTTTTTACTGATAATCCCATGATGTTTTTTGTAGGAAATGAGGTATTCTTTGATCATCTTTTTGATATGACATTGAAGCTATTTGGACCCACCATACATAAAAGGTGTGTAGTTTCATATCATTGCTACAATATTTTTCTTTTCTTCTATTTATTGCACTACATTAAAGTTATTGATCTAAAACTAAAAAATGTGAAAGGTGGAATGAATAGGGTCATGAATTAAAAAATCAGTTCATTGCATCTTTTGAGAATCTTTTTGGAAAAAAAAAAATTTGACACTACCCTACTTCTCAAAAGAGCATCCAAACATATAAAGACTATGAGGGATCAATATAGAAGGGGTCTAAAGGATAACCCAAAGTATGACCATCCCCCTATGATTCCACCAAGGGAGTGGAATAAAATAATAGAATATACAAAAGAGATAAGGCTACATGATAAAGGAAATGAACCAGAAAAGGGAAAAAGAAGGTATGTCATGATAGTATTAACTAGAATGTAATCATGCACTAATTATGATCTTTGTAAATATATAATCTAACATGTTTCAAAATTTTCATGGACTACAGGAAACATCAAAGGTTACAAAAGTGAGATTAGAAAACGTTGGCCAACACAAACTTGACTTTGGTGGCTATAGGAATCTTCAGTCTCGACTTGTACGTAGCAGCAATGGAATTTCATATGATTTTGTTGTATATAATGTTGCAAACAATTTTTTTAATCAAATCATACATGCAAAATAGATGATATCGAGCAAAAAATACAAGGCATAGAATTCAATGTATAATCCATGGATGAAGATAAAAAAATTTCCTTGAAGGAAAGGCTATAAAGTCATGGCTACATGCCTACACCAAGAATCTGAAAGCCATGCCCAAGAATCTGGTGCACCAAATGAGACACAAGAAAATTGGTCAAATGAAAAGTAAATCAAATTGAATAGTTGAGAAATTTCTTTTTTAGTGTTAGTTTTCCACATAAATTGACTGCATAACAATGCGCATAACATTTCACTATAGCCTTCATATCCTATCACAGAACTTGTGCATGATGAAGACCATGATGTGCATCATATTGGTGGAGGTATTAATTTTCTATCAAAAATTAATTATGCAATTATGAATACAATTTAACATCTTCAATTGCAATTTTATGTGTAACTTTTTTTTGAATATTTTAGAGCATGTTGAACATCATGGTGAAGGAGTGGAGCATGTTCCAAGTGTTCAACATGTTGAGGTGGCAACAGATCAAAATATTATTGTACATGATGTGGCATTGTTAGGTAAGAAAAATGCATGTTATGTTCTTGTTAGTGAATAGATTGTCCTCCAAGAAAATACATACAAATATAACTCTAAATGTCCAAGTAAGAAGACTAATCAGCACTAACAGTTGGGTCACTTCACTATTGAAGGAGTGTAAGCACCCTCTAAATTTATCTGGGTACAGCTCCCCATATATGATTTACAATGAATTTGAATATGGATGCTTTTAACCAGAAAGCACAAAAGGATTACAAACATCTACCTATAAACACGAAGTAGATGTGGAAAAACTAAAAGACTATAAGAAAACAGATGGAAAATGACACAAAGATTATTTACCTTGACATATTAAAATGGATGAAATTAAGAAAGACATTTTCCATCTTCTTGAGAAAGTATAGGAACAAAGTTATGAAGATATCTTGCAAATCAGAATGTATACAAGAAACAACAACAATAAAAGCACATTTAGAGAAAACTAAAGTGACACAAAGATCACGATTAGTGGAAAGAGGATCGCTCAAACTCGAGCTTTTGATATGCAATCAACTTCCAAGTATCCCTTCCCTAAAGCATAAAAGATATAAGGACCTTATTACACATTTGCAATTACAATCACCATTAAAGAAAGTTGAAGCTCCTTCACTGTATTACATAAACAAATCAAAACTCTCATATTTTCTAACACACAATTCAAAAAAGAGAAAATAAACACTCCCTCTACTTCCCATAACCTTCGTAAGAAAATGGAATAAATCTAAAAACCTCTCCTCTTGCTATAGCCCCCATTCTACAGTCTCCAAGAGAAAAAGATGGGACCCCCTTTTTTGTCTTCTACTGGCCTCTTTATTATCTTCTTGTTTCCCATGAAAACTTTTCAGTTTCCCTAACTGAATCTTGAAAAACCTTATGTCTTCCCCTTGTCAGTTCCAGTTCAGTTTGAGTAACTAATTCTTGGAGATTATTTCCCATGAAGTTTTCTTTGCTTTTACCTTTACATTATTAGGATCTAAATTTATAAATGTCATATTTATAAATGAATAAAGGAGGTGCCTATAAAATGAAAAATCATTGTATAATTGAACAACTGGCACTTGAATCACAATGTTACATTACATGTGTGGACTTTCACCTTTCCAAATTACATACCCCATGTCTATCATGAAGACTTCTATGTCTTTAGATAGATCTAGATGATTCTCTGTTCTTTGGTTGATGATATGAAGATACTAATCTAAGCACGTGATCTTGATCTAATGTTTCATGATCTCACCATTGATATGAAAACATCCACATCTATCTTTCTTTCCTAGGGAACATGAAACATGAACTGACAATCTGTTATGTTGAAGCTTACATTTCTATATATATCAATTTTGAGTAATGATAATGGATTCAAAACTACCTGCAGCTCTCCATACCTTTCCATTTGAAAGTTATCAAGAATTGAGTATCTATCTAAGCACTATAATCCATGTGTATGACTTAACATCTGCATCTTTTTGTATTAGAGTTTGTAGGCCGAAACCAAATGATTATGTAGAGTACTTATAATGTTTGATGACTTTAATCAAAATGTGTTTTCTATTACATTGCATTTTCAAATTATATTGCCCTTTCACATATATTGCTACCATTCATAATGTCATGCGATGCTTCTCATGTTCATGACAGATCTCAGCTTCTCTTTCTTTTCCATGTTCCAAAAACTCTCATATTTGAATGCCTAGGCTTGAGTATGTGAGGAATGAACTTTTTCCTCATTTTGGAATTATATTGACATCACAGGTCAAGCTGTATGGTTGAATTGAGAATGCTCTAGGTGGAATACGACATCTTTATAAATTGGCTAGAGTTGCCTTCCTTGTGACATGCTATCAAGTAGTCGACTTGTATCATGCATCACCTTGGATTTCTTCATCAATCAAGCTCCTTTCTTCCTACTAAGATGCAACAGTTGATGTGTGCCTTTCTTGGGGTCCACCATCCATGTGGAATGCACATATGCCTCATTCCAGGCATTTAACAAACACCACTAGTCTGTCCTTTATCTGAAGGGAATTCAGGTGTGAATTTTTCAAAATGAAGATAATATATATGCCTTGAATCATTTTTTTGAGACCATTCACATGCTCCTTCACAGTTGTTGAATGTTCATTATGAGTTGAAGGGTATCTTTGTGAGGAATGAGCATATTATTACCTTTTTCTATTATTAATCAAAATCTATTGCCCTAGCCCTAATGGTAAAAAGCATAGAATTAATCTCAATATTGAGATTGGAATGATCTTCTAAATTGATAGACACACTTACATCCTTCTTTTAGTTTTTCCATGTTGTCACAAGGTACTCTCATATATTTATACCATAAATCAAACAATATCTCATAAATGATACATTCAAAATAAGTTTAACTAATGCAACATCATCACATCCTTCATAACTCCCACACATTAAGATGCATTTATATATTCCCATGTTTGACACTGCCTCTTTGAACTGAGATTAAAAATTTACTATTATTCACATATTTTTGAGTATTGTAAAGTGATGAACTTCATATCTTCTAATTATCATGATTTGAAACTGCAGAAGTGAACCTGAGTCTTTGAGCTATGAGCATAAAATGTGGGTAATCAAGTTCATTTCTTCATGTTAGATTGCACATATGCCTCTTTCCACATTTTTCAAATCTATTCTCATAATTTTGGGCTCATAAATAATATGGTTGTGACATTTTCATTATACCATCAGCTTGATTATCAATTTGGAGCCTTTTAGTTTTCACATTAAGATTCACCCTTCTATGCCAATGATCGATACATTTGGTACCAAATTGTAACGACAGTGCCGTTGCAATTTTTTCATCACAACCTTGTTGTCGTCGCAATTGCGATGGTCTACTGTCACAATTGCGACGACAACAAGGTTGTGACGAAAAAACTACAACGGTACTACCGTTGCAATTTGGTACCAAATGTATTAGTGATATCTATCTTACAATAGATTCATTCTTTGAGTTGGCTCTCAAAGATTTGCACCTTTACAACTGAATCTTGGATTAGTGATTCTAAGCTTCAAAACTTGAAATAGCCCTAAACTTGAACTTGCAAACTGCATTCAAACCACAACATTATGTCACCTCTTGATCCCTTTACCTCGATCTTATGAAAATAATGGTACCCAAATTAGCATGTCAAGGATTTAAATCCTAATCTAAAACTTGACTTCTTGAATCTACAACACAAAATTCAAACTTTGAACTTTGACCTTCAAATTATTGGGCTTCCATTATGAACCTACAAGGTGAACCACTTTGAACCACTGAACTATTCTGAACCACCTTGAACTGCTTTGAACTACTTTGAACTTCTTTGACCTAATTTGAAGCTTAGTTCAAAGTGGTTTGAAAATAGAAATTACAAGTTTTAAAACCGTGTCCATATTGGGTACCAATAGTTCTACTAGTTAATTAAATATTTGTAACAGTTTTATAAAGAGAAAATGAGTATGCCAATTTAACCCATTTACTTGCTATTGCAACAGAGCCCCATTTAGCGTAGTAGCTTGATGTTCCTCAAAACATGAGGAGGCATCATAATTTGACATTACATGTGCCAAAAGAGGAGAATAATGAGGAAGATATTGATTCTCCTATCAACCTTTACTTTAAGCAAGCTAAGAAAAATAACAATCTGAAGAAATGATTTTTTTTAAATGGTCTTTGATAAACTTTGTTAGATGATGAAAGAATGTTGTTTTAAGTAATTATCTATGAATTTTGCATATTAATATTGATTTTTATGTCATGTTAATGAATATTTTTATGTTTTAATGAGGCCTTGATTATTGTGTATTAATTAATTGTATATCATATTAATGAATGTTATGTGATTGTATTGATTGAATGTTATAGTTCATAAATGGATGGATGAATGAATGAAGTATGTAATTAGATGATAATGGGGAATTTAGATTAATGTTAGGGGGGGGGGGGGGGGGGGGCGATCAGGCTAGAAGAGCTTCCACCTTCACATGGTTGGCCTTGTTAAGTAGAGAATATTAAAGTATTCTTGAAACCAAGTGAAGCTCAAATTAACATACCAAGGATATCTTCCTAACCAGCTAATAGTTTTTTTTTCTTTAAGATAGAGTTTTATGTCCATTCCTTTATCAATCACTACTCTTTTAGGCTCCTCAATTTCCTACTCTATCCTTTCTTTTGCTTCAAAGCTATTACCAAAGTGATTCTTGTTCCAAAGTAGCAATTTATTACTGATAATCTTTAGCTTAGTTACCAAGCAATATAATCTTGATCTTGATACCTCTGCTTCCTTCAACTATTGTTCTATTTTTTTGGGAGTGATTCCTCAATGATATTTAGCTAAATTACAAAGTGGTTCAAACTAGAATGAGGGAGGATATGGGCTAAGATAATAGTTGAAAGTTTTTCTAGCTCCCTCTAAGAAAAAATCAATCTAATCATTTAGCAATATGGTTGAATCATTGCCTTCTATTATTCAATGTGTATGTCTCCTTCTCATCATTTATTTCTTTCATATTGCTTATGTTAACTTGATTGTTAAAATCAATTTTTATTGAGATTCTTTAGTGATTCTCCACTATTTTTCTCTAGGATTCATTATAGCATTGAATTCACCACCTATAATACAAATCTGATCTAGTATACTTTGTAGACACTTCTCTATTTCTTTCCACATGAATCATCTTATTGGGCTACGGATGTCATTTCATGTTCTCAGATGAGTATGATCACTTATAGTTCTTGATACATTAGGATATTGATAGGTGATTTATCTAATCTCTTATTACTAATAATATCATATTCATCTATTTTACCATAGTAAAATGAGGGTTTAATGCTCTAGGTTCTCCTACCACTACAATTTGTAATGGTTTTGGGTTTCTATTTTATGGTCAATGTGAAGGTGTACATATACTTTTTTTTTTAAATGTCATTATGAAAAATCCATTTGTAGCTTAATAAGGTTCCCCAATTCAACCCAATCTCATTGATGTATTGAAATAGTAGCCAATCTAGAGTTACCCATCTAGAAAGAGCATTTGGATTATATGTGAAAGGGTTAAAGTATGTTGACCAGTTGATAAAATGGAAATGATAGCCTCTAAGGAATCTAATACTACCATACATAATATCTTGGTTGATTTACTTATTTTTCACAGAATAACCAAAAAAAAATTTGCCCGAGAGAGAGATACTTATCTGATTAAGAAATTTCTTTTCTTACCACTTTTTCTAATATGAGAATTAAGATTGTTGCCACTCCAGATTTCTAGGATAGTCGAATCCATGCATTTATCCTATAATTTCTAGATAAAATCTATTTTCAACATATCACATTTCCTTGATCCATTCTTGATAGTGTTTTCACTTCTAGGGTTTGCCTGAGGTGTTGAGGAGTTTGAACCAATTCTTAAATGATCGGTTCTGATAGTAAAGTCTACATGGTGCATCTTTTTAAGCCCATCAACATGACTCTCTAAGCCCCTACTACCCCATTGAACTATTTTTATCTTTGACTCAAGGATATTATACTCATTAAGACATGTGGAATAGTAATATCTTATTGAAAAAAAATTATATATTGCATGTTTGTACCTTATCTATTTTTTTTAAATAGTCATGTTATTGATATTATTTTTCTTTGCAGGTTCCAAGGCATCAAAAGAAAAATCATATGGTGTTGCAGATTTATGCTTTGAACTAGCATCATCAAGTTTCTTAGTGCAATATCCAAATTGGTTGAAAGAAGTAACAACTATAATTTTTCCTTATATTCTGATTCTTCCAAAGATTTTTAAGATTAACTTGTCCTAAATGCACAACTATATGCAATCATTATATGGACTACATTGTGATATTTTCTTGTTGTCTATGAACATGGTATTAGATTAACATGTTCATTTTATCTTTTTTATCTTCTGAAGATCTCTTTACCATTGCTTCTTATAATTGATTAAATATTGCAGACATGGAAATTAAACCAAAAGGCTCTGCAAATTGCTACCAAAATATCATGGCCATTTTTGAATCATCTTTCTAGTAACTTGGACCTAACTAGAGGTTTTTGTAGTAAGGTGTGCATTTTATCTTAGGTGTACATCAAAATTGTGTTAATGTTTTAAGCCTTGAATTTATGCAAAAAATTATCACATGTAATTCCAAATCTGTTTTGGTATTATTACTGGCAATTGTCTTGGTATCTACTTATAATTCGAAGTCTGTATATTAATAAAGATATGCAAATGAATGTTTATTTCTTATTAGACTTAATTGGAATGAATGCCAACACTTGTATCTTTTGGGACAATGTAACATATAAAATTTCTCAAAAATATCCTTTGCCTTTGATGGCTTCATGAATTGATGGCTTATTAAGGGATTCCCTACCACCACCATTGTGAAGGAAGAGAAATTCATGTCATCCCTATCTTTTAAGATGCTTATAATACTACATGGGCATTGAAATTCTAAAAAGTAGCATCCTTGCACTTAAGGATGAGTGAAGATGATGATTTTGACCCTAATGACAATAGTCAACCAAGGTAGATGTGGGCTTTAACTAAAGTAATCCATAGAATCTTTTTCACCTTTTCCATTTCTCCTAATAATATGGATAAATATCCTTCTCTTTCAAAACATTGAAGTTAGCAACAAATTTTCACTTTGCAACATGTAGGACATCAAGGAAGGGTGCTATGATGATGGAAGTATAGCTTTTGTTGTTATTCTTGTAATTTTTGTCATAGGTAAGATTTCATTCTATATATTGTAGCTTTTTCTTTTGCCATTAATATTTGGAATGCTCTTTGTTTATCTGTGTGCTTGCTACTTTTCATATGTAGAAAATATTTCTTAGAAAATCAAGATCTTGTGAATTGATTTAGAAGTCAAAATTGAGGTCTTGAATTTTATATATGGTGCAGACAAATTTTTGTTACCTAAAGCCATATTTCTTCTTTAATAGAGTTTTCTTTTCTAAAATTATCTCCAATTACTTTATGTTATGTGGAAAACCATTTCCAAGAACTAGTATTCACATGAGAATTTCTTTTTTTGAGCATTGCATTGTATTTTATAAACTATTATGTTACTTGTCTTTTTTGTTTACAGCAATTAGTGACTATCGATAGTCTCTAGAGTTCCAAAATTTGAATGAAGAAAAAAGGAACATTCAACTGCAAGTATATATCTTGTTGCTATTTTTCTCAATCTTGTACTTCACCAATAGACAATTTTTTTTCTCTATTTTTCTTCTCCTATCAATTGCTTTGATTTGACAATGTTTTGCATTACATGTTTAGGTTATCTGAGGGGGGAGAAGATTTAAAGTTTCCATTTTTGATCTTCTTGTTGGAAATGTTCTACCTTTAAATATTGGTTATCAGGTATATATGTAAACTTCCTAACATTATTATCCTATACATTCTTTTATTGGTTTATTTCAAAAATCAATTATTGCTTTCTTAGACATTTATCATTTCTTTTCAAGTCCCTACAGATGGCATTCTAATTGAAGGCCATTCCTTGTCAATTGATGAATCCAACATGACTAGGGAAAGAAAATTTGTATGCAAATCTGTCTTATGTTGTGTCAATAGCATGTTTTCAAGGTGATAGATATCTTATAAGTTTATGATGCCAATTGCTAGGATATTTTCATCATCTTAACTCCTTATTTTTGTCCTAGGTTCACAAAGATCAAACAAATCAATTTTTGATTTATGGATGTAACGTTGCAGATGGCTATGGAACAATACTAGTAAGTATATATCTTACAGAAATAGTGTTATGCTTTCTAATTGTGTTTAATCAATTGACATATTTTACTATCTTATCATAGGTTACTATAGTAGGATTAAATACTAAATGAGGTGTTTTAATGGTGAGTATATCAGAGGATAATGGGGAAGAAACTCCACTATAGGTTTTTTTTGGACCCTTCTCGACTTATCAAATTATTCATTAAGTCTATTCACTACTATTAGTTTCACACTCAAATTTTGAACACACAAAAATGGTTGTTAGAACAGGTTCGCTTGAATGATGTTGCCACATTTATTGGCAAGGTTGGACTTACTGTTGCAATTTTTGTATTAATTTTCATTTTGATAAGATAAGTAAAAGTACCTTAAATTGTTCTATTATAAATTATTTGTCTTTGTCACTTTCATGCATTTCATATATTGACCATGTACTTTACTAGACATACAAAAGATACTACAGGGACTAGCAAGTTTAAGGCAGGAAAGACCAAGTTTGGAAATGTAATGAATGGGGTTGTTGAAAAAAATTCAATTGCAATGAGGCATCATTTTATAATTCCAAATTAACTTTATCATTTTATATTTGACTAGATAAATATCTCTATAGCAACAAATATGATAGTTTACAAAATTGTGAAAAATTTAATGCCTCATTTTCCCCTAATCATATTTTTTGATGCCTTCTTTTCCCCTAATAATTTTTAACCCATATTCTAATCCTTTGTCAAGATTTTTTTGAGTTTTGGAGTCCTAGAGATTAGTGGATGATAGAGTTCCTTCTTTGGGCAAGGGCTAATTAGGCCTAATTAAAGGGTTACGAGGGGAAGGAAGTGTTCACCAGTCAAGTCGTGAAATTATAAGAATGATATCATTTTAGTAACTCTAAAAAGATTATTTGCAATTGTAAACACCTTGATAGTTTATTTGGTGGTTTTGGGAGAGAAATGTTGATCTCAATGTTGGAAGGGCTACTAGGTAGGCCTAGAAAGGCTATAGAAGAGAAAGAGTTGAAGATGAGTGGATAGGAGTGAATGGGAAGTTGTAACATGGAAAATGTACCATGTTGAGATGATCTAAGGTGTTAGGATCAAGGTGTCAAGCCTGGTTGGAGTTTTGGTATAGTGGAGGCACTAGGTGCACTAGGTGGCCTAGGAAAATATCGGTGCTTGGAAATATGGGAAAAAAGAAAAGTGTTAGTAAACTCATGAGCATGCTTGTGGGAGTGACTTACAAATTTAGATAACTCCATTTGATCTTTGAGTAGGACTAATTCCTTGAATTCATTCCAAGTTTCTTGTTGAATCCTTGAGTTGAATTAGTTCACTTATGGTGACAATGGAGGTCTCTACATCACAAATGGACCACATACCTTTGAATTGTCACTCTTGATGGTTGCTTGCTCCATAGCACCATCACTCCTCCTCAAAAATTTATGTACTTTGTACTTGTCTTCATGTTCCTTACACCTTAGGTACTCTCTTTTTCTCATCAACCATGTCATTGACATTCCCCATGCCATCTTATCATTATGCAGTGAACATATCATTATTCATTCCATACACTCTATAAGGTGTACTTTGTGCTATCTTTTCTATATTCAACTTGCCAAGCATTTCATCTAAAACAATATTAGTAATGGAAACACTAGAAATAACAACCTTGCATACCTTACCCCTACATTTACATTGTCTCCTGAATATCAATGACCTTTGAATGCACCTTACATCCATATTTTATTCCATGATGACCACTGTACCTACTATTAAATCTCCTTGTAATAAAAAACCTTTGAACTCACCTTCAATTCAATCTATACATATACATATATAGAAAATAATTTCATATAACTAGCTAAATTTTGTATCTAAATAATGTAGGGAGCCATGATAGGATTTGTTAGATTCACAAATGATGATCTTGCAAACCTTGTAAAGAAAGTTGCAATACTTAGTCTTGTTGCTTATCTAGATCATGTTACTTCTCCCCTATCAAGAACTACAACAACAATCAACCTTGATCAGGTACTTTTTTGTAATTGTTTGTTAACTACATTTCTATACTTCAATTCATATGTATACCAACTTTCTTTAATGTTCGCCATTTTCACTACTATGAACACTTGGCTATAGGAATCTATGAATACAATACACAAACGTAAGTTGTAGAATCATCTATTGAATATCAATACAAATTTATGGATACAATACAATACAATTTTATGAATATCAATATTTCATTTTACATTCTCTCTTTTATGCTGATTTAATCATTCTTTATATCGCATTTGGGATTTTCCATTTCTATTAGGGGAAGTAGTAGCTAGGGATTTGAGGCTATGGATCTACAGATTCTTCCAGTAGTTAAAAATATGTTGAGCTTTAATTACTTGTGATTACATAATAAGTTTTGATATATATTTCTAAATATTGAATATATGAATTAATAGCATCCATTTGAAGTACATATTTATTAGATCTATACATCACATGGATGGACAATAGTGGCATAGCACAAGAAATATTCTTACAAGATTTTGTGTTGCTAATTATTCTTTTCTTGTATTCTTTTTGGAAATTTTTGCAATTAGCTTATGTCCCACCTTTAACCTATGATCTTGTAGTAGGGTATTAGTATCTCTTGTAATGGTCATAATTGATGGGTTATTATGATGATCATTCGAGCAATACATAAGGTGATAATCTTGACGTTCTTGCTAACATATATTTCATGGTTAACATTATCATTTATTGCATGTTGGTTTGGTAATTGATGTTTTGTTTGGTTATCTCCTTAGTGATAATAATTTTTGGATGATCATGATGTTTTTCTTATCATGTTACTTGCTAACTTTATTATCTCATCTTTGTATGATTAATGATAAGGATTTTTATTCATATATGATCAATGGATGGATGCTATGATGTGACAATAGTGGGTAGAATTTGTGCAAAAGTAAGCTATCATAATTATCAATTATAAGCTATTATGGATTCCCTTGGATGGAAATAACTTTGTTAATTTTGACTCAAAAATCAAGATGTTATCTGAGTGTGAAATCAAAAAGGAACCCACAAAAAAATTCAAAATGAAAGAGAACAGCTTTGTGGTTTGTCATAGTGAAAATTTGAGCCAATATTCTTTTCTGTTACAAACAAAGTCCATTAAATGTCTTCTAATGAATTGTATTCTTATTTGACTTTTCAAACAAAAACAGGCATAGAAATTTTATAACCAAGCTATTTATTTTTTTTAAACTATCAAATATATTGGTGAATTTATGACTCATTTGGAATCTATAGCATCATCAACAGTATGATTTTGTTCCATTATTATTGAATTTTCCATCATCAAGTTGCCCGTTAGAGTGCAATGAAATTTTCTTTAATGAAAATTATACATGGCATGCTATTTGTTCTCAATATTTTTTTTCTTATTATCTTTGAGAACTTAATCACTAATCCAAGGATATGAATGTTGGAATATATGATTTTTAGGTATGTGCAACAATCAAAGTGAAGGCATAATTTATCGTAGTTTTCACATCATCGGGATGGGCTGTAAGGTACCCATAATTTTTTTCTTTTTGAACGGTTTTCTTTAACCATTCACATGCTTCACATTGATTTTCTTCCACATTGATTTTCTTCCACCATTCACATGCTTCTTTGATGCCCCCTTTTTCCTTACTTTCTGTTGGTGTAAATTAGTATTTTACTATTTACACTTACTTAAGTTTACTTAGGTTAATGCATTAGTTAATTACTTTGCATTATTTTTATTATTTTTATTATGAGACACTTAGGATTTTGTGCCGCCTTGTGATTTGTCATGTTGACCACATGGGAGTATGCACCTTTATTTGAGCACATGGTGTTTACAACACTGTTTTGTGTGTCCCACCCTTGTAGGCTTATCCTCTCATCACCACACTTACTTTCGTGCTTAATGGAGGATAATCCATAACTGGTGGACATGTGCTTGGTTGTTTGACACTTCATGGTGCTAACTTCTATGCATTCTAGAAGTTCTCCTATAGCCTTTATAATCAGGCACTCCTAGTGTATTAGCATCACATTCTAAACAGAGCAATGTATTTGGACATACTCTGATTAATTGATCATATCCTTCTTTGGTCTACTATGTGCTTGTGTTTGAGTTCTTAGTTCTTGGGTGAATTTTTCCCTTAAGCAAATTCTTACATGGTATCAGAGCTTGGAGACTTTCTCATCACATAGCCGTTTGAGACCACCTCTTGCTTCATCACCTCAGCCTAAATCCGGAGAGCTGTAGAAATTGGGAGCATCCAGCATCAGATCTGACCTCTCCATTGCGTCCAGAATGATGAACCAGTGAAAATTGACTATAAGCACACCTACTTTGGCCCATAGTCGACCGTGAGGCAAAAAAATTTCGCAAACCGAAACCCGAAGGCCCGATTTGCGGTATTGGTATGGTCATTTTCGCAGATTTATGAATTTATTTTCGGATCTGCACTTATTCTCTCTGTAATTTCTGTCAATTTTTCATCATATTTTCGCGGGAATTTTTTTTCTACTAGTAGAGAAAAAAAAAATTTTGACAGAATTGGGCAGTGATATCCCAGATCTACCAATTTGGAGGGTATATTGTTTGTTTGCAGGTTATTTTACAAATTCTACAGTGGTCGTACTAAACTAACTGACGGCCTAATTTGCCATCCGACCTGCCAAGCTCCGGCCAAGCCCATCCACCGTCGCTTTTGTTTTAAGTGTCGTGGGCTTTTCTTTTAAAGCACTCAAAGTGCAAACCCACATCACATGTGGCACTATTTCCCTCGATTCTCCAGTGAGACTTGCATTTCCAGCTCTGTGGAGATTCCTGCGAGCAGATCTTTCCCGCCGACAACTTTCTCATTTTTGGCAACTTTTCGGCGAGCCCTGTGAAATCATCTACCCGCCATCTCTGTTCTTCTTTCCGGCTCGCATACGGGTTTTAGGCACAAACACCGGCCTACCTTTGATTTTTTGGCCGATCCTCGTATACCCGGCGTCCGCGATCTCCTTCCTCCTGTGCATTACCAAACTCCGGCATTTGACCTGCAAATCCCGGCAGTGGTTTGGAGGTTTTCGACGGCAGTTTTTTGATTTTTGGCTGCTGCGTTTCAACTTCCCACCTGCAGACTTCTCTTCCCATGAAGCGAAGGTTATCTGGCACTGCTACAACTTTCCCGCCCGTGGTTTTGGAACCCGCACCTATTTTTTTTAAAAATCGGCCCCTACTCATTCAGCTTCCAGTCAATGCACGCAGATTTCACGCATCCAACTCGGTAGTGCCACATCATCCCGTCGAAACCGGTTGCTCATTTTCCACGGCACCACACGGATCGCCACATGCAAGTTCGTACAATACAGACAGTTGACTCAGCAACCACATCAGCACCCTAGGCCGAATTTTTGCTGACGTCATTATTTCACTGGTTTAAAATTGATGCCCTTCAAGACGTCATCTCAGGGAATTTTAGAACTGTTTTGATGGCTGATTGACCATCAAATTTAACTTCACAGTTTCTCCTCCAAACCCATCTCCATCTTGCTTTTCAGTTTGGCAGCCTGACTTTGCGAGCTCGTATCTTGGTCATTCGGACTCCAATTCAGGTGTAATTTTTTTTGAAATCAGGTAGAATTTCCTATATTTTCCATTGGTGGTGTTGTTTTCTAGTTTTGGTGCATAGATTTTGCATAATTTGCATTTTTTGGTGACTGTACCTGCATAATCCTGCCTTTTGCAACTTCAAAAGCTCCGTACGGGCACTTCTGGTCACCTTTTCAGGTTCTATTTTTTTTGAAAGTGCATGTTTTTTTGTCTACTTTCCAGATCTAAATTCAAATTCTAGGGTTGTTTGGACAAATTTCTCACTTTCAGAATTAGGCCTTCTTTGGCATTGTAATGCTTTCATTCTTTTTAGAATTCTTGTAAAAGTAAGCTACAGTGCTTAAGTGACAGATTTCAACCTCATAAGGCAGTTGTAAAAGCCAAATCAAAAAGTCCACTTTCGTCATT
Source organism: Cupressus sempervirens (assembly GCA_028749045.1). Taxonomy (NCBI): domain Eukaryota; kingdom Viridiplantae; phylum Streptophyta; class Pinopsida; order Cupressales; family Cupressaceae; genus Cupressus; species Cupressus sempervirens. The sequence continues at coordinate 38,558,674 of CM053788.1, read as the reverse complement.
TTTGACAAGTGGCTCCTTGTACACGCACTACTTATAAAGTGCCAACAGCATCTCTTTTGGGGGGGTCTTTTGATTGAGTGAACAGGGGGGTGTGTATAGTGTTCTTGTGTCTCTATTTTGTGCTCTTTCATTTTTGCATCATGGGTTTTAAATGTCCTCCTTTAACTTCACGCAACTATTCTACATGGAAAGATATTGCCTGGAGTAGATTAATGGAAAAAGGATATAGTTTATATGTTGATGGTACAATCACTAAACCTACTGATGCTAAAGAACTCATTGATTGGACAAATCTAGATCGACAAGCTTTAGGTGTTATCAGGAGTTGTGTACATAGTGATCTTCTCTTCCACATTAAAAATTGTTCAGAATCTAAAGAAGTTTGGGACAAACTTGAACAGTTGTATGGTAAAGTGGATGAAGAAAAGGGACTTCAAATTGAAGATGATCTACTTCTCTTAGATCCTAAGAATTATGACACAATTCATGATTATATCATCAAAGTCAATGAGTATAGGGCACTTCTTAAAGATTGTGGAAATCCCATGAAGGATGAAAGGTTGATACATCACATCCTGAAAAAGCTACCTCAAGAGTATGCCAACTTTGTTTCGAGTTTTAATACTCACAAGTTAACCATGGGATCTGCTTACCAGAAACCTTCCTTTGATGGATTTGCAGACATGTTGATTGTTGAACAATCTCACTTGGTGGATTTTGGTCTTCTCAAGTCATCCAAGACCAAAGCCTTGGTGGCTAATGATGCTCAGAAATCTAGTCAAGGGGGAAAAACCAACAACAACAAGAAGCAGTGGAAGTAGAAAACATAATCTGAGACACAACATGATTCCTCTCAACAAGGCGGTTCTTCTTCAAATAAGAAGGTAAGTAATGACAAGAAGGACAAACTCTTTTGTGCATACTGTAAAAAGCCAAATCATGATGAGCATCATTGCAAAACAAAAAGAATCGATGAGTTAGAAAATCTACTCTAGAAGAACAGAATTCAAGTGCCAGGTACTTCCAAGGATTCTACTCCTAACTCTTCAAAGGGTAAAGGTCAAGCACTTATAGCAAACACAACATGGATACTTGACTCAGGTGCCTCCTACCACATGGGTTCTTCAAAGCAAGATTTTTCTTCATTGAAGCAATCAAAGGTACCACACATCTTCATGGGAGATGATGCAAAAATGGAAGTTGAAGGGAAAGGACATGTTGAAATGGAAGATGGGGAGTTCAAAGATGTTCTCTATGTTCCAAATCTAAGTTCCAATCTACTATCAGTTTACCAAATCACTCACCTTGGAGATGGTCATAAGGTTGAGTTCCTTCCCGATTTAGTGATGGTGCGCAGTCTAAAAGATGATTCATTGGTAGCAGTTGGGAAATTCAATGATGACATGAGGCTTTATTCCTTTTCCCATTTTGTGCCTAAGAGTTCTTCTCAAGCCTTGTTAACTCACTCTAATTCAAACAACAACTTATGGCATGAGCGGTTTGGTCATCTTGACTATTGCTATCTTCAGCAACTTTGCACATACCAAATGGTCAAAGGTCTACCTCAAATAAACTTTTCTAAGGGTAAGTGTTCATCTTGTTCAGTGGATACGCATCTCAAGGAGAAGTATGATAAAGGGAAGTCTTCTCGAGCTCCAGTTGTTCTTCAGCTAGTTCACATGATATTAGCAGGACCGTTTGCAGTGACTTCAGTCAGCCAAGGCTGCTACATACTTGCATTTGTTGATGACTTTTCAAGATTCACTTGGGTCTTCTTCCTTCATCATAAGAATGAAGTGGTTCATAATCTTCAAGACTTCAAGACTCATGTTGAACACAAGTCAAGGAAAGCCATCAAAGTATTAAGAGTGGACAATGAGAATAGATATGTTGACAGGAGACTTAAGAACTTTTGTAAAATTGAGGGGATTGATCTTCAGAACTCACCAACATTTAGTCCGCACAAGACATATGTTGCAGCTATGAGGATTAGGACTCTCAAGACCATGGCAAGTTGCATGATAAAGGCCAAGTCTCTAGATCCATTATTAGAAGTCGAAGCAATCTCAAGTGCCACTCACATTCTTAATCGTTCTCCTCATACCGTCTTAGATGGAAAAACTCCTTTTGAGGCATGGTGTGGTAGAAAACCTATTGTGACACACTTCAGAGTCTTCGGTTGTCCTGCTTGGGCAAACAAATCTTCCAGGGGTCAGAAGGCACAGATATCTCGGCCTTGTACTTTCATTGGTTATGAATACAGTTTGAAGGCATATAGACTTCTTGATCCTGAGACACATCATATTTTTGTGGAGAAGGATGTACATTTTGAGGAAAGTTCTCCGAGCTTGTTCTCTACTCCTCTTCGCACTTCATGCATAGTGGAAACTGATAGTGACACCAGCGATAGTGCTTCAACAGGTTCTGATATGTGGGGTTCTTTCGATAGTTGCAGTGAGAGGTCACATCAGTCCAGTCCATGTGCTTATATTGCCACAGTGAAAGGTCCATCTCAGCATGGTACATCTAGTCTTCCAACTCCAGCTTCATTTGACTTGGGAGACAAACTTGAGGACATACATCTTCTCATTGATGATGATACTTCTATAGTTGTTGTGAGGGCTCACTTTGACCCTCATGTCCATTCTCTACATGATCAATCTTTTCAGGTTGGCATGATTGTGGATCCTTATGAACAACAATTAGTGGACATCTCTTTGTCAGTAGAGGAGACAGATGGTTGCATGGAACAGGTTCAGCAGACATCCTTGATAGATCTACATTCATTCTTTTCAGCACAGTTGGATGGGGTGAACTTCAGCATCAGTACAGGGATACTTGAGCAGGTTTTCAGGCCACCACACATCTTTAGGACAGTACCTTGGGCATTGTTTCTTCCTAAGGGGAGGAACACCATTCTACATTCTTGGACCTGCTTCTTCATCGAAGGAGCCTTCACCTGTTGGCATTCTTCTTTTGGGGGGGGAGCCTCTTCTGTCTCTCTTCCTTCTTTCATTCTCTTATGTATATATTGGATGTATGTCATAATGGGGGGGTCTTGATTACTCCATCCATCGATGCATCCATCTTTATCTCTCTTTTTGGGGGAGGGTTTTTCCTATGAGGTTTTCCCTCTTTCCCCGCTTTATGGGAGATTGCATTTTCATTATGTACATGGGTACCTAACATGGCCTAGTAGCTGAGACCCATTTTGCATCTTCATCCTCGCTCGTAAGCTTAAGCACATTCCCCTAACTTGCACTTAAGGGGGGGTGTTGGTGTAAATTAGTATTTTACTATTTACACTTACTTAAGCTTACTTAGGTTAATGCATTAGTTAATTACTTTGCATTATTTTTATTATTTTTATTATGAGACACTTAGGATTTTGTGCCACCTTGTGATTTGTCATGTTGATAACACAGGAGTATGCACCTTTATTTGAGCACATGGTGTCTACAACACTGTTTTGCATGTCCCACCCTTGTAGGCTTATCCTCTCATCACCACACTTACTTCCGTGCTTAATGGAGGATAATCCATAATTGGTGGACATGTGCTTGGTTGTTTGACACTTCATTGTGCTAACTTCTATGCATTCTAGAAGTTCTCCTGTAGCCTTTATAATTAGGCACTCCTAGTGTATTAGCATCACATTCTGAACAGAGCAATGTATTCGGACATACTCTGATTAATTGATCATATCCTTCTTTGGTCTACTATGTGCTTGTGTTTGAGTTCTTAGTTCTTGGGTGAATTTTTCCCTTAAGAAAATTCTTACACTTTCAAACATGTGATCATTTAAGCTTATGAGTGGACATGTATTGCCCATACATTCTAGTCCCCATGTTAGTTTCATATGCTACACATTTCATGCACACTATTAGTTTTCTCATTCAACATAGTAAATGACATTGTTGTTTATTCTCACTGTCACCTTTTCTTGATGTTTGAGTGTGGTTGTTTCTTGTCTTGAGCTTTTGCTTTGATTTTCATCAAATTGATGTTTCAATGTGGGATCCATTCTCTTCTAGATAATAAGATTTTATTCAATTCCTTTTAAAATTGCAATTAGTGATCATTGTTTAGTAATTCTCCTCTTGATTTTTTAAACCAATTTTGCCAGTTATATCTTTCAAGAAGTCTAGTTGTTTGCTCTTTGTTTCAACCATTTGAAGAAAGTGCATTTACAATTTTTGTGAAGGAAAAACAAGGTGAGCCCTCATGTTCCTTTTGAGAAAGTTATCAACTATTTTGTAGATACAAAAAGTGGCCAATAAGATTGTATTATGTTTTTTTCTTCTTTATCCTTGTTTGGTTAGCAAGAAATGTAATTGTCAGAAATTATCATATTATTGTATATCCTTAGAGAATTTTTCATTCATGTTTTATATATTTTTTATTAAATACAAACAAATTAACCTGCTCCCTAGAGGACAAGTTAAATGTTTTAACATCTAGTTGATGTAATACAAGGGAGGAGAATCCCCAAAGGAGATTTCCTAGCCCCAGTAAATAACAACACAGTGAAAGAATAAATAATAACACAAATAATTAGATCCAAAATAATGCTAATTCTCATAACATAATCATAATATTTACATCCAACATGCCTATTTGTAAGGCCTTTCGAGTTACTACCAAATACATAAGCAATCACAATAGTAATTCTACAAGATCCCTCAAGATCCAATCCCAACTCTAGCTAGTCTAGATCCACACTTTGGAAAAAACCTCCAAGGAAGATCTCAACTTGTGCTCACAATCCCACCAAACAATCTCCTTTTTTTCCAAGCCGCAACTACTAGCCCTTCTCAAACTTTATCCAAGATCCAAGTGTAAACTACCTCACATTTGGTGCTCTCTCCACACACTCTAAAAAAGCTTCTCTCACTTAGCTACTTCATATTCCATGGTCTTCTCCGAGCTAGATGATGAATAATGACAAGACAAGGCCCTTTACTTATACCAAAACAAGTCATAAGTTGGCCACTAGCAAGTTACATTAAATAAACCCTCATATTAAATTAACCCTATAGCCACAAGTTACATTTAATAATGCCACCTATTAAATGCCTTTTCCCTTTTGTCTACATTTTTTATTTATTTTAATTTTTTTTCTTATAATTTGTCACTTTCTCTCTCCACAATTTTTTTTTATATAAATTTTTTTTTCTCTTTTGTTTTTTTTTTTTGAAACAAAGAAATAAAACCAAATTATTTCCCCCTTTTATTTTTTGATGCAAGATGCTCCTACATCAAACTTCCCATGTAGATAGAAAGTTGTGTCCCACACTTTGATGCCAAAAGAAATATCTGCAAATATCTTCATCTTCACTAAAGTCTTCCACTCCAACAGAGGCAAGAAAACCAACATGCAAATCATCCACATTTGCATCACTCTGTCAAACACCAAAATCTCAATCATCCAATCAGCATGCTCACTCCTAGGAACAAACTAAACATAATGATCCATTAGTAAATCCATATCCACAACACCAACTAGTGAATCCACACTAGTAGCAATAAACTCCATATCAGTAGTATTAAGTAGATCTCTATCAACACATGCCAAACTCTCAACACTAACAGTCTCATTTCTCACAACAAGATGCTCTGCAACATACAAGTCACCACCAATGGCAACTAGATCATCCATGACCAAGTGCTCTGCAATCTCCATGTTAGACTCAACCAACTAATCATGAAAACCAATCTCCATCCCAACATCAAAAATATTAGGAATATCCTTAGCAACAATTTCAAGTTTCTCTACAGGGTCTGTATCAAGCTCCACAAACTAATCAACAAATCCAATCTCTTCTACCTCAATCTAGTTATACTATTTTTTCTCTTGAACATGTCTTCTAATTGGCCAAACAAATCTCTTCTAGATCGGTAGACTCTAAGTCCAATAGCATAAAATTTTCTTTTTTAGTTCTTCAACTCCCTTAGAAAAAGTAGTATCCACAACAGCATCAACCCAAGCTATTGTCTCATTAATCCTCCTCTCCACTATATCATGGATGTTTGCAATCAATCTAGGGTCCAATCCTCTTAGAGCCATCTTCTAAGATCTTTGCAAACCGTCTACAACAAATCACCAACAAATTAATCTTCCTGAACAAGATCAACCTTCACATATTGCATCACCAATTGATTGTGTTTATACAATATGACAATGATCAAATACTCCATTTTTATCATAAGAAAATCTTCATAGGGGAATTTAGCTTTAGAACATGTGAGATTGAAATAATAGTAGTGCTTGATATGAAGTTTCAAATGTTCTTAGTTAAGTTGTGTAATGGAAAGACCATGAGAATGATGATGCAGGGGAGGAGATAGAAGATTTCTATGATGAGATGGAAGACATTAAAACTCTTAATTATGATGATCTGGGTAGTTTTATTTAAATATCATGCAAGTACATGTGAAAAGAAAATAAACATATAACCATTGAAAACTAAATAACTCCCGCAATATTGTGAATTTGGCTTAACCATCTTAAACTGGAATTGGCATAGTAATTTCCCAAGTGAGAGAATCATTTTGTTTAAGATTATTGGATTGAAGATGATTCCAAAAAAAGTGAGATTTATCCTTGATATGGAGCCCCCTATGTATATCAATGGACTTAACTCTTTTTTGGACACATTGGGTACTTCTAGAAGATCATTAAGAAATTTGCATAAAAATTCTATTGTTTGGATGAGTTGACTCAAAATGGCAAGCCATATGCATGGGACATGAACATAGAAATCCTTGTGCCAATTCAGATATGCCAAAATGGGCATACTATTGATCTCAGATTGGTTTTGACAAGTGAGTGTCAACACACTTATTTCATTTACTTAGTTCATGTCGAACTAGTAATACATATCGAGCACAACATATAAGTATTAGACCATGCTCAATTGCAATGAGTGTCGAGTCACTCATGTGCCAAGTCACTCAGATGTTGAGCAGATAGACCATGTCGAGTGATTCAAGAGTCGAGTAAAATAGTGGATGCCGAGCAATTTAGATGTCAAGTCACAATAAACAGAGTAGTGCATGTTGAGAATTAGATACTTCATATGTCGAGTGACACAGTTTTGACATATTTGTTTGTAATGGAACAAAAAATTATGTAAACCACTTTTTAGCTGACTTAAAGATAGATTTTGATATCTTGAAGATAAGGGCAAATATCTATTTGGATTCCCTATGCAATTACATGAAATCAATCAAAAAATGAGAAGGATTAAGTAGAAAAATGGATAAATATCAACTGTAGATTCATACCTAACCCTAAGCCACCAAAGCCTTCTTAAGGAGGACAAAAACCCTAAACTTTCATAGAGAGATAGTGAGAGAGTTAGAGGAGTGAACAAGACAGTTTGCATGCAGAGCATTCAAGGTGACTTAAAAGAAAGAGTGAATTGTAGAATCAGTTAGGAAAAGAATAGAGGGTAGAGGAAAAGGATACAAAATTGAGACATCTTATCAAGAAGGACCAATTATACATTGTTTAGAGGTGATATGTTATCAGGCAAGCAAGTGCTAATCACATGATTTATGCTGAGACATTTTAACAGGTGATTTCAATTAAATTTCTTAAGCCGAGCAGTCCTAATAGGCTATATGAAATCCTTTTACAAGGTGCTTACTTAATTGTAAGTTAAAGTCCCCTACAAAGGCACATTTCTAACAAGGTGTTGAAATCCTTTAATAAGGTAAGACCTAACAGTCTTTGTAAGCCTTTAATAGGGCAAGGCTTTCATAGGGTAGATCATGCTTCATGATCAAAACATTGTAACCTTCATTGGATACACTTTATTGCTGCAATAGTGAAGATTTGTGGGTGTCATCCCCACCCAAATTAGCTTCTCACTTGAAGGTTTTTTGGGTAAACATATCTAGTGTTATGTGTGTGAATGCTTACATGGTTATATGTTTTAGATGCTCATGCTTTACATGCTATTTCAGCTTACTTGTTAAATGCATGTGTTGAAATTTTTATGGGTCAAAAGTTAAACTATTAATTCACCACCCCCCCCACCCACCCCCCCCTCCCCCCCCACCAAAAAAAGTTTACTCTTTCCACTTATAATTCCAACAATTGGTATCAAAGTTGAGTTCTCAAAAGAAGAAGCTTTATAGCTTTGAGGAAAAGATCTTGAAATGGAGGTCTACAGGTTGGGAGAGACTATTGAAAATTGGGAGATTGAAATACATCTCATACTACATCAACTAAATGAGGCAAGAGAGGTACTAAAGAAATCCTTGAAGAGAAGGAAAGAAAATACTATTGTTGAGAATAACACACAATATAGAGAGATCGACACTACCAAGCTATTTGCCAATGGTGACTCCAATGAATTTGATGTAGCAATTATAGATCTAATGGAAAAGAATAGAGTATAAGCTAAGAAAATCAAAAATCTCAAGCTAGAGCAAGAATCTCAAGCCATGATGCTATGTGAAGTAACTAAACAAAAAAAGAAAGCTATGGAAGACAAGGCCATGATTGAAGAAGACAAAGTAATTTTGGTCAATAGACTGGAAAAGAAATCAACAGAGTTAACCAAGACTTCTAACATGTAACTGGATACTCTAAGTCAAATGATGAATGCTCATTATGAGTTAAATATCAAGGACATCGAGATAACTACACTAAAGTTGCAGAATGAACAATTACAAAGTGACCTAAAGAGAGAGATGAATTTTTTGAAAGTTTCAATAAGCCAAATGAAGCCATCAAATAATTTGAGCAATTATTGAGATCCCCTAGATCCAACAATGATACATCAGGATTGGGCTTCACAAGCACTAAAGAAGGAGAATCATCCAAAGTTGCAGAAGAAAGGAACATCAAAGGTAAGAACTCCAAACCTACTTGTCATAATTGTGGTAAGAAAGGACATACTTCTAATATGTGTAGGAGCAAGTACACAACTCAGAATTTCAAACCTAAGAACATGACTCATGGTCATAAGTGCAACAAGTAAGGTCATCATGCACATGAATGCAGAACTAGGACCACACATACACAAAGATTTGAAGGATATTGCTACAATTGTTAGATGTATGGACATAAAGCTTTTGAATGTAGATTCAAGCCCATGTGGTCATCAAACAAACCAATAAAGGTAAGAAACAATGGCAACATTTATAATTAGGAATATAACATAAGATATAGCTGTCATTATTGTCAAGAATATGAACATATCCCTCATAATTTTATTAGGACACACTTTCAGAGGTAACTATCAAAGATGGTTAAGTCAAACCACATATTTTAGTTGTTTGAAAACAGGTCATATAAGTAGACATTGTCCAACAAAGTTAAAGGCACCAAGTTCTGAATCAAACAAAGGAAAAGGCAAGGTGCATACCAAACACATTAGAGATGAGATGAATAAGACATGGAAAAAGAAAGATTTTTATAGCACATCAAATAGAGAAGGGATCATTTCACCTAATAGGTCAAGTGATCATACCTCATCAAACTAAGAAAATAAGAGGTATGAGGGACGAACATTTAAAGGTTATATTATGCATCAAAAGAAGATGGTACTAAAAAGATTACACTAGCATGAATAAAAGATGCAAAAAGATGTTAGAAATTCAAGATAAATCTTCAATTTTTTCATGTTGTTGCCGAGTATGAAAAGTTTCATGTATGTACTAAGTGGAATATTAGTTGATTCCAAGCTGTTAGAATAATTTAGTGGATGTCGAACATGTAGTAGTTTCCAAGTGGTGGAAATATTAATGGATGCCAAGTGAACCCAAAATTAGTTATTGCCAAGCTTACAACTATGTAAGCACTTAGCATTAAATGTAAGGTTTTCAAAAGGTATATGATTGATTTGAGCTCATTTTTCATCATTTTTAAATCAAGACAGAGTGAGAAGAGCTAGAAAAAACCTAGAAAATTGTCAAAAGAAAATACAAAAGATTGAAGCAGTGATTCATTACTAGTTCAACAGATTCTCAAAGGTATTTATTAGAAGATGAGCTACATAGTTTCAATTTTCATAAACCCTAGTTTGACGAGATGGCATCTAGTTCAAGAAATTTTGAAGGGAAGGAATTTTTTAATGTTCAACTAGTTAGTAATGAAGGGAAACAACCTATATTTAAGGCCATTCTTGGCATCACTTATAATAAGACCCATCAAATGCATTTCTATGATCCTACCAAAAGTGATAATGGTGCAGGATGTGAGGAATACAAAATTGTTGAGAAAAAGGGTTTAATACAAGCCCTAGATTTTTTGAATGTCATTTTAAGCTGAATTCATGATGGATCCCTGTAGTTGGAAGGAGGACGAATCAAAATAACCAATAGAATAATTCATAGAGTCACTAGTCATCCAACCCTAGATTGCCCAAAGACACTCAAAGGTGATTCAAAGGAAGTAATTGAAAAGAATACTGGAGCAGTTTGGAATAAAAGAGGTATGACTATAGATACCATCACTGCTCCATTGCTAAACTTTGTTATAAGGATAATCTCACATAAGTTCTATCAATCTAGTAGATTGAATAGTGTACCCTACATAGCTATGGATGTTGGTTACAAAATTGTAAAGAAAGATCATACATATGATATGGCAAAACTTCAGCTACAACAACTAATGGAGAATCTTGGAGCAATAAGGAAAACCAAGAGTGCTAAACACAAGTTTGGTTCTATATTAGTTTGTGTATTCTTCTATGTATATAATACATTTCCCTCATTTGGTATAGTTGAATGGAAGACCAACAGGTCTATTGCAGTACAAATTGGTGAATTCATTAAGTAGATGGGAGCAAATTTTGAAACTATCATGACAAGTTATTTTGAAGATTTCAAGAAATCAATAAAGGAAAGGATGATGATACTAGTCCCCTTAGTGGAGAAACATTATGATGATATATGATTTCTTGTGGATGTTGATTACACATATGTGCAAGTTGCCATACCAAGGGTGAGATGATTGAGACCCTTACAATATGAGATAAACATGGATGAAGCATCAAAAGCCATCATAGCTCTACTAGCAAAGGAAGTAGACAAGACTACTAAAGTCTTTGGAAATTATGAGGTGATGAAATCAAAGATTGATAGGGAATTAAAGTCTACCTCTAAAATAAATAAAAATGATAGGCTAGTGAAGAAACTATAAGCCAAATTTGGAGAGGGTGCCAAGGAGGAAGAGGAAGAAGAAGAAGAGGATGAAGAAGAAGATGAACCTCAAACCCAAGAGCTCCTACATTTGACTCAAGGCATGGGAGAAGACAAAGAAGAAGAGATTGAAGGTGCCAAGGACAAAGAATTCAAGGAAGCACCAACCCCTACTAAGACAAAGAAAATAAAGGCTAAGGCATAGCCAGTGGCTAAGGCAAAGAAAGTTGTAAAACCTAGCCAAGCCAACCATACTACACCTACCACTAGAGCCACCACATGAGCAACCACTCAAAAGGCTAAAGAAAAGTTCAAATAGATAGATTAAGGAGGACATTAGTCAAAAAGATGGAGAAGAAAATATGTGGCACAACGAGATTATGATGAAGAAAAGACTGAGTCAGAGGACATCAACCAATTCAAAGTGGTAAGTCACAATCCACTCTCTATCTTGAGAACTTATGTGAAAATGTCAAGAATAATGCAGATTTATCTAGTTTTAGATAAGTAAATTTTGATCATTTGGGAAAAGAGGAGAAAAATCAAGTGGAAGAATCCCTACATGCAATGACGTCAAAATTTAAGACAACACCGTTAGAATTTGCCAACTATGTACCCAAGAATCTATATGACTTAGTTGAGAAAAAATGGCATTATTATCTAAATTTGGAAAGACAAATAAGGGAAACCACTTTAGCCCAAGTAATGCCAGAACTAACCAAAGGATAGATTTCTAAGGCTACTAAGAATATGGAGGTAGGTTCACACCAAAATATAGAGCCTTCAACATTCTTCAAAATAATATTGAAGATGTTGTGAAAAAGTCAACACAAATTTGGAAACTCGTCTATGGGTTGACCACTATTAAAAAAGGAGAAGTTGACCCTTTAGAGGGTAAAGATGATGATAAAGATGAAGATGACAAAGATGATGACAAGGAAGAAGACAATATAGTTGGGGAAGAGATAGAAAAGAAAGATGATGACATGTCAACAGTTGAGCCTGAGCAGCAAGATGAATAGAGTGTGCAGGACACACAAGTGTCGAGTGTTAGTCCTCCCTATGACACTACCACAGCCATTGAAACAATAATTTTTAAGGATGTCTCTGATGCACTAGCTTAGAACATCAATCCACTAACTTAAAAATATTGAAAGAATATTCTAGACAAGTCTACACTCCAAGCTCAACTATGTGGAAATCCAATTTTGGTTAGCATAAAGGAATTGTTGAAAGTAGTAAATGATATCACAAGGGAAAAGTTGAATCCACAAGAACCACCTTACATCATCCCTTCAGTTACTAATGTAAAATATTTAGTTTAAATACCAAAAATTATATCCACCAAGATTGATACAAGCATCAAAATTGATGTTATTGAGAAGAAAGCAAAATAAATAAGTATAGATGCAGGATAACAAATAGGACAAATAGATTCATCTGTACCTACAGAACAAGAACAAGGTGCTAGCTTAGTCATAGTGATAAACCAAGGGAATCCTGAAGAGATAGAACCTAAGGTAAATAAACAAGTGGTCATTCAAGCTTTGGTAGCCTTACCAACATCTGGCACTCCTTCTACTCAGACTCTTCAGAAGCTGGGCACAGAAGTCATTCCATTGTAGATCCCAGTGCCAAGCCCTAGCTCATCAAAGGTAGACAAGGTAATACATTATGGAGACATAAGCCTTGATGAAGAAATTTTTATTCCAAAATATGACTATGACACCATGACATTGGAATTTTGCAACAAGCCTTAGAAATTAAAAAGCACCAAGAAATGCTTAGGAGAGAACAAAAGTAGAAGCAAGCACTTCAAGATATGAAAAACATCTTTTCAGATGCATTTATCCTACCAACTCTTGAAGAGACCAAGACACTAGTAGAACAATTGACAAATTTAGTGGAAAAGGTCAACAATAAAGACCTTGATACAAATGCAAAAATCTTAGAATGGTCTAAAAAGAAGTTTCAAGGAAAGGTAAATGTGAAAATATCTAGTGAAATAGAACTACAACAAGTTGCATTAGCAAAAAAGGTTGAGGATGTGAAGAAGGTACTTGAGCATATATTCTCACTGTACACAAAAATTTACAACCCTACATTCTTCACCCATGAAACTAGAAGTCACATTTTGAGTCTAGAAAGTCAAATATCTACATCAGGTGCACGACTACAATCAAATCTAGCTTAGAGTGAGAAGCATTATAGAACATTGCATCAAGCCCAAAATTAGTTAACTATCTTAACAGTAGATGGGGCTAATATTAGAGCCAAATTGACAAGTATTCAGGCTACCCTCACCCCACACATGGAGATAATGCACAAGGAACTAAGCTATTTCGAGACCATACTAAAGAAAGACCCCAATATTTCTACCTTAGATGGTCTAGTACACCTTGGTGCCGAGATTGCAATCCAACTTAAGTCGTTGGATGTTGTATGTGACAACTAGGATGCAGCTCTAAAGATAATCATGGATTTCCATAAATCCTTTTTGGACAAACACACCATAGGTGTATAACCCATTTGACATAAGTGTCAAAAAGGGGGAGATACACCAAAGGGGGAGATGCAATATGAGAGATATAGGGGGAGAGTAAAAAAAGAGAAAAATAAGAAAAGGGGAGCATAAAAGCAGAGAGAATGAAACAAGAACAAAATAGGGCATGAAGTCAAAGTGTATCAGTAGAGACACATTTACTCAAAAAGGAGCACAAACTTTGATTTTGGATACAGAATAGACATGTTAACTAGGGGTGGGGGGGGTTAAAAATTTTGAGGTATACAAGTTAGTGCAAAATTATAAGTTGAGTCATGGATATGTTATGCTCAAGAAATTAAGGATAATATTGAATATTTAAGTTTTTTTGACACTCATGTCAAAGGCAAAGATTTTTGATCTTAGATTGGTTTTGACAAGTGAGTGTCAACACACTTAATTCATTTACTTAGTTCATGTTGAACTAGTAATACATGTCTACCACAATATATAAATATTAGACCATGCCAAGTTGCAATGAGTGTCAAGTCACTCATGTGCCAAGTCACTTAAATGCCAAGTAGATAGACCATACTGAGTGATTCAGGAGCCAAGTAAAATAGTGGATCCCAAGCAATTCAAATGTTGAGTCATAATAAATAGAATAGTGCATGTCGAGCATCAAATACTAAGTAACATAGTTTTGACATATTTGTTTGTAATGGCACAAAAAATTATGTAAACCATTTTTGAGCTGACCTAAAGATAGATTTTGATATCTTGGAGATAAGGACAAATCTCTCTTTGGATTCTCTATGCAATTACATGAAACCAATTAGAAAATGAGAAGGATTAAGTGAAAAAATGAACAAATCTCAACCATAGATTCATACCTAACCCTAAGCCACCAAAGTCTTCTTAAGGAGGACAAAAATTCTAAACTTTTAGAGAGAGATAGTAAGAGAGTTAGAGGAGTGAACAAGACAGTTTGCATGCAGAGCATTCAAGGTGACTTAGAAGAAAGAGCGAATTGTAGAGTCAATTAGAAAAAGAATAGAGGATAGAGGAAAAGGATACATCATTGAGACATCTAATCAATAAGGATTAATTATATATTGTTTAGAGGTGATCTGTTATTAGGCAAGCAAGTACCAATCATAGGATCTATGCTGAGACATTTTAACAGGTGATCTAAGTTAAATCTCTTAAGCAGAGTAGTCCTAATAGGCTATATGAAATCCTTTAAAAAGGTGCTTACTTAATTGTAAGTTAAAGTCTTCTAACAAGGCACACTTCTAACAAGGTGTTGAAATCCTTTAACAAGGTAAGACCTAACAATCTTTGTAAGCTTTTAATAGGGCATACCTTCCATAGGGTAGATCATGCTTCATGATCAAATCATTGTAAACTTTATTGCATACACTTTATTACTACAGTAGTAAAGATTTGTGGATGTCATCCCCACCCCATTTTTACCTTCTCACTTGGATGGTTTCTAGGTAATCATATCTAGTGTTATGTGTGTGAATGCTTAATGATTAAATGTTTTAGATGCTTAATGATTAAATGTTTTAGATGCTTGTGCTTTACATGTTATTTCAGCTTACTTGTTAATTGCATCTGTTGAAATTTTATGGGTCCAAGGTTAAACTACTGATTCACCCCACCCTCCTTAGAAGTTTACTCTTTCCACTTGTAATTCCAACACATACGAACTAGCCTTGTTTGAGCTCCTCAAAGGCCTCTCCTTGTGTAATCTCCCATGCATATGGCTTGCCATTTCAAGTCAACTTATCCAACTAATAGGATTTTTATGCAAAGTTCCTAAGAAACTTCTAGAAGTACCCAATGTTTCTAAGAAAGAGTTAATTCAACTAACATCTATTAGGGGGCTCCATATTGATCTGAAGGATATTTTCATCAAGAATTGAAGTATCTCTAGATCTTCCATAATTAGCACCATGTCAAAGTTCTCAGAATTCTAAATTCAACGCAACTCAAACAGGTGAAAAAGGAGTCCATATGCTCAAGTTACAACCAGTGAACTTTGGGTCAAACCTTCGACCAAAGACCATAAAAAGGCAAAAATTTGAAACTTTCTAGAATCGGTCAAAGTTGGTATCAAACTAAAGGGTTCATCGAGAGTTTTTTGATGATATTTGTTTTGTCAAAATTAGAGCCCAGACGTAAAAGTTATGCCCTGTCAAAGCCATGGTCAAACAAACATATCAGGGGTTGACCAAAAATAGGTGTGAAATTTTGAGCATCTCCAAATCGGTTGAAAATGGCATCAATTTGAAGGTCTCATTGCCACGATTCTAATGTCACTCATTTCATCGAAAACATAGTTTGTATGCAACAGTTATGCTCATTCAAAGTTTGCCAAGGAAAAGGTTGACCAGTGATGTGGCATGTCTGTATGATGACATCAACATGGTGATTTGGTAGCTTAAAGTGATGACACATGTCATCGTGATGTGGTAAAAATAAAGGTGTCACATTTCTGGCAAGAAGCCCACGTGACGTGATGTAGTAGTGTATGCATGGTAGATGACGTGGATGACATGGAGGTAGTTTGAAATCAGTGGTTGGAATCAAACCTGTGACCATAGGGCACCAAAAATAACTGATGGTCATTAGACCATGGATGGAAATTATAACATTCAGGTGCAAAATGCTATTTTAGGTTTATAGGCACCAATTTCTCTACTCAAAATTCATCGGAGAGGTTTGAACCCCTGACCGGTCGGGTCTGCAAAAGAACCATTACCATTACACCATAGGTCATGTTTAAAATTTATATGGAAAATTTTTTATTTGAATCTTAACTACCTATCAAACCTTTTTTTTTAATATTTAATTTTTTAGGTGGTTATTATTTTTAACCAAAAAATTGATAAGGGAAAATCCCCTAAAATGACTAAGGGGTATTTTCAAAGGGGATTAATTAAAATGCCCTATTTTTATATTTTTTTGTTATCGCCTATTTTAGGAAAAATTTTATGTATAAAAGAGAGGGGAGATTTTTGCTTAACCATTCTATACATTCTAGAGGAGGGAATTCCAAACATGCTAGAGAGCATTCTAGAGGAGATTTTTTTGATAAGCAATTCTAGGGGCACTCCATTCGCACTTGATGTAATTTAACGGTGTTTTGTGTCTACAGTGGAATCTTTCCAAGTGAAGTCCTCCTTGCTCTTTAGTAACTAGTCTTGTGCCTTGTGAGCTTTCATATAAGATGATTCAAGTCGAGATATGTGTAATGACTTTGTGGATGGACTACAATATGTTGTAAATCAACTTTTAAGAGCATCAATTATACATCAGTCACTCAATTGAGCTAGACTTGGAGATGTAGTCCATTCAATTGGATGAACTCTAAAATCAAATTGGTTCTCTCTCATCTCTCTTTCTCTTATGCTTATATGTGCTATTAGTTTTACTTGACTATCATTTAAGTTCTATATTTCGCATTATACTAAATTGAAGTGGTTAAGTATGGTGGCATAGAACTCGTTGTTTTAACGCATTGCACTAGCACATTGGGATACTCAATTTCTCTATATTTACCTTTCATCTGGTTCATGTCATTCTTAATGTTTAATGTATTTTCAGTTAAACATTAGACATTAAGTATATGTACACTTTGATGCAATTTTCACTCAGTATATAAGTGCCTAGATCCTAAAATTAGATCAAGTGGTATCAGAGCTAGTTTGGAAAGTCGTATACGAAGTGATTGCAGGTGCATTTTTCACAATGACATTAAAAAGGGAGGAATTTACTCCATCTATGATGGAAATTATTCACTCTATCACAGAGAAAGTGGAACTACAAATTCAAGACTATCAAGAAGAAGATGATAGAGTCCAAAAATTGGAAGAGGCCAATCATCAACTTCGATTAGAGAATGCAAATCTTTGAAGGCTTCTAGAGGAGGCTAATTGAGAAAAGCAGAGCTTAAATGAGATGCTTTGAAGAGAGAATATTGGAAGGAGTCCTCTTTGTTCAAAGAGTGTGCGCATGTATGCACCAAGCCCACAATTAGAAGGAAATTCTTCATGCTCTCCACTCACCCCACCTGGAAGTATGAATGCTTTGTCAGCTGTGAAGTCTTTGCCAAAGCAAGGATTCCCTTGTGGTCATGGAAAATAGGCTAATTATAGCTTTAAGGAGAATGCAAGCCATTGTGCTTTTGGCAAACAAATGGAGTACCTGAGATAGTTCCAAGCCCCTACCAACCATAGTGGTTGGATAGAGGTGTCTTCTACATCAGAACAAGAGCAAGAACCTGATCACCACTCTATTGGGAGTTTTGAAAAGAACATTAAGGGCATCGATAAGAAACTAATGTCCAAAATGGGATATAGTGGCAAAGGCTTTGGCATCCATGAGTAGGGCATGACCCATCCTATTGAGGCAAAACAGAGGCCTCAAAAGCAAGGATTGGGCTATGGAGAAACTGACAAGAACTCTAAAGCCTTATTGAAGGAAAATTCCTTGGATAATGTTGAGGTTGAGTCTTCTTTAAAGAAGAAGGTCAAGATGCATGAAAGGATCCAAAACTTTTGCAACCGTTGTCAAATAAGTGGCCATTGGATAGAGAAGTGTTCGAAGTTGCACCCAAAACTTTGACACTTCCCTAAGTTCATTACAGAATCTAGTTAGCCCAAAGCAGAGAAGGAAGGGATCAAGGTGGATCCAACACCACCATGCAAGAGGTTAAGGCACAACTAGTGCCAATAGTTTCCACCACTCTTGAAGTAGCACTAGTAGTCTCTACCACTCCTAAAGCAATCCTAGTGGAAGCACAATAGAGCAGTGAGAAACCCAAGAAGGGGGGGGTTCCATTGAACAACTCCATAAGAGTTGTCAACAATTTTTAGCTAACTAGCGATATCAGCTTTGTGGGTATTTCCTTTTTAGTAGGGTAATTTTTGATAGGAAGCTAGTGTATTTATGAGTATATGACTCTAAATAAATTAGTATGTAATGAAGTTGTATAATCCTAGGGTCAAGATGTTTGTACGGCTATTAAAATCCATATCTCTTGTAATCCAAAAAGGAGGATACTTTGGACTTCTTATTGCAGACTTTGTTTGGTGTGAGGCTCTCTAGAAGAAGCACCTATTATAGCTAATGTGACTCAAAGTTGCAAAGAATGGCTAGCTAATGCCTTAAAGTTCTTCGCTTTATGACTCGATTAAAAATGGCTACAGGTCTTTATCATGACCTTGATGCATATGAAAATATTTGGAGCTTTCTGGTGATGTCTTTAGTCAGCCATTCCAAGGAACAAAAGTGAAGGAATGTTTCAAGCTAAGGCTTTATTACCATCACTCGTGCAGTTTTCAAGAAAGAAGGAGCATCAAAAGTAACTAGGTTGGAATGCAGACATGAACTACCATCGTAAGAAGCACTGAATGACAAGTTTATCACGCTCAATTTTTCTTCTTTCTTTATGGTTTTTCAAGTTTCATTTGAACTGCATCCTGTTCTTTAAAAGTCCTAGTGTGACTCAAGTACAAGTCCCCTTGTGGAAAAATATGACTTGAATGTGTTCATGATATTGTCAAAATGTAAGACCTTGAGAAGGCAGAATAGATAGTATCGAGGCATAGGTGTATTTAACCAAGACTAAAGGCTAATTCAAGCATTACGATGGAGCTTCAAAAATGGCAACAGAATTGAGATCAATGACAAGAGAGCTAAAGGTTCTATTGTATGCACTTTTGGAGCACCAAAAGCCTTTTCAGTGGGGAGGTCTAATCTAAAGGATATTTTCATCAAAAATTGAAGTATCTCCAAATCTTCCATAATTAGCACCATGTTGAAGTTCTCATAATTCTGAATCTAACACAACTCGAATGGGAAAAAAAGGATTCTATATGCTCAAGTTACGGCTAGTCAAAGTTGGGTTAAACCTTGGACCAGAGGCCGTAAAAAAGGAAAAAATGTGAAACTCTCTAAAATTGGTCAAATTTGGTGTCAAACTGAAGGGTTCATCGAGAGTTTTATGATGACGTTCATTTTGTCAAAATCAAAGCCCAAACACAAATGTTATGACTGGTCAAAGTTGTGGTCAAATAGAAACATCAAGGGTTGACCAAAAATAGGCATGAAATTTTGACCATCTCAAAATTGGTTGAAAATTGCATCAAGTCAAAGGTCTCATTGCCATGATTCCAATGCCACTCATTTCACCAAAAATAGAATTCATATGTAGGAGTTATGCTCAGTCAAAGTTTGCCAGGGAAAAGGTTGATTAATGATGTGGCATGTCTATATGATGATGTCAGAATGGTGATGTGGTAGCTTAAAATGATGACACATGTCATCATGAGATGGAAAAAATAAAGGTGCCACATGTCTGGCAGGAAGCCCACGTAGCGTGATGTGGCAGTGTACGCGTGGTAGATGACATGGATGGCATGGAGGTAGCTTGAAATCGGTGGCTAGAATCGAACCCATGACCACCATTTACCAAAAATAACCAGTGGTCGTTAGGCCACAAATGGCTGTTATAACATTCAGGTGCAAAATGCTATTTAAGGTTTATTGATGCTAATTTCTTTGCTCAAAATCTACTGGCAGGGTTTGAACCTCTGACTGGTTGGGTCTACAAAAGAACTATTACCGTTATGACCGTCTAAGAAGCTTTGTAAAGCCCAATAGTTAAGCTTGTAATATCAGAAAGACATAGAGAGTATGCTCTCTTCCTTTCAAAAGATCAGAAATTAGACTATCTTCACTGATAGCTAAATATTCTGTATCAAGTTTGGATATATTTAGTATAGTGTTGTAAATCTGGTATCAGAGCCTAGTTTAATAAAGTTGTCTTTCATAATTATTGAGTTCCTTATCTGGATCAATTTCTATCTCTTTTTTGTTTTGTTTGGTTATTATGTGAAGTAAGTCCTTGTTATCTCAGTTGTGTGATAGGTATTTTGAGGTAGGAAGGTAGCATATTTATACCGCTTTGAAAAACGAAATAGGATGGAAAAATTCTAGAATACTACAAATGATAGCATTAATTTAGAAGATCAACTTGTAAGTCTTAGCTCTATTTTTGATACAGTAAATGATGTCAATATCGATGAAGATTATTTTTGATCTGGTCAAAGTAAATTAGATCTTCCATCTGAACAATTCAAGTTACCATCCAAGAAATGGAATGATATTTATGCTGATTTAGGATTTCTGTCCTATAAGTCAAAATATGTTTGTAAGCTTATTGAAATGCAAGTAGTAGTTAAGAATGATCAGCCACATAGTTTCATCAATCTACTTTCAAACAAAGAAATTCAAGGTCTTGTCAAACAGGACAAACAAAAAAATGGTTTTAAGTATCTGCATATAGATAGTATTGTTGCTAGTGTTGAACCCCTGTATTGAAAAGGTATTCCTACCACTGTGTTTATGACTTTCCTAGATGTAAGGCACAACTGTTATACCGATATGCTTATGATAGGAATTTCTGCCCCTGTGGCTGCAAGAGCCACTGCTTTTGATGTAGTCCCTAATTTTTTTGTAAGCCTTCTCAATGATCATTTAGATAAGGTTTTGATGTTTCAGTTTGGTACCCAATATTTGGACATGAAGCCTGGATCTCGAATGCATGCTATGTTCTTTGCATTATAAGGTCATCTATTCAATACTACTATACCCATAGTCAAAGATCCCAGGTCTGATAAGTCTAAGGCCCAATACTCTTTACTCTGGAAAATTGAATCCAAAGCTGCCTAGCTTACTGTACCTCGTATGATTAATCTCATAGATATTAAAGTACCCAAGGAATGGATCATTGATGTCTGAGCCTTAAAGCAATTGGATGCTCCTCGTAATCTGACCACAATTGCTAGTATTCATGAAACAGCAAGTGAAGCTCGAATTTCCTTTGATGAAAACCAACCTTCAAGTTCCTCTACCTCTAGTAGTTGGTTGATTTCCCATGAATCTAAGTTATTGCGGTCAGCATCCACTTTGAGTCAAAAGGCTCCACCAGTTTTTTGCTGTGAGAATGCAATTCCAAACTCTACTAGCTCTTTGTTCTATATTGTTTGTCAATAGTCATTTGAAGAAAAGAAATTTGTTTCCAATCCATTACCCCAATAGATTACTAGTTGTCCACATCCTCAATTTATTGAACTTCATGATAGTAGCCTACAGTGTAATCACTGTCCTTTTGTCCAACCTATTTTTCATGTTCGAATGATTCTGTCTAGTCAAAAAACCTCTTTCTCTAAAGAACATTTTGTTGAACCACAAGTACCACCTTTTCATGATTTTATTTTGCAATCTCCTGATCATAAATTCAGCATCCCTTTTTGGCCTCATCATGTTGTTTCCTCTGGTCAGCCTAATGCTACTATCCAAACCAAAATGCTCAATTATGCTAATCTATGCATCTGTAAGGCTTTGTTTGTCTAACAAGATATGCATCATAAGTTCTTGCAAGCTAAACTTGCTTGTCAGAAAGCTAAAGCTAGTATGAATTCAAATATTTATGTTGTTCTTGCTCAGCTTCAAACACTTAAAACCCACCTTAATGTTCATCTCAATTCTAGCATGCAAGGTGATATTTCTACTCTCCATCAAAACTATCTTGCTTTTCGCACTGCATGGTGGATCGATAATAGCCATCAAATGTACCAACTAAAAACTATCGCCCAAACCACTGCACACATAGATCAAACCACTACTCAAATCCACTCTCAATAGTTGGTTGATAGCCATGGTTTTTCCCAATCTTTAACCACAGTCACAACCAAAATTGAACATTGCAACCAATTCTCAAACACAACAACAGGTTCCAAAATGTGTTTTCCCTGACTCTTCCCAAGTTCTTGCACGATTACAAAGTCAGTTTAAAGGAAAATCTCTCACACTTGATGTAACGAAGCCCAAGCTTCAAGAATTTGATTCTAAGACAAGCAAGTGGAAAAATGTTAATATGGTCAAACAAGAGCCTGGTAGACCATATGATTAAGTACATGTATTTTCTAAGAATGTTCCACTATTGGTCAACTTTGGTGAATATAATCCCACTAAGAATAAGGCTACTATTGATGCATTCAGGACTTGGATAGATAATGTTGTTTATACAGCTAATATCTCTCAAGATCAAGCAATTAGAAAAGCTCTAAATGCGCTCATGGGTATTGCCCACTCTACATGGGATTCTTTGTCACCTTAATACAAAGAATATTTAATCACAAGTGGTGTAAATGTTGTTTGTGAAGACTTGTATAGAATGTTTGTAGGCCAACATGATAATGAACAAAGAGCTTCTTACAAGCGATTTAAAGAAAATCGCATTTGTGATATGAGGCATTTTGATGCCTATTGAAGTGAACAATATACCAACTTCTATTAGTCAAGGCAAACCAATAATAATGCCTGGATGTATAATAAATTTCTTGAAGGTTTCCTTATTCAGTTGCAATCCTTCTATAGGGAAAAGATTCTTAATAGCATCCTAAATACTCCTGACACGACCATTAATGATGTTACATTTCCCCAGTTGGTTCAGTTCATAAAATAAATCAACAGTGACCTATGTAGTGAATAGAAGAATAGGAAGAAGAAAAAAGAAGTTCTTCCTTATCTAAAGACAAGTTTATGTAATTTCCATCAGAATAGTTATGGCTATTTTCAAAAGAAAGGAAAGCATAAATCTCCTAGAAGATTTAAAGGCTATTCAGGTAAACACTCATTTTCCTCAAAGCCTTTCAAAAAATCTAAGCATAGAAAAGTGTTATTAAGGAATCAGAGGAAAGTGTGCAAGAAGAATTTTACTCCTACGTGTTATATCTGTAAAGGAGTGAACTATGCTAATAGGTGCCCTAATAAAGGTAAAAAGAATTCAAAGAGAGTCTGTACTCTAACAAAAGCTAAACAAGACTCATTACCACTCACAGAGATGCTAGAACCTTCAAACTCTGAGGATATCACTCTTACCAAAAGCTCTAGTGAAGATGAAGATCAAGATTATGTACAAGTGCGTCATGTATTGCAGGAACAAAGTCCAAAAGAATTCTTTTCTCTGGATGATTCATCATCTGATTTTGAAATTTCATTTGTCTGTTTCATGTTTAGACAGTCCCCCTATCAATTTGGGTGAGGAAAATCTCTTACTCAAAGTCATCCTCAATGGTTAAATCTAACCCCTACAGACCAACTTTAGTGCCTGGCTATCAAAGCCTCGCAACTAGAATCACACAAGACTCAGTTTCTTACCCCTTTTCAGCATCAAAAAGTTTTAGCTGATCTGGTAAAACTTGAGGAAGAACGAAAAAAGCTCCTGGAAGAAAATCTTGAGCTTTATGCAGACTCAGAAGCTCTCACTAAAGAACAAGAGGATTATCATGAAGTTATTCGGCCAACAAATGGGTACGTTTCTCATCCTCTGGCAGAAAAGGGTTTTGCAAAAAATTCTCGAAAAAAATGGTTGTCAAATTGTGTTGCATTCTTGTATAATGTTAAGAATGATGTTCTTAAAGAAATTTCCAATATTTAGAAGGAATTTCAAGAGTTCACTGTGAGCACTAGTTCTTTGAGTGCTTTTGATAAACTTCTAGTTGAAATAGAGCAAACTCAGGAGTCTACTATACATACTTTCGACCTTGAGCCCGAACCTTGTATTTCGCCTCAAACTCAGCTTCCACATGTTAGTCAAGCTTTTGCATGTTTGAAAGGGATTTCAAATCCTTGCCCTGCATACTTACTCACAATTAAATTTCCTAGCATCAAGCCATATACACTATGTGCTTTGCCTGATTCTGGTGCAGATTGCAACCTTGCCCGCTCTCAATATTTTCCATCAGATTGTTGGCTGCCTACCTCTACTAGTATTCATTCCATTTTGCATAATAATAACCCTATTCATTTTCAAGCACATATTCCCATTCAATTTCCATCTCATCAGTATACTGCAACTTTTCTCCAATTTCCTGTTGAGCAATATGACTGTATCATTGGAAGCCATACATTACAAGCTTGGAGTCCCTACACCATTGGTCTCTCTGGCACTACTATCACTTTTAAATTTGGTTCTATTCCTCAAATTAATGAGACTCATGCCTATTCTCCCAAATTGGCCTTGCCCTCTTTTGCTAAGATTGTTTCACTGGGTACTCATGTCTGGTTTACCAACCAGTCTCTTTCTACCCGGGGGGAGTTAGAGTAGATTCAACAAGATTTTGCTACTACTATTCTGACCAAAGACTTGTAGAAATACCATAGAGAATTTGAATGCTCTTTGCCCCTGAAAAAGATGAACATGGAAAGGAAATGCTACCCAAAAGCAAAGCCAATTATACTGTACTCTCCAGAATTGAACAAGAAATGTGTGAAAAGGAAATTGTTGAGTTATTGCAAAAGTCCATTATCAGACCCAGTTCTAGTCCCTTTTCTTGCCATGCCATGTATGTTCCAAAAAAGGATGAAAATGGGAATGAAATAGCTGAAAAAAATCTAGTAGTTGACTACCGGCCGCTAAATGCCTTCCTTGAAAGTAATCAGCATCCTCTCCCCAATAAAGACTACATATGGCAAAGAATTCAAGGATGTAATGTTTTTAGTAAATTTGATCTTACCAAGGGTTTTAGGCAGATTAGATTAAAAGAAGAAGATAGACATAAATTTTCATTCTCTGTGCCACAAGGATTATTCGAATGGAATGTTCTTCCTTTTGGTATCAAGATAGCACCCTCCATATTTCAAGGATTCATGGATTGAATTTTTGCACCCTATGCAAAATTCATCGAACCATATATAGATGAAATTCTCATCTTTATCCAAGACCACAAAGCACATATGGAGCATCTTAAGAAATTTCTCTCAATTTGTCAAACTCATGGTCTTTGTTTGAATCCTACTAAATTAAGCTGGTGTACTAAAAGTCTGATTTTTATTGGCACACACATAGAACGCAATGGTAAGTTGTACCCTCAAAACCACCTATTAAAGGCTATTCAAAATGTTGAAGTAAAGGATAAAAGGAGTCTGCAAAGATTTTTGGGTATGGTAAATTACATTGCAAGATATTTCCAAAATGTTGCAACAGCAAGGAAAGAATTGAATAAGCTGCTTCGCAAAAATGCCCCTCCATGGACCACTCAACATAATGAAGCCATTAACAAAATCAAGCAACAATGCCAACAATTACCACATCTTTGTATTCCAAGAAAGGGAAAGAAGATTGTACAAATAGATGCAAGCAATGAGGCATGGGGAGCTATTCTCTTGGAAGTTGTCATAGTTAATGGAAAATCAAGAGAAGAAATTGTCAGGTTTGAATCTGGAGCTTTCAAGGGTTCTGAGTTAAATTATCATTCCACTCATAAAAAAGTTTTGGTTGTTGTAAATGCTTTCAAAAAATTTCAGTTGTTCATCAGTGATCAAAAATTTGTACTTAGAAGTGATTTGCAAAATTTGGCTAGATTCTTTTAAAAGAATCAAAAAATAAAGTTTTTCGAGCTCGCCTTCTTAGATGGGCTCAATTTATTGATATTTTTGAGTTTGAAATAGAACATGTTGAAGGCACCAAGAATGTGTTTGCTGAATTTCTTAGCAAAGAGGGATGTCCAAAAATAGTTAGTCATGTAAACACCCTCAATCAAACTGTTATTACGATTGAAGGTGCCAAGGTTTTGCAACCTAACCTTCATGATACTATTGCAGATAGTCAGTAAGATATTTTGCAGAATCTTCATTACAGAGTCTATGTTGAACCTGGAACATGGGAAGCCTATGCACAAAGACGTTAGATTATTCTTGAAGAAAATGTTCGTGGAAGAAGGGAGGAAGAATACAGAGAAAAAATGTTGCATCATGCTCGAGGTATTAGAAAATCTCATCTTGAACAAAAAGAAGTGCAACAACCAAATTTGGTTACTAAAGTTGAACGTGATCAAACACATGTACTTGATCACATGCATCAAGTCTTCCAGCAATTAGCACAAACCACAAAGGAAGATGAATGTTTGCATAATGAAAGGTATAATGTTCTCCTTCATGAATTCAACCATGTACCAGCTCCAGAATATCATGTTATGATGATTCAGGAGAGAAAAGAAGTTTATACTTTCATTAGTCATGTCCCTTGGGAAGTCAATTGATTTTCAATGATGCAAAAAAATTACCAAGAATAGAGAGATAGGCATTTTGCAGCATCTCGAAGGTTGTTAATAGATTCAGTAATTCAAAAAATGCCTTGCCAACCTGTTGATGATGAGATTAGAATATATCTTCACCACACTGCAACCAGTGCTACAGCCTTTGAATGGCCAGTTCAAATACTTAGCAGTACACACATTCCACACCAATGAAGATGGTTGATATTGGATAATCCTATTGAAGATTTTTTTGAGGTTTGTATCCTCACTCTCATGCTCTCATGCCAGCAGAGGTAAACTTTGGCTATTTGCATAAGCTGATTTTCCATTCTTATATTTCCAATCCCATTAATCAGTTCATTTTTGACAATTATGGCCCAACGCCTGAGCAATGTGACACCATAGAGCTTCGCAATCTCCATCATTTTGTCACCCAAAAAGAATTCAAAGAGAGTCCGTACTCTAACAGAAGCTAAATTGGACTCATTACCACTCATAGAGATACCAGAACCTTCAAACTCTAAGGATATCATTCTTACTGAAAGATTTAGTGAAGATGAAGATCGAGATGATGTATAAGTGTGTCATGTATTGCAGGAACAAAGTCCAAAAGAATTCTTTTCTCCGGATGATTCATTTTTTGATTCTAAAATTTCATTTGTCTGTTTCATGTTTAGACAGTCCCCCTATCAATTTGGTCGAGGACAATCTCTTACTCAAAGTCATCCTTAATGGTTAAATCTAACCCCTATAGACCAAATTCAGCGCCTGGCTATCAAAGCCTCGCAACTAGAATCATGCAAG
Source organism: Cupressus sempervirens (assembly GCA_028749045.1). NCBI lineage: Eukaryota > Viridiplantae > Streptophyta > Pinopsida > Cupressales > Cupressaceae > Cupressus > Cupressus sempervirens. Next base: position 38,531,113 of record CM053788.1, on the reverse strand, counting down.
ACTCAGTTTCTTACCCCTTTTCAGCATCAAAAAGTTTTAGCTGATCTGGTAAAACTTGAGGAAGAACGACAAAAGCTCCTGGAAGAAAATCCTGAGCTTTATGTAAACTCACCAGCTCCCACTGAAGAACAAGAGGATGATCATGAAGTTATTCGGCCAACACATGGGTATGTTTCTCATCCTCTGGTAGAAAATTCATGTCCCTTGATAAGTCAATCAATTTTCAATTATGCAAAAAATTTACCAAGAATAGAGAGATAGGCATTTTGCAGCATCTCGAAGGTTGTTTACAGATTTAGTAATTCAAAAAATGCCTTGCCAACCTGTTGATGATGAGATTAGAATATATCTTTTTGATATTACAAGCTTAACTAATGGGCATTACAAAGCTTCTTAGACTTATGGACTGATTTCACTTAGACTCAACTTGTCTTGAGCATGGAGACTAAAACCCTTATATAGGAGAGGCATCCTCTTGGGCAACTCAAACAAGTTTACAAAAATTCTTACTGAAATCTCTAGTGAAGATGAAGATCAAGATGATATACAAGTGTGTCATGTATTGCAAGAACAAAGTCTAGAAGAATTCTTTTCTCCGGATGATTCATCATCTGATTTTGAAATTTCATTTGTCTATATGGAAAAGTTTTTATTTGAATCTTAACTACCTGCCACACCTTTTTTAAAAATAGTTAATCTGTTAGGTGGTTATTATTTTTAACCACAAATTTGATAAGGGAAAATCCCCTAAAATGACTAAGGGGTATTTTTGAAGGGGATTAACTAAAAAGCCCTATTTTTATATTTTTTGGTTATGGCCTATTTTAAGAAAAAATTTATGTATAAAAGAGAGGGGAGATTTTTGCTTAGCCATTCTGAACATTCCAAAGGAGAGAATTCCAGACATGCCAAAGAGCATTCTAGAGGAGATTTTTCTAAGAAGCCATTCTAGGGGCACTTAGAATACACTTGATGTAATGTAATGATGTTGTGTGTCTATAGTCAAACCTTTTCAAGTGAAGTCTTCCTTACTCTTTAGTAACTAGTCTTGTGCCTTGTGAGCTTTCATACAAGATGGTTCAAGTCAAGATATGTGTAATGACTTTGTGAATGGACTATAGTATGTTGTAAATCAACTTTTAAGAGCATCAATTATACATCAGTCACTCAATTGAGCTAGACCTAGAGACATAGTCCATTCAGATGGATGAACTCCGAAATCAAATCAGTTCTCTCTCATCTATCTTTCTCTCATGCTTATATGTGCTATTAGTTTTACTTAACTATCATTTAAGTTCTATATTTTGCATTGAACTAAATTGAATTTTTTAAGTATGGTTTCATAGAACTCGGTGTTTTAACACATTGCACTAGCACATTGGGATACTCAGTTTCTCTATATTTACCTTTCATCTAGTTCATGTCATTCTTAATGTTTAATGTATTTATAGTTAAACATTAGAAATTAAGTATTTGTACACTTTGATGCAATTTTCACTCAGTATATAATTGCCTAGATTGTAATCAAATCACATATCAAGGATAAATCTCACTTTTTTTGGAATCTTCAAATTCATTTTTCATTTTTCTTAAAAAAAAGTAGGTTGGTCAAAAATTCAACCAATGCTACCATGAATTTGTCAAAATTTCAACCAAACTTGTTCAAGTTTTTGACCAACTCATCGACCAAGATGTCATTGTGGGTTTGGCATCCTGGTCAATCAAGGATCACAATTGCTCAAAATTTCAAACAAACTTAGTCAAATTTTTTGCCAATGTATTAACACTATTTCTCATTGACAAGGATGACATTTTGGACCAAATTTTGCGTTGATATTTTGACACTAAGAGGATTTGGTCAAAATTTAGATGATAAAAATTGCGACAAAACTATTGGTCAAAAATTTGACCAATTTTGGTCAAAAATGAGTCAAAATGTACTTTGTTCTTGCTACTCTTGTTGGTGGTCATCCAACTCTTGTCTCTAAGCCCACATCATCTCTAGGTTGGCCTCACACCTTCTTCTTGGGCTCTTTTAAACCTTCATCCACCATCACTGGGGAGGCTAGGACTGAGGATAGTGAATCCTCCATACATGGAAGGGAAACCATCAAGGTACCCTATGGAGATGAACAACTCATCCATGTTTCTATATGTATGTCTGCCTTTTGCATGTGTTTTTTTTATTAAAAAAGTGGATCTTTTGGGTTCTTTATGGAAGGAGACCAAGGATCCCTCCCCACCATAATATCCACTCAAAATTCACCATCCTCCAAATCTTCTCTAGTCTCTTCTATGTTTTTCTCCATTGTGGGTCAACTCTTCCCTAGATGCTTTGTCATTATGGTCTCCACCATATGGGTGGTTTGTATTTCATTTTCTTTCACTAAGGGGAGGTTGGGATATGGCCCATCCCTAAGGAGCACCCCTAGAAATCTTCTCATGCACTCCCTTCCTTGATAACTTCCTTCCCATTGTCACTAATCTGGACCATTCCTAAGGAACCTCCCTGGGCATCTTTTGATGTACTCCCTTCCTAAGAAGCTTCCTTCTCTTTGTTAGTTTATCCCTTATTTACCTAGGGTTTATATTTTGTGACCACATGGCCATATTTCCTACACTTTTGGTGGTATAGATCAGCAATTTCATAATTGATAACTTGCCTCCAAGTCCCTCAATTTAGATTTTAAGGCAATACTACTTGGAAGGGTATTATTCACCACCACATTCACACAAAGCCTGGGAAAACCTAACTAGGACTTATGAAGGGTGACCACATCCACTTTAATGAAGTGACCAACGGAATGCCCAATCCATTTAAAAAAATTCTCATCTAAAAACTCAAAAGGTAGACTAGATAGTTTAATCCAGACCAAGGCCATCCATTGAAGATCAACACTAGAGTTAAAGCTAGGTTTCTATTTGGCTAAAACCGGGTTATGTTTGCCAAGTCTCCACATTCTTGCCAAGACCTAGCATCTATCATCCTCATTAGAAAACTTGAATAGGAACAGAGCTCCAATCATGGCCACAACCTCAACAGAACCCTTTAGTTTCCATCTATTAGACACTCATTTTCTCACCATGTCAATGGTAGGTCTAAAAGATAAAAACCTAACAACCAAGCATAGAGAAAAGCCTTTCATGATATTGTCAATGATCAAATTTGGAAGAGAATTTTTGGCCTAGTATCCCCATGGGATGTAAATGGAATATCCCTAGGTAAGGGTTACATTTTTGAATGTCCCATCAACACTCCTTTCTAGTTCTTCTATGGGAACATCATTTATGCATCTTTCTCTAGACTTCTTGGGCCTAGTATTCTAAAGAAAAGTCAAATCTTCTGGTAGCTCAGGGGACCCCTCAAAAGTCAACCTTCTATGTAAGAATTTTCCTTAGGGTAGAATTCACCCAAGATCAAGGAGCACAAGAACAAGCACACATTAGACCAAGAGTATGATCAATATGAAAATGCTTTCTATTATCAGAAGCATGTATATACACACTAGGAGAGCCTGTATGTAAAGGCCTCTAAGATGTATCTAGAATGTGTCTATAAAGAACTAGGAGATAAGCATGACAACTAAGCACGTATCTTCTACAATAAGAAGATAAGCACAATGAGGTGTTTAGAATGTTGTAGACACCATGTGCTCAAATAATGTGCTAACTCCTAAGTGTAGACAACATGTGCATAATTAGAGTGCAAACTCATGTGTCATCAACATGACAACTCACAAGAGTGCACATACTCCTAGGTGAGTAATAAATAAATAATAAAATATATGCATTAACCTAAGTAAACTTAAGTAAGTGTAGATAATAAATACTTATTTACACCAACACCCCCCCTTAAGTGCAACTAAGGGGAATGCCCTTAATCTTACATGATCTAGGATGAAATGCAAAATGGGTCTCATCTACTAGGCCACATTAGGTATCCATGTACATAATGATATGCAATCTCTCATAAAGCAGAGAAAGAGGGAAAACCTCATGGGAAAAACCCTCCACCAAAAAAAAGAGATGAAAAACACACATGATGTATGGATGGATGGAGTAATCAAGGCCCCCCCATTATGACATACATCAAATATATATAATAGAGAATTAGGAGAAGGACAAAACCCCAAAGAGAAAAAAGTGCCCCCCAAAAAAGGAGAAGAAGAAGACAAGGTAGTCCCCCCCCTAAAGGTAGTGAGCTGATTAGTGAGAAATGCTCTAATGTAGAAGCTAATCCATGGCTTTTGTGTAATGTTCCTCCCCTTTGGAAGAAACAATAGCAAAGGTACAAGTGAGATGCTTCCCCTATGTGTGGAAAGAATCTCAATGATAAAAGGTATCTCAGAAACCTGTTCAAGTGTCCCTATGTCAATGTTGATGGTTGCTCCCTCCAAGAGTGCTGAAAGGAAAATGTGCACATTGAGCAAGGATCCATGTAAAACCTTTCTCAAAGAACCAAAAATCTCCTAAAATGATAAAGAGACCTCCTACAACCATTGTACATAAGTATCTGCAATCATATCAGTGTGTAAAGACTGATCATGTAGAGAATGGACATAAGGGTCAGAGTGGGCCCTCGCAAAAACTATAGAAGGATCATCCTCATCAAAGAGTAACTAAATATCATCAAATAATTCCTCCAAATCTATTGTGTGTGATGAAAAACAACCCTAAAATGTCAGTCAAGAAGTCATCACCTGAGGCTAGAACTGGAAGACATAGTGTACCCTGTTGTGTTGAAGTACATGAATCTATCACTATGGTAATAGATGAAGAATTATCCTCAAGGAGAAGATGAATATCATCAATATTTTCTCCCACATATTCAATGTGAGACTCCATGAACAGGCATGTAAGAGCAAGAAGGAAGTTGTTGCATGAAGGTAAAGTAGGAAGACATTAAGGGTCCTATTGCACTGAATCTGAAGCATCTATGGCTAGAACTGAATTAGTAGAATAAATAGGAGAATCAAGAGGTGAGATCTCAATTAGAGTTGAAGGTACCATAACTAGAGTGATTGGATGTGGAATGTCCTCTAGAAATGGAGGAACACATGGATCTCCATATGCTTCCCAAAGAGCCATCCAAACATCATGAGAAAAACTTGCCATAAGAAGAGGAGCAAAGGATTCCTTACTCATACTATTATACATAAAGCCAAGAAGCTTAGAAAGATATTTGAACGAAGGTAGTATCTTCAAGCAAAGAGAAGGAATCACTTCCTGATGTTCTCTTAGATGATCAAGCATCAAAGCACTCCATTTCTAATAGTTCCTCGGTGTCAACTTTGGTCTTATACCAAACTGGCATATGTGACAAGCCTCCATGAGATCAATGAATGTATGCACCCTCCAAAATACATAAATAATCAATCAACACCCCCAATGTATGATATGGCACTTAGTGTAATAGCCACATGTCAATTTAGGGCCTATTTTTGAAAGTAGTATTTCTTTCCACAGAACCTATAATCTAATTGTAGATCTAGAAAGTAGACAAAAAAAAATGCACTTACAAAAAGAATAGAACTTTATTTGGAGTCTAGATGAGCCTATACCAAGCATTTGAAGTGACAAAAATATGCATTTGCAACTCATTGAGGATAGAGATCTCAAACCACCTACACCAATGTGTAGGTCATGAAATTCTACCCCAAAACAAAACAAAATTGCTCACAAAAAGGAGTCCATATGAGGAAGATATAGTTGTTTGAAAATCATTGATGTTATTATTTTTCCTCAATCACCATTGTGCCTCCAAAAATCAAAAGGCTCTAGATTTTGTCTCAAATGTCTGATTTGGATGAAACAAAATTTGATTTGGGGGTTTTTTGACCTTTTGAATATGATGCAAATATCTAATTTGCACCAACAAGCTTCAATCTTCACCTTAAAAAATCTCTCCTATAGGCCTGGTGGCCAATTTTTCCAAAAAAAATAATGCAAATCTATAAAAAAAAAATTTGCAGAGAGGCAAATGAAAAAATGTAGATCTAAAAATTAAATGTACATATCTGAAATGATCATACCAATTTCACAAATCGCCTCTTCGAGTTGCCAGTTTCCAAAAAAAATTTACCTCAATTTTGACTATTGCCCAACATAGGTGAATTTATAGTCAATTTACCAAATCAATGCACCAGACACAGTGGTGAGGTATGCTTTGGCTCTAGATGCTGCCAATTTCTATAGATTCTCTAGATCTTTGGATTGAAGGTGTTGAAGCAACAATGGTCTTGAACAACTATATGTAGAGAATCTCCCCAAGAGCTCTGATACCATGTAAGAATTTTTCTTAGGGAAAAATTCACCCAAGATCAAGGAGCACAAGCACAAGCACACAATAGACCAAGAGTATGATCAATATAAAAATACTTTCTATTATCAAAAGCATGTACATACACACTAGGAGAGCATATATATATAGGCCTCTAAAATGTATCTAGAATGTGTCTATAAAGAACTAGGAGATAAGCATGACAACTAAGCACATATCTTCCACAATAAGAAGATAAGCACAATGAGGTGTCTAAAATGTTGTAGACACCATGTGCTCAAATAATGTGCTAACTCCTAATTCTATACAACATGTGCATAATTAGAGTGCAAACTCCTGTGTTGTCAACATGACAACTCACAAGAGCATGCATATTCCTAGGTGAGTAATAAATAAATAATAAATTATATGCACTAACTTAAGTAAACTTAAGTATAAATAATAAATACTTCTTTACACCAACATTCCATCTCCCAAAATCCCCCCATCATCCAAGTGTACCCCCTTGGAGATAACCAGGGATAACTTCAAGAAACCCCTCCTAAAAAAAAGCCTAAAATGCTAGCGAATCCAACATTTTGTGGGCGAAAAAAATTTAATGTTGAGGGCAATTTTTTGTTCCATATAGGGAAATAAATTATTATTTTGGAAAAAAATTTCTTACCTTAGCAAAAATCATTTTAAATGTGGTGAATTAATGTTTTTCTTGCTAATGGATAAATAAATGATGGCTATTGTTTCCCTTGCCAAAAATGAATTAATAATGTCAGAGGTGAATCACTTATTTTGTAGAAAAATGAATAATAATGGTCTTGGCTAATCTTTAGTGGTAAACTAAAAAAAAATTTAATCTAAAAGAAAAGTTGCACATGCATTGGCTAATGACTATACTGACTACTGAATAGTCACTTCAACTTGTGTACTATCTTAGGTCTATTATTAATAATGTCATTACGTTAGTGTCACCATTACCAAGTCGGCTACTATCACTTTTGTATTGTTAATACAATAGTTTTATTGACCATTGATTAATTAGAGATCAATGATAGAAGATGCATTTAGGAGCCAGTCACTTGAAAAGACCTAGAGTCACATGAAATTCTTGGGAATGGAGACAATTGGAAATTTTTGCACAGAAATAATTAATTGAAATGTACTTAATGTAGTGAACATCACATCAAGATTAAAATCATAAATGTGGTAGTGAAAATTATAGATATTACATTCCATTTACAGCCACCTTGATAGGCACTTTCGACTGTCTAACATTAATGCGAGTAAATTTCACACACTTGAAAATTAATAGGAATATGAAAAAATAAGATATGAAAGATCACAAACGCCAAAAAATTTATGCAGTTTCCGTTAAATAGACTCTTCAATTCCTCTTTCATTATCATTTCTCAAATTCTTGAATCTAAATTCAGTTTGCAGAGTTTCTTAGTCATGGATACACCAATTCACCTAAAATGGACTATAATGGCTCTACAAAAGCCCTTTTTGGGCATGATACCTAATGATGTCCTAGCCGTGGTTTTCAAGGAAGATGCCCAAGGTCCTTTTATTTTCCATGCTTTATTCATGGTCCTCGGCCTTGAATTCTTAAGAAATGATAAGAGGTACCATGTATCCATAGATATTACCTTGCGCTTCCTCGCATCTCTTCTCAACCTTGGAGGCAATCAAGTGGGCATTCTAATGCTTTTGCATAACATTTTTAAGGAAACATTTTTAGAAGACAATGTCAAAATTCTTGTATTGGTTCAAGCAGGTACCAAGGCCAAGCATTGGCATCCCTTTTGTAGGCATAGCATACAAGTGTTGGGAGCAAGGCATAGGGAGTATTGTACAGAAGCATCCCTTCCTGCCTGGCATGAATGAATGGCAATTGACTCACCATTGGAAGTGGGCATGGCTTGGAAGGGATTTTCTACAGAAGTGGTTGTCATTGGATGACATCAGCGAGACTGACTTCACATGGTTGGATGAGTTCAACAACATCATCTTCTCTAATAGATCCCTCAAGGAGGGACTTGAAGACTTTTATGATTGAAGGCTTCAAGCCCTCGGCCCCTCAGCCCACTGATGCTTCCAACCTCCCTATTCCCTATTTCCTAAATCTTGTTTCCTTGACCCTTGCCCTTTGGGCAAAAAAATATTTTTAAGATATTTGTTTTTTCTTTGAATTGGGTCTTTCCCTTTTAATGTAAATTATAAAATAGTAAAACAAGGCTGATTTAATCAGCTATTTTGAATATCTATGCTATGAATCAGTATTATGTACATTGTACACTCTAAAATATTAACAATAAAAATAATAGTATTTGGCTTCTCAAATCGTTGTTCCTGTTAGTCTACAAGTTTGTTTTTGGCATCTCAATGCACTGTTGAAATGTTAGTATATGACTCTATTATAAAAAATTAATTGTTAATAGTTATAAAGTTAGAAACAAAAAAAGGGTTTCAACAATCCCTTTATGTTTTCATATTTGATTAACAATTTATAGTAAAAAATTTTCAGCTGAAAATTATCCAATGAAAATTTATAAATGTGTAATATGTATATGTATGTCATTTAAATTTCAAAACCTATAAAATTCGATAATATATGAACGCAAGGGCCAGGGCCATGCAAGTTATTAGTTATTAGTTATAATAGTTTTAACTATTATTAATTTATTTTAAAATATTAAATAAATTTTTCAAAAGTTTGATAAAGTTAAATTTATGATACATGATACATCATGAATTGTGAATCATAAATCCTGAATCATGATCAATGATCATGCAATTTAAGTTGTATAGATAAAATTGAAATTTGATTTGAAAATAAAAAGTTTAAATTATAACTTATATATAAATGTTCATATAAAATATTGAATATTAATTTATTTATTCATTTCTTCCTATTTTGAAATGTAAAATTATTTAAATAGCATGATCATCATAATACTTTTAACTTTTTATCATATTTTGAATTAAATAAAAATTGTCATGGTTATTTAAATTTAAATTATCACTTATTATTATCAAGTTGAAGCAATTTAGAAAATATTTATTATAATCTAAATCAATTTTAATTAAGTAAAACTGCTACAATTATTAAATCAAGTTATCATTATCAAGCAATTAATGATCGATGAATGATAATTGATTACAATTTACAAATTATAATTTTATATTTTTGACAATTTGATGTTTCATTAATTTTACTTATTTAATTTTATTCATCCAAATCATGGATTTTGAAAATTTTCAAGAACTTCAAATAATTGGTATGTTTGCAACTAGTTACTACACTTTGTGATTTAAGTTTTAATTTGCATTGTGCAACAATAAGATAGGGGAGAGGAACCAATAGCCGTGAGGGCTAACTTCGTAAACATGTAGCCGCTACATGGGATATCGTAAGACCATTTTTTTTTAGAAATGTAAAATGAACATTGAACTACCTACAAGCTACAACTAAGGTTTGAAGCTGCGACTCATCACACAACTCGTTAAAATAGTGCACCTAGTGAGATGTGTCCAAAAAATAACTTTTTAAACATTAGACCAAAGTTTAATATAAAAATATCTAATAATTAAATTTAAAATTATTATTTGTTGTTAATAGAATATTGTATAGCTATATGAAACATAACATATATATGTAACTTAAATGGACCAAATAGTTATTATTAATCACAAATATTTGTTAACTATAATGTTTATATATAACACAAAATGACAAATTCTTCAGCAAAAATAAATAAATTTTTTTTAATTAAAATAACACATTATTATATAAAATACAACCTATAATCAACACAAAGGGACCATTAGTTGAACACTAAAAGTTTTTGACAATTCCACACATTTTGTAAGAAAATACAAAACATTTATTAGTATTCACCTTTTATATTTGTGAGACGTATTATTGATATGATTTACTTATGTATATACATTGCTACCCCAATAGTTGTACACATAAGAGTAGTATTTGTACACTAAGATATCATTGTTTATTTAATTGAGCATATTATGTTTTGTGACACACATATATAAAATAGCTATGATATTTTTATTTTTATTTGAAACAAAAAGTTATTTATTTCACTCATTAATGAACTCATATATTTATTTTTTCTATAACATTTATAAGTTTTCATGTGTTTCAGTATCGGCATATTTTTATCAACATTTGTATTTTTTATATGTACAAATAGTTCAATTAATTACAATATATAGTATAATAGTAAAAATGTGTTAGAAGATTGGACTCTATGTTCACAATAGGGTGATCATAATTTAAATAATTATTATTACTTATGTAAAAGGTTTAATGATTCATAATTTTATCTAGACAGTTCAATGAACGATAGATCAACGACCGCGGCTCTATTTTGGGCCAAATCTTAAAAGATTAAAGTTAAATTCTATTTCTACTTGAAATCGAGACACATGTAGACAAAGATTCTATGTTATAGTTATGTACGACTCCCAACTCTAGCCATTGATTAAAAGGAAGATCGATAGCCCGAGATGAATTTCAGACCAATTTGGGGAATATATTTCCATGTGCCTAGATTCATCCGAAATCATGACACATGTCTAATCATTGTAAGGCTCGATTAAGTGTCAGGACTTGGTCAATATTAATAATTATTATGTTTAGTCTTTTAAAAAAATTATTACGTAATCCCAACTCAGCAATGCCGCGATTGTTAAGTAAAAGACAGATCAACAGCCTGAGATGAATTTTGGATAAATTTTGAAAATGTTATCGCTATTGTCAAGAGTCATCCAGAATTGTGACACTTATCCTTAACAAGTGTCATGATTGTGGATGACTCTTGACAACAAGGATAGCATTCCACAAATTGACTTGAAAATATATCATTTACTAAGTTTGATTTTTATTTATTAATTTATTTAAAATGAACAAATTTAAAAATTCAAATGTATATTAATGTAATAAATTTTTACTTTTTATTATTATAGTTATGTACATTATTGAGTATTTATGTCATTTACATGTATATTGTACATAGTATTAGTAAAGTACCTAAAACCATTAATTACTTAATACATACATTTTAACTTTTAACTATTAACCTTTTATGTTTTTAGAGTATAAAGTTCAGAGTTCTCTAAGTTGAGAGTTCGATATGATAGAGTTTTCAAATTCCAATTTTTCAAAAATTGACTAACTTCCATTTTGTGTTCTAAAGACTAAAAGTGTAAAACTTGAGTATCACAGGACAACACCAATTATTTGAGTATCTGCTAGCACCAGTATTGTCAAATTTTGATTCTTGATTCTAGGTATTTAAATTATTTTTTAAAAATCAGTGCAATTTGCAACAATAGAAATCTTGATTCTTATTTTCTTAGGTTTACACTTTACAATTTTTTTTAATAGGGCTTGAAGAAGAATTTTGTGTAATAACCAGTAGCAGGCATGGGCAAAACAAAGTCAAAAAGCTCCAATACGAGTGCAAGCATAAATGAAAAGAAAGATATTATAGAACTCAGGCAAGTGCTACAAACCCCATGTTTTACTGATGAATGTCATGATATTTTTTATCATGTTATCCATGGAGATTTTGGAATCATGGAAATTAGGCATTCATTGTTTAATAAATGGAAAGATCCACAAATAGGGAGAAATTATTACAAATATAACAATAGTATTTGTGCACATACAAATAAACTAGTTGTTTTGGTTATTGGATTAGTGAACCTTGTTGTACCTAAAGTATTCCCTTTCCCTAAAACTGTAATGCTATGCACTCAGAATTATGATGAAAATAGAAAGGCAATTGTGAACCAAAACACTTAGGAAGAAATTTTATTCATAACTAAGAGTGAATTTTTCACTCTGTTAGACCTAGGACTAAGGTTTAAACCATAAATCTTTAATGAGCACATTGACTTTGATAAACTAGTACAAGCTTATGACAAACTAGAAAGAGTTTTTCAAGATTCATATATTAAGGGTTTAATAAACTTAGAGTCATCTACTAGTGTTACTGTTACACTAGACATAGACCATAAGCCTCCTTATCAATATGATAATTTTGTGTCATGGGTTCAAAATACTATTTATTTGTTATATTTTATCTGGGATTAGATAGTAACAAGGAAGTGGGGGCTAGTGTTCTTGAAATGATTTATAATATCCATTGTCAAGGTTAGTCGGTTGAGAAGGTAGATGTAAAATATAATTTTTTTGAGCACATTGTTGAATCTATGCAACAATAATTACTAATGATTAAGCAAAGTACAACTACATGCAAGACGGATATTTAGGTTCACAAGTTACTTGTGTTACCTTCTTTTAGCAAAGCATCACCCAATATTTGAGACAAAGAATAACAAGCTTGATATTAAGGTCTATAAGTTTGATGAGAAAACCTAGAAGAAATTAGACTCCAAGTCCATTATATGAGTGGACACATAAGATGAGGATGACTACTAACGATACTAACTACAAGCATTTTGTAGACTTCTTTTTGGAACCTATTTACCAAAAAAACATAGGCACTTTGATGCCTAGATTGCCTATGTCTTGTAAAGATTGCATTCAATTGGGAAGTCAAATTCAATTGGCTAACTGGCTCTTCATGGAAGAGTACACTATCTTAAGGTTTTACGGTTTGGTAGTTGAACTGTGCAAACTTCCAATGCATGTTACAGAAAGGGTTTTTCCACTAGAATATGTATGGCAGATGGAGAGCACAGATGAACTTTTAACTAGACAACAAAAGAAAATGATATTTCCTTCCTTGCCTTTCACAATTGGAGGCCTCACATTTGAGAGAAAGGCTTTAAAAGTGGCAAATGCATTGGTAATTTTTTTCGGCTTTGATTTTGTCAATGTCTGGAATTATGTCCACTAAACATAATAAAAATAAGACTTATTTCTTATGGGAACTTTGCAAGAAAATATCAACATCTAAAGATGCCATTGATAGAAAAGTTTAAAAACAAGGATTTAAGGGATGAGGTTAAGAAAGAGATGGAGAAACATGTAACAGAGAATAATATTTCAATGCAAGAATTGTCATCCCAAATTATGACATTGCACATATCAGAGTCACACAAATCAAAGTTTCTGACATACTTAAGTTTCTACAAGGAAGCATCTCAACCTTCTAAGAGGTATATGTTGAAAGCAATTAAAGAGGCATGCACATCTCAATTTTGGTGTCAAACTAAGATGACTGATTTTTTGAAAATGAGGCAAAATTTGGGTGAACCAAAAACATTAGTAGGTCTTGAGGAAATTGAGGAAGATGAAATTTTCAGCAATTATTGGAATAAAGAGTATCCAATTTTACTATATGATTTTGACAGTTGTAGTGACAGTGATATTCAAAGATAGGAGGACTTTGAGCCTAATGGAGACATTCAAGGTATTAAGGATTCTTGGTCAACCAGGGGTAGATATTTTGTTAATCTTCAAATGAGTGATTCTATTAAAAAAATGTATAATAAAGGGGAAACTATAATACAAAAAATGGGTTATGCAGGTATATGGCCCCTGCATAACCCATTGGTGCAAGTGGTGAAGGGATTTGGAATCTAGTTCCAGTACTAGACCCACCCAAAAGAGTAAGTAAACCAATCATTGGACTCTTTGATGAGATTGAAGATGATTCATTTAGAAAAGAAAAAAAGCATTATAATTTTTCTTCTAAAGGTTTTCCCAACACATTATTTGTTAAATCTTCAAATCCAATTATAATTGATCCCACTAGCACTAGCACTGGCACTAGCATAGATGAACCTTGTGCAAAAAAGTAAAAAATTATGATAATTACAACACGAGCAATGTCACCGATTACTTCATCAATGTATGCACCAATAGCTTCTATACAAAACCCTAAAAGTAGTCCTAAAATGCTAGGATTTGGAATGGATAATCTTCAGTAAGTTGGCAATCCTCAAAATACAATTACAGGTGGAGTAAGTTTAACTGAAGTTGGAGGAACATACAACAATAGAATTGATAATTCACCTTTCAAATGCTCAATTATGTCAGAAAACTCATATTTTAGTTTGAAGGAGTATGCATCAAAGTTTGATCAAACAAGCAAAAGAAATAGGCAAATTATAAAGACTTTGAAAAGTGATGTGGTTGCTAAATGTTAAGGATCTACTAATAGTATATTTACAACATATGATCCAAACACTAAAATAATAAACCTTGTGGTTGGTATGCCCCTGGCTAGAGATAATAATCCACCAGAAAATGTAATAAATCATAACAATGTAAAAGTTACCAATCTTCAAATGGATTTCTCAAAAGTGAAAAATATTGACAAAATCAATATATCAAAAGAGAGTAACAAAATGGTCTACTCTACACTTCTGAAAGTGGAAAGGGAAAACAAAATGCTTACAAAGAAAATAGACAAGTTCTAAGCAGACCTTGATAATGTGAAGACCAAGGAGAAACCTACAAACAATAGGTTCAAAGAATTGTAAAACAACATAAAGAATTATTCTCCTACAGAAGCAATTGTCTAGCAAGAAAAGATGAATGAACAATTGAAAACTTTGACTAAAGAATTGGATGAGTGCAAAAAAAGAATTCAGCATGAAAAAACCTCTACTACACAGTTGTTCATGTCTATAGAGAGTAGTACACAGGTCAACAATAAATTAAAAATTGGCCTCAACTCTGTTGTCAAGAAAAATAATAATTTGAAGATTGAATTGGAGAATGAAAAGAAAAAAGAAAAGTCTAAGGCAAGGATAATTGATAATTTGCAGAAGGAATTGGGGAATGAGAAGAAAAAAAAGGAGTCTAGTGCAAACACAATCCATAATTTGAAGAACAATTGGAGAATATGAAGGAAAAAGAGGAGGCAACTACAAAAATAATCTTTGATTTGAAGAAGGAATTGGAGAATGCGAAGAAAACAGAGTCTAGTGCTACTGCAAATAGTAACACAATCCACCATATGAAGAAGGAGTTGGAGAATGCAAAGAAAAAAGAGGAGTCAACTGCAAAAAAAATCTTGGATTTGAAGAAGGAATTGGAGAACATGAAGAAAGAGGAGTCAACTCAAACACTCCATGATTTGAAAAAGGAATTGGACAATGGGAAGAAAAAAGAGGAGTCCACTATGAAGACAATCCATGATTTGAAAAGGGAACTCAATGATGAAAAGAAAAAAGAGGTAACTACTACAAAGATGATCCAAGATTTGAAGAAGAAATTGGAGGATGAGAGGATGAGAGGAAGAGAGTAACCAATTGGCAAGGGCAACTAGAGGAAATACAGAAAAAGAGTGATATAGAGATGTCTAAAATGAAGAAAAAGATAGAGAATTTAATTGCAAAAAATATAACGACATCTTTCAAAGACCATCATGTCAAGGATACTATAATAAAGATAGGTAAGCTTATCAAACAAGAAAATTGGGACAAAATAATGAAGAACAGTGATAGTTTGTTTAAATGGATTGATTTAAATAGCAATCTCAGTCTTGCCTTTGAAAATATATAAAAAGATGTTGAGGGTAAAAGAAGTATCTTCACCAATTCCCTAAAAAATCTTGCTAAATAAATTTTGAATGAAGTACTAAGATCCAGTGACAAGGATTTTTCAATCCAAGGAATAAACAACCACTTGGATGTCTCTGTAATGACCTTTTTTGTCTATCACAATTGTGAACAAGTAATGGAAATAGATGAAGCTCTCAAATTTTCTTCTAGAGACTTGATGAAGATGAATCATAGCATACTAAACTTGTAAATGTTGGATTACCAAATCTAGCTTACTCGTACAAAAAATTGATTGGAAAAGAAGATTACATGAAAAAGTTGCACAACACCATGAATTCTGATTTAGGCAACTTTTCTCAGGAAACCACTCCAGAAAGAATTGCAAGTTGCATCAAACCACTATCAACAATGAATACAGTTATAGATAAATTTCTTGATTCATGTAAAAGTATCTCTTCAAAGTATTCATTGTTGATGAGGTTACAACTATTTAGCTACAACCTCAAAAAAATAGAGCTTTCAAATGATGCAGAGCAGAGTGCCCTAAAGAACATCATTAGAGTTAGGTCACCTTCTCAAATCATTATTGTTGTTGTCAGTGGCAATCATAGCTAATAGCACTAAGGAGTAACAACTTAGTTAGTGATAGTACTATAATCATTTTGTTACTTGTTGCTCTTTAATTTTAAATTTTGGATTTAATTTCAACTTTGTTTAATATTAATTGTTATAGGAATCAAGAGCCAACATATCAGGATACTTGGATAGCCAAGCATTGGAATACTATTACTATACAGAGCAGATGGAAAAAAATTTCCTACTCCTACTTGAAAAAATTGTATAATTGGTAATGTGGAAAATTGGCAATGTGATTGTACACGCATAATGTATTATGTAGTAGTAATTTGATTATATATACAATTACAAACTAACCTATAGCTATTGTTGCTCCCTTGTATCTATAAAAGAGAATTCAAGGTCATTTGACATTGAGTCATTTGCAAAGGGTTGTAAATGTTTGTAAATGTTAAATGTATTATGTTATAGGCTGATTTATAATTATTAATTATAATACAATTTTTTTTAAATAAATATTATTTTGTTAAATTCTTTACGTTACAATTTCTTAAAGAAACTAGAATCGATGAGAATCTAAAAGTAAAAATGTCCAAAAACTAGAATGAATGAAAATCTCAAGTTCAACATGTATTATTGTATTAAAGTTAATCAAGTTTCAACATTTTTTAAAAATACAATCAATGAAAATATCAACATGTTTAAAAATAAAATCAATGAAAATCTCAACATGCGTAGACTCTAAAAGTAAAAACTAGTTTCAATAAAAATCTCAACAAATAAGTTTGTAACATCAACATGTTTAAAAAAAATTAAGCAGCTATAAAAGGATAGTGAATGAAGGCTATAAATTAACTTCTACAAACATAATTAATTAGTAGATAGAATCTTAGATCAGAGCTACTAGCCTACTACTTGACTCATGCAGAAGTTAGAACTTGAAGTTGAGAAGCTGCTATAGTAGCCACTCCGCTTGGACTAGCTTAGCATCACTATCATCAGAATCCTCCTCATTTATGCATATAATATTTCATTGTTCATTATATTTTCTTTAGATTCACTATCAGTGTCAGTATGCATGCCAAAGTCAACATCATCTTCATTGCTTCCAATAGCAAGACATGAACCACTACCA
Source organism: Cupressus sempervirens (assembly GCA_028749045.1). Lineage (NCBI taxonomy): Eukaryota > Viridiplantae > Streptophyta > Pinopsida > Cupressales > Cupressaceae > Cupressus > Cupressus sempervirens. The sequence goes on along the minus strand of CM053788.1, from coordinate 38,513,621 downwards.
CCACCACTGCCACTTGGGTTTGAAATGTTGGCCATCCCTCTTCTTCCACATTTGTTTCTCCAAATGTTGAGAGCTTTTTCATAAAGTAAACTATCTACCTCATACCTAGAATTATAGAGCCTCAAACAACTATCCAATTTTTTGTCTAATTTGTTTCTAAACTTTGACTTCAGGAAGCCCAAAGTATTGAAAACTCTCTCATCCTCCACTAAACCCAATATCATTTTCAAACATAAATTGGCAAGCTTGAAATATTCTAGTATTGACTCTCTCAATTGATTGCTCTCACCAAGGTTTTTCCAAAGCTTTGTTACTACTCCCTCTTCATTTGGATTCTCCATAAGATCATATTGTTCCCTCATTATGTTTGCAAAAGAATATGATTGATCTCTAAGTCAAGATTTATCTAAAATTCTATTTATAGTTACTCTATTGATTTTTTTAGGTTCACAAAAATTTTAAATCAAATTCGTCATCCTTCTTCAAAAATTAGTCGGACAATTTAGAGACCAATATTGAGAAAAAAGAACAGACATTACTTCAAGCAGTTCTTCTAGAGGGAATTTGAATCTAATTTCTGACAAAATATTGTAGCAAACTCACTTGATAGAGTCAAGCATAGAGTCTGTGAGCTTCTTGAAATCTTCACTTGTAGCATGTGAAAATACCTTCTCTACTTCTGATTCTACTTCACAACCTACTTCATTAGGGTTAGAGTCAATGTTGACAAGGGCATAGTACTGCATTGGTATGTCAACTCCACGTACCTTGGCACATACCTCATCATTTGCACCAATATGTAAAAAAAATTTAGGATTGTTCAAATCTATGATTTCTATCCACTTTGTAAACTTTGATTCATCTAATGGTAGTAATCGATACAGAGCATCTAGGCTACTACATGTTATTTTACATAGCTTATTATATTATGCAATGTACATGGCTCTTCTTTGAACCTTTTTTATAATATTTCTCATGTCTTGTACCATGTAGAGAATAGCTGCTAAAGTTAAGAGTATCTTAGCATTAGTTAGAGTTGAATATAGCCGAGGGAATATGTCTTGCATAGAGTTGATAAGTCCAAGAAATGATGGATATTCAAAGAATACTCAATGTGCCAGTCCATCCAAAGAGATACATCTAGTATCATTTTCTTTAAGAAGCTTCCTCCCATCAATAAGTCCTTGAGAAAAGTGTTGAAATTCCCATACTAGTTTTGGACTTTGACAAAAGTATTGGTAAATCTCTTTGATTATAGATTCCACTTTAATTACACAACCAAAATTGGTGAAAATTCCAAAAGCTAGATTCATTTGATGGTCATGCAATGAATGGGAATAACGTAGGGTGCCAAATCATTCTTGATCTTTTTGCAAAGACCGCCTTTATGACCTTGCATAATCGAAGCTCCATTTGCTCCGACACACACCAAATTTTTGGTAATCTCCATGTTATCCAGACCTCCACATTCAATTAGAGTACTCTTTAACAAATCATATAAATTTTTAGTTGTTGTACTACAATTTAATTTAGCAATAGATAGTAGAAAGGGTTGATGCCAAAGATCATTTACAATATAAACATGCATGCACAACCAAGAAGTATTATCAATTGTTGTAACTTCATTTAGAGACAATGCAATGAAATTTGAGTGTTTTGTTTTTTCCTTCATATCTTCTTTTTCAACCTGTGCAAGACAACTAGCCCATTCCCACCCGTTGTTTACTAACCAGTGACTGTTCAGATAGTTTCAAACTTTAAAAAAGTGCAATAAGTTGGTAATTGAAGGGTATCTACTCAAAACATAAAAGACCACACTTAATTGAACTACTTTTCCCATATTTTGCACTTCCATTGCTTTCCCAATGGAACCTTTTACTGTAGAATGATTCTCCCATAATTACTTGTGTAAATCATATATTTTGGCATTCCTTTTTGTAAACTTTACCAACATGTTTTTCTATGGTATCAAGTTTAAGCTATAGCCTCTTCTCCTTCTTTCTTATCTCTATGCAAATTTTACATCTACATTCTATAGGAGGCTCACCATCAATTGGATTGTCCACTAGTTTAATGAACCATTACTTTTCAACCCATTCTAATTGAAAATTCCTTTTTGACAGATCCTTGCAAGATTGATTTTTTTTTTATTCCCCTTTTGTGCATGAACATGATTTATGGAATCACTTTTGGTTTTGTCACCCAACTGGTCATTAACTGACTCCAAGTCTATAATATTAGTTTATGACTCCCTACTAAGGGGAAGTACCTCCAAATCATGTTCAAGTTTGTACTCAACTGAGATATCAGGTTCACCAACTTCAACTTCTTCAATTTGGTCTCTAACTTGTGATGAATCTCCTTTTTCAATAAGCACTAGAGATCTAACTTGCTAATCTTGTAGGTTGCTAATATTTCCACCACTAAAATATGTGGATATGGTTCTACATTTTGGTAATAGTGGCCTCTCTTGGCTTTTATGGATCCTACTAGAACCCCTCTTGTTTGACATTACAAATTGATAAAGGCTGCAAAAAATAAATCAACTTAGTTGTTGAACAAAAGACTCAAATAGTGACTAGTCAAAGACTGTGAATAGTGACAGTAGACTACTTAGACTAAATATAATAATAATAATATGATTCATTCTCATAAAAAGGTACTACAGTATATAGTACAACCCAATAAAATTTGTGAACCTATAGGTTATCTTAGCATGTGAGATGTCCAGTCACCAGTGGACACTGGACAATAAAACTAAAAAAAATAACCAGTACCAGTACCACTGTCCACATAAAAAATAAATTAAAAATCACTTTCTTTTTATGAAAATCATGATCCACAAGTCAATGGGAAATGCACCCAACACTCTGAAACTTCGACAGCAATAAGAAATGCTAGTCTCCAGAATAGAAAAGAGTGAATTGTGTAGAATAATAATATCTTATAGTCTAATCTAGGTTGGTGAATTATGCAGAATTAATAAGTAGGAATTTCAAATGTAGGTGAAATGCACCTTCCTATGCATGTCCACAATAGGAAACAGTTGACTAAATAGACCTAGTAGTTGACACATGTCAAAAAAATGGTAGGCAACACCCAACCCAAGGGAAAATTATTTGATTGTAGTAATGGCAAAAGAATGTTGTCCAATAAGAAACAACATGCAAAGGATGGAAAAATGTTTAAAATAAATGTATCCAAAATGTATATTACATTGGCAATTGGACCAACAATTTTGACCAATCATGCGATAACTAATGGGTGACTACCACGGGCATTAGATCCAAATGTGATAAATATCCAGTGATGCAGTTGACCTATGTTACATGCGATATTTTCCAAATGATGATCAACTCATGAGATGGGATCATCAAATGGAAAAGATTCACCACTAAAGTAATCTCTAGAGATAACCAACCAAAGGTCAGGGCAGATCGCCTAGTTAGTGGGGCTAAGTTTACAAGTGTTGAAACCATCATAAACAATTAGTTGTATAGTGTTGAAAAAGAAATACTTAAAAGTAGATGTAAAAAAAATGATCTACTAAGTTAAGAACTATTAATGAATAAAAAAAATTCTCTATTCATTTTTAAATTTGTATAGCTATGCTCTACCTCACTTGTGTTCCTTAGCCTTATTTAAACATCCTTGTGAAGGTATTCTAATAATTGATCCCTAATCCTAACCTTTAAAAATTGATTGGAAACTAATTGGAATATTCAGAGTGTTGTGAAGGCTCTAACATTAATCGGTGATTAATTTTATTTTGCTCAGCTAATCAAATTTTCATGATACTTTGTATAAATGTCATTTCCTAAATGTATTATGTAAAATTTGTGAGTTAAAGTATTCTTGGAGTCTCTCATTCACATTGCAGACGATTGCAAATGATTGGCAATATGTGTACTGAGTTCTAAATTAAAGTTGTTGTAGAATTCCCTTATTTTTATCGCTTATGGACTATTTGAGCCATTAACACAGCCAACAATCTATTTTAACCCCATTTTAAACTTGGGAAATAGATAAGTCTAAAATGATAATCTTTTATCAAACTTAATACACCCTTGCAAGTATTCTTTTAGAGAGAACTCTCATTACACACTTCCTTTGTTCTCACATTGAAGCTTCCATGGAGATCGATAGGATGAATGGCATGATAAATCTTTTTTTGCAGTTATGTAGGTTCATTGGGAGGAGGTTTTTGCAAGAATAAATATAGAATTAGTGAATTCTAGGATAGGGATCAAATTACATTGGCTTTCCATAACTTATCTAAAGTGAGGGATACTAATCTTTATCTCAAAGAGATTAACAATTTCATCAATTATTCTTTATTTAAGGACAAAAGAAAAGCTACAAAGCAATATAGATAATAAGAACTTAAATAAGTAAAATTGGGAAAACTATCACAAAAAACTTAATATCTATGGCTAGAGAAAATTAATCTTGGAAAAAATAAGTCAACTTTGACTATTTAACACTTTTAGTCTTGGTGTGATGTTTAAGATTTCCGAATGAAATGAAAGCTCCACTGTAGCATAGCAGAAAAAACTAAAATAAGGACCATTATCAAAAATCCTTTGATTAGAAATACAATTGACAACATATCAAAACTATTAAATTTATATTTAAATATTCTCAGCAGTTTTACTTAAGTTAAATAATTTTTATATTTAATAAGTGATATTTAGGGTAGGTTTCTATGAGCTGATGCCTAGGGTTGTATTCTAACAATGGTTGTTTAATTTTCTCAGCAACTATTTGTACAGATGGTTGTCACCTCAAAATTAAATAAAATTTTGAAATTTTACTGATGCATAGAAACAAAAGGTGAATTCCTTACATGAAAGGGGAGCTAAATAGTTTAATGTTATTCTACATCCCTCTCTATTATATCTTCTCTTTTTGGCTTGCTCTAGTTTTTAACACTATTCTAAGCTCTAACTACCCTTTGTTTCTAGTGCATTATTGCATTTTGGTTGGATTCAACTCTCCTTTCATGGTGTTTCCCTCTAAAACTTATTATGGCTTCTACACTTTACTCCAAATGTCTCTGTAAATTCTTGAAGGCTATTGAATGCTTGGAAGCCTTACGGCCAATAAAATGGAGGAAAACTCATTTTACTCTTCCAAGAACATGGTTGGAAACTTTTTTTACTCCAACAAAAGATCAGACTTTAAATGTTCCCCCCAATAATATCTTTCATGGACATGTGTTGGATGAATTTAATTTCTCCCAATCAACATGTCCTCCATGCATACAGTATTCCTAAAATAAAATTGAAGCTTGCGTACTCAAACCATTAGTGCATTTTCTAAACTAATGGAAGGCTTGTGTAATGTCCCCATCTTTTTAGCAATTCAATGGAGTTATTAGCCTTTACGTTCTCTGAAGGCTAAGTGGAGAAATAAGGAGAAATTGATTAAATTAATTTCTTATAAAGTCATTAAATAAATTAAAATTAACAAGTGACTTTATATTCAATTAATTTAATTTTTTAGAAGCACAATTAATTATTGTATTGCAAGGGAGAAGCTTCTAAAGAGTACATTAATTATTGGAAAGGGGGAAGCCTCTAGTAACTTAATTTTGTAGAAGCACAATTAATTATTGTATTGTAAGGGAGAAGCTTCTAGAGAGTGCATTAATTATTAGAAGGGGGAATCTTTTAGTAATTTAATTTTTTAGAAGCACAATTAGTTATTTTATTACAAGGGAGAAGCTTCTAGATAGTTCACTAATTATTGGAAGGGGGAAGCTTCTAGTAATTTAATTTTCTAGAAGCATAATTAATTATTGTACGACAAGGGAGAAGCTTCTAGAGTGTACATTAATTATTGGAAAGGGGGAAGCTTCTAGATAATGCAATTAAATAATATTTTATTTCCTTCTAGAAGGGTGAAGGAAAAGTATAAATAGAGGTGAGAGCTTCATTGTTTAAACATGGGAGAAGAAACTAAGGTTTCTAATTTTAGTCAACCATTAGAGAACGTCAACTCTTCAGTGTTGCAACCATTTGAGGTGGTGAAATATCCATTGAATTTGGTATTTAGGAGAGCTTCAATTTAGGAGTTCTATTTGTGCTTAAATTGGAGAATACATTTTGGCTACTATAGTATGCATGCATGATGCCACACTACAGTATTAATGTTTGATTCATTTCCATTCTTGGACATCACTATTATCAATTCTTCTTGCAACTATTAGTAGTAATCATTGTAATTTCTAAGTATATGACTTTTCTGTGATAATCTAGAATCAAATTTTGGCATTACTGTGGTCATTGTTGTAAGCCCATGAGAATGAATTCAATAAAGGAGATGCATGTTGCATACCATTTGTTTGACAAAATGTCCATCTAATAGCATATATGATCAGCATAATAGTTGTATGTCAATTGTTTGACAAAATGTTAGTTGGCTATAGGTATGTATTTCATATCTAGTTTCCATGTATATGCATTGAAAATACCAAAAGAACTACACTTGCATATTAGTTCATTATTAGAGGCATTGTAATATCATTCTAAATTTTTTAGCTTGGAGAAGCAGCATAGAAGTATTGACAATATTCCTTGAGCTAAATTTAGCCAATTTGGGTAAGGGATAGTACATTGGTATCAGAGCTTGCCTACAAAGTGTTTGACGAAATGTCAAATGACTGAATTAGAGAAGAATTTGGTGTCTATTGAAGTTATAACTGGTTGGGGTTATTACATTGGTATCAGAGCTTAGTTGCAAAGTGTTTGACAAAATGTCAAACAATTGAACTAGTGAAGAATTTCATATTTTTTGAAGTTATAACCAGATGGGGTTACTACATTGGTATCAGAGCCAAATTTTCTGCCATCTTATGGGGTAGAGAAATATTAATTATTATCATATTTTTTATTGCATTTGTAGTGACCAGCACTCTAGCATTTTCTAGCCATGGATAGATATAGGAGGACTAACAATTCTAGAAGTCAATAGAGTAATGAGGAAGTTAGCATGAAGATGAATGCTTTGCAAGAGAATATGGAGAAACTTAAGTTTCATCAATAGAGATTGAGGGAGAGCTTTTCAGATTGAGAGACAATTGAAAGGGTAGTGAGGTGTATGGTTTCTACCTTTAGAAGGCCGACATCAAGGTTGCAGGGAAGAAAGGTTGAGTTTCCCTGACAAGAGTCCCTAATGCAAATATATCTATATTTGGTACAACATTTGCTAGTCCTATCTATAGTGTTGACAATGGATTTAATGGCACCAAGCCTTAGCAGGTTAAGGCTCTGAGAGCTATTGTTATAGTTAGTGTAGAGATAGTTGATGCAGTTGTTACCAATGATACTTTCAGCTCTCTTGAGGATAGGATTATTATTGAAGATTTGTATGTGACATCTCATGGTGTTGCTATAGTGTAGGAGGTAGTTGCTTCCTCAGATGGGATAGAGGTACGTATAGAGTCACTCAACTATGATGTTGGTGTTGTGGGTGTTTCAACAGAGTTAGTAGATGTGGGTTTATGTTCTAGCATTACTTATTCGTAGCCTAGCACTGAGTCATGTGTGCAAAGTCAGGAGTCTACAGTTGAGGCTTTGTTAGGAGATGTCGATGCAAATAGTATCCACACATTAAATGATTCATTTGATGATGCTATGAGATGTACTGGGTATGACACCCCTTGTCAGATATTGGGTGATGACTTTGAGGAGGTTTTGGATGGGTCCCAAGATCGATGCTTACAAGATCTTAATATTGAGGTGGAAGCTGAGACATGTGATGAGATTGATATGGCAAGGGCTTCCATTTCTTTATATGAGGATTTGGTTGAGGTAAATTTAATTTGTATGTCGGATGTAGAATTGTGCAAGGAAGATAACACACGTATGAACAATCTTGTGGTGGAGAGGCTTGATTTAGTTTCCCATCTCAATGCAATTAGTGAGACAAAGAGCTTGCATAGGAGTTAGGGATTATAGAGGCATCATGTATCTTGTCAGTTGAAGGTGAGTGATAGTAATATTTCTTTAGCTCTTGAGCATTATGATGCTATCTATCAAATGTTAGCTACATTTGGTTGGGGTACTCCTATGTTTGATGAGCATGGTGATAGTCCTCTTTCTTTATTAGAGGTTCATGAACTTCAAGAGGTTGTTAGGATCTTGAAGCATAGTTACTCTCAATTAGTTTTTGACAAGGATTACCTTCTAGAGTGGGGTAGCACCTTCTATGAGATGTTGTTAGAAAAAAGAGGAGGAGGTGGTTGAGCTCACCCAGGAGCTTGAGGTGACTATGGACTCTCTCCAATATACTCAATTGGCTCTTTAGGAGTCACAGTCATAGTTGGATAAGGTTACCATGGAGTTAGAATGGGTACAGTTGACACCATCCCTAGATCTTGTTCAATTACATATTGTGGTTGGTAATGAGTTTGCTTATACAGTTGAGGATGAGGGGCGTAATGATCTGGTAAATGCATTCATCCAGGAAATGAGTGTAGTATGTATAGAGGAGGTGAGAGAATCAGTGGAGATGGGCTCTCATGGTGATTTTCTTCCTTCTAGTGGAAGTGAATCTATTTCTTCTTTTCATACAGCTGGTAGCATTGGACAGTAGGCATTGTCACATTTTTAGAGGGATTAGATGTGGATTGTGGGGAAGTAGAATGATATTTCCACATATAATTTATATTGTACTAAGTCATTCATGGAGTATTTTCTTGAGAGCTTGGATTTGCTGGAGGTTTCATAAAGTCAATCTAAGGGTACTCAAATTTGAGGCTCTCATACTATACGATGATTGGTGAGGAATATTGTAGAGACCTTGGCTATAATGCTTCCCAATAGGGATTCTCTGGTTGAGTTTGCTGAGAGGGTTTCCCAAGATCTTGCTCGACCTATAGTTTGGAGTCAAAGAGTGGAGCCATCTTCTAATTCCCAGTTTGATGCTGATGAGATTGGGAGTTTTTATCGACATTACATTGTGAGGAGCACTCATCACTTTTCTTTTGACCCATAGCTAGAGGACTTGGTTTTCAGCATTATGGATGGTGATAGAACGTTTGGTATTTATTATACCCATAGAGGGTGTACTTCTCCACCAAGGGTTGAAGATTTTGAGATAGGGTATTGTGAAATAGTTAGATGTGCTAGTGAATGAGATAAATCAAAATCACAAATGAATGACCCAACTAATTTTGAACCCAAGATTTGAGCAAAGCATGAAATCACTTTTTCAAAGAGTGAAATGTGATGACATAGTTGCGGCTTCATATTTGCAGGACATTTCTTATAAGGTATTGCATGAGTTGGGCACAATTATGGTGGATGGTGATGAGAATTCATGTCAGGTTAAGTCAGATGATACACTTGTTGGCATGAGTTCCCCAGATTATGTATTTGATGGCAATACAACAATAGTGGGAGTAGAAGCATGCAAGGATGTTTTCATATTAGCAGCCACTTCTATGTAGATTGAACCATTCAATGAGGAGTTTAGTAGTATGCATGTGGTTGTAGATGTGTGATCTAATGATACTACCCTTGTTGTTGCTAATGAGGTGAGTGATATAGTGACAGAGTCATGTTATACTATTGATCAACAAAGTTTTGATGTTCACTTCTTGGATATTACTATGTTCAACATAGATGCAACATTGTCTTATGACAATCTGATGATTGAGGTTGATGTTGATCACTCACCTGAGTGGAGTTGGGCTCAGTTTTCACCATCTGCAAAGATTCAATTTTGTGTTGTGGTAGTTGGTAATGTTCCTATGTCCATATATTTTGATGTGGCTACACCTATTGTTGATATAGTTGGCATGACTGCATATGGTTTGCCTATTGCTACATCATTTTCAATGCATGTTGGTGATGATCAGGATTCCAATCCAATATATATTATGTGGTTGGATATAGGTAAGAAGAGGTTTCATAGATCTTCTATGAAGTTTCCTTCTAGTGACATTCTAACTTCTACATCATCAGCACAAGTTTTGGGTGCTAGGCTATAGGAAATGTGGTTGGTCCTAATGATGCTAGTTTACAGTTAGCTTAATATCCATAGGGATGTCACATACTACTTCATTTGGGATCTAGATGGAGACTAGAGTTCATTATGTTGCTACATTACTTGAGGAAAAGCAATTTCAGGGAGGGCAGACTGTAATGTCCCCATGTTTTTAGCAACTCAGTGGAGTTCTCAGCCTTTATGTTCTCTAAAGGGTAAGTGGAGAAATAAAGAGAAATTTATTAAATTAATTTCTTATAAATTTATTAAATAAATTAAAATTAAAAGATGACTTAATTATTGTATTACAAGGAAGAAGCTTCTAGAGAGTGCATTAATTATTGGAAGGGGGAATCTTTTAGTAATTTAATTTTTTAGAAGCACAATTAATTATTGTGTTGCAAGGGAGAAACTTCTAGAGAGTGCATTAATTATTGGAAGGGGGAAGCTTTTAGTAATTTAATTTTCTAGAAGCACAATTAATTATTGTATTACAAGGGAGAAGCTTCTAGAGAGTGCATTAATTATTGGAAGGGGGAAGCTTGTAGTAATTTAATTTTCTAGAAGCACAATTAATTATTGTATGGCAAGGGAGAAGCTTCTAGAGAGTGCATTAATTATTGGAAAGGGGGAAGCTTCTAGGGAATACAATTAAATAATATTTTATTTCCTTCTAGAAGGGTGAAGGAAAAGTATAAATAGAGTTGAGAGCTTCATTTTTTATCATCTGATTATTGTGAATTTCATTTGATAAGAACTTGGGAGAAGAAACTAAAGCTTATAATTTCAGTCAGCCATTAGAGAACGTCAACTTTTTAGTGTTGCAACCATTTGATGTGGTGAAATATCCACTGAATTTGGTATTTAGGAGAGCTTCAATTCAAGAGTTCTATTTGTGCTTAAATTGGATAATACATTTTGGTTGCTACAGTACACATGCACGATGTTGCGCTACAGTATTTATGTTTGATTCATTTCCATTGCTGGGCATCACTATTATCAAGTTCCTCTTGCAACTATTAGTATTTATCATTGTAATTTCTAAGCATATATGATTTTGCTGTGATAATTGAGAATCAAATTTTTGCATTACTATGGTCATTGTTGTATGCCCATGAGAATGAATTCAATAAGGAGATACATGTTGCATACCATTTGTTTGAGGAAATGTCCATCTAATAGCATATATGATCAGCATAATAGTTGTTTGCCAATTGTTTGACAAAATGTTATTTGGCTGTAGGTATGCATTTCATATCTAATTTCCATGTATATAAATTAAAAATACCAAAAGAACTGTACTTGCATATTAGTTCATTGTAAGAGGCATTGTAATATCATTCTAATTTTTTTAGCTCTGAGAAGCAGAATACAAGTGTTGACAATATTCCTTGAGCTAAATTCAGTCAGTTTGGGTAAGGGATAGTGCATTGGTATCAGAGCTTGTTTGCAAAGTGTTTGACAAAATGTCAAATGACTAGATTAGAGAAGAATTTGGCATTTGTTGAAGTTATAACCGATTGGGGCTATTACATTGGTATCAGAGCCTAGTTGCAAAGTGTTTGACAAAATGTCAAACAATTGAATTAGTAAAGAGTTTGGTATTTGTTGAAGTTATAACCGGTTGGGGTTATTACAGCTTGTTCTACATGGTCTATGTATTTCTCCACATCTATCAACAAGTGTTAAAGTGTTAATTGTATGAGGTAGTCTCATATCATTGTTATCATATGTCAACTCAAAATTATGACTGGTGTCCTAGACTATAAAAGCCCCTTTCCTTCCTTTCCTTTTTTATTATAGAATGAGCTTTCTATCAAAAAGATACATTATATCTAATTTTATCAATAATAATAATATAGATATATTGTTTTCTGTTGTAGTAGCAGTTCAGCTTGTATTTTATTTCTATCTCAACCTTTCAAGATGAACAAGATTAATGGTATGATAAGTATTTTACATATAGCTCGGCTCTAAACTTGATTTTAATCGCATTTGGATGATTTTTTTTATTGAAAGAATGTGCAAGGAAAAATCTGAATCTAAAGGTCATAAGAGTAGGGTTATCTTGAACTGGCACATACTCATTGAAAGTCCTAAACATATTAGGGTTTCCCTGCTACCATTTTAGTGAATTGATAAGGAACAGGCACGTAGGTCTATGGCTTGATATTTTATCTAGTAAGCCAATCACAAATTACACTTTAATCTCCATTCCTTCATTTCTACAACTTGAAGTTTTAAATTTTGACATGAATAGGGAAGTGGGAAAAGTTGAACAGTGTATTGAATGGGTACACTGCAACTGTAGAATTCACATGTGTAAGAGTGTATCACAAATTGATGGAAGAGTGTCTAGATGCAAAGATAATATTAATTATGAGGGACAAGGAAAGATGGTATGAGAGTATAAAGAATACTATTTACCATATTTCTAAGGAAACAGAACTATTTTCTGCATCAGAAGCAACACTAAGTGAATTGACAATGTGGGAAGAGGGAGGTTTAAAGATAGAGAATATGTGATGGGTGTGTTTGATGCACATGTAGAAGCTATGAAGAATGATGTTCCTGCTCATAAATTACTTGTATTCAATGTGAAGGATGGATGGGATCCGCAATGTGATTTCTTGGGCGTTTCTTTGTCGCCAGCAAAAACAACATTTCCTCACCTGAACAAGACAAAGTAGGTGCTCAAATACATTCAGGAAAGCCAATAAAAGTGTCACAATTCCATTGTAATTTTTTTTTATGCCGATTAGGATAGTGCATAAAATATGTTATTATTGTTGTCAAATGCATCTGTTTCCTAATGTATTTTTCACATTTTCATTGCTTTTGTAACCTAAAGCATACAACATACACCGAGAGCTATCATACCCTTGTGGATTATATAACCTAAAGCATATGACATATGTAATATTGTAGAACTATTATAAAATAGTTTGATTTTGATGTATTTATATAGAAAACATATACATTTTGGGTCCATAAATTCCTCGTCAAATTCTGACTAAGCCAAACAAGAATAGGAATATGTATTCTTATTTTCTAATCTATAATAACAATTCTAAAATACGTATTCCTATTCCCATATTCTTATTCCCTTATCCAAACAGACTCTTATACTATTTTCATGAGGCATTAACAAGAATTTAATGATCATAATTGCACGTATAACACTTTTCCTAGAATTGAATATGTTGAGTCCATTCAATTTATAGAAAGAATTAATCATTCCTTAATATAGTAGATTGGCCATTTAATCAATCCAATCAATCCAAAAGGAAAATAAACTAGCACTTGCACATATAAGAGGTTCAAGGGATAAGCTTATAGAGTATTTCATGGATTTTAACTATGCTGACATTCAAAACACAACCTTTCTAACAAGAATTTGTTAAAAGTTTAACAATAAGCATTTATGAGTGTAATTTTTTACATATATTCGCATAAGGAACATAATATTAGTATGGAATATTTTTTATTATTATATCTAGTGCACTGTCATATATATGAATGGCATTCTTACCAACCTTATTCCTCTTGGGAGATCAATTAGACAAGGTTGTCCCATTGCCCCCTCCCAATTTGTGATTGTTGTTGATGCTCTAGTTTATTTGCTTAGAGCTCCCTCACTTGGTCCTCCTATTAAAAGTCTCATCATTCCTAATAATGATAATTTACTAAATTCTCTATTTTTTGGTGATATTGCATTGTTCTTAGAACTTGAGGAGATTAATTTTCATAACACCTTGGATAGACTTGACTTTTTATGTTCAGCCTCAGGTGCTAAAATTGCTCCTCATAAATCCTTAGTTCTAGGTTGGTTTGAATCTCCTCCTTATTGGGTACAGTTGATGTCTTGGCAACGGAAAGGCCCTAATAAAATTGTTAGATACCTTGGTATCCCTTTTTTTGTTAAACCATCTACTAAAGTTATGTAGGAGTGGGTCTTTGATAAAATTCAAAAGAAACATGTTAAATGGAAGACTCGCTATCTCTCCTTGGAAGAAGGGTACAAGTTGTGTAGAAATTTTTGTCATCTCATCACCTCTATGTTGCTTCTACTTGATTGATGACTAATCAAAAAAATGGATAAAATTGAGAAAATCTTGAGAGACTTTCTATGGTCTGATGGGATGGGGAACAAAAAAAGACATAGTGTGAATTGGCAGTGGTGCTATAAACCCAAGTAGTATGGTGGACTAGGTTTGAAGGACTTAAAAAATTATGCTACTGCTCTTGCTTCTAAGTGGATTATTAAGGCCATATATGGTAATGAAACTTGAAAAGTTCTAATTAGAAATAGCATTCAGTGTTCTATCATCTCCAAAGGTAAAAGTTGGATGAACATTCCATTCAGTGATTTACTATTAGGTGACTTTAAAATCAATGTCTTTGGTTCTAATGTTTTTGCTACCCTGTGGAAGGCTTAGACCCATTCAAGGATATTCTTACTATTTAGAGCAGTTGTTGGTTATTCTCCATCTTATGTTTTCTCAGATAGATCAATTTGGTGGGCTTTGTACTTAAATGGAAAACCTTTGGCACTTACACAAAGTTTCTCAGTGAAAACATTAGAATGTGATGGGAGTGTCTTTAATCGGTGATTTAATAATTAACAACCTGATGGGTACTTGGGATGAAATTAAAATTAGATATGGTATCACATAGACCCAAAAGGAAACCTATACATTAATGAAGTAACAGTAAAATGGTTATATAATATGCTTGAGTCTATTCGTAAAATCTTTCAAAGAGTGATCCAAGGATGGGGATTATGTTCCCCTTTTTCTGAATGGTCCTTCTTTTTTCAGCACTTGTAGCAGTCAAAAGTGGAACCCAAAAAATTATGTTTTAAGTGGCTTCTATTGCTAAAAAACTTGCTTTGGGATCTAACTTAGAGTCTTTAGGTCTCATTCCTAACCATTGCAAATTTTGTGATGCAGTTGGGTCTTTTGAACATGTTTTTTTCCACTATGATTTTTCTATTATGATTTGGTCAATTTCTTTGGGTAATCCTATTGTATAGAATTAAAAACCAGGTCTTTCCTGGAGTGAAATTTTAGTTGGATATGTTGAAGCTTTTGACTCTAATCTTAACTCTTTATGGTATGTTCTTACATGTGATATTTTATGGTTCCTTTGGAAGCAAGAAATGAAGAGGCTTTTCAGCAAAAGGATAGAGGACTTACTAAATTTACTTGTAAACTCACACATTTTTCCATTATCTCTCTAGTGTCACTCTAAAAAAATTTCTATGATTCAATTTATGACACTGGTCAAGGATGGCATGCTACTTATTCATAAAGATAAAGTCAAGGCTTTCAAGTATCTTGATCAATTCCAGTATATGATGGACCCAAATGATTTTAAGAAAATTGAAAGAATGATGGAGGATCTATACATTTCCACTAGTACGCAGCAACCTGAACCAAATGTTACTGATGATGAAGAGCTTAAACTGACTAATGATTATGTTCTAGCAGGATGGACTGATGAATTGTTTGATGTAGCTTTTTTATGAGCACTAGATTCTAATAATGGATGGGCCCCGAATACAAATGAATGACATGCTTTGAATTTGATAAACAGTCTTATGTAAATATTTTTTATATGTACTGTAAATCTTATATTGTTTTGATACTTTTTCAAGTGGGTCAAATGGGTTGACTACCCTATAAGTCATGTATAGTGGTGGTCTGGTAGTCTTAAAGTATGATACTTTGGAACTTTCCTTCTTCTTTATACTAAACAGTTCATGATGAATCTGTTGTAATAAGTTTTTACACTATTCTAATCGAATAGTTATATCTAGTGAGAAGATACAAAATAAAACTTGAAAATTCAAACATGATATATTGAAAGCAAGCAATTGGGAGTTAGGCTAAAAAAATTTAAATTATTTGTAATCATGGAGCACCACCATTCACTTAAAAAAAAATATTGTCAATCTACATGAGGATCATCATGATGAAGAGATTCAAAGGAGTTATTATTCCTTTGACTCTCTTCATCTTGATGATAGATCACTAAGTTTGATCTGAGATTTTGATGCTAAAGTCTTGAAAAAAATAAAATCAGAAACTACTATATCTTAACTTCAATTCCTTTGCATATTTGGCAACTAGAATTTTATTCTACTTGTGATATATTTATTATAATATATTAGAGTTGAGGCTCTATTGGACACATGTTAGAGGATTCCAACTTAATGTAACCACTTGCCTTAACTTTCCAATTGTTGTTTGAAATCAAATGGAGAATTAATTCCACATGCACAAAATATTGAGGATTTTACATGAAATAATAAATGTGATATTTTTCATCCTTAGGGGAAAAGTTCTTCCGGTATGTTATATGTTCCTAATAGTGACATATAGAAAGCATGTTTCTAACATATTGAGGAGTTGATTCCAATAGTGTTTGCATAAGTTTATCATAGGCAAACTTTAGAGTAGTTTGTGATGCAAATCCTTAACCACATAAAGCATTAAGTTAGACAAAAGTACATGCATCATATTTTAATCATCATGATATATTGTTGGATACATATCCTCCATAGCCTTAGGAGTTGAAAATGTGAGCATCCATAGAATAAAGTATGTATGAAACTCAAAATATTTTAATATTTTTATATCTTAAATGTTTTGGTTTTATTAAAATTCATTTATTTTAAATCAAATGAACCATGTTTTCTCTTAATTGGGTAGAACGCAAGGAATTATTTCCTTCTAGATTACATCAATGTCAGTCTCTCGGATTATTTAATTTAAATTAACTATTTGTTTTTTGGTGCATTATGTTTTGGTTTTGTGTCTCTGATCATGAACATATTTTTGGTTCTTGTATATAGATCCCACTTTTGTAGTGGCTCAAGTTCCTCATAGTAATGGAGCACATGAAGATATGAAAAAGTGCTTTGAAGGTTAGTGTGTTGATTTCATGAACAGTTTAGGTAATAAATGATGAAGTAGTTCATGTTTATTCACAAATTAATCACCCAATTTATTGGTATGTAGAATAGCCTGGTACAAGAGAAGGAAAATGAAGAAGATTTACTCACCTCTATTGGAGTCTCTTCTTGCACTCTAATTGGGGTTTGAGTAGATTCATATATGTCACCTAACACATTTGTTAGAAGAATGACACTACTATTTATTCATTATATTTTGAGAGTGGTAAAATGTAATATTCATATTATTTAAATATATATTGATTTTTTTGAAATAATATTTTTTAAATAATAATAGTAAACAAATAATTATATATGAGTTGAATGAGATGAATTAGTACATAATAGATTTATTTATATATTTTTATTTATTTAAGAATTTTACAATTATATTTAACTTGATTATATTCAACTTGCTAACTGATGTATTTTATGTCTCCAAGATGTTGAAATTATTCCACACCTACTTATCCATTGCTCTTTTGCCACGAATGTTTGGAAGAAAGTCCTTGCCTTATGGGAAGTCCAGTGGTGTATGGATAGTAATTCGAAGCAATTTTTTTACTGGGACAAGTCGTCTGCTCACCCATACCTCAAAAACTTATGGTTGATTCTCCCCCATATGTTTCATGGAAAATATGGAAGGAGAGGAACAATAGGATTTTTAGGGAACAGGCCACCACCAGCTTAGGGGTGGCCTAACAGATTATCAGGATACTAAAAGAATGCAGTGGGATCTAGAATTGGAAGAAAACCCCCCCACCCCCTACCGCAAACCCCTCAGGAAGATTTGACATGAAATGGGCATTGACTTGGAATATTGGTTCAGTAGTGGCACAATTCGATAATTCCAAACTCATGGCTAGAAAGAAGATGATACAGCACCCTCCCTTGGGTCCTGGATCAAAATTTTGATGGCTCAGCCATGATGAGCAGCACCATGGCAGGAGGTGTCCTTCGCAATAGTATGGGAAATATGGTGGTCACCTATACTGGAAAATGTGGAGGAGGCTCAAATAATAAAGAAGAAGCCTTGGAGCTTCTGTGGGGACTAAGAATTGTGAGAGCTTGTGGATTCAATAACCTTTCCATTGAGGGGGACTCAATGTTAATTATCAAAGCTACTAAGGGAGAGAGCCAGAGAAACTGGTCGATTAAAATTATAATTGATGAAATCTAAAGGTTGATGGAAGAATACGAGGAGATTCACATGGCTCATATATATCATGAAGGGAATGGTGTGGTGGATGAGCTGGCCAAATTTGGCCATAGTATCACGTGTTTAGTGGATGGGAGGATGTCAGATTGTTGCCATCATCAACTCAAGTTATGATGGAAAGGAAGCATATTTCCAATAATACCATATGATACATCGCAACAAGTGGCAAGGTTTCATTTATTCATGTGGGCATGAGGACATGGCTTTTTAAAAAGGGATCGTTTGGCAAGATTGTATGATGATCTACATTAATGCTTTGATTTTTGTGAGTCTTAAATATTGCAAAAAAATGATGCAAAGGGTGGATTTGCTGAGATGAGAAAAAACTTCTAGTTAATGATCAAAAAGAAAAGTTCTCGAATTCACACACCAACTACAGCTGGCAATGACCATTTATCGATGGAAAAAGACCACTAACATGTGTCACTAAGGGTAGGAAATCTTGTAGACTTATGATAGTTATGCACTTCCTTTTCATTTTAATCTTTAATGTTTTTCATTTTATATCTAGTAATTTCCAAACTTGCAACAAGTTTATGTCAGAAAACTTTGAAGAGTTGGTGTTTGATCTGAGTGATGGCATGGGCACTAGCAATTTCATTGAACTAGTGAGTGCGGAGGATTCCATCTATAACAGTGAAGCAATGATGGTTTACTTGCAGGAGGGTGGCCTCTTACCATATATGGAAGGAATGACGAAGCACAATGAGAATGTCTCTATTCAATTCTTCCACCCTTTGAAGGACAAGAAGCTGATTGTCAATGGGATGGGATTTGAACATTCAGAGAAAACCATTGTGATGGTTGGAGAGTTAACCATGGAAGGAAAGAAGTGGCAGAGGTAGGCCAATGTTAATGAGGAAACTAGTCTGCGAAAAATTTTCAAATTCAAGGAGGAGCCAGTGCAAATGCATGGTGGATTTTCAAGGGAAGCCCTTCCAAAACCTTGGGATGTCATCTTCTATTTGATTATGCAATTTATCACCCTTGAGGATCACTTCCAAGTACTCTATTATTACCACTTCCCCATTCTTAATCACTTCAAAAACTTGGACCACATTTCCTTCTCGTTTCTTTTGTTGTGTTCTTGGAAGATTGCTTTTATAAAGCTAGGAGAAAATAGGAGAAAGGTAAAACTTTCTACCTCATCCATCAGGGGCTCATGAACAAACTGTATACCCAACATCTCGCCCAAAACCTGCTGCTCTTGGTTAACCCTCTAGCATATGTCACCCCCAGGTCTTGTTGGACCCTAGCTTTGGCCTTAGCCACAAGAAAATCAAGAAAACCTTGCGCCCTGGGGTTAATTTCATTGAGTCTGATTCAGACACTAGGAAGGATAAGAAAAGTGTTAGGAAATCTAGTAAATGCCTCCAAATGGAAAAATTTAAGTCCCCCCCAAGCATTAAATATCTTCAATCTTCTATTAAATTTTTACATCTAATTTTGTTCAACCACTTTAAGAAAAATCTATCTTAAATTTCCATTTCATTAATCATTTAAGTAAACTCACCAAACTTTTACTATCCAATAATATAGTCTAACTTATTATCCATTTTTAGTAAAATGGAATAATTTCTTTATTATATGTTATGAAATGAACTAAGATTTAATTAACTTTTATGACTACGTTAAATGAACTAATTCATCCTAAGTAAACTGAATGAGTAATAAAATAACATTTCCAAAATAAGAACTGTTTACTTTTATAAAAGCAATCTCAATCCATTCTAGTAAATCTCTTTTTTTAGTCCATTCAAGTAATTACTTTTTCTATTCAATGATGGTAAAATTAAAATAATGTCAAAACCAAATTACTCTTACAAATTACTATTTGACTATGATTATCCAACTATATCATTAGATTATTAAATTAAATAGAACAAATGCATGTTAATCTGAATGCAACAACTTAGAAAAATGTTGCACAAATCAGGCAGCCATGGACACCAAAGAGAGAGCTATTTAGAAATTGAAATGAAGTTTCCCTACGAATTTTCCTACTTAAATAAAATAAAAATAAGAATATTCAAATAGCAGCCAATGTTGTAGCTAAGATCTGCATGAGTAAATAATCAGGTTTTCCTTCACTTCCTATTTCTCACATTTTTTATTTTATTTTGGTTATGTTTTCACCATCTTTTAAGATTTTCAAATTATTAAAATTTAAATTTTATTTCGATCCTGATTCATGATGCTACATTGACTTTTTTAATTCTTAATATATTGAATTTGTATTTTCTTATTTCATATGTATACAAAAGCTAAGCAAGCACATCATGTTAAAAATCTATCATAAAAAATAATATATATTTTAGATTAGAGGTAAAAGTAGATTTATAAGGGTCTAACTTTTAAGCGGTGGTGAACTTGCTTTCTTCGTAAGAGTTTGAGAATGTTACTAGGCAGGTGGCCACTGTTTTTAATCAAATTCTTCTCTTTTGTACCTCTCTTGAGTTCATTACGTTTACTTGCATTCCTCGTGAATGGAACAAAGCTGCTAATTATTTGGCCACATGGGCTTCTGGTCATGTTCGGGGTTGGAATATTATGGATAGGGGGCAACTTCCCTTTGAGATGGTGAAACAATTTGATGAATTTATTGCTCAAGATAGAGCTCCTTGTTGAGCTGTCCTTGTTGTAATCCTTTCTGTCTTAATAAATTTTTATCCTTTTTTTCCAAAAAAGTAGATTTATATGGGATCCTAAATTATGTATAAATAGATCTTAAAGAGAATCTAGAATCCCACCAACATGAATCTCTGCCCCCGATAAAAAAACAAAGATCTAACAATCCATAACAAACGGAATAACATCAGCCAAGACAAATGGAACAAAGATAAACTTACTATGAAATAAAAGCTAGCCACACATCAATCTCTACATGAAATGGACCATTGGGGTTTTCAGGGTCCCCAAACCTCAAATCAAAAAACCCATGACTCCCTGAAGCTTTAGTTACGTACAATAGAATCTCACCAAATAGATAATTTGAAAATATCTAGATTCCTACTCGACATTGAAACATCCCAAAACCTACCAACTTGAAAATTAACAGCATCCTATCCATCTAGTAAACAATAGGAAAAAACTAACCTCAAAACTAAGCAACTCAACTGAATTTGTCTTGGTTTTGATGTTGCTCATTAAATATTTCCCCATCCTTCCTAATATAGTGATAGTGATTGTTTAGATTATTTTTTAGATGGGCAACAACTAAAATTTTCAAGTATACAATTTGGGTAAATGTTCGAATTATAACTTCTTCCTACTATACCACATTCAATTAAATTTATTCTTGTTCAGATGTTCCTCACAACATTTCTCTCTTAGCCTTCAATAACAAAAAAGGAAGTTCCATTCAAATTAATTCTTCAGTGTGAAATATTGTTGCCTACTAACAACACCTATGTGGTTCAAAGTGATTCCAACGAATTTTCAAGTGATGCCCTTGCAAGATTTGTTCCAATACCTTGTTTCAGCTTACTAATGAAAGATTTTGATTGTTCCTTATGTAGTTAAAAATATTTGGATGTTTTTAATCGATGGAAGAGTGTGGGGTGGATTTTCTTCATTAGCTTCATCATCATGAGGAGGTTGCTAAAGATTTTATGGAGGTGGTTGAGGATTTTCTGTAGTTGGATTTGTATTGTTTAAAAATATAAACAAAATAAAATATGGAAATATATTTTAACAAAATTAGAAATTAAAAATATAAAATAACACTCTTCAACCTTTTGGATGGCTTGGTTGCACGTATGAACTGATCAAACATATAAGAAGACAAAACTATGTGCTCCAAAATGCATACTCCTTTGTGAAATCATGCTTTGCTTGTCCAAATCGTGAACTACAAATTAAAAATGTTTCTTAGGGTTTCAAATTGACTTTTATGTTTTTTTTGTTTTATATAGCTTATGCCATATAAGGTTTGGTATTACCAAGCCACGAGGCTTTCCATACCAAGCGGTATGGCATTCACCCTACATGACATAAACCTATATGGTGAATGCCTTACACATTTGTGGGGATTTTTGTCCCCTGTCTTTGTGGACCTACCCCACTTTAATCTTGTTATCACATCGAAATAGGGTTGAGAAAAGCTTAGAAAAAATCAAATTGATTCAAGCCCAATTCTCTTAACAAAACATACCATCTCCCTTGCTCCTTTACAGAGAGGCATGTATTTAGTCTCAGCAGAGCAACTGAATTTTGTAAGTGGAACCCAAACTGATAGTTGCCCCAACAAAAGTGAATACATAACCAATATTAGATCTTTGTCTATCTAAATCTTCACCAAGATCATAATCTAAAAATCCTTGCAATTGTGCCTTATCCTTTCCAAAAATACAAACCAAAATCATAAGTACCTTAAGACCCATTTAACCACTTCCCAATGAGATTTACTAGGATTGATCATAAATCAGCTTCCACTCCCACTACATGAGTGATATAGGATCAAGTAGGAATCGTGGCATACAAAATACTCCCAACTACGTACATGTAAGGAATTCCTTCCATAAATTATTTGATCCTCTTGTGCTTTAGAGCACATTGTAGAAGACAAACAAAATGTGAAGCTAAAGGAGTTTTAATAATCTTAGCTCCTCGCGTATCAAATATGTCCAACACTTTGTCAATGTACTATTTTTTTGATAACTAAATTTCTCTCTTGTAAATATTGACAAATAGTCATCCCAAGAATTCTTTTGGCTGCCCTTGAATATTTCATGGCAATTTTTTTAGCTAATTATTTCTTAAGCACTTGAAGAATTCTCGTACTAATGTCAATTACTAACATGTCATGCACATAATATAGAAGTACAAAAATTTCACCCCTAAAAACTATTTGGAATAGACAAATCACCTTCAGAGCATACAAACTTATGCTTAGTCATAAATTGGTCAAGTTTTTAGATGTCTTTTCTTTGGTGCTTATTTAATGCCACACAAGCTCCACCTCAAACTATAACAAAGATGTTCTTCATACCAATTTGAAATAAAAAGTAAGATAAGTACACAGAAAAAATAATTTAATTGCTTGTCAAAAAGCTTCTATTTATAGAAGTCTCATAATTCTCCATTCATATAGTTATTATATAATAAATATTATATATTGAAATTACACCAGTGAATAACTAGGAATAGCTATCTTTTTGTGTATTCTCATACATGTCTAATCATGACCATGTTTTTGAAGGAGGGTCATATTTATAAAACCATATGGGGTTATTTTTAAAACCTTGGTATTTAGGATTTAATGCTACTGGGGATCTCCCTTCAACAGTGTCAGTGTGGGTTTGCTTGCCTCGCCTTCCCCTCGAATTCTAGTGAGAAGACATTCTTCGTCAAATTATTGCTTTTCTAGGAAAGCCAACTACAATTGCGCATCAATCCCTTGATAAAAAGTTTATTTTTTTTGCTATAATTTTTGTTGAAATTGATTTGAATAACCCATTACCAAATTCTTTGGAAATTTGTCTTGGGTCTTCTTTCTAGGCAAAACAATTAGATTATGAATCTCTCCCTTTTTGATGACAAATATGTCATGAGTATGGTCATATATAGCTTCAATGTCCTTGAAACTTGACATCCAAAGGAGTGGATAGTTCTATGGCCAACAATGGAAGTGGTCTACTAAATACTATAGGGAAAACTCAACCAGAAATATAGCAAAAAGAAAGGCTCAAATGCAGGATAAGGATGGATTTGCCGCTGCTCACCCATGAGTTGAGGGGCATGGTCAGAAGAGGCCTTTGAAATATTGACAATTTGATTCCATTTTTAATCATTTTGAGGTGTTGGATAGTATGGTTTTAGAGGAGGGCATTCCTCCTAGTATCTCTTATGATCCAGTTTGCTCAGATGAGGGAGCTCTACCTCATGACGCTTGTTGGGCATCCCAGGTTGTGGTATACTGGAAGAGTGAGGTCCCTATAGCTCTTGAGTCTAAATATTTGGTGACACCTATGGTGCCTAAGGATAATAAAATTGTTTTGACCAACTTGGTTAAGGATGTGCTAGCATTTAGTAAGGGTAAGGGGTCTCCTCTCCCCTTGGGTTTGATGCAAAGACCATTCAAGTGGGTTTCCTCTACTCCTTCTCTAAGGGGGTGAGTGCACCAAGTTGGTGTACACAAAAGTGGACACCAAAAAAAAGCAAAAATCTCAATAACCCAATCAGGTTATTTAAAAGTAAAATGCGGGTTAGGCTTGGTATCCAAGCCTAGCCATTATAATTTGAAAAACTCGATTGGGTTTTTCAAATTTTACTTCTTAAAACTCGATCAGGTTTTAAGAAGAATATATTTTTTCCTATTTCTTGTGTTTGAGGGCATTTTTATACCCTCAAATAGCAACATTAGTGTGGAGTGTGAAGGAGAAGGTCAAAACCCGAATTGGTTTGGGAGAAAAATAGATTGTTTATTGCATTTTCATCCATAGTGGCATGCAAATGAGGTAGATCTTCATTCTATTCGTTGTTTATGTATTTTCCCATCAAATTTTGAAATGTGGTTTTGTAATTTATAATTTTTGTAATTGATTTTACATTTTTAATATAGATGCATTATGGAATCCAAGAAAATGAGGGAGAGGTGAAGGACCACCTCCTACACAATCAAACCCTCCATCTGTCATGACACAACCACAAAACACTCCACCCATTGTGACACAACCACAAAACCCTCCACTCAATGTTCCCATTCAACAACCACTACCTCTTATAAATCCTTCCTGCATATAATTACATCATTTAACTTCTACACAAGAGGACCTCACAAACTGCCTTACACAAAATAGTGTTAACATTACAGAAATGGTCAATAGGTTGCAGTCATCTACACTTTCTCACCACTCAACCCTAGCGAATACACTTGAACAAATGGCCCAAAATGTGACTAAGGTGTCTAGGTAGGTTACGAAATGGGGTACATGGAGGGATAGGTGTCATGCATTTTGTGTTGATGAATTATCATATCAGCAAGTGAAAGATAAAGACATAAAGAAAGGTACTATATGTTCTTTTTTCACGAATCTTATATCTGCAAACTCCCTATTACACACAATTAAAACATTTCCTATTCATTGGTGGACTCATACTAGGATGAGATCATATTTTTGGGATAGGTGGTATTTGGTATTTGACCTACCACCATGTAGTAAATATCAAGTGCCTCTATATTTTTTGAGAAAGCTATATTGTGAGTTCATCCTTGGTGAGAAGCCAAATTACTTTGACATCTATGAGTTTTAGGGTAGAGGGAGAGGCTTTGTGCAGGATAGACCTAAGGCTCGTAGGGTGGTACCACAACATGAGAGGAGACGTACAGCACAAAAAACCATGCCTCAAGTTGTGCTCCCACAATTATAAAGGAGTCTATTGATTTACAGACTCTTCATGCAACTGCATCATTGGAAGATGTTATCATTGAGTATGCCTCATAGTTAGGTGGTTTTCCTTCACCTATGGCACCTCGACCATCATCAAATGCACCTTTAGGGTCATCATAGCATGTGATAGCTCTAGCATCATCACCTATGGCACCTTGGTCATCATAGCCTATGACAACTCCATCAGCATGACTTGCACCACCAATGCCATCTCTACTTGTGTCACTTGCACCACTAGTGTCATCTCTGCTTGTATCACTTGCACCACCAGTGACATCCTTGCGTGTGCCACCTACATCATCATTATGTGAATCATTATAGTCTTTGGGGCCCAATCAACATTTTTTTTTAGCTTTCAGTGCATGTGTGATGGGATGGATATTGTGGTGTCTCAAGATGGATTGGCATCTCATCCATGTGTACATTGTGGGCATACATGTTATTTAAATGAAGGTGGGGATTTCACACTCACAAATGATTTGATGGTGATAGTCTTCCATGGACAAGAGACATAGGTTTGTTTGTTTGAGTTTGGACATGATATTATTTCATCACCTAAATATCATAAAAGTAAAATAAATAAATAAATGTATAGATCACTCTAGATTGATATGTGAAGAATATGCAATGTAGGGTGCAACAAGTAGTATGAGAACACCACAAAGTAGTCATTCTACTAGAGGTGTGAGGCTAGGAGCAAGAACACCCGAGGTAAAGATTTTTAAATATTCTTAAAAGTACAATAATACACTAGCTTTGAAATATTGTTTCTTAATTTGTATTCTTAAAAGTACAATAATATATTGGCTTTGAAATACTATTTCTTAATTTGTATTCTTAAAAGTACAATAATACCTTTCCATCTCCTACACTCATCATTCTTCTTCCATGTCCCATATCATCCAACCTGCTTCTAAATCCTCTTCCATCTCCTACCATCATTTAAACCCTCCCAAATTCATCAAATCCATCCAACTCCCATCCATATATCTTTCTCCTAGGATACCTGAACTCCATCTAATGAAACTCATGAGTTCATCTTCCATATACCCATTTGCATCAAAGATCCTCCATATCACATAGGGGGTCTTGCAAGTGTGTGGAGATCATGAATCTCCACTTTTATTTCTTGACAAGGTGCCAAAAGTCCATTCGCATCTCTCTTTTCCTTCTCGATCTCTTTGTTTTCAATTTAGGTCTTGTAGCCCTTTTTTAGCCCCAAATTTTCCTATCTTTCAACTATCCTTCCAATATTGTCCTTCAAGTAATTCTTGTGTCTTCTTGCCCTCCTATGATCTTCTTTTTGTTATTGTGCCTTCTTTCCATGTACAACATTATCTCATATTTATAATAATACTCTTTACTATTTTAAAGGGCTTGTCTGGGGCTGAAATTTCTCAAGTTGATGATGCCATGCTTTTTTCCATTAACTTTGGCCTTGAGAGCTATGTGGTATCATAGCTTGCACACCTATCAAGTTACCAATTTGAGTTGAACTCATGATGTGTCTTATTGATTCCTCTTATGTTATATTTGTTTCTTATTTAGGGTACTCCACATAGCTCAAGGTTTGGAGGAAAGGGAAGGAAATTAGCAAGAACACTAAAACAAAAAAAAGGTATTGAATACAAGTCAAGTGTATATTTTGAAATTTATTATGAATGAATGTATATACATGTACTCAATATTTATGAATACGTGTTGACTTATTTGTTGAATATATGTAGAAATAAGTGAGTTTTGTAGAGTTGATGAATACACCCGAGACTACTGATGTTGAGGCAATGGAAGAGGTAAAATTTCATATTTTCCTTCTCATAAATTTTAGGTTATAGTATGCATTTTTTCTACATACATATTAAACAGTTGCATTTACAAATGAGTATATTTTTTTTCAGTTTTATAGTAATTATCAATAATTTTTCTTATTAACATGTGTTATTTATCTTTTACCTATAACAACACTTTTTGAGACTTCATGCAAATCCTTTCTCATTTCATTTTGTTAGCAATCCTAAGTGTCAAAGATGGGTTCAAACACAATAGAGGCCAAAGGCATGTATATAGATTCTTAGTTGAAGCCCTCTTGTGATCTCAATTTGGATTGCTTGTGTGTGTGATAGAAATTCCTAACACCTACTCTACAATTCTAACATTTTATCGCTTACCATACAGGTTGTGCATCATACTAGCATTGATTCATCGGTGGTTGTGCCTCTTGCTAGCATGGGAGATCCAGCTCAACTTGCAATATATTTTTTGTTTTTATACTCTATTTGGAATCCCTAATGCTACTCTATAATGCTAACATTTCATCGCTTACAATATAGGTTGTGCCTCATGCCCGCACCAATTCATCAGTGGTTGTACCTCCTGCTAACATGAGAGATCTAGCTCAGGTTGCAGTATATTTTTTATTTTTTACTCTATTTGGAATCCCTAATGCCACTCTATAATGCTAACATTTTATCGATTATCATACAGGTTGTGCCTCATACCAGCACTAATTCATTAGTGGTTGTACCTCTTGCTAGCCCAGGAGATCTAGCTTAGGCTGCAGTACATTTTGTTATTTTTTTACTCTATTTGGATTGTCTAATGCCACTATATAATGCTAACATTTTATCGCTTACCATACAGATTGTGTCTCATATTAGCACTACTTCATCAGTGGTTGTACCTGCTGCTAGCATGAGAGATCTAGCTCAAGCTACAATACTCTCTTTTTTTTTAACTCTATTTGGAATCCCTAATGTCACTCTATAATGCTAAAATTTTATTGCTTACCATATAGGTTGTGCCTCATACCAACACTAATTCATCAATGGTTGTACCTCCTACTAACACGAGAGATCTAGCTCAAGCTACAATGCATTTTTTGTTTTTTTACTCTATTTGGAATCCCTAATGCCACTCTATAATTATAACATTTTATCTCTTACCATATAGGTTGTGCCTCATACCAGCATTGATTCATTAGTGGTTGTGCCTCCCATGAGCATTGATTCATCGGTAGTTGTGTCTCCCATTGTCATTCTACCTTATCATTTTGTTAGGACTCTCACCCATTAACGAAGGAGCCCATTACCACTATCATTCAATCCAACTATGGGATGAAGGGATGAGCTAATGAATGACTCAACTATCCACAATTTTGAACCCAATTTTTAGTTATTTTCATATTACTTATAGATAAGATATTTGATAGTGTATTTTAATTTTGCTTCTACAGACACCTAGCAAGCCATAAACTACATCAAAGAGGCTCAATTTTGATGATCGGACACAATCATAGATATTGATAGTGATTTACATATGTAGTTTAGGCTAAGACCAGCCTCATTTAGCCACAATGTCCCTTTGAAAATATCGACCACACTGAATAGAAGCATCCCTAAAGTTCTCTAAGCACCATCGGGCTGTAATCTTTGACACAAATACAAAAATCATGACATTTTTTACTTTTCATGTCTTATTACATCAAAATAAGTGACATATGATTAGATTTTATAATGAATTTGATAAACATGTCACATTTTTTATGTAAAATAATGAACGTTCATGTGTTTGATTAATTGCAAGAAAGTAAGGTGAAATACAAGTTTGTATGCACACATTGAACAAGTTGGATGGAAATCCAAGTTTAATGTATATCAAAATGAACAATATATTATGTCATATCAATCATATTGTTACAAAAAGATGTTATGTCTCATCGATACAATACAAAAGTCAACTACCTGACAAATGTCGAATGTGTACAATAGAAATGTTGAATGTGCACAATACAAATATTGAATATATACAATACAAAAGTTGAATACCCGACAAATTTTGAATGTGCACAATACAAATCTCAAATATATAAAACACAAAAGTCGAATATATGTCAATGTCATGTGATGACCACAACTACATATATATATCACTATTAATATCTATGATTGTGCAGGATCATCAAAATTGAGCCTCTTTGATGTAGTTTATGGCTCACCGGGTGTCTGTAGGAGAAAAATTAAAATACACTATCAAATATCTTATCTATAAGTAATATGAAAATAACTAGAAATTGGGTTCTAAATTGTGGATAGTGGAGTTGTTCATTATCTCATCTTGTTGTCCCATAGTTGGACTGAATGATAATGGTAATGGGCTCCTTCATCAATGGGTGAGACTCCTAACAAAATGATAAGGTAGAGTGATGATGGGAAACACAACTACCAATATATCAATGCTCATAGGAGGCACAACCACTGATGAATCAGTGCTAGTATGAGGCACGACCTATATGGTAAGAGATAAAATGTTAGAATTATAGAGTGACATTAGGGATTCCAAATAGAGTAAAAAACAAAAAATGCATTGTAGCACTATTAAAAAACAAAAAAACATTGACATATATTCGAATTTTGTATTGTATATATTCTAGATTTGTATTGTGCACATTCAAGATTTCTATTGTAAACATTTGACATTTGTCAAGTATTCAACTTTTGTATTATATATATTCAAGATTTGTGTTATGCACATTCAACATTTGTCGGGTATTCAAACTTTGTATTGTACCAATGAGACATAACATCTTTTTGTAACTATATGATAGATATGGCATAATATATTATTCATTTTTATATACATTAAACTTGAATTTCCATCCAACTTGTTCAATGTGTGCATACAAACTTGTATTTCATCTTACTTTCTTGCAATTAACCAAACACATAAACGTTCATTATTTATACAAAAAATGTAACATGTTTATCAAATTCATTATAAAATGTAATTGAACTCATATGTCACTTATTTTGATGTAATAAGACATAAAAAGTTAAAATATGTCATGATTTTTGTATTTGAGTCAAAGATCGCAACCTGATAGTGCTTAGAGACCCTTAGGGATGCTTCCATTAAGTGTGGTTGATAGTGTCAAAGGGACGTTGTGGCTGAAATGAGGTTGGCCCTAGCCTAAACCTTACCAACCAGAGCTAATGGAGTAGAGGATTCAATCTTAGGACCAATGATTTGAAATAGACACAACTTTTCCCATTTGAACTAAGAAACATTGTAACTTTTGGCAATATGTGAGATACAAATTGCTAGGAATGCATTAGAAGCTTCAAAACCCTAATTGCTAGGAAAGCACAAAATGAAGAAAGATGAATGAAATCTGTTGTTCTAATATATTTTACTAATTCAAATCAATTCCTTGAACATGTGAAAGAAATCCAAGGACTGGATTCAATCAGCTCATCACACAAACCCGAAAAAAACTTGGAAAAGTACAGATCAGCACTCTAGAAGCAACAAAAAATTGCTCCAAAACTTGTTTTCTTGATTCCAACCAAAAAAATTGGTGATCTCCAACAAATATACACTCCTCTAGGTCATTTTTTCATTTCCCAACCAACCTTTGCACTTGGTTATGCATGCTTGACAACTTTTGCAAGAACTTGCAAAAATTGCACTTTTGCAAAATTTGCACTTTGCAACTTTTTGCACTATTATGCAATTGACTCCAGCTAGGTATGAAATGATCCCAAATAATGTCTAAAGACTAAAGATGAAAAAAAATGATCAAATCCAACCTTGAGTCTACCTTTGACCAAATGTTGACTATGTTTGACCAGCCTAGAAAAACAAACACTAAGTGATCTTTTGGTCTTCAAATGAGTTTACCAACCTATCAAACATTACCACAATTTCCATTAGAGTTTATTACACAAAAAAATTAATGATTCCACTAACTAGACCCCTTATCTACCTTGTGCTCCTACACCAACTGGTTGCTTCAGCAAACAAGATTGTTTTGGGCTTCTTATTGGATTGGTATGAACCAACACATAGATTCAAGAAAACATGAGAACCAATTGGTGCACAAGTGACAGTATGGATTTTTTACTCCTAATTACCTACTGTCATTCAAAACATTTAGGAATTTCTCACAAAATGCTCCAAGATGTTGATTGCAAAAACACACAATCCGAAGGACTTCCAACCCTTCTCGTAGGTCTTCTCATGTTTTATATAGGGTGGTTGGGTGGTTATTCACCCTTTAGGACTCCTCTTCGAAACTTTGCAACTTTCTTGTCAAAAGTTGTAAAGTTGCACAATGCAACTTTTACATTTTTTTCCAACTTTTCACCAATTTGGTCAAATGACATTCCTATCATCTCAAACTTAACTACAAACCTTGCCTATGGTAAAAACCTCACCCTAAATCTTCCTAGACCCTATTGACCTCATGATGATGTCATCATCATGCCTTGTGCCAATCAGAGGGCTATTTTAAGCCTAAAAAGGGGTGACATAGTGTGACAGCAAGGACACAGTCATAAATAACCCTATCCAAGATTTTCATATGTTGTAGAGAAGCCAAATGGATATCAAAATATATAATTTATATTCCTAATGTTTTGGAAAATTTAAGAGAAAAATGCAAGAGGGCAGTCATCTAAATCCATATAAGTTGAAGATAATTGAATTTTTTTAAGGATATCATCAAACCTACAAAAAAGAGTTCAAGAGACAAATTTATAACAAATTTATAACAATAATGTACAATATTTACATCTCTTTTCTATTTTATATACAAAATCTAACATCTAAATATGCACATGTGACATCTCTTATTGGATTTTTATACAAAATATGGCATATAAATATGCACATGTTATGCATCTTCTCTTTTTTTTATATAGAATTCGGCATCTAAATATGCACATGTGACATCTTGTATCAAACTTTTATACAAAATATGGCATATAAATATGCACATGTTACATGTCTTCTCTTTTTTATATACAAAATTTGGCATCTACATATGCACATCACTGCAAAGTTGTAACATTTTTCATAACATATATACAAAATTATTCTACCATATGTAGAATGATTCAGCTATATAGCACACAATCAATCAAGTGAACCTTTTGGATCATCTCTAACCCTTATTGTATCAAGTATTGCCTCGTGATCAGATTCACATACTTTTCACAACTTCTTGTTAAGAGGCCTACCATGATATGGTACCAATCGAATAGTTTTTGCAACAATAAGCTTAGAGTAATGAAGAATGTCTATGTGTCTCAAAATCCTCAAATAACCACATGGTAGAATTCTTGATAGTGTACCTACATTTAATTGTAAAGACAATATAAAGTCAAAATTGATACATTATACATGACAAATTGACTTAAAGAGATCTTCATGGTAGGGGAAAAAAATATACTACCTTCTAAGCCATGTGCCTATCACAACATTTGATCCTATTGGGTACTTGTTGCCTATTTTGCCTCCCACCAAAATTTGATTTCGAATGCTTAACCCCACCCAATGGCTACTTCCCATCTTTTATATTATTTAAATGGCCTAGAGATATTGAAAAAATAAAACGATAAAACCTTATAGTGTTTTCTTATTTCCTAAATATGGTTCCGTTGGCCTTCACTTTCTGCATCGTCACATCTCACACAGATCTACGGTGGGCGCTTTCCTGCATCTTGAAAATGCACTACTTTTATGTAATGCAGGGAAGCCCCTTTGGGACATGTGGATCGGTGGGTCCTTCCATTTTGTGTGGGTTGCAGAAGGGAAGAGAGTTAGTCTACCTGGCGATTCTATTGGCACCCACTTTCCCACATTCTGAGCTTTGTCAGACTTTCTAACAAATGCGGGCAAGTGCCCTAGTGACAAGTGTCTGGATGATGTCACAGTGGATATTCATATAGGTTATGTACACTGTCAAATCTCCCAAGATTAATAGTTGGCACATGCCTACATTATAAAGATGTGTGAAGATTAAATAATGTGGGTATGCACCCTTGCAACACATGGCACGATGTGACATCATGGCCTCACCTTTCTCATAAGGTAATGACTACTCATCCTCGGTGGTAGTTGTCAGGTGAGTTGGAATGCAAAGAAGGTATCTCATTGGTCCATCTTGCTAAAGGTATACAGTCGTATGAGTTTTTTATCCACCGTCTGATGCAATGAGATTGACGATCAGTGCTTCCCCACATTATAAAGATGCAGATATGTTAAGAAATATGGGCAAGCGCCTTGCTGTCGCATGTCTCTTTAGGACCTGTTTCTTGTATGGGTCGCCAAGGTGGTGCTAGTTGTATGTCAGGGTGATGCCAGTTGGGGCGAGGTCAGGCTGAGACAGATATTGAAGTATTTTGTGGGCCCAAAATTTTGAAGGGAAAGTGCAGTATACAAAGAATCTTTCCTGATCATTGATCTTCTGCAGATCAATGATCAATGCTTGCCAGCAATATAGACGTGCATGAAGAATAAACATTGTGGGGAAGTGCCTAAACAACAAGTGTCCCAATGGGCCTAGCCAAGGTATTAATAGTTAGCATTGACAGTTGGGGCTGGCAGTTACATCGCGGTCAAGGTTTGAAGAGGTGGCATCGTTAGTTAAAGGATATGGTCAACCATGTGGAGACTCTGTGGAGTGGAAAAACAAAGGAAAATCATTGGCCCACATGGCTCATCCTAGTGATAGAGTTAGGTTGACCTGCTAACTTTGCAGATTCACTAGCTAGAAACAAGGAAAATCGAGTTTTGTTGTGTGATCTAATTCTTGTGATCAATGCCAACCACTCTTGGATGAATGTTGAACTCATTGAACGTGGAAAAACACCCCATTTCCCTAGTTGATCCATCTACCTAGCCAGGACAGTTTAATGGTGTCATTTCTATCTTCTCAGAGCCCTATTTCAATAGAATATCATATTTCATTGTACTTAGGTCTGCACCAAGGTTGGATTTTCCCTAGATCTACATGATTGTTCTCTGTAAGACTTAATGGCAATGGTTGTGGAGTAACTTCAAGGAGAAAATATTTTGGTTATGCCTTAGCTATAAAGGCAAATTTTGTAGATTTTGTTCTAGTCCACTCTTCTCTGTTTTCTCTGATATTGCTCTACAACTTCAGTGTAAATCCCGTTTGCCTTTGAACTGTATGACATTCTACCTTATCTCCTCCAGCCATTGATGTAAAGTGCAAGAACTATTTGCCTCTTATTGGTGTATTATAGAGATCTGCAATCTCACATAACTATCCTATGAATGGTATATAAGTGAATCCTCTCTTTCCTTGTGTCATTCATTTGGGTTTTCTGATCTATATGTGATTGTTAGATTAAAGCAAGTTTGGATGTGTATATCTTTTGGTGTCATGATGGTTCAATAGTGCATGTATGGGTAGAGATTGGTTTGAACACTCAATTTTGGTGCATCACCTCCTTAGGTTAGAGTAGGTAGATTTGCTTTCATGCATTCCTTCTCCCTTTTCCTCTCCAAGAGTAGTTAGATGCACCCTGATAGTAAAGGAAGTCGGCCTTCTCTAGAGACTCAACCTCACAGTTCAAGTCCCACAGCTTGGAGGTTGTTTCCATATTTCACAAGGTTGTCCTTAGGACAAAACTTTGGACGTGGGCGCAAACTTTTGTGACAACAATACTCAATATCCTCACCATCAATGACTATAACTATCAGCTTTTTTTTGGGCTCAATACATCGACATAGAAAGTAATTTGTTCCTTCATCATTACTGTCATATGAAATAACTACATATATATGACCTGCATTATATAGAATGATAATTTAATAAAAAAAAAGTGAAAGTAATCTATTTTAACCAAGTATTAAATTGATAACTTAGTACCTGGTTCAACTAGGTTAGATAGATGTTCAAAATTTGTTGATGATTCAACCTGGTTGAGTTGTAGTGTTGTAGGAAGTTGATATGAATCAATTAGATGCAAAGGTCTACAAGACCATTGGTCAACCCACTTTTTTTATTCACATTCATCTCATAAATGATGCATGCATGAAGAGAAAAAGCATGCAAGCTTTCTAGTATGAATAGTGAGTGATGCTGCATTTGAACTTCAAAATGAATGCATCTCACTTGATCCTATAAGTGTACCACAATTGCAAATTTTCAATGTTAGGTTCACATATCAACCAACAACATCTAGAAACCATAGAATTACCTATATTTCCTAGTCCCATCATAAAATTGCACCATTGGAAAATTATTTCAGAATGTTCTAGGGTATGTGTAGGATCATTGTGAACCAAACTATGACCTTAAGTGGAAAAGAAAAATCAGCAAATCAAGGTTATGTCAACTTGACACATAATTTTTAAGTGGTTATGGAATTTATATCAAAAATTTGTAAGAAAATAATCTATAGGAAATTGCATGTAGTTTCTAAACTACTAGGCCTTATCTGGAGAAAAAAAAATTGATTGGTCAAAAGTTTGGATTTTAATGCAGTATTATGAAAATTTCAGAGTGAAAATAAAAAGTAGGTGTATGTCTGAGAACCTTAATCAAAATCAAATGATAATTTTTTTAATATAATTATAGATATAAAACGTAGACTCATGCCCGGATGTGACGCATATTTTTGGGTATTTTTATTCCAAATAAATAATTGAATATGAATTTTCTACCAATACTTTTTTGGAAAAAAAAACTCCCATGTCTGACCACCTTAACTAATCAAAAAATTTAACAAATTTTATTTTTATTTTATTTTTCTTATACTAGGCAAAGCATAGAATGTGATGCAACTTTTAGATTTAAAAAATGTTATACCTTTTAAAGTTATAGCTATTTCTCAATCAGTATGTCAATCAGCACTTTACAACAATCTTCATTGAAAATTAACTAATAAGTACTTTTCAAACTCAGAATTTGATAGCAATTATATCAATGGAATCTCAAGAGTGATATTAAAAAACCCTTTTCCTTTCATTCAATTTCAATCAAAATAACATTGTCAGATGGCTACCCGAAGTCTAAGTGTCACTGAAACCCTTCTCAAACACATTTTTTGGGTTGACCGAATAGGTTTGTTAAATACCAAGCCTAATCAGATATCCGATTCCAAATGGGATATCAGATTAGGCCTAACAACTTTACACCCATATTTGGAGGAAAATTTCAAAAGGGAGATTTTTTTGAATTTTAAATTTGGAGGGAGACAAATTTAAAAGGAAATAAACTTAAGAGGGTAACTTCAGACAATTTTAGACAAAATTTATTTCATGAAAGTGTGGACATTAATATTATTATTATAATTATTATTACATTATAGTAATATGTATGATTATTATTAAATATAATATAGTTCTAAATATAATATAGTTCTAAACATAACATAGTGATATATATGATATATATTATTATTAAATATACATAGTAGTATTATATGATAAAATTATTCTATATAATAATATATATCGTTATTATTATTATTAAATCTATAATCTAGTAACATATATGATTATTATTGTTATATAATCTAATAATATATTATTATTATATTAAAATATACAATATAATATAATTATTAAATATAATATTGTCCCTTCGACCCATATGAAGGATACTAATATGTCCCTAGGGGTCCTAGGACCCCTAGGGACATATGTCATCATGTAATGGGTCGAAAGGGGTCATAGGTCACCCTATTACCTCCTTCGACCCATATGAACACTTCTAATATGTCCCTAGGGGTCTTAGGACCCCTAAGGACATATGTCATCATGTAATGTGTCGAAGGGGGTCATAGGTCACCCTATGACCCCCGTGACCCATATGAAGGATTTTAATATGTCCCTAGAGGTCCTAGGACACCTAGGGACATATGTCATCATGTAATGTGTCGATATGAAGGATTCTAATATGTCCCTAGGGGTCCTAAGACCCTTAGAGACATATGTCATCATGTAATGGGTCGAAGGGGGTCATAAGTCACCCTATGACCCCCTTCATCCCATATGAAGGATTCTAATATGTCCCTAGGGGTCCTAGGACCCCTAGGGACATATGTCATCATGTAATGGGTCGAAGAGGGTCATAGGGTGTTCGACCCATATGAAGGACTCTAATATGTCCCTAGGAGTCCTAGGACCCCTAGGGACATATGTCATGTAATGGGTCGAAGAGGCTCATAGGTCACCCTATGACCCCCTTCGACCCATATGAACGCTTCTAATATGTTCTTAGGGTTCCTAGGACCCCTAGGGACATATGTCATCATGTAATGTGTCGAAGGGGGTCATAGGTCACCCTATGACCCCCTTCGACCCATATGAAGGATTCTAATATGTCGCTAGCAGTCTTAGGACCCCTAGGAACATATGTCATCATGTAATGTGTCGATATGAAAGATTCTAATATGTCCCTAGGGGTCCTAAGACCCCTAAGGACATATGTCATCATGTAATGTGTTGAAGGGGGTCATAGGTCACCCTATGACCCCCTTCGACCCATATGAACAATTTTAATATGTCCCTAGGGGTCCTAGGAACCCTAGGGACATATGTCATCATGTAATGGGTCGAAGGGGGTCATAGGTCACCCTATGACCCCCTTCGACCCATATGAAGGATTCTAATATGTCCCTAGGGGTCCTAGGACCCCTAGGGACATATGTTGTCATGTAATGGGTCGAAGGGGGTCATAAGGTGTTTGACCCATATGAAAGACTCTAATATGTCCCTAGGGGTCCTAGGACCCCTAGGGACATATGTCATCATGTAATGGTGACCTATGACCCCCTTCGACCCATATGAAGGACTCTAATATGTCCCTAGGGGTCCTAGGACCCCTAGGGATATATGTCGTCATGTAATGGGTCGAAGGGGCTCATAAGGTGACCTATGACCCCCTTCGATCCATATGAAGGACTCTATTATGTCCCTTGGGGTCCTAGGACCCCTAAGGACATATGTCATCATGTAATGGTCAAAGGGGGTCATAGGTCACCCTATGACCCCCTTCAACCCATATGAAGTATTTTGATATGTCCCTAGGAGTCCTAAGATCCCTAGGGACATATGTCATCATGTAATGTTTCGACCCATATGAAGGATTGTGATATGTCCCTAGGGGTCCTAGGACCCCTAGGGACATATGTCATCATGTAATGTGTCGAAGGGGGTCATAGGTCACCCTATGACCCCCTTCGACCAATATGAAGGATTGTGATATGTCCCTAGGGGTCCTAGGATCCCTAGGGACATATGTCATCATGTAATGTGTTGAAGGGGGTCATAGCTCACCCTATGACCCCCTTCAACCCATATGAAAGATTGTGATATGTCCCTAGGGGTCCTAGGACCCCTAGGGAAATATGTCATCATGTAATGGGTAAAAGGGGTCCATAGGTCACCCTATGGCCCCCTTCAACTCATATGAAAGATTGTGATATGTCCCTAGGGGTCCTAAGACCCCTAGGGACATATGTCATCATTTAATGGGTCGAAGGGGGTTATAGGTCACCCTATGACCCCCTTCAACCCATATGAAGGATTGTAATATATCCCTAGGGGTCCGAGGACCCCTAGGGACATATTTCATCATCTAATGGGTTGAAGGGGGTCATAGGTCACCCTATGACCCCCTTCAACCCATATGAAAGATTGTGATATGTTCCTAAGAGTCCTAGGACTCCTAGGGACATATGTCATCATGTAATGGGTCGAAGGGGGTCATAGGTCACCCTATGACCCCCTTCGACCCATATGAAGGATTGTGATATGTCCCTAGGGGTCTTAGCACCCCTAGGGACATATGTCATCATGTAATGGGTCGAAGGGACCTATGACCCCATTTGACCCATATGAAGGATTGTGATATGTCCCTAGGGGTTCTAGGACCCTAGGGACATATGTCATCATGTAATGGGTTGAAGGGGGTCATAGGTCACCCTATGACCCCCTTCGACCCATATGAAAGATTGTGATATGTCCCTAGGGGTCCTAGGACCCCTAGGGACATATGTCATCATGTAATGGGTCGAAGACCTATGACCCCCTTCAACCCATATGAAAGATTGTGATATGTCCCTAAGGGTCCTAGGACCCCTAGGGACATATGTCGTCATGTAATGGGTCGAAGGGGGTCATAGGTCACCCTATGACCCCCTTCGACACATATGAACGATTATAATATGTCCTTAGGGATCCTAGGACCCCTAAGGACATATATATTAATATATATATATTATATTTATAGATTATAATACTAATAACATAATATATATTATATATTAATAACATAGGTCATAATAATAAGAATATATTATAGATTATAATAATAATAATATATATTAATAACATATATATAATATATTACGTTACTATATTTAATAAAAATATAGTAAAAATAATAATAATAATATAATATAATAATATATATTATATTTATAGATTATAATAAGAATAACATGATATATTATTATATATTAATAGATTATATGTTATATATTTATGTTACATTATTATATATATAATATATTATAATATATCTTTACATAGTAATATAACTCAAATAATTGATAACTTGCAAACTATAACCCATATTCGTTTTTCCCTCCAAAATTTTCTTGGGGCATATCGAATATCTGATTTGATATTGGATATTTGATTTGATATCGGATATCTGATATAACTGGCATCATTTTCCAACATATTCCCTATCCCTACAGACTTGACAACATCATTTTTTGAGATTCTTTTTCATGGGTTTTACAAAAAGTCACATTTTGGGGCCCAACCAATCAAAAAAAGTTTGAAAATATAACCCTAGGTGTCCGATATTGTCATCCGAATGGGGAGTAGCAATCATCGAAAGGCTAAATGAAAAAGGAAGGTATCCAATGAAGACATTGTGGCATATAGGGAAAGGAACAAAATGGAACACCGAAGAAAAAGACAAGGTATGTTAAATATTAGTCAAGTTGATGATGAATTAGTCGAAGGTGAAATCATAGAGACAGATAATGAATATGTATAGTTGGGGTATGAAAATGTACCTATTGAAAATGATAATGCTGGAATTGAAAATTTAGAGAATGAAAATTTCGAGGA
The DNA here is from genome assembly GCA_028749045.1 of Cupressus sempervirens. Taxonomy (NCBI): domain Eukaryota; kingdom Viridiplantae; phylum Streptophyta; class Pinopsida; order Cupressales; family Cupressaceae; genus Cupressus; species Cupressus sempervirens. The sequence continues at coordinate 38,473,159 of CM053788.1, read as the reverse complement.
TGAAATGCTACCATGTCATAATGCAAATTACATAATTGACCATGTTGAACATGACAATGCACAAGAACCTAATGCATAAGAACCTTACATATCTCCTAATTATAATAAAAAATGAAGGTTCTATAATACCAAAATGGATAATTGAAATCGATGAAATGATTATTACCAGTTTGGAAGGGAAAAAATCAGAAAGAACCATTCGATTATGGACTTCAAGATTATATAAGATGTTTTTCGACAACAAGATAGTGGTGGAGCAATGTTAGCTTTTCATGCACTTATTAAAGCTGCAAAAGATGAGACCTATGTTTTCCAAATTGAAGATTCGTGTCAATAAAAAATTGGAAAGAAATGCCATTATTGCGAAGAATCTTTTCAGTACTCTCAATAGCATTGGGAAAAATAGCAGGGAGAAGGATAACAGAGCTTCTTGAAGGGTTATTACAACCTCTTTGGTAAGCCATCATTTGAGAAAGGGTAGATATATGAGACAAACTTGTATTGATTTGAATCTAAATCGTACTACTTTGAGAAGAGCACTTAGTCGATGACATAAAATTGATGATCCTCTTCAAAATGAAACATGGGCATTTGGTGGGAGACTTCCACGTTTTGATAAGAAGCTATTTGATGATGTGAAGGAAGAAATTACACAATTTTGGCACTCTAGCTCATGAGTATCACCCAATGCTAAAGAGTGTTAAAGTTGAGAATTGGCATCAGAGACTGCACGCCACATCCTAAACACTATTTGGAGATAAGTCAAACTATGTTGTTCAAACAATTTAGAAAGAGTCATCCAAGTCTTCATATATCACAAAAGGCTTTTGAATCTTTGAAGCCATTTCATTGCGTGCCACTCAAAATTTGAAATACATGTTGCAAATATCATGTTGAGTTTTCTATGCACCATGAACTATTACGATCCATCCATTCTACTTTGCATAGTAAATAAATGTTGGAGGATTGTGGTGCTAGTGGGCTTTCAAAATCATCAAGAGACTTGCTAGATCAACTTTTATGTCATAGATTTGATGGTTGTTTCTTTTATAGAAATGCTTGCTTAAATGAGAAGTGTTCAGAATGTGGTGGCTTAACTAGGTTTGACACATTTTTCCATGAGGGGTGCGAACAAGATCTTGGAAAAACAATAGTGAGAAAAAAGGTATATGAAATGGTGAAATACACATTGAAGAGTGGAGGTGAGAGCTCTAGATGTGAATTGGTTGGAAAAGATATTAGTGTGGCTTGTTTTATTTCGAATTTCAAGGCAAATCTTTTCTACAAGTATGCAAGACATAGTCACAGGTCTCAGTGGTTGGATCAACAATTTAGAATGTGTAAGGAGACTTTTCCCATTGGCACTATTATATCAGTTGTTGATTTTGTTGAGAAGTACACATTGCAACCTCAAAATGAGACACAGTCTCAGTATTACAACTCCATTCATATTGCTATTTTCGTTCATATAACATATAGAGATACCCCTGATAGTGCGGAAGATAATTGAAAGATTATTAGAGAGTATCATTTTTATATGAGTGATGATAGATCTCACTCTCACGAGTTTGTGCAACATTGTTTCGAGAATTATTTTTATTTCTTACATGAGCATGCAATTGCTATGGATAGACATATCATTTGGTCAAATAATTATACGTGTCAATTCAAGAATTCTTGCATGTTTTATTGGTTGTGTAAGATGCACATAGAGAGAGGGGTGCCTTATATTTGGAGTTTTTTTGAGTCCGTCCATGGAAAAGGGGAACATGATGGAGCAGGGGCATGTGTGAAGAGAGCTCTAGTTAAGGAGCAACTAAAGATTTCAGTATTAGAGCTTCTTGATGCTCATAGCATTTTTGATTGGTGTAGTTTAGCATTATCACAAGGGGGGACTCTTGATTCAGTGGTACGGGGGTTCTTTTGGTTGGTTGATCAAGGTTCCATAGCTGATAGATCAAATTGTGCTACAGTGAGAAACTCATCAAAAATGCATTCATTCCGGAGCTCTGATTCTAGTACATGGACCATTTGGACACAACAACTAGCTTACTTTTGTCCTAGTTGTTTTCAGTGTGATTGGGATCATTGTGAGTCAAGTGAGTGGGTGGACACATGGGCTCCACATTATCTTACTCCATTTCCTATCATACCCTCTATCAGAAATGATGACATGGAAAGTTCACTTGAGCATAACCATCTATCATATCTACTTCAGCCAGGACATGTCTTTGCATTGGTTGCACCATAGGGGAATGATGAGAAATAAAATTATTGGTTAGCACATTGTGTAAGAGGTAAACAAAAACTTGCACAATCGATCACAAATGATGATGGATTCACATATCCTATTGGTTCAGTGGTTGTCTCTGGAACATGGCTATGGACATACATGCTTAAAAGGAACAAAATTCTTGCATTCAAAGACTATTAGAAGCACAAAATAATTCTCATATATTCGCATCTTATTATAGCAACAAATGTAAAGTTGTTGAAGCATCAAGGAAGACCAAAAGTAAAATAACTTTTTACTATTACTAATGCTGATCATGAAGCCCTTTCGGAGACCCTAAAATAGAGAGACGACCCTACTGGAACACTCAACTAGGTATATTTACTTCTTATGTTATTTTCTTCATAATGATTCAATGAACTAATTATTATCTTGTTTAATACAATAAGTTACTAAATTTTTTTTATATTGGAATATAGGTACATCATGAAGAGTTGGGGGGGGGTGTTGGGGATAATTCCTAAGATTTATGATGTATTATGATGTAAAATGTGAACTTTTTTTGTATATGGTTTTTGTAATAATGAAAAAGACAAGTTAAATTAGTTGCACATTCTAATTTTTATTTTGGTAGGTTCTTTGTAAGGAATTATAAGAGGAAGATATTGAACAAGTTCTTGCAAATCATATTTTCATGTGATACAAGGCTATAAGGACAATTTTAAGAGCATTTATAACTATATGAAAGATAATTGCTTGCAGATATCTTATTACAAGTTTGGATTTTTTCTTATTTGACATAGAGCTGACATTATGATTATTAAAACTATTTTTATCAAACTAATCAAATAAGAAAAATCTAGAAAGTACGGATGAACAATTAGAATACTTGATTTCTTAAAAAACAATTTGGGGAAGGTGTCAATAAGTTTGAATACTCATTCGCAATGAAGCATTGAAACAAAAAGTGATTTTATGATGCTAATATTGTGTAAACCTTTTACTACAAGTCTTATCCATACATTTCATTATTTTTTATGGTGTGAGGTTTCCATTGTATATTTTACTTATTATTTTATTCTAATAATGTGATCTTGTATATTGTCAAAGTCAAAGCCTTGTATATTGTCAACATTTGGGACTTAAGCAACATGTTGCATTTGATCCTCTCCATAATCATCTTCATGTTCAAGTGCATCATGGTTCATAGTGTTTCTCCTTTTTGTTGGTTCATCATGGTTAGCATGCATTATTACAACCATGCCAACTCTTCCTCCATTGGTAAAAAGTGTGGCAACAATTCTTACCAAATTGATTTGCCCCTTAATATTAACTTGCCTCCTATAAGGTCTAGGGATAGATCTAATGATCTCCCTATGACCATCCACTTTTGTAATGGATACAAGACCCCATGGTGCAACTATAAACCTTGGGCATCAATTGGTCCAATAAAGTGGGATTTTGGTTATCTCTATGTTTTCTAGGTAATCTAGGTGTTTATAACAGTAGTATGGTCCCTAGGAGTTTGTGGAATCCATTTACAAGCAAATTTGCAATAAAAATTGTCTTAGCGCAAAAAATTGCAAAAGTTGCTTAGCAACTTTTGCAATTTTCTTGACAACTTTTCAAAATGTAACTCCTAACAGAAAAATCCTCATTATGCCCATTTTGAGGGAGGTTTTCATAGTTGCATTGAATTGGGTGCATGTGGTTTTGGGTCTTACTTGTGGAAGGTAAGTCTAGAAACCTTTTTTAGTGTTTGTTAGGAGGAGTATCCATTCAAGGAAGTAGGCCAAGTCTTTTTTTAAATCCTTGTGAAAACCTTGAAGGTTGTGTAGGAGTTGGCTTGATCCTTTCTTCCATTGTGCTATCTTTGCATCATCCATGGTCAAGGAGTCCCCTCCTTTTATTAAGGTAGCTCAAAGTTCATAGCAACTATTAACCTGCTGGATGCTCTTGAGAAATGGATTCATCTTACTTTCATGCTTAGAATCATTAGGAAAAATGCATATACTCTAAATTTTTAGTAGCAAGGTTCTCACAAAAAACTTTTACAATACTATAAAAATAATCTTCTAAGCTTTGGTTAGCTACCATCTCCAAATGAGCTATTCATTAATATGGTGATTTAACATCACCAAAACATGTTGAGCTCTTAGGCCCACCCCTTGAAACAAGAGTAAAATCGACAAGAATCCCTTTGCATGCAGTCTCAAGCCTCGCCAAATGAACTAGTCATTACCAAGGTGGTTCAACATCACCCAATAGTGTTGAACCCTTAGGCCCACCCTTCCAACTAAGAGGAAAATTGGTTCTTAGTCCAATGACATTAATGAAATACAAGGTTGTTGATCATCCACATACCTACTACATCTAATAAAAATAAATTTCAAGAATGCATGACATGTTTCCAAATGCATATCCATAAAAATGCACAAAAATGAAATTCTACAATATTAAAGGATGCTAGTCCCTTTGCATACACCCTTTAGCATCTCTAGAAGAGCAAGTGATTTCTGTGTGGATTCAATATCACCCAAACATGTTGAGCCCTTAGGCACACCCATTTGAATTAGTAGGAAAATGGATTGGTTATCCAAAAATTCTCATGCTAAGAAAGCTTGTTAATCGATCACATACCAACCACATCTCATAAAAAAAGAAAATCAAGTAACGCATACATGAGGTATGCACAATCACTAACCATTCTATGCACTTTTTTATCGAATCAATATATGGAACACTAGTGCAAAGCACCTAATCTTTTTACTTTTCTTGATGTAATAAGGTCTAGGGATAGATCTAATGATCTCCCTGTGAACATGCACATTTGTAATGGACACAAGACCCCATGGTGCAACTATAAGCCTTGGCCATCAATTGGTCCAATAAAGTGGATTTTTGGTAAATTCCATATTTTTTAGGTAAGTCTAGATGTTTAGAACATTATTAGGGTCCCTAGGAGTTTGTAGAGTCCACTTGCAAACAAATTTTCAATAAAACTTGTCTTAGATCAAAAATTGCAAAAATTGCAAAAAGTTGCTTAGCAACTTTTGCAATTTTCTTAACAACTTTTCAAAATCTAACTCCTAACGGCTAGAACTATTCGAATCATCAGTGCCATTAGGTCCAGGTGGATGGGTGAACCCTAGTGATACCCTTTTTCCAGGCACGGAGACCATAAATTATCCACGGCTACCTCGTACTAAGGAGTTTCCAATGTGCTCTAAGTGTGTTTCGAGGTCGATCTTCCAAGGGTCATAACTTGGAGCTCGTGAGGGCTATCGATGAACTATTGAATGCTATAGGATGGTGATACTAAGGCCTAAAATAAACTATCTAATTTTTGAGAGATCACATTTTGTTTCGATTCGGCACAATGATCTCACTGGATGCCAAAACTTGCAATGTGCCTCAGTTCATAGGTGCACCATAGCGTAACTGTGAAACTATTGATCTTGGCATCGAATCGTCAGTGCCATTAGCTCCAGGTGGGTAGGTGAACCCTATTCGCACCATTGTTCTGGCCACAGAGACCATCCATCATCTGCGGCCACCCCGTACTGAGGAGTCTCCAAGGTGCTCTAAGTGTGTTTTGAGGTCGATCTTCCAAGGGTCATAACTTGAAGCTTGTGAGGGCTATCGATGAACTGTCAAATGATACAAGATGGTGATGCTGAGACCTAAAATAACCTATCTCATTTTTGAGAGATCACATTTCGTTTGGATTCGGCATAGTGATCTTGCTCAATGCCAAAACTCATAGTGTGCCTCAGTTCATAGGTGCACCATAGCGTAACTTTGAAACCATTGATCTTGGCATCGAATCGTTAGTGCCATTAGCTCCAAGTGGGCAGGTGAACCCTAGTGACACCCTTGTTCTGGCCACGGAGACCATCCATCGTTCACGGCCACCCCATACCAAGGAGTCTCCAAGGTGCTCTAAGTGTGTTTCAAGGTCGATCTTCCGAGGGTCATAACTTGAAGCTCATGAGGGCTATCGATGAACTATCAAATGTTACAAGACAGTGATGATGAGGCCTAAAATAACCTATCTCATTTTTAAGAGATCACATTCCATTTGGATTCAGCACAGCGATCTCGCTCAATGCCAAAACTCGTAGTGTGCCTCAGTTCATAGGTGCACCATAGCGTAACTTTGAAACCGTTGATCTTGGCATCGAATCATCAGTGCCATTAGCTCTAGGTGGGTGGGTGAACCCTAGTGACACCCTTGTTCTAGCCATAGAGACCATCCATCGTCCGCAGCCACCCCGTATCGAGGAGTCTCCAAGGTGCTCTAAGTGTGTTTTGAGGTTGATATTTCGAGGGTCATAACTCGAAGCTCGTGAGGGCTATTGATGAAATATTGAATGCTACAGGATGGTGATGCTGAGGCCTAAAATAACCTATCTTATTTTTGAGAGATCACATTTTGTTTGAATTTTGCACAGCGATCTCGTTCGATGCCAAAACTCGTAGTGTGCCTCAGTTCATAGGTGCACCACAGTGTAACTTTGAAACTGCTAATCTTGGCATCGAATCATGAGAGTCATTAGCTCTCAGTGGGCGAGTGAACCTTAGTCACACCCTTGTTCTGGCCACAAAGACCATCCATCATCCACGGCCACCCCGTACTGAGGAGTCTCTGAGGTGCTCTAAGTGCGTTTTGAGGTTGATCTTTCGAGGGTCATAACTCAAAGCTCGTGAGGGCTATCGATGAACTATCAAATGTTATAGTACGGTGATGCTGAGACCTAAAATAACCTATCTCATTTTTGAGATATCACATTTTGTTTGGATTCAGCACAGCAATCTCACTCGATGTCAAAACTCACAGTGTGCCTCAGTTCATAGGTGCACCACAGCGTAACTTTGAAATCGTTGATCTTGGCATCAAATTGTCAGTGCCATTAGCTTTGGGTGGGCGGGTGAACCCTAGTCACACTCTTTTCCCAGCCACAAAGACCATCCATCGTCCGCGGCCACCCTATACCAAGGAGTCTCTAAGGTGCTCTAAATGAATTTTGAGGTCGATCTTCTGAGAGTCATAACTCAGAGCTCGTGAGGGTTATCGATGAACTGTCAAATGCTACAAGATGGTGATGCTGATACCTAAAATAACCTATCTAATTTTCAAGAGATCACATTCTGTTTGGATTTAGCACAGCGATCTCACTCGATGCCAAAACTTGCAATGTGCCTTAGTTCATAGGTGCACCATAGCGTAACTTTGAAACCGTTGATCTTGGCATCGAGTTGTCAGTACCATTAGCTCTGGGTGGGCAGGCAAACCTTAGTGACACCCTTGTTCTAGCCATGGAGACAATCTGTCATCCACGGCCACCCCGTATCAAGGAGTGTCCAAGGTGCTCTAAGTGCATTTCGAGGTTGATCTTTCCAAGGTCATAACTCGAAGCTCGTGAGGGCTATCAATGAACCGTTGAATGCTATAGGATAGTGATGTTGAGGCCTAAAATAACTCAGAGCTCGTGAGGGCTATCGATGAACCATCCAATCAAGTTTCTTAAGTTGACATATTTTGAGGTTACGTTGAAATTAAAAAGTTGTAGTATGAGGATAGTAACAAAGTGAAGTGATAGTTATCAAAGATTATGAATCTATGAAAGACTTGTGGTTGAGAATAGAATCCATGGTTGAGGAGTGAAGTCCTTAACTGTGTTGAGATTAGATTTGAAGCCAAGAGTTAGTTTCAAGGTTGAAGATGGAGTTTAAAATCAGATTTGGGATTATCTGAACCTTGTGTAGGAAGTTAACAAGTGTGTTTATGTCATGATAACACTTCAAATTATACATTGCATCCAAATTTGATAATAAAAGTTGTTAAAATGTTATTCAAAAATTATTGTATTTGAATCAAATATAAAAAACATAATCAAAATTAATGATATTCCATAAACATGAACAATACACATGATCCACGATAAATTGAACAATACTAGATACTAAATTAATATGTATAGCATTGTGCACATAAATGAAAAATATATATATCAAAATACATGTATCCATAGACAAAATTTTACACAAATATATATCAAAGTATCCATAGACAAAGTACTATATATATATATATATATATATATATATATATATATATATATATATATATATAGATATATATATATATTTATTTATTTATTTATTTATTTATTTATTTATTTATTTATACAAAATGTGGCTGATCATGCCATCGAAATGTGTATAATATCAATGTTTCTATATACAATGTGGCATATGCCATCTCAAAATGTCTCATGATGCATCCTACAACAATTATACTATCCTAGGGTGCTGGTGGATGATCAAAATGCAGCCTCTTCGCTGCATTAGGTGGATCGGATGCCTCCTACATAAACAAAAAAGGAAAACCCAAAGTTAGACTACTAAAATTATATGATTCTTTGTATCTAACATTGAATTACTCAAATGCATAATGATATTTTTTGTAATGAAGATTTATACTATCAAAATTTCATAATAAATGCCTCTCTCGTCAACCTCTTGCGCCGATCAGGAGTCCTCTCATATGCCCTCGGCAATGCATGTACCTCGCTGATTATGGGTTGTATATGTTCAAATATGTTTGTCAGATGAATCTACAATTTAAAGTATAACATTATAATTCATAGCATGCTAAATTTATAACATATTTAATCATGAATTCAAACTACAACTTACTATTGTAGACTCCTCCTTAGGAGAGAGTGGTTGCATCATCAAATCTACATAACTCTCATGTCGAACCTCATGTGCACTAGGAGTCTCCTATGAGATACAAAATAGTAGTTGTTAATGTCACAGAAATAAGTTTTGAATTTATTTATGAAGATAAGGAAAATTAAAAATTAAAAAAAACTTATACATACAATGGGGCTCTCAGTGCGAATGGAAATCCCTGATGGTCTATAACGTGAAATCTGTACAGGCTCATCGCCAGTAGCCATGCCCTATATACAATAAAGAATGTAATTAAATGGGATTACCACAAACATTTTACAAGAATGCATTGATATTTAATCAAATAGAAAGCACCTAATTACCTTTCCCTTGTCAATGTGTGCTAGCTCACCCCTTGCACTTTGTCCCCTCAGGACAGGTGGTACTTGCAAGATAAAAGAAAGATTAGCAAACATATATGCTACAATATCAAATAGAAAAAAAAAATGCGAACACAACATAATGTACCGTAGATGTCTCAAGACCAAATGAAATGGCTGAGAGTGTGGCATCATCAATCTATCTAAGCTCCTCCTCGGTCATCAACTAAACATGAACAAAGATCACATACATGTAAAAGTCAGTATGGCTTAAAAATTAAAATTACTCTATTATAAAAATTAACTTTAAATCTCATATGTCATAACAAAAAAATGTATACACGTACCGACACTGAAGGAGTCCATGCCTCTACATTCCCCTCCTCTCTTGCATCAGGGTTTGTGGCCTCTGCATGTGTGTCTAGTGTATCCTCGTCTAATACAAAATGATACTCAGGAAGATCACCTATGGGACCCAGGAAAATATTCTTGCATGTAATGCAAGTGTGAGGCACACAAATGTGTGATGAGCTAGCTGATGATGAATTAGCACTAGCATCATCAACACGAGGAGGCAGGACTAACCTAGCCTGAGCTATCATTAGGCTACTCAGCCTATGAATGGCTCTGATGGTCTGAGAGCTAGCCTCAGCCATAATATCCAGATGCTGCACTCAAGGAGGGGGGGAGATATCAGTCGGGGGGCAAAAGTGCTAGCTTTCTTCTGCTGGGAAGAGGGTCTATCTTGAGGAGCTCCTAGTCCTAAGCCCATGTTGGGCTTCATGCTCCAATAGTTCACTTTAAGTTTCAACACAAATTCTGCATATAATTTTCTAAGGAAATAAAATGGTATGTCTAAATTTCCATGTGGAGGGATATCAAAGATCATCCACCAACGATCCCAAAAGTTTCCACTTATGGCATCATTTGTACACCATTTAATCGATAGTTTGGATTTTTTTGGGTCGCTTGGTAAATCTATTTTTAGGTTTGTAAAAAGGCTAGCCAAATCCTCTTTGGTTATATTGAGGGTCGCAACCTCATCATAGTCCAAACCATAATCAAACATCTCATGCATTTCATCATGCCAACGAAGAGCGACATTTTTTTGGTTCGTAAGCATTTCAATGTTATCCACTATGGTGTTTAACGTGGATAACATAGGAGCCAATGAGGGTACATTATTATATGTTCTATGCAAACCTCTCAATTCGATGAGATTTTCACTCATCAAATCCTTGATTTGAGGAGGGTTTTGAGGGGGTAGAGGATCATTTGGTGGATGGTTTTGTGGGGGTACTGGATCATTTGGTGGGGGGTTACGAGGAATATTATTCCTGGCCTCAGTGTCATCATTTTGATCAGTCATTCCTATTGAATTGCGAAACATAATATATATTTTTTAAAAAACCTTAATTTTAACAATTTTTTTCAAAAAAACCCTAGATTAACCTAAAACAAACAAAATCATGCTAAAATATATTGAATCTAGGTGTAAAATGAGTTAAAAAAACAAAACAAAAATGCCTTGATATTCGATATCCGATTGTATATCTGATATCCAATCGTGATGCAAATACTGGCCCCCAAATATGCGAAATAAGGGCCCTCAGGTCTGTGATTTTTTTTTATGTAATGTCACAAGTATTAGATATCTAATATTATATTGGATATCTGATATTCGCCACATATATTATATAATATACTACTTTTTTATTATATATTATATTATAATATATTACATTTTTATTATAATATTATATTTTTTATATATTAAATTACATTATATTTTATTTTATATTATATTATATTATATTTTATTTTATATTTTTATATATTATATTTTATATATATTATATTACATTACTATATATTATAATATAAAATATTATATTATATTATTATAATATAATATATTATACTTTTTATTATATATTATATTATAATATATTATATTTTTATTATTATATTATATTTTATATTATATTTTATATATATTATATTATTATAATATAATATATTATTATAATATAATACATTATTATAATATAATACATTATTGTATTATTATAATATAATATTATTATTATAGTATAATATTATACGATTATAATATAATATTATTATTATATTATAGTATTATTATTATTATTATATTATATTATATTATATTACATAATATATTATACTATTATAATATAATATTTTTATATTATTATAATATAATAATAATAATATAGTATAGTATAATAATTATAATTATTATATTATGATAATATTATTATGTTAATTATCAAATATTCGATATGAGATCGGATATTCGATAAGGCTCAGTCGTACTTTCCAGGTTTGGTATCTAGATAGGTGAAAAAAAGTTAGAGCAAATTTTGAAGCACTTTTAGACATCTTCAAACTCTATTTTTTTCACATCGCCACTTTTTGGCACACCATGATCTTGCACATACCCTCTAATATTGTGCCACCTTTGTACTGTAATTCCTCTCTACTAAGGGCTCTTTTCACACATGTTCCAGCACCATCATGCTCTCCCTTTCCATGTCCCGCCTCAATCAAATTCCAAAAATGTTGCACTCCACTTGTCACATGCATCCTAATCAACCAATAGAACATCCTTGCATTCTTGAATTGTGCGGTGCAATTGTCTGACCATATAATGTATTGATTGTATCTTACATCTCTTTCCCTCAAATTATCATAGAAAACTCTAAAACATCCTTGCACAAACTCTAATGAATGAGTTCAATCATTTCTGATATAGAAGTGATACTCTCTTAATACCTTTCTATCCTCCTCTATGTTATCATGTGCATGAATAAATGCTATGTGTACAAAATTGACACTTGTATAGAGTTGTAATACATTGGTTGCACTTTATTTTGAGGCTTTAGTTTATAGTTTCAATGAATTCAACAACTAACACAATCATACCCAAGAGAAAAGTGTCCTTACACAATTTGAATTGCTCATCGAACCATCTAGCTCTATGTGTATGACCTATGTTGTCATAAATTATTTTCTCTTGAAACACTTTTATAAAATCAACTATGCATAATCACTTTTCACTAATTCACATCTCTTTAATTCTTTTCTATGTTTAACACCATATATAACTGACTTGTACTTTCCAAGAGAAACTAGTGTCTTACCAATTTCATGTATTCTATCTAGATGTAGGCATATATGCAACTTTTGCAAACCACCACATTGAGGGAAAAAACCTCTCAAACACATGGTCTTATAATGAATGCACCCATCATCTCATTTACATAGTAAACTTGCAATAAATTCTCTTGGTGCTTGAGCCATATCCAAAAAAATGTTTTGCATGTGGCTCCTGGTTTGTTTTTCCAATTCATCTTTTGACAACATCTTTTTGGTTTGGTAAAGCCCTTGTGTTGTCACACCAAAAGTTTTCTTTTAATATTCCTAGTGCATCAACAATAACTTTATCCTTACGTGGGAGTCTACCTTAAAATGACCAAAAAGAAGTCTCATTAGAATTCTCAATTTTCGCTTGCCTCACTAAGGCTTTGACTAACATTTTTCTACTTATCCTTGATGATTTACTTGTTTTTCTTACCATACAATTTTTTTCCATTTCCTTTCCTATTATGGTTGATGTGAGGACCCGTCAACTTGTATTAGCATCTTTATTATGTTCTTTTCAACCAATGGATTGGTATGCATCAAAGAGATTTCTAAAAATGCTTATTTCAGTACTATTTTTAGATGTTCTTGACCCCAAAATTCTCATTGTCTCTCTAAATTTCAGATTTTTAACCATTTCAAAAACAAGTTGGCATCTTCCACTTGTTAGTCTTAGCTTGGTTTTAACATTTGAGTGTTAGTACACTTAACCAAATTCTCAAGATGATGCCAAGTATAACAAAAGCCAAGCTACAGTGTATGTCAAGCCAAAGAATTCAATAGGCGCCAAGTGAACTTCAGGTGCCGAGCAATCTTTAGGTGCCAAGAAAAGTTCAAATGTCAAGCAAAGTAAAGATGTCGAGTCACTATAGATTTCGAGTGAAACAGAACTACTATAGGAGCCGAGTGAGCCAATTTTCCTATATGTGTCGAGCATCAACAACTAGTAAGTGTTGAGTAACATAGAATCAGCATATGAGTTTGTGCCTTCACAAACTCAGATGTAAATTATTTTTCAAGCTAACATAGGATGAATCTCGAAGGATCTTGAAGAAAAGATCGAATCTTTTGCATTACTTATGCAATCAGCATGCAACCAATAAGAAAAATAGAGAAGGCATGCAACCAATAGGAAAAGTGCAAGAGTTGAGCGAGAAATGAAGCGTAAATATTGATCATAGATTAACACCTAATCCTAAGTCTTTGAAATCTTTAATATGAGGATAAAATCCCATTGTATGCATGGATGAGAGAAGGGTATGGGTGAAATATAGAAAAATTTAGAGGGCATTTTAAAGACTTAGACAGAGCAGAGTAGCATTGCAGTATTCAATTGATCAAGAACAGAGTATCAGATCAGTAGCGACATATCAAATCAAGCAAGGACCAAATCAGTCAGAGTAGAACAAGGATATGAAATCAGCAATTGAGGATTGCAAGTTATCAGGTCAAAATCTTCTAATACTTTCTAGCAATTGTATTAGATATGGAAATCCTATGGACTTAGGTTGGCTTACTAGCCATTTGTAAATCCTTTAACAGGGTGGCATTCCAAGTGAATGTACTAAAGTCCTTTAACTAGGCCTACTTTTAGCAAGGTAGTGAAATCCCTTAACCAGGTCACTTTTAACAAGGTGTAAATTCTTTAACAAGATAGGCCTTTCACAAGGTAGACCGTTGGAAGTGGTCAAACATTGTAACCTTGAACAGTTACACATTGTTGTAGCGATATTTTGTGGGTGTCATCCCTACCCCAGTTTTACCTTCTCATTTTGGAGAGTTTCTAGGTTACCAAATTTGTGTGTTATTTATTTTCATGTATGTCTTTTACTTTCATGATTATTATATGAATTAGATGCATGTGGATAATATTAGTTGAAAGGATTTGAAAAGGTTAAAGTTAGTTACTTCTAATTCACCCCCCTTCTCAGAAGTAAATCTTCCCACGTATAATTCCAACAATTGGTATCAGAACAAATTTTTCCGAGGAAGGAGCCTTATAGCTTAGAGAAAAGATATGGAAATGGAAGTCTACAAACTTGGGAAGATCATAGAGAATGAGGAGATTGATATACAACTTTCCTTACATGCACTGGAAGAAGCTAGAGAAGAACTGAGAAAATCCTTAAAGAGAAGAAGAGAGATTGTCATAGCTGAAAATGATAGACAATACAAGGAAATTGACACCTCAAATCTATCTTCTAATGGAGATTCCAAAGAGTTTGATGCAGCAATAGCAAACCTAATGGAGAAGAATAGAGCTCAAGCAGAAGAAATCAAAACACTCAAGCTTGAACAAGAATCACAAGCCATGATGCTTTGTGAAGTGACTGAATAGAAGAAAAGAGCCATTAAAGACAAGGCAATGCTAGAAGAAGACAAGAGGAATCTTTCCAACAGACTGGAAGAATAGTCAATTGAGCTTGCAAGAATTTCAAACATGCAGCTAGACACCCTGAGCCAGATAATGAATGCACATCATGAACTGAATGTCAAGGATATTGAGATCTCCACACTGAAGATGCAAAATGATCAACTACAAAATGACCTGAAAAGAGAAAAGGAGATTGCAAAAAGCTTTAACAAACCTAATGAGGCCATCAAGTACTTTGAGGAGCCAATGAATTCACCAAGGGCTAGTAATGATACTTCAGGACTAGGATACACCAACACTGAACAAGGAAATTCATCAAAGACTGCAGAAGAAAGGAGTAACAAAGGTAAGAACACTAAACCTACTTGTCATTTCTATAGTAAAAAGGTACATACCTCTAATGTGTGTAGGAGCAAGAATGCCCATCAACATGACAAGCCTAAGAATGCAAGTTATGGTCATAAGTGCAAAAAGCAAGGACATCAAGCACATAACTGCAAGACTAGGACTATTAGGACACCAATATTTGAAGGTCATTGCTACAATTGCAAGAAGTATGGATATAGAGCTTTTGAGTGCAGATCAAAACCTATGTGGACACCAAATTAGGCAACAAGGGGAAACAACCATGGACATCATTACAATTGGGATTACAACACCAGGTATAGTTGTTATTACTATCAAGAATATGGACACATTCTTTAGAATTGCATAAGGACACATTTCAGAGGAAATTACAATAGATGGTTGAGTC
Source organism: Cupressus sempervirens (assembly GCA_028749045.1). NCBI lineage: Eukaryota > Viridiplantae > Streptophyta > Pinopsida > Cupressales > Cupressaceae > Cupressus > Cupressus sempervirens. The sequence goes on along the minus strand of CM053788.1, from coordinate 38,457,569 downwards.
AAACCACATGTTTCAATTGCTGAAGACTAGTCATATCAGCAGGAATTGCCCAACAAAGTCAAAGGCACCCAACTCAAAGAATGACAAAGGTAAAGAAAATGGGGATGTTGAACACATCAAAGGAGAAATGAATAAGACATGGAAGAAGAAAGATGGGTGTAGCACATCAAATGAAGGGATCACTTTACCTAACAGGTTAAGTGGTCACACTTCATCAAACTAAGCAAAAAGAAGGCATGAGGGACTGATTTACAAAGCTTTATCATACATCAGTTCCTAAGACAAGCAAGAACTGAAAAGAAGAGATTAGCATGATCAAAGATGCAAAGTTAAATTTTCAAGATTGCACAAATGTTGTCGAGTTGCCCTCAGATGCCGAGTAAAAATCTAGTACATGCCAAGTTGATTGTCAAAATAGTGGGATCTGAATGATCAGTTGAAGCCGAGTTGGTAGAGGAATCCAAATGAAGAAGAAATTTTTAGTTGAAGTCGAGTAAAGAATACTCCTGTGGAAGTTGAGTGATGGAAAGACAATGGAAGTTGGGTAATGTAGAATCCTTTAGAAGCTGAGTGGATAGTTATAACTGCACTAAGCATTAAATGCAGTGAACATAGGGTATATCATCATATTTTTAATCATTTTTCTTCACCACGAATGAAGAGCAAAGACGAGAAAGAGCGCAGAATGACCTCACAACAAAGAATCCAATGTTTGAGCAAATTTCAACAACATTTCAGCATGATTTCATTGATTTCAAGGTATTTATGTTTGTGCCAAGTTATGCAATTTAATATTTTCCTCGTTTTAAAACCTTAGAATTGCAAAAATGGCTTTTAGCTCTAGGAAAACTTAGGAAAATGAACCCTTCGAAGTCCAACTAGTGTCAAATGAGGTCAAAAAAACTAATTTATGCCCAATACTAGAGGTTGCATATAAGAATGACCCAGATGGAGCCCTATCCATCATACCCCCTAATGTAGTTATGGTTCAAGATGTAAGGAGATGCTATAATTGCAAGATTGGAGCCACAGGAGATATGGAGATTAGGGAGGCATATAACAAATTGTGTGAAAATGGAGTGTTGAAAGAAGAGTACAAAATTGTTGAAAACAAGGGTTTAACGCGTGCCCTAGAATTCCCCACAGTATTCAAGACTAAATGGATTAGACTAGTACTCAGTTGAATACACGATGGAAGCTTATGGTTGGAAGATGGCCCAGTGAAAATCGCAAAGATAATTGTTCATAGAGTGACAGGGTACCCAACCCTAGATCAGTCAAAGACACTTAGGAGTGATGCAAAGGAAGCAATTGAGAAAAATACTGGTGCTAAGTAGAACAAGAGAGGGATGACAATTGATACCATTCAAGACCCTCTAGTTGATTTTTCTGTTAGGGTGATTGTACATAAATTATACCAATCCAGGAGACTTAACAGTGTGCCCTGCATTGTAATGGATGTTGGTTACAAATTGGTGAAGAGGATCATACCTATGATCTTGCAGAACTGCAACTGCAACAAATTAATGAGAATCTAGCAACTATCAAGAGAACCAAGGGAGCCCAATGTAAATTTGGTGCCATTTTGATTTGTATATTCTATTTTTTTTAGAATGAGTCTCCTTCATTTGGTAAAGTAGCATGGAAAACAAATATTTCTATTATAGCTCAAGTCAATGAATACATAGAGCAGATGGGAGCTAATTTTGAGACCCTAATGACTAGCTATTTTGAGGACTTTAAGAAGACAATGAAGCAAAGGCTACGGATTCCAGTGTCATTAGTAGAGAAACATGAAAATGAAGTATGTTTTCTTGTAGATATAGACTGTACATACATTCAAGCTGCCATACCAAGAGTGAGATGGCTAAGATCTCTTGGGTATGAAATAAATATAGATGAAGCATTAACCATAATAACTACATTATTAGCAAAGGAAATAGACAAGGAAGCACCATATTTTGGAACTTATGATGTGGTGAGATCAAAAGTGGATATGGATTTGAATACTACCTCCACTTTGAAAAAGAAGGATAAGCTTGTTAAGAAGCTAAAAACCAAATTTGGGGAAGGCACTGTAGAAGAAGCAGAAGAAGAAGGTGAAGATGTTGACAGTGATGAAGAAGAAAAATATTAAGGGCCACTTTCCTTAACCGAAGGCATGGGGGAGGATGTAGATGAGGAGGAAGGTGTCAAACAGAAAGCACCCAAGGCTGAGCCAAAGAAAAGAAAGGAAAAGAAATAGCTAGTTGCACATCCAAAGGTAAAGAAGAAGGCTACAAAGCCAAGCCTAGCCAAGCCAACTACAAGGGTTGACACTAGGGCTACAACTCAAGTGGCAAAAGAATAGGAAAAACAAAAGGCTATAGAACAAGGAGGACCTATAGAGCAGAAGAAAAGAAGAAAGTATGTTGCACCTCCTGAATGAGACAAAGAAAGGACAGAGTCTGATGAAGATCAATTTAGATTGGTAAGCCGTTCTACCACATCTAAATTGGAAAATGTTTGTAATAATATTAGAGACAATGCATATTTAACTGGTCTAAAGACCATTGATTTTAATAAGTTGTCAAAAGAACAAAAAAACATAGTGGAAGAGTCCATCTACACTATGATGGCTAAGTTCAAGACCACTCCACTTGAACTAGACAACTCAATGCCTAAGGAGCTAAGCTCATTGGTTGAGAATAAATGGCATTACTTTCTTAAGATGGAGAAAGAAATAAGGGAGTCTACATTGGTTCATGTAATGCCAAACCTTACAAAAGGTCAAATAACAAAGGTTAGCAAGAAACATGGGAGGAAATTTGCACCCAAATATAAAGCCTTTAAGATTTTGTAAAACCAAAATGAAGATGTTGTGCAAAACTCCACAAAAATGTGGAAATTAATCTATGGATTGACAATAGTCAAAAAAGGCTAGGAAGACCCATCTAAAGGTAGAAATGATGAAGAAGAAGAAGAAAAAGAGAAAGATGGGGAAGGAGAGAAAGAAAAAGATGAGAAAGAGGAAAAAGAGATAGAAGAGGAGACAATGGAGAAGACACAAGGTGAAGAGGCAATAGTTGAAGAGCAGCAGACTAAACAGAGTGTCCAAGATACCCAATTGCCACCACCAAGTCCTCCACATATAGCACCTATAGAAATAGTAATAGTTAAGGATGTTCTTGACACCACAAGTTAGAACATCAATCCACTCACTGTAGAGGATCTCAAAAAGATCCTTCACCAAACTATATTACAATCAAAGCGAAGCACAAATATAGTTTTGGTGAGTGTGGATGAGTTGCAGAAGGCTATAGCAAAAATCATAAGGGAGAAGGAAAACATTCAAGTACAATCTACACAACCTCCCACAACTATAGCTGATCAACCTAAAGAGCAAGAAGCACATGGTAAAATTACTAAGGTTGATGATACAGTTACAGTCACAACAACTATTGAGGAGCCAGCAAAGGAACAAATAGGGAAAGATGTTCCTACTGCACACACTCAAGGTGCACCTCCTCAAATCATCATTATTGACCAAGCCAATAAAGAAAAGGAGAAAGAAGAGGCAAAAACCCGTAAGAAGCAGGAGGCAATACAAACATTGGTGAACTTTCTTACCTTAGGGACTCCTACTAAGAAGTTGAGCACTGATGCAGTACCATTGTAGATTTTAGCACCAGGCTCAAGCTCCACCAAGGTTGCAAGTGTACTTCACTATGGAGACCTTGCACTTGATGAAGAAATAGTCATACCCAGTTATGACTCAAGAACTATGAACCTACAAAAAATAAATGAAGTGCAAGAGGTCCTAGAAAGAAGGAAGAAATAAGAGATACTCAAAAATGAGTATCGGCAGAAGCAAGCACTGGTGGAAATTAGAGATATACTTCTTGATGCTTTTAGCCTGCAAGTACCTAATGAAACCCAGCCCATCATGGAGAAAATGTCCAACATAATGGACTAGGCACAAAATTAGGACCTTAACACTAATGTTAAATTATTAGAATGGTCAGAAAAGAAGTTTCTGATGAAAGTAAATGAGAAAATATCAAGTGAAATAGCACTTTCCCAAGTAGAATTGGCTAAGAAGATTGAAAAAGGTGAAGAAAGTACTTGAGAATGTATTCTCATTGTACACCAAGTTGTGTGATTCATCTTACTTCACACAAGAAACTAGCCAAAGGATAATGAGCTTGGAATGAAAGCTCAAGATTTCTAGCACTCAGCTACCCAAAGATCTAGCTCAGAGTGAGAAGCATTTTGCAGCTATGCTTCACACATAGAAAGAGTTAGTTGTATTGACGAAAGAAGAGGCCAATATCAAGGTCAAATTGATGCAAATTCAATATTCCATTACTTGACATCTAGAACTACTCCATAAACAACAAGCCTATGTAGAGAATGTTCTACAGAAAGACCTTAATCTTTCTACACTAGAAGGTTTTGTTCATCTTGCAGCAGAGACAGCCCTCCAACACAAGTCATTGGAAATTGCTTTAGATAATTGGGATGCTTCTCTTAAGATGATTATGGAGGTAAATAAAACATTTTTTGGCAAAGTATTCTATTCATCCTTAGGACCCTGTGACATAAGTGTCAAAAAGGGGGAGATATAGTGTGTAAATAATATAATGTTTTGGGGGAGATGTGAATAAGAATGGGAGATAATACATTTTTTGATGGAAATAATGAATATCCAAAGGGGGAGCTATTCAAATTTTGAGGAAGTAATAAAACCAAAAAGGATGCAAAACTGCAAGAAGATGTGAAAGGGTACACAGATACAGAAACAAAGGCAGACAAGGAAAAGAGTATCAGATACATCAACATGAGACACATTCAGCACAAGAATTTTGGTTACAGGAATAGAAATGGCACATCAGCTTAGAGGAGTTACAAAATCTTGAGGTGTATAAAAATTTTGAAAAATTTTTTGAAGTCTTGTACATATTTCAAACAAAATATGTACTATACTCATAGAGATCAGATGCATAATGTTCAGTTAAGTGTTTTTGCCACTCATGTCAAAGGAAGAGATTGTTAGTCTTAGATTGGTTTTGACATTTGAGTGTCAACACACTTAACCAAGTTCTCAAGGTGATGTTGAGTATAATATAGAAGTTGAGTTATAGTGTATGCTGAGCCAGAGAATTCAATAGGTGTCGAGTGAACTTTAGGTGTTAAGCAATCTTTAGGTGCCGAGTGAAGTTCAAGTGCCAAGAAAAGTATAGATGTCCAGTCACTATAGATGTCGAGTGAAATAGAATTACTATAGGAGCCGAGTGAGCCAGTTTTCCTATATGTTTTGAGCATCAGCAACTAGTAAGTGTTGAGTAACACAAAATCAGCATGAGTTTTGTGCCTTCAAAAACTCAGATGTAAACTATTTTTGGAGCCGACATAGGATGAATCTCGAAGGATCTTGAAGATAAGATCGAATCTTTTGCATTACCTATGCAATCAACATGCAACCAATAAGAAAAATGGAGAAGGCATGTAACCAATAGAAAAAGTGCAAGAGTTGAGCGGGAAATGAAGAGTAAATATTGATTGTAGATTCACACCTAATCCTAAGTCTTTGAAATCTTTAAAAGGAGGACAAAACCCCATTGTATGCATGGATGAGAGAAGTGTATGGGTGAACTATAGTGAAATTCAGAGGGGAATTTAAAGATTTAGACAGAGCAGAGCAGCATTACAGTATTCAGTTGATCAAGAACAAAGTATCAAATCAGTAGCGACATATTAGATCAAGCAAGGATCAGATCAGTCAGAGTAGAACAAGGATCTGAAATCAGCAATTGAGGATTGCAAGTTATCAAGTCAAAATTTTCTAATACTTTCTAGCAATTGTATTAGATATAGAAATCCTATGGACTTAGGTTGGCTTAGCAGCCATTTGTAAATCCTTTAACAAGGTGGCATTCCAAGTGAATGTACTAAAGTCCTTTAACTAGGCCCACTTTTAGCAGGGTAGTGAAATCCTTTAACCAAGTCACTTTTAATACGGTGTAAAGTCTTTAACAGGATAGGCCTTTCACAAGGCAGACCATTGGAAGTGGTCAAACATTGTAACCTTGAATAGTTACACATTGCTGCAGTGATATTTTGTGGGTGTCATCCCCACCCCAGTTTTACCTTCTCATTTTGGAGGGTTTCTGGGTTACCAAATTTGTGTGTTATCTATTTCCATGCATGTCTTTTACTTTCATGTTTATTAGATGAATTAGATGCATGTGGATAATACGAGTTGAAAGGATTTGAAAAGGTTAAAGTTAGTTACTTCTGATTCACCACCACCCCCCCCCCCCCTCTCAGAAGTAAATGTTCCCACTTGTTAATTCCAACACCACTTTGATTTAAATTTTCAAAATAGTTATTCCAAATCTTTTGAACAATTCTCCTACAATCTCTTTCTAACATTTTATCATGCATTGGCTTCAAAATATTTTCATCAATGTCAATTAGAAATTTTGGTTTTCTACAAGTTGTTCTAGGAGAAGTTGATGTATATGCATGCTCTATATTTTCATTACTTACATCATGTGCATTCATCATTTCAACTTGAGATGTCACACTAGGGGCATCGGGTGATGTAAGTGTTTTTGTCATAATTATTTCAATTGGAGTATGTTGAATATTTTTGTTTGTCAAATTAGGTTTTTTTGTGACATCAATGTCAATAAGTAGATTTTCATCACTTACATTGGAGGCATTTGATGATGTACCTTCATGTAATCTCCTCATATGCTCCCTTGTTTTTTCCCTTCTTGCCTCTTATTTTTCAATTGTTCCTCTCTTGTTCGTTCCCATGATTGTAGATGTAAATTACCCTACAAACAATCACATGAATAAAATAAATAATAAAATACAAAGCTAAATAAATTTTCATAATTATTTTATGCTTAATCACAAGATACTAACATAAAATGAGATGTTGGCACATTAAAAATATAAAATTTAGCATTTTCAAGCACAAAATACCTTACACTTGCATATCTGGTATAGAAATACATGTGAAGCAATAGTAGAATCTGGTGGACCACACTAAAATGACACAATAATTGTTTACATGTTGTTTTATTTATAGGTTTCAATAACCCGATCACATTATTGAGTTCTGAATGCATTGTCCATATGGACTAATAACCCGATTGGGTTTTTTATAACCTAATCAGGTTTTGTATTATTACTACACAAAGGTAAGATTAAGGAGGGAGGGAGTGATGGAGAGAACGAGAGAGAGGATGGGGATACGATAATGAGAGAGAAGGGGATACAAAGAGGGAAAGGGAATGAGAGAGAGAGAGGGTGGGGTTGAGAGAGAGAAAGGATGTGATGAAGAGAAGGATTGGGGGGGGGAGAGAGAGATAGAGAGAGAGGATGTGATGAAGAGAAGAATTGGGGGGGGGGGGGGGAGAGTGAGAGATTATGGGATATGATAGAGAGAGAGAAATGGAGAGAGAGAGAGAGAGAAGGGGATACAACAAAGAGAGGGAGGGGATAGGACAAAGAGAGGATGGGGTGGAGAGAAATATTAGAGTATATGATAGAAAGAGTGAGAGGGAGAGAGAGAGAGAGAGAGAGAGGGGGGGGGGGGGTGAAAGAGAGAGATGAAGAGGGAGAAGGAGGGGGAGGGGAGGTTAAGGGAAATAATAGAAAGAGTGTGTGTGTGTGTGTGTGTGTGTGTGTGTGTGTGTGTGTGTGTGTGTGTGTGTGTGTGTGTGTGTGTGAGAGAGAGAGAAGGGGATAGGAGAAAGAGGGAGGGGAGAGAGGGGGGAGAGAGAGAGAGAGAGAGAGAGAGAGAGAGAGAGAGAGAGAGAGAGATGATAGGATATGATAGAAAGAGTGATATCTAGATGGAGAGAATGAGTGAGAGAGAAGGGTATCAGAGAGAGGGGGGGCATATGAGAGAGAGAGAGAGAGAGAGAGAGATTAGGGGATAGGATGAAGAGAAATAATTAGAGAGAGAGAGATAGACGAACAGATGGAGAGAAGGATTGGGGGATATGATAGAGAGAGAGATTAGGGGATATGATAGAAATTGTGTGTGTGTGTGTGAGAGAGAGAGAGAGGGAGGGAGGGAGGGAGGGAGGGAGGGAGGGAGAGAAAGAGAGAGAGAGAGAGAGAGAGAGAGAGAGAGAGAGAGAGAGAGAGAATTAGGGGATATGATAGAACGAGTGAGATCTAGATGGAGAGAATGAGTGGGAGATAAGGGGATAGGAGAGAGAGAGAGAGAGAGAGAGTAGAATTTGTGAGAACTAGAGTAAAATTGAACATGATTTTGTTTACTATAGACACAATGTTCGTAGAAGTCAAACTCGAGATTACAATCATTTAACCCCTCAATGAGGTTCTTGTTCTTCAGGGTTCTGAGACCCTTCTAACCAATGTGGCCAAATCTCATATGCCACAACATTGTCTTTTCTATAGGAAGCTTTCCTTCCAATGTGTTTGCACCTTTAGGTACACATGTTGCATAGCCATCAAAACCAATAACCAATCTTCTTTACTGCTAGTTCAAATGGTGGGGATGAAGTGATAGCTATTCTCTTATTTGAAATAGAAGAACTATTGCACTGAGAAATGCATGCATCAAGCTAAAACAAAGTACCTCTCCTACTACCCTTAGCAAGCACCATAGCTCCTCTCATCATCTTACATCCATATTTACAAAAAAAAAAACTTGCACACCTACATCATTCAACATACTTACAAATAATAGGTTTTGTGCCAAACCAAGGATGTGCATTACCCTGTTGATCCCCTTTACTCATTCATCAAGGAATCTGATAATGACCCATCCTCATCCAACTATCTTTAAGTAAGAATCATCACCCAAGTACACCTTTCCACCATCAAAAACTTCATACTTTGAGAACCAACTTTGATGAGAGATCATGTGGAAAGAAGCACCCAAGTCTATCAACCACACATCATCAGATGCATGCATTACCAAGGCTGCAATGAAAGCATCACCATCTTCTTGAGATTTTTTTGAACATGAATCTAAGGCCTTCTTCTTCTTCTTTGGCTCTTTACAATCTTTACAGAAGTGCCCAGTCTTATCACAGTTGCAGCATTTTTCCTTGGACTTTCTAGGAGTCTTTGATTTTCCACGGGATTTAGATCTACCCTTTCTAGACTTGTCATTTTGCTTGCCTCTATCGTTGGATCTACTACAAATAGCAAGGGCTTCCTTAGCCGAATCTAATGACTTTCTCCTCGTCTCCTTAGATAATAGAAAAGACACCACATCATCCATTCTAAAAGTGACTAAAGTACTTCCAAGAGCCATAACAAGATGGTACCATGAGTCTGTCAAGGAACATAATAGGGTCATACATCGATCCTCCTACTCTATCTTGACACCAAATGATGTCAACTTTGCAATCAGTAAATTAAAAGCATTTAGATGATCTATAACAGATCATCCTTCCTCCAATCTTAGTGAATATAGCTTCTTCCTCAAGAACAACTTGTTCACCAAAGATTTGGCTTGATACACAAGCCCAAGCCGTGTCCACAAACTGTTTGCGGTCTTCTCATCAAGAACGTTTAAGAGGACTGAATCAGCTAGACAGAGTCTAATGAGACCCTTAGCTTTTCGATCCTTGAGATCCCAATCTGCTTGAGATATTGTTGCAAGTCTCACATTAAGTGAAGTTTCCTCTCATAGATCACGATCTTCAAGCAAGTCGTCCATCTTGAGTTTTCACAACTCAAAATTACTGCCATTAAATTTCTCCACCTCCATTTTTTTGTATGATGAACTAGCCATCTCAATCTGCAAATAAGATTCAAAATGCATTGCACAAAACTCCCACTCAACTTGAGATTAGCTCAAAAAACCCTACCCAACAACTACGATCAAAATTTGATCAAGCTCTGATACCACTTATAAGAAAACTCAAGTGCAAAAATAGCTTCCTACACTAATCTCTTAAGGAAAGTATTGGGAAAATTCTTTTTAAATCCTTACAATTTCATATTCACTTTTAGTAAAATAACAATATTGCAATCAACCATGAATACAAAAAATAGATAGAGAAATAATAACACATAAACACAAAGATATGCATGTGCGAAAAAACTTTTCAGTAAAACAACCCCACCCCTCCAAAACTTGCACAATGTATTATCTTCAACTCAAAGGTTACAACACACTTATAGTGCAAGCTCTTTCACGACACGAAAGATTTATCTAGTAGAAACCAACAATACACTGCTCACACAGTACTATCTACAGCCCTCAAAGTGCTTATATAATGTGCTTTCCATTTTTAGGGCATCTTCCAAAGATAGCTCTTATGCGTCATTGGAATCTATCATAACCGTTTAAGTCATGATTTCCTTACACACAATTAGATCTTCCAAAAATAGTTCTCATGCATCATAGGAATCCAGCATAACCATTTTAGTCATGATCTCCTTACATGCAATTAAATATTCCAAAGATAGCCCTTACGCGTCATAGGGATCTGTCATAACCATTTCAATCATGATTTCCTTACACACAATTCAAGATGTTGACACATACAAATGGAGTGGCACATCAACATGTCAACTAGACATGTACACTCACACTTAATTACATTATTTGAAAAAAATACATTTACAAAAAAAAAATAAGAATAGGAATTATCCAAGGTTGAGAAACCTTATTCCTAACAAATGTGTGTGTGTGTGTGTGTGTGTGTGTGTGTGTGAGAGAGAGAGAGAGAGAGAGAGAGAGAGAGAGATTATGGGATATGATATAAAGATTGAGCGAGAGAAGGGGATAGGAGAAAGAGGGGGGGATAGGATAAAGAGTGCAAATGAGAGGGAGGGAGGGAGGGAGGGAGGGAGAGAGGGAGAGAGAGCGAGAGAGAGAGAGAGAGAGAGAGAAGGGGAAAGGAGAAAGAGAGAGGGGGGTAGGATAAAGAGTGCAAATGAGAGAGAGAGAGAGAGAGAGAGAGAGAGAGAGAGAGAAGGGGAAAGGAGAAAGAAAGGGGGGGTAGGATATGATAGAAAGAGAGAGGGGATAGGAGAGAGAGAGGGGGGATATGATAGAGAGAGAGAGAGAGAGAGAGAGAGAGATTATGGGATATGATATAAAGAGTGAGAGAGAGAAGGGGATAGGAAAAAGAGAGAGAGGGATGGATAAAGAGAAAAATGAGAGAGAGGGAGTGATAGAGAGAGAGAGAGAGGATGGGATGGAGACAAGGATTGGAGGATATGATAGACACATGTTTAGTATAATACATAACCAGATCTATCTCTCTCTCCCTCACTCTCTCCCTCAATCTGACCTTGTGTAGTAATAATAGAAAACTCGATCTAGTTCTAAATGCATTTTTATTTTCATAACCCAGTTGGGTTATTTGAATCCAAGAAACCCGATTGGGTTATGGCTTGGTGATAGCCTAGGGAAATGACCCAAAGGCTTGGGAGACTATTTTCCCTCCATATTTTTTTCTTTAGACATTTTTTCATCTTCTAAGATGAATTATCGTCTTTGTCTTCATCAAGTATGCTAATGCTGAATTGAGTATCTCTAAAATCACCACCGTAATCTTACACGTCTTCTTAGCTTTCTAACCATATATTTTTTTCTTATTTTGGACAACATTAGCATTGTAAACTTTAATTACTTTTACCAATGCCTTGACATTCCTCATAGACATATGTCTACCATTTTTTCAATAACTTTTTATATACTTAACCAAATTCAAAATATATTACATATTACTATTCTACATTTGACTATATACACTTCTTCTTTTTTTAATTTCATTTTTAATTATTTGATGCAAGTTATACTCAGCACACGAACAGGTACCAAAATTTTAGGATGTATTCTATTCAGTAATTCATAACAAGAAAATACTCATCATAAAATTACAAAAAAATACACAACTTCTAGATATGACTCTTAACTATCATCCTACCAAAGGGATATGCAAAATACTAAATATAATTGTCTTTTGTGTTGCACAGGAAAACAACTATGTTATGTTTTCTAAAAAAATCAGGAACTATTTTTTGTGCACGTAGGGTTTGACCCACATAATCTTATCCATTTTGTAAAAACTCTATTAGTTTAGAAAGTAGATTTAGAGTACTAAAATTTATGTTTTTTACACATCTTGTCATTTTTAGTGGATAACCCTCAAATGTCTCATCTAAGTTCAGGTTTACCCAATTTCAAAAAGAAAAAAAAGTGACCATTTATACCCCCCTTTTTGTACACCATATTGGTGTGCTTACCCAAGGAGTGGGCACAAAATAGACTAGGAGAAGATTAAACTTAAAGGAGATATATTGGTAGAGTTTGGGTCTATGAAATCATTGGATGCTCATTTTCCCCATTCTACTCAATGATGATTATTCTCTCATGGAATGTTTGGGGTTGAATAGCATGCCTAGACAAAAGGCTATTCAGAATCTGGTGATTGATCATTCTCTTGATATTTTTTTGTATCCAAGAGACTAAGTTTTCTATGGAGTCTATGATCTGATATACCTCTAGTATTTGGCCTCGTGAGCAATCTCAGTGTGTTGGGGCTATGGGAAGTGCTGGTGGTTTCACTATATTTTGGGATTTGCAAAAAATTCTCCCCTTGGTTGGGTGTCTTATCACTCAGATCTTTCTATGGTGGCTTCTTATTTGGACTTGGGTGAGGTGATCATGATTACTAATGTGTATGTGCCTATTGATTTTGTGGGAAAGGAGGAACTTTGGAGGCATATTCAATATGTTAGAAATTTTTACCCTTTTCATCCTTGGGTGTTAGCAGGAGACTTCAATTCAGTTTTAAGTCTAGAGGAGAAGCAAGGTGGTTTGGCTCAATTGGGGCCTTCTTCTGCTCTTCTTTGTCAGAACATAGTTCTTTTGCACCTCTTTGATGTTAATCCTTCTAATGGTCTCTATACTTGGAATAATAGAAGGACTGGGTCTGATAAAATTTCAAAACATCTGGATAGATTTACAATTTCTTATTTTTGGGTTAGTGGCACCCTTACTCTCTCTTCATAAATTCTGGATTGGAGGGGTTCTAATAAGTAGCCAATTATATTTTCTTCCACTGGGATTATTATTCTAAAGCATCCACCTTTTAAGTTCCAGTTGATGTGGCTTTGTGACTCCTCTCTTCATGATCTTGTTTTTTGTTGGTAGAGAGATGGAGCTCCTACATATGGTACTACTATGTTTTCATTCTCTTAAAGGCTTCAATATTTGAAAAGGAAGCTCAGGATATGGAATAGACAATTTTTTGGGAACCTTCACTCTATGAAGAGGCTTTCTCTAGAACGTCTCGATGTCATAACCATGCAGATTAGAGATCGAGGTTTTTCTAAAGGCAAGGTTGAATCGTTTGCTTCTAGAGTTCTAGAAGAATGGGAACTTTGAGAGAAAATTTTTTGGAAGCAAAAGGCTAGAGTTTATTGGCTCCAAGGAGATAAGAACACTACTTTTTTTCATCAAATTATGCAATCTTGTCAGAATCAGAGCTATATTTCTTCATTGGTTAATTTTGAAGGTATTCAATTGTCTTTCTTGCCAGCTTTGTTCCAAGAGGCTACTCGATACTTTTCTACCCTTTTGTTTGAGGACTCTCCTCCTATTGATAATGAAGAGAATATTATTATGTCTTGTATTCCTTCCCTTATTACCCAAGAAATGAATGATTATCTCATGCAACCGATCTCTTAGGATGAGTTGGAGGAGGTGGCCTTTGGCATGCCTAAGGGAAAAGCTCCTAGTACTGATGGCTATCTAGTTGAATTCTTTCAAGAATTATGGGACATCTTTAATCATGATTTGTTGGAGGTGGTTAAGGAATCATATTCTAGCAAGAAGATGCTTCAGGAATTGAATTCTACTTTCTTGACTCTTATTCCAAAAAGAGAGGGGGCTAATCAACTAGAGTTTTTTAGACCTATTGCTCTATGTAATGTGGTTTACAAATTTTACTAAGTTGATTTTTGAGAGACTTAAAAAGTGGCTCCCCATTATTATCTCAGAGGAACAAGGTGGTTTTGTTGTAGGAAGATAATTTTTGGATGGGGTGATTATTACTACTGAGGTTATTCACTCTATGGCTAGTTCAAGGGAGTGATCTATGTTTGTTAAGCTGGATATGACTAAGGCCTACAATAGAGTTAAATGGAGTTTCCAGAGGAATATTCTTCTTACCTTTGGCTTTAGCTCTAACTAGGTGAGTTGGACTATGAGTTGTGCTACTTCTACATCTTTTTTCTTTTTCTTAATGGTCAACCTTCTCAGCTATTTGATGCCTCTAGAGGTCTCTGCTAGGGTGATCCTCTCTTCTCCTATCTTTTCATCATTATGGCTCTGGGCTTGGGTAGATTCATTGAGTATCAAGTGTCCCATAACTCTATTCAGGGGTGGTGGTGGGGTAATGTTGTACCTACTCTTTCTCATCTTCAATTTGTTGATAATTCTTCTCTTGTTGGACTTTCTCAGATCAAGGAAGCGGATGTCTTTCGACATACTTTGGATATTTATTTGGTGGCATCAGGCCAAAAAGTTAATGAGCACAAATCTTCTATTTAATTTTTTAACGCTCCTAAATCTATTCAACAAAGGATTACTAATATCCTGCGATTTCATATTGGATCGCTTCCTTTGACATATCTCGGCATCCCTATTGTTGTTTCTAGGCAACCATGACTCTTTTGGAAGAATTTGATTAACAAGCTTAAGGAAAAGGTAGTCATTTGGACTCATAGATGGATCTCTACTGTTGCTCGAGTTACCCTTCTTCAATCTATTATTCAAGCTCTTCCTACTTATAGAAACATCGTTCAAGCTACTCCTATTTACTTTCTCAAGGAGTTTGATGCTCTTTCTCGGCAATTTCTTTAGAGTGGTAATTTGCATAGCTCTAAATGGAATTTAATTAGCTGGGAGATTGTTTGCAGGCCTAAGAAGGAGGGAGGTCTTGGCCTTCAATCAGCTCTCTTGAGTAGTCAAGCATTGGTTGCTCAGCTTTATTGGTGATGGTGCTCTCGACAACATCAACTCTAGGCTCATATTATTACTCATTAATATTTTAGAGGTGAGGATCCTTGTTCTATTTTAGCACTTCCTCTTGAAGGTTGTGGCTCTATGGTGTGGCATACTCTCAAGGCTGGTGCTTATTTAGTTAAGAGGGGTCTTTTTCTAGATATGTAAGGGAGGCTCTAGGTCTTTGTTTGGTTTTATGCCTGGGATGGATTCCCCTCATCTTATCCATGTATCCTCATTTTTAGACTCTCTATGATTCTTTTCTTGTTGTTGGATAGGATAAAGTGGCTCATTACAAGACTCCTTATCAATTGGGATAGATAGAAGCACTCTTCAGATTGGCCTCCTAGAGGCACAAAGGTGGATCGTCAGGAGCTTTCTCAAATTTTTGCCTATAGGGTGTGTTGCTCTTTGCTAGGACCAGATGTTTTGGCTTGGGGAGGTACCTTGTCTAGTAAATGTTCTGACTCTATTGGGTATCAAGAGACAACATGACAACTATTAGGGGATGTTGAGGTCCCTTGGTGGAAAGAAGTTTGGAATAAATTTTCTTGGTCCAAGTGCAATCTTTTCATGTGGCTAGTGGCTCAGAACCACTATCTTACATGAGATAATCTTTATAAACGTGGATTTCAAGGCCCCTCATTTTGTGTTTTGTGTGGTAATGGGAGGAGTTTGTCTCCCATCTATTCTTCCATTGCTCTTTTTCTACTCAATTATGGAACATTTGGTGGAGTGCTTGGGGTTTCTCTTGTTGGCATGCTTCCTCCTTGCCTAAATTCTAGGCCCACTTGGGCAGTGCTCCCTCCAAGACTTCTCCTCTCCATGTTTCTTGGATTGTTGGCTCATCATTTATTCTTTGGCATATCTAGCTAGAGAGGAATCGATGAATCTTTCAAGATGTTTGAATTGGTGTTATTCATCTTTGGTGGAAGAACTCACATTCTCTTCAAAAAACTATTCAAGCAAAGTGTGAGCTAGATGGGGGTATGGATCTGACTAATCTTGCTATATGCAATCACCTCAATTTTTATCTTCAGGATGGGGTTGCGGCTCAATGGTATTAAAGAGTGCCCAAATAGCCTCAGTGACATGGGGGAAGTGATGGGTGAATCAGGAGGAGCATTAGACTCCTCCTCCTCATGGAGTTCTTAAAATTAACACTGATGGTTCTTCCTAGGGGAATCTAGGTCCTACTGGTATTGGGGGAGTAGCTCATTGCAGCTATGGTGAAGTTAAATTCTTTTTCTCAGTGCATAAGGGTTTCTGTACTAATAATCTCATGGAGGCTCTGGCCATTTTGTATGTTGTCGAACAATGTTGTTTGAGGGGATGGCACAAGATTATTTGAGTCTGACTCCCAAGTAGTGGTGAACTTGCTTACTTCGAATGAGCTTGAGAATGTTAGTTGGCAACTGGGTAATGTTGTTAATCAAATTCTTCTCTTTTGTACCTCTCTAGAGTTCATTAGGTTACATTCCTCGTGAATGGAACAGAGTTGTTCATTGTTTGGCCAAATGGGCTTTTGTTCATGCACCAGGCTAGAATATTATGGATAGGGGGCAGCTAACCCTTGATATGTTACGACAATTCGATGGACTTGTTGATTAGGATAGAGTTCCTTGTTGAGCTCTCCTTGTTGTAATCCTTTGTCTTATTAAATGTTTACCCCTATTTTTCCAACTTGTATGTTTTATTCTAATTTATTCAATTAGGTATTACAACTTTTATTATTGCTAATTTATTCTCCTACAATAGCATATTTTTCTAACTTATTTTATTTGTATTTTAAATATTTCTAAATAGTTTTAAATTATTAAAATTTGAACTTTATTTCATTCCTTTTAGCTCCCTATATATTAAATTGTAGTTTATTTGCCTTATATGCTACACAATCAATTGAAGGTCATCACATGGAAAACCTATCATATAACTAGATAGTTTTTTATTTTATTTGTGACTTTTTTGGCTTTATAATTGCCTTTTAATATAGAGATGGAATGAACAAGAAAGCAATAGAATCTTATGTTAAAAATAATGTAAATGAACTATCTGATTATTATTTTTAACTTAAAAATTTAAAATGATGTTACAAATTATTTGTATGTCTAAAAATAAACCCTTCCTGATTTGAACTTAGGAAAGAATTGTGATTGAATCTTATATAACTCTAATGCAGCTATGCTCTTGGAATAACTTATCAAATATATTTTACATATATCGAACTATAATAGCTAACAAAAATCCCTATCTTCAATAGGTGTCCATATCTTGTGCATGCCATGCATTGGTTGCAAGCCAAGATTCCTTACAATTTCTTTAAAATATTTGCATCTTATTTTTACAATTTCTTTGTTAAGTTGGTTTTTCTTGTAATCTATTTCTACAATTTCTATCATAAGTAAGCTCTATCTACATGAACAACATAGAGCAAATGGACAGCATTGGTGACTTAAATGAATGATATGCAAAGATTTGGGATTACGAAACTCTTAGCAAAGGAGGTGAATTGATTTGACGATAATGTACTTTGACTTGAAGAGGAATATCAAATGGAGGAATTTGATCGTCAAATAGGGAACTAACAAATCACTTAGGTTGCTTCATGAATTGGGGGAGTTGATTGATACGATGCAAAAAGAATTAATTTATGGAACGATAGGATACAAACCTCCACTACATTAGAACTAACATGAGGAAAATATCTCCTATTTATCAATTGTATTTTATCATTGATCTCGTTTCAGTTCTAATTTTAATTTTGTAATTTGATATTCTGCTATCTATTTTCTTTTTAGATTGATTCAACAAAACTCTATTAAATCTAACATTTAGAAGATATTTCATTCATATATGTCAAAGATTCTTCATAAAACTCTCTCTCAAAAAATTAAACTAAGAGAAACATCTTTATTCATTTGAAAATAACTTTTTTTAATTTCTCAAGAATAATTGGTTCCATAAGAACACCATTCATTTACTCAATAATCAAAGAAGAGATACAACCTAAATTTCATTCATCTTCCACAAATCTGAAATTGTTTTCCTTGGATGTAGAAGAGAATTTCGATGAATTTGTTTATCTCTAAAAATAAGAAAGATGAATTCCTTGAGAGATGGTGCTCTATGAGATAAAATGACTACTTTCTTTGGCTAAATTATGGAATATTAAGGAAATAGCTAAAACTAATATATAGTCATGTGCCAAATTCTCTATTTGAAAATTCATTCTAGTCTTTCTTGCACTTATTTCTTCTTCTAAAAACTATTTCTTCCTTATTACTAGAGCTTCACATTAAAAGAAACGAAATCTTTTATGAAAGAAATACATAGTGGTACCAATGGAGGACTTTGCCTCGTTACTACTATATTTTCACATAAAACTAGATTTCATAGCCACATTATCTAAAATTTAAATGAACAATTTTGAAAGATGGAGAGAAAAAATGAAGAAATAACTCATTCACCTTCATTCCAATAGTGAGAAACTAAAACTTGGTGTTCTTGTTATTCTTACCAAGGTTCAAAAACTTGTTAGGTTATTGGGCATGTGGGCTTGTGTTTTCACTTACCTATTGTGCTTGTTAGTTTGAGGCTCAATTTTGTTAAATGGGGATGTTGTCTTTTGCTTGTGACATGTCAATGTTATCAATCATGTTAAACATTTTACAAAGCACTTTTTAAAATCTAGAAACTAAGAACTTCCCTGTTCATGGAAAACTAGAATTAGAACTACATTATTTGGGGTTCCAATTGAAGCGACCGCCATTTGATTAACATCCACAAGATTAAGAAAATATATACTTGTGTCGAACAAAATCTGAATTAGGGTGAAACTAAGTCGAGCCATAGAATTTCTCATCAATAGTAATAATGGAATTAACATAGCTACTCAAAAATTGAGAGATAGAAGCAAACAAATATTAAATATATTAATTATATAACTACAAGGAAAAAATGGAAAAAAAAAAAAAAAATCAACAAGATCATTAAATTTTGATAAGAAAATAGGGCTACTTAAATCAAAATAAGTAGCCATGAAAGACATAATATTTGCTCTTCAAGTACAAGGTTTAATCCAATGAAGGGCCCCTTATGCAAGGTACCTCTTACAAAACCTTTAGATCTTATATATAGACATTGTCTTTTATTTTAGATTAAAAAAAAGGAAGTGATAGCATTTCATCTAGACAAAATTAGAATCTTGAGACATAAAATAATAATAGGCTTATGAACCCTAATAAATTCTCAAACAACCTTTTGATATAGGGTGTTGTTTATACCCTAAATATTATGGCAAGGGGGAAAAGTGAGAATCTAAGATGTGAATGATCCCATATTCAACTTATGGTTGTCCTATCATTTCCATTTCCTCTCGGTTGGTTTTTCTACTAACTTTAGGTATTCTTGATTATGGACTTGATTTTACCTTTAACTCATCAACACTTGTTAAACCTTCTCATTAAAGTAACATCCCTACCATTAAAGATGAGTAAATAAAAGAACAATATTAAAGGACCTAGAAGGACTTAAATGCTTCAATCTCATACATGCATTATTTGTTAACCCCAAATTTTGTCTTGCACCTATTTGTTAATTGAATATACAAACCTCCTCTACCCATCATAATAGGAATGTAATCCAATCTTAAACATTTTTCAATTTCCAAACACAAATTTTTTTGTTTCTTTTGTGGTCATGCATTCAATTTGGTCATCTATATTTTGAGTTGTTATGTTTTTTTTAATATAATCATCTTATATGGTTAACATAGACTTCGTACTTTAATTTTTCTTTTTTCTTATTTTTAAGATCTAAATAGGGGCGAAGTTTCCAATATTTTGATCTTGAAATGACTACAATGAACCGTTGTGTCCTCTTCACCCTCATTTTGCCCAACAATTTCTATTTTTTTTGCTCTTAGACTCACTATATTAATCTTTGCATTTAAAGGACTTGTCTTCCCTCTCCTCCACATTGCAAGCATGAGTAAATGTCTTGATCTCCCTTAAATTGGTAGTGACTACCCTAGTTTGGGTATGGCCATGGATCCTACCAAGATACTTTCCATCATGTCCTCATTTAAATCTATATCATTTTCCTTGAGTTATTGATGGAATTCCAAAGTATAGTTGCTTATTTAGGGAGTGCAGCTCCCTCGTGGCCTTTTTCAGCTACACGTACTAGAGATGCCTTGCACTGTACCTCAAAGAGACTATGTAGCTCCACGACCACACCTTACAGCTCTTATTCCCCTAGAGAGTGACCTTGGTTCATCTTATCACCGCTTTCTTCTCTCCCTCATCTCCAACACATGGGACAAAGCAACCTTCCAGTACCACCATCGTAAGCCACTCTAGATCTGTGAGACCTTGTAATTGTTATACTCGTCAACGACACCCTCCCAACTTTTCTTGGTGGCATTTATGGCACCTGCTCGCCCTAGTTCATACCTTTGATGCTTGGCTTCTTTTTACCAAGGAAGGACCCTTAGCCCTTGCGTTGTTCTTGTGCTCCTTACTTCTTCTTGTATCTCTTGTTTTTCATGTTTCCCTTCTTTCCTTGGCACCATTTAGTGCTCTTGTAGCTAGTGGTATTTTATCTTGTAAGCTTTTCAATCCCATAGACCCTTGTGATCTCTTGTTGGACATTAATAAATTTATCTTATCTTCACACTTTGCTCACTTTTTTTCTTATAGTACATCCATTTGGTTGTTAGATCTACCTTCTATCGAATGGAGTTGAAATAGATCTAGACTAATACCGTTTAATTCTTTCTATTTCTTAACAATAAGATTCTTTATGTTTTCAAAGTTAGTAACATAAGTTGTGCCTCCATGCTTCTCTTTGCATAGATGCTCATGGTGACAATATAGCTTGATTTCTTGTTAATTGTTGGGGGAAAGGTCTTCCTTAATCTTCTTCCCAAACTATTATCTAAGTTGTAGGCTTGACTCCTATCCACTCTTGATGAAGGTTATTTATAACCAATAAAAGGTTTGTTTATGGCTTTTGTAGCGATGTGTGTGTTGATGGACTATTCAAAGTTTACGTTTATGGCCCTTGTAAAGGGTTGGCACCCTAGTGTTGCTTCTATTAGTTAGAAACATAAGTTATATATCAATGGGCCCTTGGTCTAATAGTGTAGTCGATTGGTTCACAAAGAACCCACCAAGGATCAAGTCAGAATCCCGAATGATTTTGACTACATGGATGCCCCTTAGTCCTTGACTATTTTTATGTGCTCAACTTACTACATGCACACTAAAATAGATTTGATTCATCTACATTTATTTCTTCAAAAAAAGATTCAATTTCTACCTGTCTTCACTTCAAATAGTTTTTTAGTTTTTTCCTTTATCTTCGTTTAATTATTTCCAAAGAAAAACCTCTTGAATTATTTTATCATTCCCTTAACCATTGTTGATTTTCTAAGATACCTTATGATTTTCAAATGCAATCACTCTTGCCTTGAATTCTTCAACAGTTATATTGTTAGCTCCTAATATAACTATCATACAAAACGTTTCACAAGCCCGCTCCTAAAACTATCATACAAAACCCTTCACAAGGCTACAAAATCAATTATTTAACATGAAAATTGACTTGTAAAATCTTAAAGTTAAATGTTGAAAGCAACAAATTATAATTTAACTATCAATGGGTACAAAAGAATATTGCAATTCAAACATAAATTTTATTTGCAGCTCACAAAACTTAAATTATCATTTTAAAAACTAATAATCTAGTGGAAACCTACCTTTTTATGATAGTGACAATGTCATTGTTAGTCCTTTATTTACTTAGGAGGATAAATAATTCAAGTGAGATTTCATTCCTATCTTCTATTTTTGTTTACCTACACATGACAAGCTGAATTTTGCAATATTTTTCTAATTATCCAGCTTACAAAAACATAATTTAGCCAATAGGCTATTTGTGGGAACTTTGTTCCTAGAGATTAAAAATTTGACAGAAAATTTGGATGTTGGCTGGGAAAGTTGTTAGTTTGGCTGAAATTTTGAAAATCCTTCCCATTAATTATTTACCAGCGAATTTTTTTCTCTCTACACTTTTAACTCTTCTTTTGATATTTATTAGTTGTTATCTCCACTCTTGTTTTGATATTTATTAATTGTCATCTCCACTTTTAATTATTGTTTTTTTTTTTAAATTTATTAGTTGTGATCTCCACATTAGCTCATTGTGTGACCTATTCATTTAAGTTTTGATTTTTAAAATTGATTTAGATTTTAGTTTTTGAATTATTTTAATTTATTTTTTATATTAGTTTAATTTTTTCTTTAAATATTATTTTTTAGTTTCTATAACTTATTTAGTCAATAGAATATTTGTTAGACATATTAATTTTTTTATTTCTCTTATTATTTTTAATAATAGATTTTTTGATTGGTTTTTTTAAATGATTGTTTTTTTTCATATTTGATAAATTTAATATAAATAAATAATATTTATTAATCTATTAAAAAAAATTTAATAAATATTATTAAGCCGAGAGGCTTTCTATAGTGCCAGCAATATCAATGTAAACATTTTTCATTTTGAAAAAAAATTGACGTTTATTTATATGTCAAGAAAACAAAATAAAAATATGCACTTTGTTTATTGCTATGATTTTTCTGGAATGTGATTTTTTAAAAATTTGTATATGATGAAATAAATCATTGTTTAAATTTGATTTGCTGGATTTTCCATTCTCATAAAACTTCTATGTATTAATATCAATACATAAAATATATAAAAATAAATACAATAGTTTATTCATGGAATTTTTGTTTTCATTTGAATACAATTTTTACTAAATTTATATTAATTCTTTTGAAATTAGATACCTCTCGACTTATTTTACAAAAAAAAATTAAATTAAATTTTTAAGTATGCTAGTGTTATTTAAATTTAAAAATATTAATAATATATTTTGTCCACATAAGATTATATTTTAAATATCCACTTTTATCTATTATTTTTATTTTCTTATTTATTTATGAACTAAAAACAACTAGAAGACAGAATTGACATAACCAGCATTGGTCGACCACTAACAGACCTAGCATAACAAGTATTTAGTAATAGCTCTCAAGCATGTAGTTGTAAAATACTAGTACTTAATTTTTGGTAGAATCCAGTTCCCTGCCAGTTTAAAGCCAAAATCCATAGGGGAATCTATAAGCATATGAAATCAAAAGTGGAACAGAGGCTACTGCGAAATGCCAAGAAATTGGAATGCATTTGTATCTTAGAATTTATACTGCCAGGGACATTATAATGGCTTTCAAATTGTGATCAGGTTTATAAATTATATTCAAGATCTTGATATTTGGCTAAACTTAAATTGTGCAAAGCTATTCTTGCAAGGGACAACAAAAACATGAAGGAAACTAGAATGAATTTTTTGATAAATTTGAAAGGGAAATCTGAACTCTCTTACTCTATGGGAAAAATTGAAGACTTTGAATCAATGATATATTCACAGAGAATCAAGTTCAACAACCCTGAGCTTTTTTGGGGGAAAATTATGCTTGTTATGTCAAGATCTAAGAAACTTTTAGGCAAAATTTTGGTTCTCATTGAGACTTAATGTTCCTAAAGCTATAGATAAATTAAGCATCCTTAAGAACCCAATATATACATTGTTCAAGTGCAGATCTATACACTATTCCGTTTGTGCAAAGGTTGTTAGAAAATTATATTCTGCAATGTTGAGTAGTTAGCGGAATCAGATCCTTGGTGCTAAGCGTGGTATGCTACACTAAGACACTCAGAGTAATCAACTGGTTGTTACCTTTGAAAAATAATGTTTGAATGTGAAAAGAAGAGAAAAGCAGGCAAATATCAAACTACACATTTTAACCATGTAATTTGCTTTTGAAGAAATGATATGCAAAATACACAGCAAAATACAATATACAAGAAGTACAACAGTTTGGTATACATGTAAGTAACGTAATTTGAAGTTATATACAAAATATGCTTCATGGTAACACTCTTGTCTAACCGGATATATCTGTCGATGGCCAATTATTCCAAACAACACCAAAAGGTGTACACTCGATCATATTTTCAAAGTTGTCTACAAAATAGGGTGCATTTCAGCAACCTCCATTTGCCCAGCAACATGTATAGGAAACCACTTCAGCACAAAAGTACAAGGAGGCAGACACTCGATCAACACCATGTCTAGAAGGCCACTTCATCACAAAAGTACAGAAAAGGTGGATACTCAATCACACATACTAGTGTACGATATCAGTGAAGCTATATCTGTAGGTATAAATTCTATACACTACACACTACTGAGATAATTCTGAAATGCAATTTTAATACTAGAAGCACAACCAAGAGCATAGTAATCATCTGTATGCATGTCACATAGGAAGTTACAATAACTAGTTAACATGTCACACGTTGCATAGAACTCGAGGACTCTTGCCTCCAGGAGAGTTACATCGGTATCTTGTACAGAACGGATCGCTGAGCACGTTGTCTTGGCTCGATCCCCATAAAATTTTAGGCCTCGTGTAGATAGGACGGGAGGTAGAGGCCGAGGAAGAGAAAAATGAGAAAGAAAGCTGCAGTGTTCCTGCAGGGGGTGCCCTTTTGTTATATAATTGGTGGGCGATCTCTTTGGCATTGCTCTTTCGTATTCTATAATGCATGCCATCCAAGGTGATGGAACTCTAATTTTAGAGTCTCCATTTAGGAAATCTGTTTGGGGATTGATGAAGGATTTAAAAGCATGTCTTGGTATACAAAAACCCATTTCGTAGAAAAGATTTCACTCTGCTCTCCTTACAATCAAAGGTACTTCTCTATGGAGGTATATGTATGATGAGTATAAAGTCTCCAGTTGCATGAACCAGTCATCTAAAAAGAAAACATGACATAGCAGATATGGAGATTTGGAACAAGGGGGATTCAGAGATTTATGTTCACACATTCAGGCTTACTGTCTCTATTCAGTATCTAATCAGTAGTCTTTTCTTGCATATTCTTTATTGGTAATTCACATTACAGGCTTTCAATCTGAAGATGTTAGTTACCATACTAGTAAAGTCATGCAATATAACTCAAGGTTTATATCAGATGAACAATGATGAGGGCAAAAATAGTCAAATTTCATATACAGGCTTCAAAGACTTTACATCAAAAATAATTCTATTTCATGATGAATGGATTTTATTTACATTTCACTAAAGAATATGTTTTGGCAAAATCATATATCACAATAAGAAAAATTTAAACAGTGCTTACACTAGTCAGCATATGAAAGGAATGATGTATTCACTTCAGTCTGAGGCAGCAGTATATTCTTTCAGATCATAGAAATATGGTGCATGTAGATGGTTACATGGATTCAAAACAAAACTGTCAACTGTTTAAGTGTGATGTCAATCTCAAAGCAGGAGGCATGGATGTTAAAAGACATATCAGAGCAGACTGACAGTATGTACAGATTGGATTATGCAGAAGCAACAGTATTTCCTTCTGCATACCTACCATAAATGGTCTTTGGAGAAAGCTAGCTTGATCTTTTTCATGAGGAAACTTGAATTAGAATCCAGTTTGATACATTCGATGCACTCCTTGGATGGAATGAGGAAGCTTTACCCCTTGTTGAGGTCCCAGCTACAGCTCAATGGAAATTTAGAAGCAGGTAATACTGGATTACAACTATACATTCACCACACCATATGCTGGGAGTGAAGTACTTGAATCAAGAAGAAGCCAGGTAGACATGGAGATAATGCCAAAAGATTCAAATCAAAATCTAAGGTGGGTAGAGTGTGAAGATTATATAAATATGGTAGCACACAACCAACAGAACAAACAAAAAACACCAGTTAGCGATCTGTGAGCACATACAGTGGTATTGCAGCAGCTTCATCAATGCTATAGCAGACTCATCATTAAGATTTGTTTAATCTGTTTCTTTGTTCGTCCATTAGTAAAGCCTGGAGGTGTCTAAGACATTTATATATAGGATTAGAAGTTTGAATGCGAATATATCAAGCCCCGACAGATTTAAAAGACAGTCGTATGATCAAACTTGTGCACATATGGAATCATAGACAAAGATGAACTTTTTGTGTTGGAAGATGTTCTTCTCCCATTTGAAGTTTATCACCATCCTTCAAGTGTCTCCGCACTTAGCCACTGGAAGCACTAATTATCGCATATTCAATAATTCTTTGTCTAGTGGTTCTTTGTTTTGGCGTAGGTATATGGAAAATATGATGGAAGAAAATTGGAATGTCGAGTGCTAGTTGACACGGGAGTCAGGTATACCTGAGTCTAAGTATCCAACACGTGAGGAACGGGACTAGAGGATCCATCTTTTATAAATACACTGTGTCATTTGCACCAAGAGCACAACACGAAAGCCCATCGATTCAGGATTTTTTACTACGGAAAAGACAAAAATAAGGAGAGGCAAAATTATATATGATACAAGTGTTTCATTGCCCTTGCATTTTCATTATTAGAGGATGAATCGAGCACACCCAACTCTTGATTGGTGAAGATATCATTTAATATGAATGGGATAATAATATGGAAAAGCATTGAATTTAAAGAAGCTTGGAGATATACGTTGGAAGAATTTAAGTGTATATGCGGAAAACAAATGTTTAAGCCTAGAGTGGCTTTTATTTAAAATATACGCACAAACTATATAAATCCGGATAATATTTAATACGGATTATATTAGGATTAAGGTTCGGTTATTTGTTATAGAAGGGTGCAATGTTTAATAATGCCCCTTCATCCGGTATAACTATGAGATATAAAACATAAGGAGAGACAATATTCATATTCATACTTTAACTTTTTTCTTTGCCTATGCTTTATGATATATTATATTTTTCCGATTGGCAGAGAAATGGACTTTTGAACTAAGTCCGTGGATTTGAGTTAGTGAGTGGATTTTGTGCGATCTGGATATGTTTGCAATAGATGGATCTTCTGTAAGGAATGTCTCTATTGTGATTTTATTTTCGGCATTATTACTTATTTTATATTTCAAAATTTTAAATTATTATTAAGTTGTGTTCTTTGTAAATGTTTTTTATTTATTTTCTATAAATATTTTAATATTCGGATAAGTGGATTGGATCATTATTGCATTTTAAATTTGATAAACATAAATATTGTGAAATATTTTATTGTTTCCGTATTTATGTCTAATTTGTCTCCACAGGAGTTAAAGTGCATTTTAGAGTTATTTAAAATTGCATTTATATAATTGATCCATCGCATTTGATTTATTAAAATTGTTTATAGTTTAATATATTGAACTTTATAAAATTATACATCTCGGCTTATAATGTTGACTCTGATTGCCCATTTAATTAATTTAATTAGGCACTAGTCTTTTACTCCTGATTCATAATCCATATGCTGGCAATTGTTTCATTTCTTCCCATTAGAGGAATTAATATATTCATATGTTGTATTAATCTATATTTATTCTTTATTTAAACATTACTTCAATCATTTTCTTTTCTTCTCAGTTCGTAAATTGCAAGTTTAAAGTTTTCCTATATTTCTTGCCATTTAGAAAACTTTTATTTTATTCATGTTCTAATCGATATGCTTTAAGAGTCTTGGACTTTAAGTGTTTTGTCCAAAATCAAGTACACCTGCCTCGGTCTTGCAGAGCCGGAAGCATAGGGGATTTAAATCACATTGATCAATCCCGTCAAGTTGGCCTCAACCGGTTGGATATCCCAATATCGAGCAAGCAAAACTCGTAGGATTTCAATCTGCGGTTTTGGGAACCAACACAAGGGACCCCATATTCTAGAATGTCATTCGCCTTTAGAACATTAGGGAGCCCCCTACAATTCTATGGCTCATGAACAACAACTATTGCCCTACTATTATATGCCCACCACTGATGCAGGGTGTGATAGGAGAAAGAGTGATAACTTTGGTAGGTAGGCACACTCCGGTTCAATCGTGTAATGCAACTAAGCGCAACTCCAGTTGAAAAATCTATATAATCTAGTTCACTCCATCCAAATAAATAAAGACAACTGAAAATGTTATAACTAGAGAACTTCATCATACAATTTTGTCCGAAGATTGTTGACTGGAGAGCAAACAGTGTGAAAACACCCTGCATCTAAATTTTACTATTTAGATGCAGGGTGTTTTCACACTGTTTGCTCTCCGGTCAACAAGGACATGCAAAGCAAAATTTAAGGAGAGGCAAATAATGAGCTGGATAAAAGCCATATTTTTAAGCTTTCATTCAATGCATGAATGTACTTGGAAGTAATGGTGACTGTGTGAAACTCAACAGTGATGGTCTGGGTGAGATGAAATATGCCACAGAATTACTAACTCTCAAAAGGACAGTGGAAATTTTCATTTTAACCTTGATCTTAAGCATTGAAAGTGCAGTCACTCCATGTAATAAATCCTTGAAAGCCCCTGCTTGTAATTCAAATGTGGAGAACTTTGTGGAGCAGTCCGATGGTCGTAGATAAATAAATAATGGCTGTGCTGCAGCATTTGATACCATCCCTACTCATCTACCATTTCTAAGGTGTTATTGGGAGGGTTCTTCTGAACTCAGTAAATCTATTGTAATCAACAAAAAAGTGATGGTTTGCAAGTCACTCATGGATTGGTAAAAAGTACATTGCTTTTGATTTGCTATTAGCATCTATGAATGCCATTGGTACTGAAAAAGTTTCAATTCTGCCAAACGTGTTCTTCATGGTACTAGAATTTTGTTAGCCAGACCAACAAAGATTGGTGCACTGCTGGGTAAAACAGGTAGAGTCAGAGGGGTGGAATTCATCAAGGGGGGGCCTAGAAAAGTCTTCCACAATAAGCAGATGTTACTCATTCCTGGTCCAATGGTAGTTGGCTTTGTATTTGTAAGAACCCCACGCACCTCTCCATGTCATCAAATTTGTCAATATAATTTTCTCTTGCAAGCTATGTATCTCCATTACTCTTTGCCCTAAGATTTGGCTTCTCAATGGCAGAAATGCAGAACTAAGGTATCTGAGCTTCAGCAACAGCTAGCAGAGGTTCAAGAAGAGCTAAAGAAGACAAAGGTACAGCTAGTCGCAGGTGAAACTGAAAGGGCTCAAGCATTGGAGGTTCACGAAGAGCTAAATAAGACTAAGGAACAGCTCGTAGCAGCAGAATCTGTAAGTGCGCAAGCCTTGGAGTCGCTCCAAGAGGCGAAAAAGGTTCGTGAAGAAACTGCTTTAAAGCTTGAAGAATCTGAGCAAAGAGCCCAGGAGATTTCTGAGAATGGATCGGCTCGGCTCGTTGAGCTGCAGCAGGCTTATGAGGAGGCTTCAAAGGAGAGAGAACTGGCATGACAGTCCCGGCTTGAAGCTGTGGAAAGACAAAGTTCAATGGATGTGGCTGCCTTGATGTCGACTACCCAAGAGCTTCAGAAGGTCAAGCAAGAGCTGAGCTTAGCCATAGTTTCGAGAACCCTGACCATTGCTCAGGTCGAGTAGGCCAATGTAGAAATCGACAGCTTCAAACTTGAGATTGCTAATCTGAGAATGCCTGAGCCAAATTTGTCCGACGCACATGCACATTTGGAGAATCTAAGATCTGAGTTGAAAGACGCAAGAGCTTCAAAGGCTAGGGCTATCATGGCAGCCCGCAATGCCAACCTCAATCTGGAGGAAGCCAGGATGAAGATGAAAGTTGCTAAAGCAGATGAGAATAAGGCAATGGAGTCGTTAAGACAAATGAGTGCAGAGCTTGCAGAAGCCAACACTTGTCTAAAAAATGCAAAATGCAAGGTGGGTGCTCTAACAGAGGCAGTGCAGTACTTGAAGGCCGAGCATGGGAAAGCTAGAGTAGAGCTGGTTGAAGCAGAGAAGAGGGAAGCTGAAGGAGAAGAAAGGACTAAGAAGGCTTTGGAAAGCCTTGAATTTGACCTCCACCAAGCTACGGCAGAAACTAGGAATTTTAAGATTGAGCTTCAGGATGCTTATGAGGATGCACAGATGGCCAAATTTGAAGCTGAACAATTCAAAGCTCTGTTGGAAGTCACAGAATCCAATTTTCAGGCAAAGCTCAGTGAGGTCAGAGCTGAGGCAGAGCATGATAAAGAAGCAGGTATTCATGAATTATCCTTATCACTGAGATTGGTACACATTGTAATTAAAAACAAAAGCAAAGTTTAAAAAGTGGACCAGATTTATAGCGATTCAACCCTACCAACAAGTAAACAAGAACAAGATCTGGAGCAAACATTCTATGAAAGATTAACAGACAGATGTCTACGATCTCCATTCCATTCCATAATATTTAGACTTTAGTCACAAAGCTAGCATCAAACCTGAATAAAAATCTGTTCCAGATATATGGACCGTAGCCACAGGAAATAAACGCATAAACAACTGTCGTGGTCCCACCGCTCTTGAAGGTTATTTATAGAAGGGTTAAACAGTCGGGGAAGTGATTAGATTCTACAGATCATGAAAAGATATGTTAAGATATACAAAGATTTCAGATTTCCAAATTAATATGGTGGGTAAACAAGATTTAGCAGGAGATATGCATTTATTGATTACCCGCTGAAATGGGAGACAGAAATCGTGATTAGAAAGTCCCAGTTACCAAGACTGCCAGCTGCGCTGGTTTAGACAAACCACCAATGGTACATGATAGCAGTATGTATGAACGGACAGGTTTTCCCTGAAATGTCCACTTATAATAGCCTATGGGCTAATTAATTTTATTTTTTTATTTATTTAAAAAATAATTACTTGTGATCTTTATATTAGATTATGTTGTGATCTCTATTTATTAAACTTTAAATTTTTTAAATTGATTTAAGTTTTAATTTTTAAATTAATTTAAACTATTTTTTATATTAGTTTAATTTTTTTTTAAATATTATTTTTTCAGTTTTTATAATTTATTTTAGTCAATAAATATTTGTTAGAGATGTCACTATTTTTCATATTATTTTTTTGTATTTTTCTTATTAATTTTTTGTAATAAATTTTTTGATTTTTTTTTAAATGATTTTTTTTTCATATTTGATAAATTGAATTTAATTGTGAAATCTTGAAATTATTGAACACATTTCTTAAACAATATTCAAATTTCCTAAATATCGTAAATTTTATATCTATGTTGTAATCTTCAACTTTCTTTTTCTTTTTCTTTTTCTTTTTTTCATTTTAAAAAAACTTATATTTACATTATTTAATGTTCATTCTACATTTTTCTCTTAAATCTCATCTCCTATCAGCACACTCGTTGCATGTACAAAAGTGTGCGACTGCTAGTATTTAATCTTGATGGTCTTTGCAATCAAGCACAAGCTTATTGACAAATGTCTTTTGTATTAAAAGAGTGAAGACCACTATTTTATAATTACATAAAAAGAGAACCAAAATGGGTGTCAAAATCCGATGTACCATTTAGGAGCGGTGCACAAAGTTAGCTATAATGACTATTGATACCCTTCCTTCAAAGACTTTTAAATATAGAAAGGGTGGAATTGTCATTGCAAATTTAAAATATTGCATTTACTTTTTATAGTTTTTTCTTTTTTATTTGTCAAGTTATTTAACTAGCCAGCACCTACCAATCCTAGAACTGTGCCCTATCGTTCCCATCTCGGCAACTCAGGAAGACACTGATTAATTCTGAAGTGATTGTCCCCAAAAGATGTCTGGGAATGACATAAATTTTAAACTTCAATGTGGCAATCTGAGAAGCCCCCGCCATCAACAAAACAGACAAATAGCAAACAAATAACAGACGAGACACACACGTTAGCACTATTCTCAAATACTTCAATCGAATTCAATGCCAGGTCATATTTCATAGCTGGCAAACTGAATGTGGCCCAATTTAACACATTTTTTTCAGAGAAAGATAGTGTACTTGACAAAAAATGAATAAGAGCCCTTGAAATTATACGAGAGTTGCCATTAACGCACTGAACTGCTTTATATAGTGTCTGTTCTGCCTGGAATTATTTTCTGTGAATTTGCTTTCTTATAAATACCTCAACCCTGAAACCAAAAAGAAAATTTCCAATTCGCATACAAGCATTCTTGTTTTCCAAAGGCTGATGACAACAAATGTTGGGCCTTCCTACAACCAAAGCTTGTGAAAATCCAAGCAAAAAAATTAATTAGCAATCCCCTTGCGACTAGATGTTGCAGCATTTGACAGAAAAAATTTAGAACAATCCTTTCACCTAAACTCCAACCCTGCAAGCAATCAGAAAAATATATATAATTAGGATTTATCTTAATTCAATTCATATTAAAAGTATAAAAAGTACCCCATTATATGTGTGCCTGTAGGATTGTGCTTATGAGAGAGAACATGTACCTCATACCAAAGTAGACAGATTCAAGTGCTATTCCCTGAGGCAGCTTCTAATGCTTTTTTTTCTTTCTGCTTCTCTCTTTTCTTCTTGTTTTTAAGAGCATTCTTAGTCACCTCTCTGAAAAGAACATTGATTGCAAGAATTAGTTTTATGCAACTAATGGTTTTTCCCTCTGCTAGAATCATTTAAAATAGAAAACAAATGTGCAAATTGTCAAATTCCTATCACATGGTTAAGTTACATACTCAGAAGATTTCTCCTCGCCAAAAAGCTGTCATGCAAAAGCATTCCTTATCATTAGCAACAAGCAGTTCATGTTTGGACCATAACTGGTTATCAATTGCTCACAATCATTTATTTAAAGCCATGAAACATCCTACCTGAGCATTTATAGCAGCAGCATTCTTCGTGTGTGGTGGCCGATATGCTGCAGGTTTCACGGGGGCTGCAGGTTTCGCTGGAGCTGCAGGTTTACTTGAAGCTACAGGTTTTCCAAGATTGGCAGACAACTTTGGCTGTGGATTCGAAGTCTTGGATTCTGTGGCAGACAAAAAAATGTTTCGGATATAGATCATCAAAAAAAATTCCAGTTATCACATAGATTAGCTTTCTGCATAACTTGTCAAAAAGTTGTGCAAGATTATACTGATTCTTCATTGTGCAGATATTACCTGCAATACTTTTGTCAATTGTCAG
The DNA here is from genome assembly GCA_028749045.1 of Cupressus sempervirens. Lineage (NCBI taxonomy): Eukaryota > Viridiplantae > Streptophyta > Pinopsida > Cupressales > Cupressaceae > Cupressus > Cupressus sempervirens. Next base: position 38,424,510 of record CM053788.1, on the reverse strand, counting down.
ACTTTCCTTTACTTGTTCAACCAACTCTGAAAGATCTTCATACAAACTAGCTTCTGCTGGCCTCCAATCTGCCTATATTAATGAACAAATACATTTAAAACAACTAAAGACATATTCAACTGATGGTAATTACCTTTTTTTACATCAAACAATCTATAGAAACATCCAAACCTGGTATAGTCTATCAAACATCTTCTTGAAATATAGGGATCCATTATAAGAAAAAAATTTGATCCTGCAGTACACAGTTAAGAATATTCAGCCTTATTCCCTTGGTTTTCTCTACATACCAATGGCAGAAAATGAAACAATTTGAAATTAATTATATATTCATTAAGCATACCCATTATCTATCTGTAACCGTGGAGCTGTTGTCGCTGTCATAAAATATTTTCCATCAGGAGACCATTCACTTGTTACAGACCATTCAGCCCTTGTACTGCCCAGCATTTTTTTGGCAGCACAATCCCAAAAGGCCTGCAATTTTTAGAAAGAACGGCATATCATATGGAAAGCAAGTACGATCACAACAGTCTAAAGCTTGCAGTTCATATTGCCCTAACTGCTCAGATCTTCCTAAGAACCATTAGATCTAACAATACCCATCATAATGTTATCCTGGCCAGCAGATGGTGGCATGAGGAGCATATAACACGTTAACTTCAAAAATTACAAAATAAATTTGTAAGAAGTTCCAAGGTCTATCCAAGTATAGTAGTTCAAGTATAGTATGAGATACATATATACTTGGAGGTACAATTTAGTTTTACAAAATTCTACAGATAGAAATCCCAGTGGAAGATTTCCATATTTTTACTAAGCTGCTATAAAGCCATACTTTATCAATTGGTTAAAATGCACAAGGAAACCAAAAAGATGTACATTTAAACAACAATATAGTCATAATGCTGAATTCTATTTGAGCTGTATCTTTAATGGCATATAAAGTTCATCACTCCACATATTCTCTTTAGTGGCTTTCCAGCCAGTCTCCCAATAGAACATTTTGTTGAGCGAGACAGACAACTACAGATATTTGAACAGAGTAGGAGCAACCCACCAAAATTTTAAGAATTTCACACGTGATCTCTGGCTCAATGAAAATTTGAATTGCCTAGATTAGATTTTCAAAGCTGCAAGTCCATACTATTTTAAAAGAGGCTTTTGGAATAAATTGCAGTGAGATTTTTACCAGAAAATGTCTGATCCTAATTACTCTTATGGATAAAATAAGAGATGATAAATAGACTATAAGTGCATCTCTCAAGACCCTGCAAACCAACAACCCTCCAAACAGGCAAACCTACAACTAATAAAGCAGGTGCCATAGAAACAGGAAAATGTGAGCAAATACACATCAAGGGTAACTGTGGAACATTCCACTACAAAGCTTGTGCAGCCCAAAAAATGACACTTCAAAAACAAATGTATAGACAGAAGACAAGAAATGGTCCTGTGTTAACATAAATTGAATAATTACAGGAACACAATTATAGCAAAGATCAAAAGGAAAACATTCCACACTAAAGTAGCCATATTAATTTTTAAAATGCTGCATATTAGATTTATCAAGTAGCAACACATATGTAAAGAGGTTGTTAAGACATGGAATACAGTAATACTGTATCACAAAAGACTGCTAAGAAATTCCAAATTGAACTTCTTAAAATATGGTTCTATTCAATCTGTTATCATGTCATGTGCCAATAAATAGACAACCTAATGAAAATGTCAGTTTAAAAGCTACGCAACCGTATCAACTGTGCTCCACAAGCATCCAAACATTTTTGCCATAACCATTAAAAGCCAGCATCAGATGCTATTAAACTAGACTTCACAAGAATTTCAAAATATGAATTAGTTCTAAAATGCTTACCATGTCACCAGGCAAATTGCCGAAACCTGCTATACATAAAACTACACAAAAAGAAAAGAGTTAAGGAAAAGACACTAATAACAATTATAGAAATGAACAAGCATGATAGAAGAAAACACTTGCTCTGAAACATTTCTTTTTGCCAATAACTAGTAAAATTGTTGCTAAAATACTCTCCTTAATGGGGATGTTTAAGCTAAGTCAAAAGCCCCTAAGGAAATAAGCCAAATGGGTTACTCCATTCCCTAGCCCCTTCGAGTTGAATTTTATGGAGAGTCCAGGGGCAATCTAGGTGTGTTTAACACTGGGTGAGTCTTTCGTTATATCTCACGGAATCTTTAATCAGAACAGCTTTTAAGAGATTGCTACGGGATACAGAAAATGAAGCAAAGAATAAGCTTTGGTTTTAAGACTCCAAATAGCTGTGAAGCGTGAAGATTTGAAGATTCACATTGAAGGCATTCCTATGGTAATTTTAAAATTGAATCACAACAGAGGCTTGCCTAAATTGAAAATTGGAGAATATTCTAAAGATTTACTTGGCTGTTACTGGAATCTTTCAAATCTTTCTCCTTTGGTCATTGCTTAAATGAGGCACATACAATTGTAGATTTCTTAGCCAACCATGACATTGAATCAAAATAACAATTAATTATTGATAACATTATTTAAAGATGTGATAGCCTTGTGGGGAACATGGGAATTGGGATCCCAATCGCATAATTTTTTAATGATTATATCTCTTCCAGCAAGACAAACCATATAAATGAAGGGAGACCTTTCAACTTAATTATGGTTGTGGTTGTTATCATGATAAACAATAGTGACACATTGTGATTTGAGATTTTTATATCCTAGATATCTGCCATTAAAACATGTGGCAGAGGTTTACCGTGCGATTTTGGATTTGAGTGGCTAGACATGGAATTTAGGGGGACAGTCTCTGATACTAGTCTGGTGGCAATCATCTTGGTGGTAAGAGGTCTTGGGCACGGATTTTTTGCAGGCAGATTTCCATATTAGGGTGGATTCTGAATTTGCATTAATGTTATATCAAGAAGCAGAGAATGCTTTGGTGTAATTCTTTGCAACAAAATAAGTCACACGATAAGCAGAGAATGCTTTGGGGTAATTCTTTGCAACAAAATAAGTCACACGATGCTTAGAGGTAGCATTGAAATTTGCCACTGCTGATTGCAAGTGGACAGTTATGAGGCCATGTTTCACAGTGCTGGAAGGCAGGTTCCTTGCATTGACAGGAGTGGCTGAAAAGATGTAAACATTTGCAGTGAATAGTGGTGGGGAGGGCTTTGTCCCTGCATTTGATTTTTCAAGAATATAGTGTACATTTTGTGTGCACTCTCAACTTTGAGATAATAATGAACGAAGAAGGTGTGAAGGGCTGTAATGTTTCTGCCAAGCATGGTGCATGATTTAAGTAGTTAGTGATACTGGATAGGTAGAAAAATCGCCAATAGAAGGAAGGTGTCTTGAGGAAGGACAAGCCAATTTGATAAGGCTTTTACTCTGCTATTTAGCAGTCTCCATTTGGTTTTTTTTGGTTTTACGCTCCTCCATTTAGGTTTTAGCAGCTGTGTGGAGTCTGGAGTGTCCTGGTTTCCAGCAGGACTCGTGTAGTTTTCCAAAGTTAATGTGAGTGTAGTTTTTGTACATTTCAAGCAAGACTACTGTAGTGTTTGCGTTCTAACCATTAGATAGCAATGTGCACTCTTGAAATGTTATTAATTTTTCAAAATAAATATGAGTGAGAGACTACTCCTTTGATATATGTATCAATTAAAACAAAATTGTCGTCAGCTACTTTAACGATCATGAAATGATTTCAACTTCCTGCACAGGCAATTATTAATATAGAAGAGCATTCTCAAGGATACGTTTTCCATGAGGATTCCATCTAAGCGTATTGTAAGGACCTGTTCCAAAATCCAGCAGAGGATTGCACTTCTTGTCAAATAATGTTGCACTTGCCGGCATAACTGAAATCTGTCAAGGAATATATCATGTATCATTGTATTATATGGCTGAAACAGAACAAGAACACATGCACACCAACTTTGTTTCCTGTTTAACTCAAGATATAAAAACAAGAAGGATACATCCATAAACCACAGCGAATTCAGATCCCGAAGGAGACCACTGGACATCGTGGACAGGTCCCTCCTTGCCTCAAATGTCAAAAGAATTTAACAATGCAAATATTAGTTCATTGTGTCAAAATCTCCTTGTATTAGATATCCAATATATCCTCAAACAATCAACCAAAAAAACTAAACACTAAATAAGAAATGAATCTTGTTGGTAGAATTGAAACATACGAAGAGGCACCATCCCTTCATGACTCCCATCAGTTGTCAAGTAATGCAATCTGGATTCCCCATAGTAACTTTGGTTGCTTTTGTCAACATCAGAGTGTGCTAAAACCAGAAGTCCAGTTGATCCATGGTTCCAAATTAATTGTGCTGTAGAACATTTGAAAAAGCTCCGCCGAGCCACAGGCTGTGCCTGGTCAAGTTTCTCCCGTTCAAATATCTGAACACTAGCTGGTATTCCCTGGATCCATAAGCAAGGAACAAATTTTCAGAAACTGTTTTCAAATCAAAGGTATGATGATTAGAAAATGGAATCGAAGCTATGCTTAAATATTGAGGCCTTTGTCCACAATAACAATGACACAAAGGACAAATTTGACATTTGTGAAACCTCTGATGGTAATAGCAATAGTTCTAACATGTGAAATGATATAGCCACTTTCTTCACAGTTTGAGACATAAGATACTTAAGATAGACTAACAGAAAGGAATCAAGGATATCGTATAACTTTAGGATACACTAACCTTTCTTGGAAGCACAAGCCACTTTACATGTGCTAACTGAAAGGAATCAAGAATATATTATAAGGTCAGCTAACATTAGTGTTCATTGAAGAGATTAAAGTGAGGCTTTATAACATGGGTGAAATCGTGAAACTTTTGATACAGCTCAAATTTGAATTTTTATAAATGGGGTAAATGCTTTTGATCTAGAGCTATGAATCGATGAGGTCACAAATGGTGGACTTCATCCCTAATATAAATGCCTAGCAATAATACCCCAGAGGGATTTGAACCTTGATGGCAAGAACACCGCCACCACAATTTAGCCATCACAGTTTTGCCAATAAGGCAATACTGAAAAATCTAATATACAGAATTGCTACTCTTGCTCTGGAGTACTAGAAGATTAAGAACGAAGCTTATATTTTGTAATTTAAATATTTGAACCTTGTTTGTGCATCTCAATTTTGAAAACAAATCAGAACATTTCAAAGTTGTTGTACTGATACAGATTTGTAGGAGAATGTCATCAGTGCATGCATGAGTAATGTAATTATTGAAAATATTCACTTTGTAATGATTAATATTTATTGATTCAAGGGGACACTCTGGACTGGGGATTTACGGATTTACTTTGTCTCTTCTAGGTTAATATTTTGTTTGTCAGTTATAGAGGGAAGTGTGCTCCTTGGTTTTCTTATAGAGGGATCAAAGACAATGCAATTGGAGGCTTTTGGGCCCTCCTAAAGGTCGACAAGGTTTTCTCACTTGCCAGGATGATTGTGCCCATGCCTTTAACGAATATTTTGATGCCACACATTAAATGCAGTTGTCATTGATTGTTTGCCGGAATCAAAATGTTGCAATACGAGTATATACTCTCTATGTTGGCTGGGCAAGTTGCTCAAAATTTATTTGCTAGACAATTTGCACTTGAATTTGATAGCATTTCTATTGCTGGGAACTGCATTGCAGTTTGAATGTAGGAACAGAGAATGTAAGTGTGCTTCAAGACCTTACATGTAGTGACAGACGGATCCTTCTTTTGTTTCAACAATCAGGATCTATTTTACTTGTCAGGCTAGTATTTGAGATGGTGAGATGGCACTAATCTGCACATATCTCATCTGTGATTCTGGACAATGTGTCAGCAAGTTAAAATTCACTTTTTTTTTTTGCAGTATAAGGTATCCGCCAGCAAGTTGTCAATGGTGGACATAGATTTCTAGCAAAATTTAGGACCACTGGTTTTAAAATACTCTGGATTATGGAAAGGGTGAATTTCAATGAGTTTTTCCATTTCTAGTTGGTCAAGTGCTTTCTGTATTTGCGCTCCGAATGCAATATGTCTATTTTATTTCTTGATGGTGTTCACTTATTCACATTCTTCTCTTTTTCAAATTTAAATTTTTGTGTATTTTTATTCATCTTAAGAGTTTATGAGATGGTGATCAAGTTCTCTGGTCCCTGTTTCAGTATGAGACCAACTATGCAACCCTAGGTTAACAAGGGGTTTGGTTCCCTTTCTTTGTTGGACAGGTAGTGCTCCAGATACCACTTTCAGAACACCACATCCAAAATGTCCCTTTTGGACTACTTGGTTAAACCAATTGTGCTTTATGGCTCTGTGGTGTCGATGCCCCTCTCTCCTAGGATCAGATTGGGTTTAAGTCGACAGAGTCCAAATACCACTCCTCTGGCGCATCATCAAGTGCCATTGGTCCACTCCCCTCAGTATCATTATGGCCAAGTTTGGGGCCCATCCTTTCAAGCTCGGGGCTATCTTCGATCTGGTTTGATTCCTTCATCAACTTCGTGGATTTGCTGACTTAGCCGAGGGTTGCCTTAGGTACTCCTATTTGGCCTATTTATTTTCTAAGGAGATTGCTGGTATGGATTCCACTAGTAGGGCTCGTAGCTGGTACACCCAGGCCTTTTCTCTGTTGAGGTCGACAGGAATTGAGATGGATCATCTTCCCACCTTCTAGTTCTCACTAGACCACCCTGCCCACCTCCTTCCGTCTTGGCAAGAGCTGAATGAGCACATTAGACTCGACATCTACAAAAACAATATATTATCTCAACATGGAGTAACCCCCCGAGGGGTTTCCATCTGAGGATGGCCTTTTATGCTGAGAACTTTACGGATATTTAGGATGGGATTATTATACGCCCTCAATACCTTGCTCATCGCTGGACCCACGACCTCCACATTTCCTTGGGCCCCTTCAAAGTGGGCTGTCACAGGCTTTGTATTTAGACAGACCACCAGATTGACAAGGGAGATAGGACCTGCCGCCTTTGTTCCTTGGGGAAGTGGAGGATGAGACTCCCTTTATTTTCCGCTGCCCCACCTACTATGAGATCAAATGGAGATTTTACTACTTGTTTAAACAGTGTAGGCCTCTTTCCTCTCTTTTTTAGGTACATTGATCAGCAATGTTTTGCGTTGTACTTCCAGGAGGGCTTGCAGCTTTGAGATTACACCCTCTAGCTTATGTTCTCGTTGAGATAGGCATCGGATCAGCTTATCACCTCCTTCACACCTGTGTTTCTGACCTGGGGCACAACGCAGTCTCTCGACCCTCCTATATCTGGGCACATCCGGTCTATGAGACCTCACAGAGGCTACACTTGGCAGTAACATACCTCCAACGTTTCCTCAAGTCGACCCAAATCCACTCTCGCCTCAGACTATATCCTTCTATTCTGAGCTACTTCCCCCCAGCTAGGAGGGTTTAGTTGTACATTATTCAGTTCTCTTGGGTTCCTGGTTGGTTACGTCTTTTTTTTCTCTTTCCTTGTACACTGTTTGGTGTTCCCATTGTTGGTTGTTGCCTTGATGTTTGTATTCCAATCCCCTAGACCCTCTTTGTGGTCTCCTGTTGGACATTAATAAATTTATCTTATCTTTCATCGAGAATAGGCTATGATGCATGTGTATATATATTGAACTTTGAAACGAAAATTGCATTATTCTCATGGGCCAAATTTTGAGATGTGTTGTGTTGCTTTGTCGAGTACATGCCATATCTAACACTATCCCCTGCCATGTCTCAGTAGGAACCGAGAGGATGGGGGTTAAATTCATCTATAAGGAAGTTATGTTTCAAGAAATGCTGATGTTGTTGTTTATTTTGATTACCTGAGCCATTTTCTAACATGGAAGCTGACGTGTCATTCATTTCAAGCTTCCACAAGGGGAGACATTCAAACCATTGAGCTTGGATCATTTGCTCAGTCCAAATACCTTATACAGAAAACTTGACAGCCTTATGATGTTCCTACCATGATATTGCAGTTCCATTTAGTTAGAGTTGGCTTCATTTGTCTTTATAATGTAGGAAAATTTGTTAAGCTTTTTATTGTGGGCATTAGTCAAAATGTTATAACCTCTTTTTAAAAGATTTTAAAGCTCCACCATCATACTATAACAATATGATGTTGAAAAGAAAAGAGTTTTGGAATTATGATGTCTCCTTATTATAATGTTAAGAACACATCCCGTTCCTACTTTAAAAGCAAATGTGAGATTGATTAATAGCTATAAATCTCTAATTAACCGAATTTTACACTGTTGCATCAGCTATTGGATGTGCTTTTCAATGTGGCCAATTCGCATTTGTGTCACTAATTCGATACACACTTCAGGAGGTCGACATGTACTGGAATTTTTCACAGAGGATTGTTTAATAATTAATTTCCTTTTCAGTTATTTTTTCTTGTTAAGTTCTCTTGTTTTTTGGCTAGTGCTCAACTTTTCTATTTTTTCTTGCTAAATTCTCTTGTTTTTTGGCTAGCATTCAAATTTTCTTTTCAGTTTTTGTTAGTATTATCTTCTGCCCCATAGTCTTGCCAGTCATCAGTAACAGAAGATGCATCCCAACTCTCACAAGAGGAGCAGCTGCAAATTTTGCATCAGTATAATGGGAGGATGACAATATGGCCATATTTTGTCATATCAGTTTTTGAAACGGCTGCTATAGCCTATGAATAATCTGAGGCATTTCCCAGGTTAGAATCTCTGATAGAAGATGTGGAATTGTCTTTGGCAATAGAATGGGAGAATTAGATAATCCATTTCTGAGCTTTACCCAAATGCTAAAATTCTCAGGGAGAAAATTCTGCACTATTGGAAATTTTATTTTCGTATTGACATCATGACATATCTACCTTTCAGAAGGTGGCAATGAGGTGAGTTTTCAAGGCAGACAATGGCTCATGAATTGTGGATGCTTTGAAACATCGGGTTTCTGGTTTAATCCAGAATACCCCTCAATGGTGATATCCAGCACTGCAAGTTCTTCGTTTAATCCAGCAGGCTCAAAGACAGCAAGGGGTTTGCACATTATATAAGTACTTCTATCTTTTAAATCAAACTGTATAACCAAGCGGCTAAACCTCAGTAAATAATATAAATAGTCAAAATTCAAACAAAAATAATACCCACGGCAATCAGAATTGATCATTGAAAGCTGAAATCCAAAATTCAGTGGACACTTAATTTAATTATGACCATGAAATCATCCATTGTATTTAATAGCTCCCAAAATAGGGTCTCAGAGAAGACTTGAATGGACAGAATCAAAAATCGCTACACAGTTGTATCAAATAAATCATATTATGTTTATTAGTAAAAATTTCAAACTACATCTGATCGTCATATCATCAATGTTTTACATTATTTCTTTTTTTTTAATGACTTCGCAAAAATGTTTCCCTCTTTTTTAAGACAATTACTGATGGGTATGTTAGGATGTCCCTGGTACATCTCTAGCAGATGGGGTCCTCTCAAGGATGTTTGGGCATGCCCATGTACCCCCATAAAACAGGATGCACAAAAATGATACTAAAAGAGCCTGAAATGTCCCAAGTAAATACTAAACTATACAGAAGAAAAGGAAACATCCAAGACATACAATACAGCCCCAGGGTGCAAGAGAGGCATCCACATGAAGTACTGCTCGTAAGCAATATTTTTGGAACTACCTTTCTGAGATTGACTAGCAACAAAGTACAATAGTTTGGAGATCCTTTTAAAGCAACTCTTCTTGAAACTCACCAGCATAGTAAGAATACCAGTAAATTGGAATTAATACAGTTTCTATTGCAAACTGATTAAATAAAAGAAGCAATACAAAAGAAACACCATCTAGCATATACCCAATATATAAATGGTCCAGCACATTCAACATACTACAAGATCAGACCTTTGATTCAGGAACATATGCTGCTAGATATGTTGCAGGAGATGTAGCAAGTTGCAACCCAGCTAATCCAGGAAGACGTAACTTATTTACAATTCCTCTGCAAAAGTTTTGTGTGTCAAAAATATGTATCTCATTGGTTGCCATTCGACAGGCAATTGCATCATCTACACTGAATTGGAAAGAAGGCCTGGAGAAGAGAAGCAATCTGTGAGCACATGAAAATAAAAAGGAAAAAAGAAAGGCTACAATTTTTTATGTGCTATCAGGTCAATGAACTGAGCAGTTTTATATCACATAGTAGTTGAAACAAATTCAACTGAAAACAAGAATTCTGACGCACTTCAAACATTTTTATCGTCTAAGTCTTGCACATGGTAGTGTACCAATTCAAACGACTATTTATTATATGTTTTATTTGAATTAACTGAATGTCATTGAAAGTTCCAAAGCAGTTAATTCAGGAAACTAAGAAAATCAGCAGTATATTATCCAGGCAAACTAATTCAAAGAAAATGAAATAAGGCAGAAACCATGTACCATTGAAATAAACCCTAAACCCTATAAGATCCCAGAACAACAGGCTTAAAATAGCAAGAACCTAGGACACTAAAATATTCTGATACAGATAAACATTGCATGACTCGTGTAAAGCTAAAAAGTAAACCAAAAAATTAGAAGGAAATCACTTGTCACTAAGGTGGTTATTTTGCAACTAAAAGCATTATCTTTTAATAATTTGATATTTTCCTAACATAGATTATTAGAGACTTGTATTGGTTACAAATACTCTCATTGACATACAAGTGAATAAACTGAGGAGCCAAACTGTCTCAAAGTACTCAGTCCATTGGAAGGCCATACCTACAAAAGATGCTACTTGGAAAGGGCAGAAGATCTTTGAACATCCAGCAAAGCATTGATTAGGGGCAAACAATCCTAGGAAGGTGGGACTTGTAATATCCCTTTTACATAAGCTAATCCTGCAGAATCCCATAAGACAGTTTCTATACTTTTCCAGTAGTGTCTCTCCTGTTTGCTTTTCTGTTTGCATTTCTTTTGTTACAGGTTGGCAATGTGCCTAAGGTTGTGCCTCCATGCAAATGAGTGTGGATCATTTGTGATGCCTTGATCTAGTTTTGGACATTTCACTGTGGCTACGTGAGTTTTCTGGGTGCCTATCTTATGGTTGTATAGATATATGTTTTAGGATCATTTTGGACCCATGATGTGTTGATTCTTTCTTCGTGATCTACATTACGTTGTTGCATTAACATCATGTTTATTTCTTGCCTAGTTGTGAGAGACATTGTGTGGTTGCTTGTTGTATACCTGATCTCAGATTCTATACTTTTTGAAGCTACTATCATGATTTATGTCAACTAATTGTGCTCCAAGTATTTAATGATCAATGAGAAAGAATGATGTCTGGATTATATTTAGAGGACACCTTGGGTTTATTGAGTTGGATGTGTTACATTTATGATGTTATATTGATTTGATTGAGAGATTGTGTTACCGATTATGTTATGATGTTGACTGACGTTATGATGATGAACTCATTCAAGGAATATTAATGCGCTCATTGTTGAAGTGTAAAATATTTAAATGAAATTAATTGGAGGACTATTATTTATATGCTTTAAATGATGATTATATGTGAAAGGCAAAATATTATATCATTCGAATACATGAGAATGTATACAATGTTATAATTCCACCCTTAATGGCTTCAATTACTTGATTAATCTATATATGCACTTTGGCTATTTTATACATGTATGACTATCTACAGAGTCCAGGCATTTGAATGTTAAGTGATTACAAGTAGCGGGCATTGACTCATGTAGTTGTATAGGTCTTAGTGTGCCCAAATCCCCAATAGTGGTTACAAGACGTAGCACATGTTGAATTTTCAAAGTATATTTTCTATCAACCTTACAACTTAGAGGAAGACTCAATCGTCCTACTTATGTGTTAGTGGTGCCTTGTTGCCAAGGGGCACCACCTTTCATTAGGCATAATAATAATATATTATAATATAATATTTATTATGTTATTTCTATAATATGATAACTATTAGTAATATAATAATTATATTAATAAATTTAGTATTATATAATTATTATTTTATTATATTTTCAGTTTAACATTAAAATACATAATAGAAATATTGTCAATACAATTATTAAATTATCACAGCCTTTATATTATCTATGTCGGCGTCAAGGAATCCAACCATAGATACAATAACATCAACAGCACATTGGTCATTTATGTTACCCAATGCTACCCATCATTCCTCATTTGGACGATTTTCCTTAATTATTTGTGCTTACACCTCCAGTTACCATTTTGGTAATGTCTGGTTACCCCAATGCATGTCTGTAAGATCCGTAACTGATTGTGCATAGTCAAACAATTGTGAGAATTCGTCATTTAATGAATATAATAATGATTATTTAAAATTATTGAAGTAATTCAATATTTGAATGTGAAATATGCTTTATATGTATTCAAAATGAAGGCAATGACGTGATTTGACTATTGAGGCCTTTTCAGGAATTTAGAAACATCATTTGATTTTAATTGTTTTATTTTGGTGAGTCATAATTGATCTTAGATGTTAATTAAATGGCAATTTAATAGTTACTGTTTAAGTGTGCCTTATGAGAATGCAGACTATAAGTAATTGCTGAATTTTGCTTGTGGGGTTAATTGTAAATTCTATTATTTACTAAAGTTGTGTTTTAAATTATTATTATTTTATTACCACTTCAAGAAGTGAGTTTTATTATGGGGAAGAAAAGCTATTTTGACAGTCTATTTTCTTCATTTTTGGCTCTCAAAAACCCTCCTGCAAACAAGATTTGGAATTTTTGTCAAGATAGATTTCTTGGGTGGATTTTTGCTGTTGTAGCTCATTGGATTTGTCTTTTTGGATGCTCCTTGCTGCTACGTTTTTGTAACCTCATTTTTTGTATGTAAATTTTGACTTCCATTTGAAATCTTGGCAATTTGTGAGAGAAAATTCAATTATATCTCAAACCTTTATCTTTCTGTTTGAAATTTGTTGCAAATGGTTTGTTTAAACAAATAGAACATATTTCCTTTTGAAACGAAATCATTTCGTTGCTTATTTTAAAAGCTCCCAATTTGTGTTTTGAAAACATAATTTTGTAAAATGAAATGCTACCAAAATCTTATTGGATGGGTGAAATGTGAACCTTATTGCTTTTTCAAGTTGTTCTGTATTAAAGGATCAATGTGTTTTTACCAGATTATCAACTTATGAAGTTTAAACTTGTTATTATTTTGGAGGCCTACATCCATCAACGGTGGATGGGCCTCCATGACTGGATTTTTGGTTCAAATTGCTTCTTGTAAAAAATGGAGTTAGTTAGTTTTGCTATGATATTATATTGTAGTATAATGGTATTATGCATGTGAAGTTTGAATTGTTATTGATTTGGATCCAATTCTATGCTTTTGAGGCCATTTGGGCTTTTTGTGAATAGTGGCATTGAGATGCCTTGTTTGTGTAATTGGGATGGTCATTGGTAATAGCATTATTTATGGAAATTTTATAGTGGGATCATTTGGATCCATTCTCTCGACATCATGGCTGATTGAGTATATCATGACTATGTAAGGAAACAGCTTTTGTAATGGAGAGTAAATGTGAAAATGGAAATTCATTTGGGGAAAATGTGCCATGAAAATGAAATTGGGAACATGTAAATTCACAAAGTGAACTTTGCCATTGTATTTTTTTGATTCACCATTTGATTGAATGGGATGAGCTTAGGTCTAGGTACTAAAGCGAGTTTAGGGAGTAGTTCCCACTCGCATCTCCAAGTTGTAAATGGTATGCTTCATTTGGCAAGTTTTATAATCAAGTAATAATATAATAATAGACTTGGCATAAAACAGTAATTAAGATTCCTCAAGCACACCATGAGTGCTATTAAGAGGCTATGGATGACTAGAGAAGGCATGCCTACCGTGGAGCAATAGGACCTGTCCAAGACACAAGCAATGTCCATATAGTGATTTAACTTACATGATCGATGTTCTCATCCATATGAAAGAATTTTTGGGTCTTTGTGGTGCATCCTCACAAGCACACATGATGACACTCTCCATACTTAACACTCTAGTGTCTGGGCCCCAGAAGATTGGGTCGCACCCTATGGATTTTTTTGCTTGAGCATTTTCGGATATTGCATTGTGACATATCATATGGAAAATTTGGTGTTGCTGATTGTTGATGCCTCCTCTTAATTGTTTCTATTTGAGGATGCTTCTTCTCCTTCTGATATTGGCTTATTGTTGCTTCAGCACCTTTCTTATTTGATGTTGCTCTATGATGAGGATGATACAATGTTCTTGGTGTCTCTTTGGTTGTTGCATTATAATTTGATGGTCGAGATTTTCATGGTGAGTGTATGCTCCATGTTTGGCATTTGTGTAAACATTATATCCATGTGCCTTCTTGCTTGAGTGTTTGGGTTGTGTGACTATCTCCACGAGCACGATGGAGTGGACTGGAGGGTACCACATGCTCATGTGGCATTGCAAACCACCATTGTGAACTAGTGAACAGGGATGCGTGGACTGGCTCTAAGAGTGCTCATCCTCCTCTCCTTCTTTGTACTTCATGTTCTCCTATTTTATTCTATGAAAGAAACAATGTATTGGATATCAAAGCAATGGATTATTGAATTGTATTATTGAGCAATCTACAAGGAAGTATATGTTACAGATGTTTATAATGAACCATAAAATCGGGCCACCTGGCTTGGATGGCAGTGTTGGCTGTCAACTTTGTATTCTTGTGACTTGTCCTTTAGCAAAGATACCAGATTTATGTTTTTTAGTGACAAATGAACAAATTTTGTTTTGTAGAGACAACCGGCTTCTTGAATCTTCTTGAAGAAAATCAAATTTTGTTTTGTTTTGTTGTATGTCTTCTACCAACTTCTAGAGAGGGGCCAAATTAGATTGTTTACTTGCCTTCTACTGCAAGTGAATGAACCGCCCCAAGTGGGTATATATAGAAGAGCCTGCTATGCTTTTTGGTATGTTGAATATTTTTATTTGCCCGTGTGCACGATTTGGATCTTGGGTTGGAACCTCCAAGAGTTCACCTCTGCTACTGAATGTTGTTGTTCAAGCTCTTTATGGTCTTGGGACGAAACCCCTAAGAGTTATTCTCTATTATGTGTTTCTGTTTGAACTTATATTGAGTTCTATGTAATCTAAAAGCTAAAATTATGGCTGTCAGAAAATTTTATATCAATTTCATTAACAAATATATTCCTAAATTTACAGTTAATGGGTAAAATTTGTTATTTGATGCTTTGAATCTGCATAAGCATTATTGACTATTTCTTTTTCTTGAATCAATATTGTGTAATCAGTCTATTAATTTTTGGGTTTAGATAGTTCAGAAAAACAAAAGGTTAGATCATATATACCTTAAGGTCTTTACTGTGGTACCAGAGCCAAAATCCTAGCACTCTATGGAATGTTAAGGATGATTACAGAAATGGAAGAAAGGGATAATGAAATTGCAGCCTCTAAAATTGTTGGATGGTATAACTAGAGTTCCCTAACTCAGTGAGTCACGAGCTAGGTAACCCTGGTTGAGTCTCTCAAACTCCGACGAGTCTGGGATGTGCCTCGATGAGTCATGACGAGTAGCAAGTCAGAGACTGACTTGCCGAGACCCGATGATGGGACTTGGTCGTCAAACAATATGTTTGGTAAATTAAAAACATAAAAATTGAATGTTTTAACTTGGTGTTTTTTTGTTTCTATTTCTTCATTACAACCCTAAAAAGCATTTCATTTCATTGTATTGAGAAGAAGAGTCAAGTGTGAGATTAAAAGAAAAATAGGAATACATAGGAGTGCATCCCACAAAGAGGAAGAGTAAAACAAATTTCAAAATATCACATCAGGACAGCATAAAACTTGCATTTAGAGCATCAAAGAGTCTATAACAATGATTGCAAAGCGTTTTCATCTCATCTGAAAGAGGTAAGTGTTAAATTACATGAATTTTTTTGTTTCTTTTGTATTCTCTAATAAACAATTTTTTTTATTTGTCTTTATCTTTCCAACTTGGGCAATAATTGATAAGAGATGGCACCTCTAGCTTCAAAGGTTCATCCATGTAGCTGCTTATTACCTCAATCCGATATACCATTCCCGCTATGATTTCAAGGCATATGAGGATGTTCTTGGTGAGCTATATTCAGTAGTACACTGGATGACTTTTGGTGATACCAGAACTACACTGGACGAGTTAGAGGCATTTTACAATGCAATGGGGAAGCTGCTCGATAGTCAAATGTGCAAAGAAGCTCGCACAAAATCACAGCCAAGTAAAAATATATGTTAAGTGCATACAATTTAGTCTTAAAGTTGGAAATAAGAGTGATTTTTTCTCTTTTCCTTATTTCAGATAGATGGTAGCACCAAACCTTCAAAGAATCGCCATCACATATTGAGCCAACCATGCACCGCTTTGGGTTGTGAGTGCAAATAGAGCATGTTTGAGCACATTCACTTGAAAAGGTGCAATAGATTTCCTGTGACGAGGTTGAATGATCTAGTATTTGTTCATTACAACCTTTGTCCTAGAACAAGACAGATTTTGGACAATGACTCCAGCCAGATCACGCTAGAGGAGGTTGATCCAAAATCTAAGTAGTCATTGAGTTTGCCAATCCTATCTCTATTGATGAGGACCTTGAGTGGATTGACCAAGCAAATAGAAAGGCTTAGGTTATGGCCATGGCAAAGGAGGAGGATAGAGCACAGTTAGACATAGGCATAGGCACAACTAATGTTGGTTAGAGTGGCATCTCACAAGCACAAACAATGGCTATTTAGTCATCTGAGACACCTTAGGTGCCTTTGTAGGAGGGATGCAAACTCCTCTGAGGCTGAAGCTAAGCTAGAGCCATAGACTTGTTTTTGTTTTCACATATGTTTGGAACATTTGATGTCATGAATTTCATATTCCATGATTTTTATATACATTTGACAATATTTATAATTTTATATATCTAAGTTTGCTATTTGCCTATTTCCTTCAGTTGTTTGTACTAATGTAATCAATGTATAGTTATGTATGTGATTAAATTAGCTTCTATTTGATGATGTTATTGTGTCATTAAGCTTTATTAAATAATGGGTGCATCAAACAAGCTTTAAATCCTTAAAAATCTCTAAATTTCTTGGATTTTTCACTTTGCTGAGTTTTGCTAGGTTTCTTGTCAGCGTCACAAGTCAGGAGTTGGGTCAACATTGTTGAGTCCGAGTCTTGTTCAAGCTTGGGAACTTTGGGTATAACTGATATGAAAAGATGAAAAATCTTCTAACATTTTAGGAATATGTAAGTCTAACAAGAAATACTATATCTGTGCATAAGGAGGTTATCGCGGCCTTTAATGAATACTCAAATGAACCGGAGACGGTCAAGGCTACTGAATCTTTTGATAGGTACAACATATGGAAAAGGAAAGAGGAATTGGATCTTAATCAAGAACTTGATTAGGGTCAAAAGAATTGTTCTTGAAAGAGGGAGAACTCAAGATAATGGGACATCAATACTGAAGAGTACATTAGAGATGGAAAAATGTTAAAGCTAAGGGCAAATGAAAAGAGGCATTAAGAACATGAAGCTATTCAACTCTTTCAAAAGTACAAATTAGAAAACAAGTTCACTTTGATGAATGCTTATGTGTGGTTATAATCTTGTGAATGCTTAATTAAAAGTTAGCCTTAAACAAGGGTTAGTGAAAAAAGAAAAAAGGAGAACAAATACTAAGGTGAACAGTTTTACTAGTTCAGTGAATGATGAAAAGCTGAGCAAAGAGATTTATATTGTAAGAGTTAAACTTGGTCACTTGTCTTTGTCAAGAGATTGTTTTCTCAGTTTATTGGAGGAAGTAGTGAATTGTTTGCATATTATGGATCAGTCACCTTCCCAGTTGATTCAAATAGAAATGGTTCCATCGGTGACTTTCTTGGGTGAGCACAGGTTACAAAGATAAGGAGGTTTTACTTGGTGCTACTCACTGCATATGTGAAAATATAAGGTTAACAGCTCCTAAGGTTCCTTATAGGGATGAATAAATAAGGGAGATCTTGCAATTGATCATTGAAAGTTTTTATTGGTTAGGTGACATCAGAGGTTCTTCTTTCAGTAAGAGGGCTAAGGTTTTAGAATTGACGGCCAAGGTCAGATCATGTGTTATCAAGATTGATTATGATTGTAAATCTTATTCTACAAATGTTTCGTCATTTGCTCGTTGCTATCAATAAGGATCATGACAAATCTATTCATGATTACATGAGAATCATTATGGCTTAAATAATTGATGAAAGTGATGTTATTTCCCAACTTATCATAACTTCGTTAGTGGTTGTTCTGAAACGAAAACAGTTTACTTCTACAGCTGCTTATAATTTGGTATTCAATGTTTTCAAACAATGTGAAAGGAAGCTGAAATCTTACTTGTTTGATGAAGAGCTGGAGGAAGAAGAGTTCAAAACAGAAAATCAGTCGTTTATTGCAGTCACATCAGAGGAGCAATCTTCACTTGAAAATGCAATTTTCAGTCATGGGAAAGCTGTTACTTCAGGTAAGGATTGCACAAGCTTCTTAGTAGAAAGCTTGGTGGTAGAGCTATCATACAAGGTTGATCATGCTAGTGCATTTGGTAGGCATATTGAAAGCATATATGAAGATGTTTTCGAATCAACCAATAATGATGATTCCACATCCTGTCTAAGTGTTGATGCTTGTGTTGGCCCAGGTGAGATAGACCCTACATGTCATGGATCCTATTTGGGTTGGATCTACTTTTAACCATAGTGTTGTTCTAACTTCACCTACACAGTAGTGCATGAAGGATGGCATGGTATTGATGTTAACCTCAAAAACAAATCTAATTTAGCAGTGCATGATGCTGATTATAAATCAGAAAATTAGTATGGGTTGATAGGACTCAAGAACACTATCATTTGGCAGGACAGTCGAAGGTAAATGAAGACAAAATTATTGCAGCCATTAAACATTTTGATGACACCCATAATAAGATGATGGAAAATTTGTGTTGGAGGTCTTCACGGATACATATGAACCTTGGTGAAGAACTTTTTCTTTTAGATTTACAAGCACTTAGAAAAGTGTTAGTGGTGATAAAAACTTATTACCTACAACGTCTTTCTGATAGAGATCATCTTTTCATTCTTGGTGAGATCTCTCTTGATGCACTAAAGGGGAAAAAAGAGGAGGTAAATGAGCTTAATGATGAGCTTATGGTAACCCTGGATTCTTTGAAGAACACTCACATGACCCTTCAAGAATCAGAAATTCAGATTTGTGAGCTTTGTAAAGAATTGAGCTTGGCTCAAGCATCATCATTCACAGCAGAAATCCAGTCATCTATGGCTGCCATAACATTTGAGGATGAGAGTGGTACTCATGGTTTAAGGGGAGACCCTCTTATGATGGACAAGCGCCAGGAGATTTCAGATTTGGATGCACTTGAGACAGGTATGATTCTGAAGTTATCAAGTATAAACAAATCATGCATCATGGAGATCATGAGTCACTTTTGGAGAGCCATTTGAAGGCTCGAGTCATGGACACGGATAGGGTAGTTGAGCACACACCTTGTATAATATCCTTAACCGGCTTCTTGATTAGGAATTTGTTGTATTGATAAAATTTTGCCTAAATATGTATATTCTGAAATAACATGAGTTCCCTGTGAAGGTGACGGAATCACTGATGCAGGAAGCTTAATATTCCATTCACACATGACTGTAATTTTATTGTTTAACACAAAATATTGTTAACTGATCATGCAATGTGAATTAATTTTTACAATAATCATAACAGCCTACTTGATAATCCTTGCAGTCACAGAAATTGGTTATTAAAGAACAATAAGTATCACATTCAGATTTCTTCAGGAGTCTCAAAATTTAGCCACAGAAGCAACTATGTGAACCATACATTATTACATATATTAGCCTTGAAGGTCAATCATTGTGAAATAGAGAAAGAGTAGAAAAGAATAGCAGAACCTGGAACTGCTTGATACCGAGAGAGAAGTCTACAACCAAGTCTGTTAGTGGTTGGAGTTGTAGGTTTACCAGCTTCAGTGGCCCGATTCAATGACCCAGTATAGTGTCCCAAAAGATATCAAGCACTCAGAACCTTGGAACTGTCACACAATGCTTAATCTTTCACCCACGCACTATTCGCAATCTTTCTATCTCTGCCCTTCACACCGTCAATGATAATATCAAACCATGTCGGCTACCAGTCATGTCACCAAGAACTCTATTCACGATGCAAGGAATATGCATATAGCCAATATTTGAACTTGAATCATTTGATCTTCTCACACACATGTGAACACTCGATTACCACCACCATCTGCATTACCTCTGTCCAAGTACATTGTCAAAGTTCTGAGTTGAATTTGCTCTTCAAATTGGTCATCGGGTTCACGTCCAACTCACAGTATTCGAAGGGTCATCATCCTTTGTTCACTGCCAATCATAGAGTGACTAAGATAACACATTTTCTTAGAGAATTTCTAACATGTCCCTGCCAAAAGTAGAGACTATCCCCATATGTTCTCGGCAGTAGGGGTGCAGAAAGCATTACAAAGCCATGAGGGTGCATATCGTGAGTTGGTGGGCATTACAAGGAAGTGGCACAGAGTAACAGCAGTGGGAGTTTCAAGTGAGACACCACCCAAGTGGAATATCTTTAATAGCCATGTCACCAATTAGAATATCCAAAGTTCCTCCTAAGGAATCTCGAGCAAAGACAAAGACAAATACCTTCCACAAGGCCATAATAATGAATTACCAAAATGCATAAGGAAAAATCACATTAATATTTATTTTTAGGCCCCATGTCATCCCTCTGTAGAACAATTTTAGCCTATCGGGATGCAATAATAGGCTAAGTGTAGGTGTTGATGATCACACCAAAGGAGGGGATATGACAGTCTGCCCTTCCTGGGATTGCTTGCCCTCAAGCAATCACAGTGTTGGATGCTGAAGTATGTGCTCACCCTCCCAAGTTGAGTCTTCAATGAGCAAATCTCCAATGCACCAAGTATTCTCTAATAGTCTTGTTTCTTAGTTGTTTCTCACTCTCACCTCCATCACCTCTGTGGGCACCAATTCTAGCTTCCCTTCCTCATCTATTGGGGTAATCCCAGTGAACCAATAAGAGCGTTCCTGAGGCACAAAACATAGAAGATTTTGTGAATTTGATTTCGCCCTGGAAAGTGCATCAGCTACTACATTATTCTTCCTTTTGACATTGTAAAGTTATATCAGATTTCAGAATGTTTATTCAAGTTCAGTATAATGCTGACAGATGATCTATTGGTTACAGGTTTGAATGACAATGAATTGGTTCAGAATATATATGTCATAATATTCTTCAAGTTCTATTTACTCTCCTTCAGATCTGCCTTGCATTTATTAATTTCAATGCTTGACAAAATCGGGCAGAGGTAATATTTATAAATAATGAATGGTGTGATAGTGAATGGGCATGTCTCCGAATGGAGACATGACCATTCACAATCATACCCGATTAGTGTTAATATAACAAATGCTAATCATTAACCGTTACTTACCTTACCGTCAATAATGAATTGCAACCATTGTGATCACGATCAGAGCCCGATCTTTCAATTCAATACTTATACAAAGTATGGATTGGTATATATGAGATACGGCAGATACACAATCAGAAAAGATTCTGATATCATCGATTTGTCTGACGAAGCTATATACCTTAAGACTCCCTCTTAGCTAGGGAAGACGAAGTGTGTGTATATATATGTGTGTGTGCATGTGTGTGTGTGTGTATATATATTTATATTTATTTTATTTTTCAATAATTTTTTTCCTTGTTTGAAAAGTGATATCACCGAACTTGTGATATGCTTAAGAACATCAAGTCTCATGATATTCTTCTTAGTTATGGTGTGTGCACAGACATCAAGTTTCATGATATCTACCATATGAGATCATGATATATCCATAGATATTACGCCTCATAATATCCACCATGATAAGACAACATAATGATCTTCTACAGATATCACGTCACATGATATCTATCAATATGTCCTTTTAACTATCATGACTTGTCCATGAATATCAAGTCACATGATATTTAGCATGATAGTAATCTAATCATCATAAAGTCGTCACCTTATAATGTTAGAGTCAACATTTCATTATAAAAGATATTCAACTTTTAATAGTGTACATAGGATAGGCCCATAAGTCATAGAATCACACATATGACAAAAGAGTTGACACTTTAAACATCTTTATTTATATTGCTACAAATTTACAATTTTGAGACCCAATCCCATAAACTTACATTCCAACCATACCAAGTTTCTTTTTGAAATGATCAACATTCACCTTTGGAAGAGGCTTGGTGAGAATGTCAGCTGTTTGATCACTCGTATTAATATATTCCAATTCGATAGCTCTTCTTTCCACCATGTCTCTTATGTAGTGGTAAGGGATTTCTATATGCTTTGATCTTGTTTACCGTACGGGTAAAATAAATCAATGCATACAGATAGTGGAAACACAAACAGCAGAACTCCTTAGATTATTCGCATATGTCAGAACATTACATTATGCTTGATAAGATGAATGATGAATCATGATTTACAATGATCCCAGACGAGATATAAATACTATCCGCCGAACATTCCCGAAGGAGTCTGTCGGCCACAAACATTATGTCCGCTACAAACTATTTACCCGTCGACTACAAAATACAGAAACACCGACAACAATCACCCCGTCGGCTACAGAAACACCAACGACAATCCAGTCGGCTGACACCATCCCCCCCAAAAAGAAAGGTTGTCTCCTGACGACTAACAAAATTAGGAGACAATTTACAGACAACAAAAGAAATACTAGAGAGGAGGCATCCCAGAAGAGTGTTGTTGGCGACACAACTCATACACCTACTCTGTGTTGATGCGCTGATCTGTCTGAATCTGTGAATTAACCTCGACGGCCTCCTTTAAAAGAAGCACAACATCCATAGCCTGTCTCCTAGCTAATTGCAATTCGTGCTCAACCGCATCCTTATCTAGTACAGCCGCTTCCACATCTCGGATAGCCGCGTCCTTATCCTGCACAACTACTGCCATATCCCTCAATAGTGCTGCCCACTCCGCTGCCCATGCTGCTTGCTGGTCGGCCAAGTCCGCGGCTAACTTCTCTCTTGCCTCTCTCTCAACTGCTAAAGATCTCTGAGCTGCAACACTGTCCGCTACCCTGTCCGCCTCTGCACGCCGCCAAGCATAGTAAACCTCCTTGTACAACCCCACAATCTCATGTGCCAGCTTCATCAATGGGGTGTCACTGGGTCCCAACTCTGGCTCAGTAGCCCAATCTTGCAACATCTCAGCTGTCTCAATTGTCGGCCAACCTTTGTCCACAAAACATGACTGAAATTGTTGCGGACAAATCCCACGAATATATGCTCGGATCAAATGCCACTCCCTCCGTTGAGTCATAGCCTGAATTGCCACATCGTATCCTTTCTTCAAAGCGGACTTCATAGTCCTAAGGTAGTCTCTGCACCTATCCTCATCTGACCCATAATCCTCCATGAAAAGCCCTCCAATGACCATTCTGCATCACTATTCTCCTCCTCATCAACGGGAAACATGCCCACATCCGGTGCCACCAGCTCTGCTCTCGGCGCAACCACGGCCTGCGGCATTCCCTCCTCCTGAGGCTGAGGCTCTGGTACTGCCGGTGATGTTCCTGGATGCCTGGGAGACTGAATGGACGAACCTCGCTTGGCAGGAGTGAGTCGGAACTACTGCCTCAAAACATACTAGCTCTATCCATCACCTCCAGTCGCTGTGACTACGCGGGCTCCATGCTCTCCTCTTGCTGTACTGGCTGCGCTGACTCGATTGGCTCGGCCTCTGCTAATAAAGATGACGAAACTGTGACAACTGCATCACAATCTATTACATCTAAACGAATCTTAGGCTCAAGCTCCGACGCTGGCAATTGCGCTCTCTGTGAGACTGCCACTGTAACAACATCTACTTGTGCAACTTGCTCTGCTAGTACAACTAGAATCACCTCCGCTACAGCTGTCGGCAATATATCGGCGACTATCCGTGGGACAACATATGCCACCGTCGAAGGGGTCATTTCGATCGAGACATGGCGCTGGCCAGACAGAGGAATGACTGACGTGCAAGTAGTCAAGTGTGCCGAAGTTGACAGCTAAGGGGGGGTAAAGAATGTGGACCCACTACCCACTGCCTCATCACCAACTTTCGCCGAAGTGCTCTCCTCCTCTTCCACGGACTCAGCCCCGTCATTCTCCGAAGTGTCCTCCCGTCCACTATCTGTATCTCCAGAAGCATCCAGTCCTCGGAATACTCTCTTCTGGCCCGCTGTTGTTCCCCTATGTCCAAGTGGCGCCAATAGAATATGGGAGGCTCCCTGTCTGCCAACTTGCCCCTCAGAGGAGCCTCAAAATCATCCAGTGGTATCTGGCTAGCTGCAACCTCCAGGCACAACCCAATGGCGTGGTGCGGCATAAAAAATGTTCGGTGCTAAAGGGTCATGAATTCCTCCATCCTGTCGGCAAGGACTGAAGCCCAATCATATACCATCCCCTGCATGATGCCATTCATAAACACAACCTAGGGCAACGCTATATCTAAAGCCCGAGTGGCACCTATCAACCTGCTCTTGATGACGTCCATGATGCACCGCCAGTGACCCTCTCGAACAAAGTCCCTACGAAGCCCTCTGCACTTTGACCCCTGAACCGCTGCATCCCTCTCCACCGGTGTAAGATCCCGGCATACTAGATCTATCCAATGCTCCTTCCGTTCCTGTGAGAGTTTGTGGTTCTTGATCTCCACTTTCTTACCATCGGGGCCAAGGATGCCAAAAACCCTAGTGAAATCCCTAGGTTTAAAAGACATCGTCATCTGCTGCTTCTTGTACATGAATGTACTTGTTTTGCTCCGCGGGCTATATGTCTTTATCATGGTGCGCAATACTGATTCGAACAATCGGATGGAGAAGATAGGAAGCTGGATGGCCCAATGTACCTGTGCCCGTATCAGAATCTGCTTAATCTGGTCTGCCTCCGGGGTCTCCTGCCACCACCTCCAACATTCGCTCCCATTAAGACCCTCGAACTGGATGGTGAGATAAGTGAGTTCCTCCTTGGTCTTGTGCTTCTTGCTACTGGAACTCAAGGGGCCTGCAACTCGAATCCCCAATGCCAAAACCCTTGAATTCTTTTCCATATTTGCTGCCAACTGACTCTTCCACAACTTCCGTTTGCCTGCCGATTCCATGTAAAAATGGCTTATTTCTCCTTATATATGTTTCCTTTGTCCGTTACAAAAAATCTCACCCCTGATGCCGTAACCAACCCACCTTTCCCGCGGACAGGTAAGGCAACAGATAACCACGGGAGGAATCTGACCTCCGCAAATGAGAAACTCAAGCAATTCTTCCGACAGTGAAAACAATCAACCAATCCATTCCTCCCTGCAACTCGCATTAATCCATTTCAACACTTGGCAATCAATGATTTGGGGTACTACACCATCTGGATCATACCCAGCAAATTCCGCAACGACAAATCTATACATCCATGGCGCAGGAATGGAGAAACACTCAAAAAGATACCTAAGTCACCATACAACTACCATCATATTGCTAAATGAGGCACCCCGTAATATATTGAATCAGTCACAAAGCTTCCTCCGGATTTAAAACCCGTTCATCAACGTTCCTCGCCACTGTGATTGGAAGAAAATCTTCAAATTAATGAAATCTTCAGCACAAGAGTCGGTCCATATCTCAAAGCATAGCTCTCAACCTGCTCCGTCGAGCCTTGCCAAAGCCAATCACCACTGTCGGAGATCGATGGGGAGATTACAAATGATCACAAGCAAGCCGGAACAAGGCAGATCCCGATGTCCAATGGCAACTGTAGCATGCAAGGAAACCTTGCTATACGCCCGCGGAAGACTGTTCGCCCTTGCAGCAGATGAAATGAAACTTACCGCAGCAGATAAATCTTTAGGTTTGGGACAAGCCCATCGGGAAAAAAGCTTCTACAGATAGGAGAGTGGGTGCGAAGCAACCTCCCGCGGACATGTGCCCATGGGCCATCTCCCGCAGAGAGTTACCTGCGGAACAATCTCCCACATTCATGTGCCCATGGGGCATCTCTCGCGGAGAGTTACCCGCGAGGCATCCTCCACAGCCTACTCAGCTTTTCTCTCTTCTTCTTTTTTGTCTTTTTTTTTTTCTTTTTTTTTAATTTTCTTTTTTCTTTTTTTCTTTTTTATTTTTTTCTTTTTTCAAATATACAAAGGCACCTCAATTAGGCGCCGACGCAGTGGACGACAACAAAGGACTCATGTGAGCATTGGGCGATGACAACACTTTTCTAGCATGGTATATTTTCAATTTGGATCCATTAACCGCCTGAGGCACCTCCTGTCCGTCCAAGGTCGATAGTTTGATTGCTCCATTGTCGCCAACTTCTCGGATCTGGTATGGTCCGACCCATCGCACCTTGAACTTCCCTAGTTTTATTTCATTGCGACCGTCGTATTTCAATACTAACTGTCCTGGCTGGAATCTGCTACGTTTTAGATGCTTATCATGCTAGACCTTGCATCTGTTCTGTGTGACTTCTGTTGCCCATTGCGCCAGCAATCGCTTCTCCTCCAGGTTATTCAAATTATTTAGCCGCTCTCGTAAGCTTTCCACGTCATCCAGCTTGTTTTCCAGTGCTATTCGCAGGCTCGGAATCATGAATTCCATTGGTACTACCGCTTCCTGTCCAAACATTAATTGGAATGGTGTGTGCCCTATCGTCACCTTATACGCCATGCGGTAAGCCCAAAGGGTAGCGGGTAAGTTTTCCTCCCAATCAGCACCTTCAATCGCGTAGGATTTATAGATGATGGATACCAAGATTTTATTGGTAGCCTCAGCCTGTTCGTTTGCTTTTGGATAGTATGGACTCAACAGCGAATGATAAATCTTGAACTCAGTGGTGAGTAGTCGAATGACATGATTAACAAAATGTCCTCCCCTATCACTTGTTAATTGCAATAGAATTCCATACCTGGTAATGATCTGTTCATAAATAAACTTCACAGTGCTGACGGCCGAATTATCTAGTAACGCACGTGCCTCCGCCCACTTGGTCAAGTACTCCGTTGCAATGATGATGTACTGGCACCGTCGAGTCTTGCTCACCCTCAGTGGTCCAATAAAATCTAATCCCCACCACTCAAAAAGTTCCTGCGCATGGGAGGGGTTAAGTGGCATGAAGTCTCGCTTCAGCGGCTTCCCAGCACGTTGGCAAGTGTCACATCCAACGACCCATTCCCGCACATCGTTGTACACCGTTGGCCACCAAAGACCTGCGAGCAATATCTTTCGCGTAGTGGTGTCGGGTCCCATGTGTCCGCCCGCGAGACCCTCATGTGCTTCTTTTAACACCCGTCATATCTCCTCTTCCAACACACACCGTCGAAGAATATGATCCGGCCCCATTTTATACAATAATTCGTTGATCAATTGAAAGGTACGGCTCCTGATTATAAACTTGCGCCTTTCACTTGGTGGCATCCTAGTGGGAAACTATCCTGTTGACAAGTACTTGCCGATACTCCTGTACCATTCCAGCAGTACCCTAATCTAAAATAGCTGCGCATCAAGAAAGTCATCATTCACACCCTCCGCTAGTTCCCCTGTTTTGATTCGCAACAGGTGGTCGGCACTGACATGTTTCTTTGCCGGCCGGACAATGATTTTGAAAGTAAATTCCTGCAATAGGAGTAGCCATCTGCCGATCCTCCCTTGAATGACAGGTTTATTAATCATGTACAACAAGGCCTAGTGATCAACATAGAACACAAACAGCGTAGCGAGCAAATAATGATGGAATTTTTGCACAGCATAGACCATTCTCAACGCTTCTCTTTCAGTTGTGCTATAGTTCTGCTCGGCCTTTGATAACAACCGGCTAGCAAAGTATATCGGGTGATCCAGTCCCTGGTTTTCTATCTGTGCCAGGGTCGCACCGATCGCATACTTGGAGGCATCCACATGAACATGAAACTCTTTATTCCAGTCCGGATACACCAAGATGGGTGTCATAGCCAGTTGTACCTTCAACCCTTCAAATGCCTCGTCCTAGTCTTTGTCCCATCTAAATGATTCTTCCTTGCAGGTTAATCTGTCTAGTGGGTATGACACCTTGGCAAAAATTTTAATAAATCTCCTGTAATAACCTATATGCCCAAGAAAAGACTTTACCTCGGTCACATTAGTGGATGGCTGCATTTCAAGAATGACTCACCTTGTTAGGGTTCGTCTTTAACCCTTCCTTACAAACAATGTGTTCGAGCAGTCTTCCGTGCGGAACCATGAATCTGCACTTCTTGGGATTCAACGCTAGCCGCGCTCTGCGACATCTCTCCATGCACTCACCAAGTGCTGCCAGGTGTCTGTCTTTTGTGTTAAATACTAACCAATTGTCCAGGAAGGCTTTGAAGTTTCCCACGGACATCCTGTCGAAGATATGCAATATAATATTCTGGAATGTGGCCGGCATGTTGCACAACCCAAATGGCATCCGATTGTACACATAGACCCCATCCTCGACGACAAACGTTGTCTTCAATTTATCCTCCTCCACTATAGAGATCTAATTGTATCCGAAGAACCCGTCCATAAAGGAGTAAATTTCATGTCCAGCGACCTCCAAAATGTTGTCTGTGAATGGAATTGGGAAAGGATCCTTGATCGTGACTGCATTCAAGCATCTGAAATCGACGCATATCCGGATCTCAATAGTATCCTTCTTCAGTGAGATGACTATTGGTGACACCCATTCGCTGGTCTACACCTTGAATATAATGCCAGCTTCCAGCATTCGGTTGATTTCCTCTATAACTCGTGCCGCATAGTTCTTGTTCATCCTGTAGGGTCGCTTCCATACAGGTACGGCTCCTTCCATCAGCGAGATGCGGTGCACACATAATTCCAACGGTACTCCCTTGAGGTCCTTGTATGTCCATGCAAACACATCCTTGTATTCCAGAAATATCTTGAATGCCGCGACTTTGAGTACTAGATCCTGTTGTGAGGTTTTCACACATCGCCCCAAAATCTTGGGGACCCCCTTTTTAATCGCCTTTAGGGCCAGTGGAGATGGTTAGATGTATTTTTCACCCGGTTTCAACTTGATTTTCCAGAGCTATCAGTTCTATCCTTAGGCCGAATAAGTTCAAAATTGATTTCAACTTGGCAGGATAAGATTGTGAATTTTGTACTTAGACGATTTCTTTTGAAAATTTGGATTTAATTGTAAATTTAAATGATTTTCAAATAAGGAAATTTTTCGTTAGACTTAGGTTCTTGGAAAATCTTTTTTTTTTTTTTGGTGAAATAGAATTTAATTTTGTAAGATGAAGTTAAATTGCAAAATCGATTTTTACTCTAGAGGCAATTTTATTTTTTGTCATAAAATTTTAATTATTTAGCAAAATCGATTTAGAGGAAAATTGCAAAAATTGGCTTTAATAGATTAAATTTGCATTGAAAGCTTTTGGTATTTAATGAAATTGGTAAATTAATATTAAGAAATGGCTTTTGGTTAGCCAAAATTCAACTTCAAGGATGTATTAATTAGCAAACCATCATTAAATAGAAATTTTTAGCATCCCCAAGGCACCATTTAATTTCGTTTTGCAATTTGTGGTTAATTAGTAAATTAAAAGTGCAGTTTTCATTTTAGAAAATTAAAATTTTGGCAAAGTATTTAAAGTGGGCCACTAACTTAGCTTTAATTTTGGTTTTTTTTTCTCTATAGGACCAAGTCGGCCAGCCTGGGAGGAAGGTGAAAGCTGCTATAAAAGGGAGTCCCCTCCCATTTCATTTTCATCAATTCATTTGCTCCTCATGCTTGGGCGAATTTGAAGCAAGGGCAGATTTCCAGACTTGGGCGAAATTGGTGGAAGGCAGTTTTTTGGCGATTTTTGGGCAATTTCTCCATTGCCATTGTTGGGCGATTTGTCTAAGGGCCAGATTTTTTGCGTTTTTGGGGATTTTTGCTCCACTTTGTGGGCTGCGATTTGTGCCCTAGGTGGCAGATTTTACAGATTTTGCTCCTTCTTTGCTTGGGTGAATTTTGTGGAAGGGCTGATTTTTTTTTTTTCATGCTTAGCCGAATTTTGTGGGAGCCGAATTTTGTGAGGGCCGAAATTTGTGGAAGACAAAATTCTGATTTTCTAGAGGGGCTGCAATTTTTATATCAGATTTGGGCAATTTTGTTGGGAGAAGAGATACATATGAAAGTTTGATTTTTGCATAGAAGGCAAGTGTTGGATAAGCTTAGAGGCTTTGTTTTCTAATTTGCAAAGGGATTTGTAATTCTTTGATGTCATATCCCGGGTTCCGAAAAGTTGCTGTAAGATTATTAGTTAAGGTGAAAGTCATCATCTAGAGTTGCAAGGAGTGCTTAAGCTGACATCCATTCTTTCGCTCTTTTCTAAGAATTGCACTACTTGGTTCTTCTTGCCTTTTGGTCCACCACTCTACCATCCCATAATAGGGCGACGAGCATGGAGGATGATAGTGCAAGTAAGAATCCCAAGCGGGCAAACGCTAAGAAAGACAAAGAGGATATGACGCCCAAAACTTCCTTCTTCTCGAAAATGAAGAAAATAACCGATACTAATATCGCTACAGTGGACATGATACGGATGAGGGACAGACTAAAGGAAGGACAATCCCCCTTGGCAAAGAGGATATACAAGAGCGGAATTGTACATGCAGCAGCTTTTCCTCCTACTTTGCCTTGTCCGGAATTGATTATGGAGTGTGCATCCAGATTTGATCTAGACAGTAAATCCATCATTTTTGGCGAAGGGAAGAGAGTGTTGGCCAACATTGGCGAACAAGCGATTGAAGAGACATTTAATATTCCCCAGAGCAAGGGCATGACAGTTGTAATGGTGGATTAGGCGGCCAAATCATTTCAAGGTAACCAAGAGGCCTACTTCTTACATCTAAAGCGGAATTGGATACATGAAAGAAGGAAAGGAGTTAACAAATCAACAAGGCTTACAGTGGCAGATTTCAAGCCGGAATATGGCGATCTCATTTTTCTTCTCAGCCGGATCATGGGCCTAGCTCAAGCTATGCAATTCGAAAACTGGATGTACTTCTTCATTGATGAAATTGAAAAGGGAAAAGGAAAATTTGATTGGGCTAGGATCATAAGTGAAAATTTAGAGTTGCAACTTAGAACAGTTCAAAACCAAAGGCAATTCTACATGGGATCCTATCTGTTTTACTTAATTGCTAGATTGTATGAGAGTCCGGGACTTAGGGCCTTAGGAGAGATTGGTAATGGGCCGGGGCAATATTTGGTGCATGAATGCTATCCGCAGCTTCATTTGCACAACAACAAGGATTACAAGATGTTTTGCGATGCATTCGCCATGAAGACAGTAAGGGTATTACAAGGGGCGCCTGCTAAGAGACTTTCATCAGAAGCAGAAGCAAGGATTAAGAAGTTTGGGAGTTGGTTCATCCAATTCCCGCAATTCACATACATTAGAGTGGCAGGAAGTACAGTTTGTCCCAAGAGGCTTCCAAGATACCCGCCCGACAAGGTAGTTTTGATGGAATTGGCTAGGCAGCTTGAGCACTATGATAGAGTAATGAGGAATGAGGGGAAAACAGGCGTTTCCTTCTCAATTATAATTGGCAATGATAGTTGCCCAAATCGGGCCACCTTTGAGGCTGCGGAAAAGGAATTGGAGTGGTATCATCTAGGATGGTACAGAGCAAGGCAAGGATTCGACCCTGTTGGTCTTATCAAGGCATCTCATGGAAGCGAATTTAAGCATGTTCCCACTATAGAGGACTTTTGGGCCAATGCAAAGGATGATTTTCACGTGAGAAAGCTAGCTTTCTCGAGATTGTCGGTGAATATGATGAGAGATATCAGATGGAGAGGCCTTGATATTCCCGATCAATTGGAGGATGATCGTAGTGTGTTGAGAGAAGACTATGAGACAGTAGTTGGAACAGAGTTGAATCCAGTGGATTGGGACGATCATCAGGATCCTTCCTTGGAGGCAGTCACAAGGACAGTAGATTTGCATACCGAGTCGTGGTATAATGCCAAGTTGAGAAAGCTACAAAGACAAAAGGTTCTCCTTACTTATGAGATGATGAAACCGAAGGAAGGTCTAGTAGAATCAATCGGACAGAAGGGTGAAGGAAGTGGCCGGCAATCGGAGACAGTTAGAAATAGCAAGAAGAGGGCTTTGGAGGTAGAGAAAAGTCAAGAACGTTCGGAGCCTCCAGCCAAGAGACAGCGGGCAGCGCCGTCAAGGGAGAGTATAACTAAGGCTAGAAGCCAAGAGGTCAATTGGAGTGAAAAAGGGGCCGCAGTGGAGGTGAGCTCTGATTCGGAATCAAGTGGCTATAGTGAAAGTACGGAGTACTCCCCTCTCTCGGAGAACCAGCAAGGAAATATGGCAGAAACTAGTAGAGAAGAAGATGGGCCGATTGATATTGAAGAGATAAGTCAGGCGTCTAAGGCCGTTGGTGATGCTTTGTTGGTCGAACCGAATCCGGATTTGGGGAAATGCACTGCACCACTATGGTTAAGGCAAATGCTTATGCCGAGAGGCGAGGTGGTAATGGCTCACGCAGTTGATGATATCCAAGGACTAATAGAAAAGGATGATAGCGAGAACCAAAAACAGATGGCAAATACGGTGGCAAGGGTAATCAAAAGCGACAGTGATGGTCACCGAAGGGTTTAGATTGCTATACCAACAGTCAATAAGGCAGCGGATGAGATTGCAACCCGGGAGTACGAAATAGTAGAACATAATTTGGGAAGAAATACAGATGATATGGAATGTGAGGAGGTTCAGGAAGGCATAGCATCAATCAGAGAAAGATTGAGGAAGGCAAACGAAAGGATAGTAAAGTTGGAGGCCGAAAACAAATATTGGAGAGATTGCCAGCCAATCCAACAGCTGCATCAGGCAGCCCTTCCTCAAGACAGCGGGAGCAATTCAGAAGAGGTATCAGCTCAGTTACATGAAGTAAGGGGTTGGATCTATGATACAATCCAAGATGGGCGAAATTTCTTGCCCTCCTTCATCTCAACATTCCAATCATTGGTGACTGTTAGAAACAAATTCAGATTATTTGAAGAGGAATGGAAGAATTTTCTTCCCATCAAGGATTTGGTTATTCCTAGGCTGCAGGCTTTCATTAGGCTACCGGAGGCATATTTGGAAAGAGCCCGGTTGGTTGATGAGAGAGGATTGAGCATAGTTGAATCTTGGTATGTCGCATTGACTACCAGATTCAGAACACTTGAAGAAATTCATGATGAGATTGCACAACACGGCCCAAGCGTCGACACTTCCATTTCGACCATGATGAGCGACGTTGGGGTGGCGCTTGATTTTGAGGGTATTAGAGAGGAGGATGTCAGTGAGACAGGATTTGGATCGAGATTGGATGAGTTAGGAAAGGCTGCCGTCAAAAGGAAACATCTGAACACCCTTTCCTCACTCAATGCTTTTATTGGGTTTGCAAAGGAATATGAGAAGGATCACGAAAGGATACTACAAGCAGCAAACAGCGTGGCAAAGTCAGCAGAACTCCGAGCGAAGCACACACCTTGTCCTCCTATGGAAGAAGTTAAGAAAGGCTAGCTAAGTTCATTGCCTTAGCTAAAAGAACAAAAGAAAAAGGAAGAATTATATTAGAAGATCATCTTATGTAAGCCCAAGTGGCAACTTTCTCTTTCTTCTAGAATAGGACAAGTGTTTGTTTCTGATTGGCCACCATTTTGGTGCCTTCTCATTGGTTGCCACTTTTGCACTTTTTTCATTGGTCCATTGATGAGGTGGCATCTTCTCATTGGCCGATGGGGTGGCAACCCTAATTAGGGTTTTTGGATCCAATCTGGATCGTCGATCTTGTTTTGATCTCTACCGTCCATTGTATTTTGGACCTCTATATAAGGCCATTGGCTCTCATTTGTAAAGAGAAGGGGTTGGAGAAATTGTTGCGAAAATAATACCAAAGTGCTCTCTTTTTCATTGCATGTTGACTAAGAACATTGGGTGTTATTGCATGTTTTCTACTTCCACATAGTTAAATTTTCTTTTCAAGTTGAAGCAATTTCATTTCAAGTTGTTAGAGTAAGAGTAAAATAAAATGGATAGTTGCATGGTAGCTTTGGTAGATGTTTGATAGGGGTCAACACTAGGCCACTAGCATCCTAGCGGCTGGTTGGGAGGCTTTGTGTGGTGATCTAGTTTACTTTCCTTTGAAGCGTTGCATCTATGGAGGTAGGGCCGCTATTTAGCCTTCATTAGATTCGATCCCCGTCCATCTGCTAACCTTCCATTCTTAGGAGTAGGAGTAGTTGAGTAGCCAAATTTCATGCTTAGAAGAGGTTAGTTAGAGAAGTAAACCAAAACATCGGCATTCTCACCTTCCATCACCATTCACCCTACATTGCCATCATCGCGCCATCAACACCATCTAGCATTCACACCGAACCACCATCTCCATTTTCTCACCAAGATCCAAATTTTTCTCAAACAAGAAAACGTAAGGCCGCCTACGTGATTACCAACAAATCACATTGATAAAACTGAGCGAGTATCCAACGGTGTAAGGAACATTGGAGTTATACTCATGTCCCATGAGGGATAACTTTTCAAGAGAGGAATTGTGTATTTGATATTCTGTATCAAGCATCCAATTACTAATATGTTATGTAGTGACACAAAACTCGCATCAACAGATCCCAGTTATCTCCGACTAGTATGTCCTTCGGCTCTGCTTCATCCCCCAAATTCATTGTTTGCAGCATAGCTTCATTATATTTTATTGTCTCCCCTTCACTGAATGCATGGGCGGGTGTAACATCCAACGGTGCCTCCCCCTCCTTTACTTAAGTAAACTCCTTCGGATATTCGTTTGCTCTCGAACCTTCCTCAATCAATAGAACATTGCAGTTGTGAAATAATTCATAGTCCTCCATTTGCTAGTGGTAGAGACCGTTGACCGAATCCAAGTCATCATCCATTGATCCCCCATCCAATCGCAAGACTCCCTCCTGATCTAGTTCCATCCGTTCTCTGCCTTCATCCTCCTCTTCCTCAGAATCTGATGACAGGGCCTCTTCCCCTACAATTTGGGTATGCAGATCAATGACAAATTGGCAGCCTTTACTTTCCAGTGATAAAGTGTTCTTCTTTCAGTCGTGTCGGGCTCTCACTTCGATAAGCCACCCACGGCCCAGGATGGCGTCGTATCCTTTTCTCTTCAATGGAATCACCACAAAATCCATCAGGAACAGCTGAGTGCCAATTGTTACCGGTTGTGCCATGAGAATACCCAGCGGTTTAATGCCATGTTGATCAGCTGTCAGTAGTTGAAATCTCGAAGGCCACAATGTCGGCTGTCCAAGCTTCCTCCAAGTTTCTTCCGGCAATACATATACATTGGACCCTCCGTCAACTACTGTGTCCGTGAGAACATGTCCGAGGATCCCCATCTCGACAACTGCGGGGTGCCATCTGGATGTCAGTGCCAGCAACATCTAATCTTCTCCGCCTACAGCAATCTCCTTTTCCTTCCCTCGACTTGGTTCTCCCGATGACTTTTCCTTCCCTCGACTTGGTTCTTCCAGTGACTTGGGAACTAGCGTAATATTTGATAGAGCAAATCGAAGTTGAGGCATGGTGAGAAGCAAATCATTTATCTTTACTGGTACCTCCGTCTGCAAAATTTGCCATACTATGATTTGTTCCACAGAATTCCTTGCTGAAGTGCCAACAGTGTCCTGAGGTGTTGCCGCTTGGGATACTTTTTCAACCTCCGCTCGTGCTTCCGCAAATTTCCTCTTTTCTTCGGCGGGGTCCAAGTATTCTTTTGCTTGTTTCTGCATAATTGCCAGAACTTCTTCCTCGTCCGTCCCAACAGTGATCAAGTTCACTCCGGATTTTGGACACTTGGAGTCGTCGTGATTGCCAGGTCCGCACCATAAGCACAATAGTTGAGGTGTATTCATCGTTGGACACTCCTGCTCAAAATGCCCCAAGTTACATGCACGGCACTGAACAATCGGCCGTCCATTTGCATCATATTGGATTCGACTTCTGCTCATATTGTTATTGTTATTGTTTGCATTGGTGTTGTTGTTTTGTCCATGCCTATTATTCCTGTATCCTCTGGATGTGGCACCTGCACTATTGGTGTTCCCGTTGCTGCCCGACAAGGAAGCCTCCTATGTAAGAAGCACCTGTGGAGATCCTCTTGTCTTCATGTTAAAAGGGCACTTCTTTGTCGAATGGCCCATGATTTGACAAATGTCATAGAATTGATTCTTTGGACAGGACCCTTTAGTATGACCGTCGGTCTTGCACTCCGTGCACCACAGTTCACTGCTTTTTGGCTCCTTCTGCATGTTTTTAAACTCCTTCATCATGCGGATCATGTCCTTTTGTAGGGCGCGGACCTTCTTGCTATTGCCTTCATCGTCGCTGCTATCTTCACTAGAAGGCTCGTCGTCATCAGAATCAAACGAACTAGTCTTCTTCTTTTTTGTCTTGTGCTCACTTTCAAGATTTAATGCTTTGTTATAGGCTTCTGTGTATGATGACAGCGCCACAATTTTCATTTTCTTCCGCAGGTTTGGGTGTAGACCTTCCATGAACCATCTTTTCTGAAGTTCATCCGCCGGCTTATTTTTCATTTTGTTTATCGAGTTTTTCAATTTCCTAGTGTAAACGCAAACAGTTTCGTTCTTTCCTTGCTTGGTATTAAAGATCTCTGCTACAATTTCATTATCGTCTCGCAACAGTTGAAATTCGACCAGAAACTCCTTTTTAATGTTATTCCAACTGTCAAGTTTCTACGGATCTGTACTAGTAAACCAATCAATTGCCACGTCCCATAGGGTGGCTGGAAATTCTCATCCAGTCGTCTTCGTCAGTTATCCCATTTGCCTTCCAGATCATTTCACATGTTTTGCAGTGTCGAGTGGGATCGGTCGTACCATCGCCATCGAACTTTGGCAATTTCTCTTTTGGTCCCGCCATCATGATTGGTTTCTGTAAACAAGCGTTGCTCAGTCCTGCAACACTGGCACTCTTCACTCCTACACCGGCGGTCTACACTCCCACATCGGTGGACTGCACTCCCCCACCAACAGTCTGCACTCCCACATCGGCGGACTGGTCTCTCACACCGACGGACTGTTCTTCCACATAAGCAAACTGTTCTCCCACACCATCAAACTCAACAGCTACGAACCTTGGTAAAGAAGGGTGTTCTGAAGTTGTCCCCTACGGAAGTATATCCCGGACTAAGAGTTCACTCCACACTCTTGCTCCGT
Source organism: Cupressus sempervirens (assembly GCA_028749045.1). Lineage (NCBI taxonomy): Eukaryota > Viridiplantae > Streptophyta > Pinopsida > Cupressales > Cupressaceae > Cupressus > Cupressus sempervirens. The sequence goes on along the minus strand of CM053788.1, from coordinate 38,387,022 downwards.
CGGCACTCCGAGCCGTGCGAGTCGATGCTCTTCCTTTTGGATTCTCTTCCCTCGACGAACACAAATTCAAGAACTCCTCCCGTGCTTCTTCCACCAGTTCCACCTGTTGCTGAGTTTCCTCCAACAATCTTTCTGTGCTCCAGTTTCCGTCGGCAATCTTCTGAAATCTCCGTCGGCATTCGGCTTGCTGTGCCAATATTAAATTTTCTTGTGATTAAAAAAATAAAAATAAAAATAGAGAGAAAAGCTAAGCAGGCCGCGGGAAGATGCCCTGCAAGCAACTCTCTGCAGGAGATGCCCCGTGGGCACATCTCCGCGGGAGACTGCTCCGCACCCACTCTCCTGTCTGTAGAAGCTTTTTTCCCTGCGGGCTTGTCTCAAACCTAAAGATTTATCTACTGCGGTAAGTTTCATTTCATCCACTGCAAGGGCGAACAGTCTTCCGCGAGCATAAAGCAAGGTTTCCTCGCATGCTGCAGTTGCCATTGGACATCGGGATCTGACTTGTTCCGGCTTTGCTTGTGATCCTTTTTAATCTCCCCATCGATCTCCGACAGTGATGATTGGCTTCGGCAAGGCTCGACAGAGCAGGTTGAGAGCTACGCTTTGAGACATGGACCAACTCTTGCGCTGAAGATTTCATTAATTTGAAGATTTTCTTCCAATCACGGTGGCTGGGAACGTTGATGAACGGGTTTTAAATCTGGAGGAAGCTTTGTGACTGATTCAATATATTAGGGGGTGCCTCATTTAGCAATATGATGTTAGTTGTATGGCGACTTGAGGTGTCTTTTTGAGTGTTTCTCCATTCCTGCGCCATGGATGTATAGATTTGGCGTTGCGGAATTTGTTGGGTATGATCGAGATGGTGTAGTACCCCAAATCGTTGATCGCCAAGTGTTAAAATGGATTAATGCGGGTTGCAGGGAGGAATTTCGAAGGAATGGATTGGTTGATTGTTTTTACTACCGAAAGAATTGCTTGAGTTTCTCATTTGAGGAGGTCGGATTCCTCCCGTGGTTATCTATTGCCTTACCTATCCGCAGGAAAGGTGGGTTGGTTATGGCATCAGGGGTGAGATTTTTTGTAACGAACAGAGGAAACATATATAAGGAGAAATAAGCCATTTTTAGATGGAATCGGCAGGCAAACGAAAGCCGTGGAAGAGTCAGTTGGCGGCAAACATGGAAAAGAATTCAAGGGTTTTGGCATCGAGGATTCGAGTTGCAGGCCCCTCGGGTTCCAGTAGCAAGAAGCAGAAGACCAGGGAGGAACTCACTTATCTCACCATCTAGTTCAAGAGTCTTAATGGGAGCGAATGCCGAAGGTGGTGGCAGGAGACCCCGGAGGCAGACCAGATTAAGCAGATTCTAATACGAGCACAGGTACATTAGGCCATCCAGCTTCCCATCTTCTCCATCCGGTTGTTTGAATCAGTATTGCGCACCATGATAAAGACATATAGCCCACGGAGCAGAACAAGTACATTCATGTACAAGAAGCAACAAATGACAGTGTCTTTTAACCCTAGGGATTTCACTAGCGTTTTTGGCATCCCTGGCCCCGATGGTAAGAAAGTGGAGATCCAGAACCACAAACTCTCATGGGAACGGAAGGAGCATTGGATAGATCTAGTATGCCGGGATCTTACACCCGTGGAGAGGGATGCAGCGGTTCAGGGGTCAAAGTGCAGAGGGCTTCGCAGGGACTTTATTCGAGAGGTTCACTGGCAGTGCATCATGGACGTCATCAAGAGCAGGTTGACAAGTGCCACTCGAGCTTCAGATATAGCGTTGCCGCAGGTTGTGTTTATGAATAGCATCATGCAGGGGATGGTATATGATTGGGCTTCAGTACTCGCCGACAGGATGGAGGAATTCATGACCCTTCAGCACCGAACATTTTTTATGCCGCACCACGCCATTGGGCTGTTCCTGGAGGTTGCAGCTAGCCAGATACCACTGGATGATTTTGAGGCTCCTCCGAGGGGCAAGTTGGAAGACGAGGAGCCTCCCATATTCTATTGGCGCCACTTGGACACAGGGGGAACAACAACAGGCCAGAAGAGAGTATTCTGAGGACTGGATGCTTCCAGAGATACAGATAGCGGACGGGAGGACACTTCGGAGAATGACAGAGCTGAGTCTGTGGAAGAGGAGGAGAGCACTTCGGCAGAAGTTGGTGGTGAGGCAACGGGTAGTGGGTCCACATTCTTTACCCCCCCTCAGCTGTCAACTTCGACGCACTTGACTACTTGCACGTCAGTCATTCCTCTGTTTGGCCAGCGCCATGTCCCGGTCATAATGACCCCTCTGACGGTGGCAAAGGTTGTCCCACGAACAGTTACAGATGTCCCACGAACAGTCGCCGATATATTGCCAACAACTGTAGCGGAGGTGATTCCAATTGTACCAGCGGAGCAAGTTGCACAAGCAGATGTCGTTACAATGGCAGTCTCACAGAGAGCACAGTTGCCAGCGCCGGAGCTTGAGCTTAAGATTCGGTTAGATGTAATAGATTGCGATGCAGTTGTCACAGTTTTGTCATCTTTATTAGCAGAGGCCGAGCAAGCCGAGTCAGCGCAGCCAGTACAGCAAGAGGAGAGCATGGAGCCCGCACAGTCACAGCGACCGGAGGTGATGGATAGAGCTAGTATGTTTTTGAGGCAGCAGTTCTGACTCACTCCTGCCAAGTGAGGTCCGTCCATTCAGTCTCTCAGGCATCCAGGAACATCACCGGCAGTACCACAGCCTCAGCCTCAAGAGGAGGGAATGCCACAAGCCGTGGTTGCGTCGAGAACAAAGCCGGCGGCACCGAATGTGGGCATGTTTCCCGCTGACGAGGAGGAGAATAGTGATGCAAAATGTTCATTGGAGGGCTTTGCCAAGGAGGATTACGGGTCAGATGAGGATAAGTGCAAAGACTACCTCAGGACTATGAAGTCCGCTTTGAAGAAAGGACACAATGTGGCAATTCAGGCTATGACTCGGCGAAGGGAGTGGCATTTGATCCGAGCATATATTCATGGGATTTGTCTGCAACGATTTCAATCATGTTTTGTGGACAAAGGTTGGCCGGCAGTTGAGACAGCTAAGATATTGGCAGATTGGGCTACTAAGCCAGAGTTGGGACCCAATGACACCCCACTGATGAAGCTGGCACATGAGATTGTGGGGTTGTACAAGGTAGTTTACTATGCTCGGCGGTGCACAAAGGCGGACAGGGCAGCGGACAGTGTTGCAGCTCAGAGATCTTTAGCACTTGAGAGAGAGGCAAGAGAGAAGTTAGCCACGGACTTGGCCAACCAGCAAGTAGCATGGGTAGCGGAGTGGGCAGCACTATTGAGGGATATGGCAGCATTTGTGCAGGATAAGGACGCAGCTATCCGAGATGTGGAAGCGGCTGTATGGGATAAGGATGCGGCTGAGCACGAGTTGCAGTTAGCCAGGAGATAGGCTATGGATGTTGCGCTTCTTCTAAAGGAGGTCGTCGAGGTTAATTCACAGATTCAGACAGATCTGCGCATCAGGATAGAGCAGTTATATGAGTTGCGTCGCCAGCAGCACTCTTCTGGGATGCCTCCTCTCTAGTATTTCTTTTGTTGTCTGTAAGTTGTCTCCTAATTTTGTTAGTCCTCAGGAGACGATTTTTCTTTTTGGGGGGGATGGTGTCAGCCAATTGGATTGTCGGTGTTTCTGTAGCCGATGGGGTGATTATCGTCAGTGTTTCTGTATTCTGTAGCCGACGGGTAAATAGTTTGTAACGGACATAATGTTTGTGGCCGACGGACTCCTTCGGGAAGTTTCGTACGGGTAAAATAAATCAATGCATACAGATAGTGGAAACACAAACAACAGAACTCCTTAGATTATTCGCATATGCCAGAACATTACATTATGCTTGATAAGATGAATGATGAATCGTGATTTACAATGATCCCAAACGAGATATAAATACTCTCGAAGGAGTCTGTAGGCCACAAACATTATGTCCACTACAAACTATTTACTCGTCGGCTACAGAATACAGAAACACCGACAACAATACTCACGACAAAGAATGCAACAAGATCTCTCAAGATCCAATCCAAACCCAAGCTAGTCCAGATCCACACTCTGGTAGAAACCTCTGAGATCTCAACTTGTGCTCGCAAGCCACCAAGAAACCTCCTTGTTTCTAAACTGCAGTCACTAGCTCTTCTCACAAACCTAACCCAAGATCCAAGTGTAAACTGCCTCACATTCGGCGCTCTGTCTACACACTCACAACTCTATCACAATCCTGCTGTAAACTGCCTCACATTCGATGCTCTGTCCACAGACTCAGGAAAACTCACTCTTCACTTCCTCTTTCTCCTTCACACCTTGAAGCTTTCCAAGCTTCACCTTCCACAACTTTTACCTTTCCAAGCTTTCCTTCCAAAGCTTCTACTTCCCAAGCTCCTCCTTCTCGAGCTTCCACTTCTCAAGCTACTCCTTGAGCTTGATTTAGAAATGCTCATATGCCTTGCTTAAATAGGCACTTACCACCCAATGCATAACTTATCCACAACCTTCTAGAATTCCTCCACAACCTTCTACATTATCCACAACTTTCTACAATATTCATAACTTTCTAGAATTCTACCCACACACCTCGATAAATGGAATGACAACCATTTTTATTTTTTATTTTTTTTTCTATTACGCCACCTATGCACCTCGAAAATAGAAATCCCCTTTTCTTTTCTTTTCTCTTTTTTCCTTTTTTATTTTTTTATTATTTCTCCTTTAATTTTCGTCACTTTCTCTCTCCTCCAGATTTTTTTTTTTTTTTTTCCAATTTTTTTTTTTCAATTTTTTTTTTTTATTTCAATAATTTTCCATGCAAGATGCTCCTGCATCAGATTTACAATGATCCCAAATGGGATATAAATACTATCCACCGAACATTCCCAAAGGAGCCCGTAGGCCACAAACATTATGTCCGCTACAAACTATTTACCCATTAGCTATAGAAACACCAACGACAATCCAATCGGCTGACACCATCCCCCCCAAAAAGAAAAGTCGTCTCCTAACAACTAACAAAATTAGGAGAGAACTTATAAACAACAAAAGAAATATTAGAGAGAAGGAGGAGGCATCCCAGAAGAGTGTTGTTGGTGACGCAACTCATACACCTGCTCTGTCCTAATGCGTAAATTTGTCTGAATCTGTGAATTAACCTCGACGGCCTCCTTTAGAAGAAGCGCAGCATCCATAGCCTGTCTCCTGGCTAACTGCAACTCGTGCAACTTTGAGCGACTGAAGATTGCTTCCTGCAAATCCATGAGATCATAGCTGATCCTAAACTGAAACAACATCCTGATGTGCTTTTCTAGTCTTTTACACTTCCAGCCCAATCAGAATCAGTGTATCCATGAAACTACAAGCTGGTATTCTCATATTTAAGTTCATACCCAATAGTGCCCTAAAGATATCTTAATATATGCTTCAAAGCAACAAGATGTACTTCTCAAGGTTCACACATGAACTCAATGCATTCATAGCATAGCATATATCCGGTAAAGTATTCACAAGGTACATCAAAGACCCAATTATTTGTCTATATAAAGTGGGATCGATAAGTCTGGATTCAACAGTTGCTTCCTTTAGTTTGTGCAAATTGGTTTCCATAGGCATTGACATAGGTCGACAGTTCCACATTCCAAATCATTTCAGAATATTGAGTGTATACTTATTTTGATTTAGAAAGATGTTTCCTAACTTGTGTCGAACTTCCAATCCAAGGAAGTAATCAAGAATCCCTAAGTCCTTCATGTCAAATTTAGAAGTCAATTCTTTCTTACACTAATTAATGAGGTGGTCTTCTCCTATAATCAAAAGGTCATCAACATAAAGGATTAAAATCAACATATCACCTTTAGTTACTTTAAAATTAAGATTTAGATCAGCATCATTCTTGGAGGATACAAGACTTAGTAGATATTTGTCAATCCTTTCATTCCAGGCTTGGGGAGCCTGTTTGAGTCCATATAGAGCCTTCTTTAATTTACACACATAAGAAGCAGCATTATGAATCACAAACCCTTCAGATTGCTCTAAGTATACTTCTTCCTCAATAGTTCCATTTAGAAAGGCAGTTTGCACATCCATTTGATGAATTTTCCAACCTTTGTCAGCTACAATGGCTATTACAGCTTTGACAGAGGTATACCTAGCAACCGGTGCAAAAGTTTCTTTAGTCTATTCCTTCCTTTTGAGAGAATCCTCTAGCTACAAAATGGGCTTTATGTAGAGCCATTTGGATGAAACAACAGATTTTCCTCTAGGTCTAGGAACCATGTTCCAAACATCATTCTTTAGTATTGACTGATACTCTTCTATCATCGTATCTTTCCAAACTTGATGCTTGAGAGCTTCAGAAGCATTAGAAGGTTCAAAGTTTGGAATCTCACACATGAAGGCATTTTATGTTAACTTTCGAGGTTATTTGCTTTCTCTGAATGTCCCTATAGGTGCTGCAAATTCATCTCCTTTATTATTTTTCTTGCCCAAAGTGGCCTCTTAGAACTATTGTCACAACACTCTTCTTGAGTCTCTGGAAGGATCTCATTTTCATTTGAAGTCTCTTCAAGGTACTCCCTCTAAATCTCAAGAGTAGGAACTTCTATGGAATAGGGTGAATCATCTGAATCTAGTTCATCTAAAATTTTGGCTCTTTTCAAAACGATGTCTTCTTCAAAGATGACACTTTTGTTGAGTTCTATTTGTTTTTGTCCAGCTATGTAGATTTTGTAACCCTTTATTGTTTTGCTAAAACCAATAAGGATTCCTTTCCTTCTAATAGGTTCTAATTTTGTCCTTTTCTCCTTAGGTACATAAACATACACAGGACATCCAAATATCCTCAAATGGCTAATGTCAGGTTTCATACTTGAAAAAGCTTCTTCAAGAGTTTTGCTGTCCAAATGTGAGTGAGGACATTTGGTTTGAATATAGATTGTTGTATTAGATGCTTCAGCCCAAAATGATATGCTCAAGTTTTGATCATATATCATAGCCCAAGTGGCTTCTACATAGTTCTATTTTTTCTTTCAGCAACTCCATTCTATTGTGTGTTGTAGGGAACTGTAAACTCCCTCTTAATCCCAGCAAGTTTGCAGAATTCTTTAAATATTCCTAAAGTGTATTCTTTCCCATTATCTGTTCTTAGAATTTTAATTTTCTTGCCTGAGGAGTTTTCAGTGATAGTTTTGAATTCTTTAAAATTTCTAAGAATCTCTTCAAATTCTTTGCACTTAAGGGAGTATATCCATGTCTTCCTTGAAAAGACATCAACAAATATCACATAGTACAAAAATCCTCCTAAGGATGGTGTTGACATGGATCCACATAGGTTAGAGTGTACTAGTTCTAACACATCTTTGATTTTTCTCAAACTATTAGGAAATGATTTTTTTGTGTTTTTCCCTAAGGCACAACCTTTACAAGATTCATTTTGAATTTGATTTAATTTGAGCATTCCAGTTACCAACTTCCCCATTGATGTTAGGGCACGAAAGTTGATATGACCTAATCTTCGATGCCAAATTTTATTTGAACCTGAGGTCTCATGAACAAGTGCTTGATTTGCCTTAGTGCAAAGTTCATATAACAGTCCTTGTCTTACTCCTATAGTTTGAGCCTTCTTTATAGTTGAATTCTTTGCCCATGCTAGTACTTTACCTTCCATGAATGTAACTCTATAGCCATCATCTTCAAGTGCTAATATAGATATTAAGTTCCTTTTAATACCTGGTACATATAGAACTCCAGAGAGCTTAATAGATTTTCCTGATTTTAATTTGATGGTACAAGTCCCAATTCCTTTTACAGAAAGTGCAAAATCACCCCCAATTGTAACTTCTTCATCTGTTTCTATTTGCATGCTTTCTAGATTATCTTGATATCCAGTGATGTGTCTTGAAGATCCACTATCAACTATCCAAGTGTTGGACTTGGTTGACATTTGAGTAGACCAAGCTGAGTAGAAGGTATACTTCTCAGGATCTTGATCTTCGTTTGATTTATTAATTTTGAAAAATGATGCTTGAAGCTTTGATCAATCAAGGCAATTTAGTGCATAATGTTCATATTGATCACATCTGAAACATTGAATTTTAGACAGGTCTTTCTTCTGTTTTGAAGATCCTTTTCCATGGAAGTTTCTTTTCCTTTTGGAGTTCTTCTTCTTACCCTTCTTATGAGAGTTGGTATTAAGAACATGAATGTCTTCATCTATAGTCTTTTGTTTTCCTTTACTCATTAGTCTTGACTCTTCTTGAAGATAATCAGATCTTAATCGATCTAATTTTGGAAGTTTAGATCTTGCACTTATACCCTGTACAAATGACTCCCATGAATTTGGTAGTCCTCCTAATACTATTAGGGATAACTCTTGATTGTCAATCTCGTAACTGACTGAAGATGATTGATCTCTCAATTCAGTGATTCTCATGAAGAAGGCATTTACTGATTCTCCTTTATTCATGCTAATATTATTCATTTGTCTCTTAAGGGCAAGTTTTCTGCCAGTGTTATTTACTATAAATGTGTTTTCAAGGGCTTTAACCATGTGATATGCTATTACATGTTCTGGCACAATAGGTACTATATGATCTCGAACAGCATCCACTATTATTTTCATGGCTTTCTCATTATTCGCAATCCATAGAATTTTCACTAGATCATCTTTTGGTTCTTCCTTTTCTTCTTTTACGAAGCATTCAAATTTATTCTCTTTTAGTACCATCATTATTCGAAGTTTCCAAGATTCGAAGTTGTCAACACTTTCAAGATGGTGTTTGAATCTTAACATGTTTGTCATTTTAGAAGAACAATAAAAGACTCTAACTCAAGGTGAAAATCTGATCTCTCAAACTTAATAAGATCTTTCCTTAACGAGGCTCTAATACCATGTAAAGCTATATCAGATTTCAAAATGTTTACTCAAGTTCAGTATAATGCTAACAGATGATCTATTGGTTGTAGGTTTGAATGACAATGAATTGGTTCAGAATATATGTCACAATATTCTTCAAGTTCTATTTACTCTCCTTCAGATCTACCTTGCATTAATTGATTTCGATACTTGACAAAATCGAGCAGAGGTAATATTTATAAATAATGAATGGGTGTGATAGTGAATTAGCATGTCTCTGAATGGAGACATGACCATTCACAATCATACCCGATTAGTGTTAACATAACAAATGCTAATCCTTAATTGTCACTTACCTTACCATCGATACTGGATTGCAACCATTGTGATCATGATCACAGCCCGACCTTTCAATTCAATACTTATTCAAAGCAAGGATCAGTATATATGAGATACGGCAGATACACAATCAGAATATATTCTGATATCATCGATTTGTCTGACGAAGCTATATATCTTAACAGACATAATGTCAAAATCATAAGCTTGAACCTTGCTGATCCACTTTTGTTGCCTATGATTTAGTTCCTTCTGAGCCAAAAAACAACGCAAATTGTTATAGTGTTCTCCCCACAAATCTCCCACTCCTCAAGTACTAGAACTTTCCTAATGCATGCATAATGGCCAACATTTCTTTATCATAGGTAGAATATAATCTCTCCTACTCCTACAGTTTCTTGCTCTCATAAGCAATGGGGTGCCTATCCTGCATGAGCACTGCACCTAATCCCTCACCCGAGGCATCACACTCCATAACAAATGTTCTAGAGAAATCTGGTAGTGCTAGCACAGGACAAGTACTCATGACCCTCTCAATCTTGTCAAAGATCACCTCTGCATCATTTGACCACCTAAAAGCACTCTTTTTAGTGAGATTTGCAAGTGGTGTTGTGAGCTGAGAAAACCCCTTAACGAATCTCCTGCAATAAGAACACAAATCGAGGAATCCTCTCAAATCAGAAACATTTCTAGGTAGTGGCCAATCCAATATTGCTTGTATCTTTTCTTGATGAACCTTGACCCTGTTGGCCCCTATAACATGCCTGTGATACAAACTCACATTTGCATTCTTTAGCAAATAAAGAATAGTGCTCCATTATGCTCAAAAACTCATCCAAATATTGTAAGTGTTCTTCCCATAAATTTCTAAATATCAAAATGTCATCAAAGAACACCAACACATACTTAGGTAACTACTTACTAAAAAAAGTGGTTGAAATGTAGCAAGTGTGTTGATGAGATTGAAGGGCATCACTAAAAATTCATAATGACCATAGTGGCATCTGAAAGTTATCTTATGCACATCCCCCTTACAAACCTAGATCTGATGGTATCTAGAACAAAGATCAATAATTAAGAAGTAAACAGCCCCATGCAACTCATTCAATAACTCATCTATACACAGAATTGGATACTAGTTCTTAGCGGTCCTCTTATGCAGAGCCCTATAACTAATGCACATTCGAAGAGTTTCGTCTCTCTTCTTAACCAATACCACTAAAGAAGCAAATGGGATGGAAACTAGGCCTAATGTTCTAACAGCTCCTTGATTGTTTTCTTGATCTCCTCCTTAAAATGTCTAGGATGGTGGTGCAGGAGCACCCACATAAAGTTATTTTGGATGTGATTTTTGCACGAGCCGACTGGAGGAATTTATCCTGATTTTGTCATTAGGATAAGATCTTTTCTTGGGATTCGTTCAAATCATTGTGGGGTCATTCTTCCCTATTCTATATTGATCTAGACTATTCTGTAAGCCGTTCTTCCTATTTTGTAATAATCTAGAATGTTTTGTAGACCATCTTAGCAAGTATAAATAGAGTTTTTAGGTTTAGGTTTAGGTTTAGGTGTAGGTCAAGTTTTTGGATACGAAATCACGGGAATCTGTAGGAGAGCAAGAGTATATACTGTTCATTTGATGAATTAATTAGAAGAATATTATTATCTATCTCTTTCTGGTGCTGGTTCCTTTTTTGTTTTTGCTTCCGTTGAATTTATCTCTGCATCATTTTTGTATGGTGCAGGAGCACCCACATAAAGTTATTTTGGACATGATTTCTATACGAGCCGACTGGAGGAATTTATCCCAATTTCGTCATCAGGATAAGATCTTTTCTTGGGATTCGTTCAAACCATTGTGGGGTCATTCTTCCCTATTCTATATTGATCTAGAGTATTCTATAAGCCGTTCTTCCTATTTTGTAATAATCTAGAATGTTTCGTAGACCGTCCTAGCAAGTATAAATAGAGTTTTTAGGTTTAGGTTTAGGTTTAGGTCAAGTTTTTGGATACGAAATTACGGGAATCTATAGGAAAGAAAGTGTATATATTGTGCATTTGATGAATTAATTAGAAGAATATTATTATCTATCTCTTTCTGGCGCTGGTTCCTTTTTTTTTTTTGCTTCCGTTGAATTTATCTATGCGTCAAATGGCAATAGAGGGTGTTGATAATGGGCTTAATGCCCTCCTCTAACTCTATCACGTGTTCAAATCCACGGTCGGGTCGTATGCCAAGGGGAATGTCCCCAAAGACCCCTTTGTGCTTATCTAACACTACCTATGTGTCTTTGTGATGTTGCTTCCCCAAATCCAAAGTTCATTTGGTAGATTGAGAGGCCCAATCAATATCATCATGCCTCAATATGGCCTTCATCCGATGATAATCCTAGTTCCCTGTTAAGCTTCATGCATCAGTGAACTTCACAGTAATGTAGGAAGCTTAATATTCCATTCACACAAATGAATGATATTCTATTGTTTAACACGAATACATGATATCTTCCAAACACAAAGTATTGTTAACTGATCCCAATATGAATAATTCTAACAATAATCATAACGGCCTACTCGATAATCATTACAACCATAGAAATTGGTTATTAAAGGATAATAAGTGTCATATACAAATTTCTTCAAGGGTCCCAAACTTTAGCCTTACAAGCAACTATGTGAACCATACATTATCTCATATATTAGCCTTGAAGGTTGATCGTTGTGAAATAGAGAAAGAGTAGATAGGAATAGCAAAACCTGGGACTGCTTAACACCCTTAAGAGGAGTGTACAAACCAGTCTAATAATGGTTGAGGTCATAGATTTACCAACTTCAATGGCCCCATTCAATGACTCAGTATATTGTCCCAAATGATATCAAGCACGCAGAACCTTTGAAACTATCACACAATGTTGAATCTTTCACCTATGCACTATTTGCAATCTTATTATCTTTGTCCTTTGCACTATCAATGATGGTACTGCTCCACACTCCTATGCCAAATTGTGTCGACTACCAATCATGTAGTCACCGAAGAGTCTACTCAAAATGCAAGGAATACACACAGCCAATATTTGAACTTAAATGATTTGATCTTCTCACACACATGGGAACACTCAATTACCACTAACAATTACCTTCATCCAAGCACATCGTTAAGTTTTGAGTTGAACTTGCTCTTCAAATTGTACGTCAGGTTCATGTCCAACTTGCAGTATTCTAAGGGATATTGTCCTTCGTTCACTACCAATCATAGATTGACTAAGATTTTTTTTTTTTTAAACTCAAAGAACTTCTAACATGTCCCTGCCAAAAGCCGAGACTATCCCCTTATACTCTCTGCAATAGGAGTGCAAAAGGCATTGCAGAGCCATAAGCATGCATATTGTGAGTTGGTGAGCATTACAATGAAGTCACTCAAAGTAACAGTTGTGGGAGTTTCAAGTAAGATGCCACCCAAGTGGAATATCTTTCATAACCATATCACCAAAGAATATCCAAAGTTCCTCCTAAGGAATCTCACAAAGACAAAGACAAATAACCTTCCACAAGGCCATAATAATGAAAAGCGAGCATGCTTAAGGAATAATAACATTAATATTTATTTTTAGGCCCCACCGCATCCCTTTGTAGAACAACTCTAGCTTATCAAAATGCAAAAAGGGCTAACTGTAGGTGTTGATGATCACACCAAGGGAGGCGACATGACACCTTGAAGATCAACCACTATAGTTATGCCTACATGTAGAAATGGAGACTTGGGTGACTTGCATTTGATTAGGCCTTCAGCTCTGTATGAAGAGCTCGAGGAGATCAATGGTGTTGAATATTGTGTTGGTGATTCCCTAGTGAAGAGTGAAGGATTCCTAGAATTAGGGTTTGAGATGCACATCGTGGAGTCACCTACTTTCGGTTGATATATGCTTGCAAATGGTGAGTTGCAGCAGATCTATGCTCCATTTCATGGAGATGGTCATGAGGGTGAAGTATTCCAGCCAAAAGTTGTTGGTTTCCAATTCAATCATTGTTATTATAAGGATATCCTACATTGCTCGTTACAAAATTTTCAGATTGTAATTTGATAACAGCAGTTGTTCAGATGGATTGGAATGATTGAGATGATCACTCCAATGTTGGATATTGGCACAGTGACAAAGGTCTAGCAGCACATGACATTAGAGGCATTTCTTATGGATTCACTAAGATGGATAGTCAGCATCAATGATGTAGTGAGAGAGAACTATCTCTTCAATTTGAGCGAGTGTGATAGTGCAATGACTTGGGATCCAGCGATTCACATCATGGATGGAGTGCTTCTCTGGTTGTTGCAGATTGAAGACAGTTATATCAAAGTGCTGCAGCAAATTGGTGGAGCCATATTGCTAAGATTGATATGGGATCCTAGTATACTTAGCATACAGGTGCAATAAAATTTGGTGTTAGAGGTATGGTAAGATGCATCTATCTACTCACTTTCAGTGTGGGAGATAGAATGGTTTGGAATCCTGGCATTGGTGTTTTTAGTATGGTACTTCATTGGGATCACAATACATTGTTTCACAATTTGAGATATAGCAATGTTTTTATTAGAGTGGAGCAGCAGGAGTTTAAAGGGGATGTACAAGGGAATATGTATCTAGGTTCCAGATCAATTTGGGATCAGTGTACTGATTGATGTAGTTGAAGGCACTCCAAAGTCGACGCATGTAATTACTTGAGGGCAAGCAATCTTGGAGAATACTGCTACAATACAACTTATACTATGGCGATTGAGATGTCTCCCTTAAAGCATTGTATGGCCATGATGCAACTTACTTTGTGGATCCGATCCTCACTGATAGTAGAGTACCTAGTGCTAAAGATTTGATTGAGCGTAGCAAGTATATTCTAAAAGCCCTCAAAAAGCAATTGTGACAAGCCCAAAGTCAGCAGAAGTTATATGCAGATAGACATCGAACAGAACAAGCATTTAAAGGGGGTGATTTGATGTTTCTGAGGTTACAGCCTTTTAGACAATCCTCTATGAAGGGAAGCAGAAAAGAGAAGTTAAAATCATGCTTCTCTGGTCCTGCCCGGGTGATTAAAAAGGCGGGACAATTTGTTTGAGTTAGAATTACCTCCCAACAACAGGATTCACAATACATTTCATGTTTCATGCTTAAATAAAGCCCTTGGGCAGCAGATCAACCCATCCATGGAGCTCCCTCTGCTGGACTATGAAGGAAAAGTGATCCTTGAACCTCAATCTGTTTTGGATGTAAGGGAGAAGAGAGTATGAAACAAAGCTATTCCAACATACTTAATCCAGTGGAAAAGGCTGCCATCCAAAGATGTAACCTAGGCAGGAATTGAAATCTTTGAACACCCCAACCTAAAATTGCTTGAGGTCAAGCAATCAGGGGACGGAAGGGCTGTGATGAACCTGTGAAATGGGGCCAACTGGCCTATATGGGAGGTGCTGCCTACCAACTATGCACTCTTGTCCTTAAGCAAAAAGATCAGATTTTATTTCATAGTGAAAATCGATCAGAAATCTGAATATATTTTTTGCCTTTGTGCACAATTTGGGTCTTGGGACAGAACCCCCAAGAGATCATCTCTGCTGTTGTATGTTGATGTTCGCTCTCTCTATGGGCTTGGGACAAAACACTCGAGAGTCATTCTCTTTTGCGTGCAACTGTTCAAACTCTGTATTCAGTTTTGTGTAATCTGAAAGCTAAAATTACTGCTGTGAAGAAATTATATATCAGTTTCAATAACAAATATATTTCTGAATTTACAGTTACTGGGTAAAATTTGTCATTTGATACTCTGAAACTGCATAAGCATTATTCACTATTTCTGTTTTTTTTAAGCAATATTGTCTAATCAGTGTTTTTTTTTTGGAGTTTAAATAGTTCGTTAAAACAAAGTTTAGATCATACAGACCTTAAGGTTTTTTATAATGTTCTACTATGTACCTCTATTGGATTATGTGTGCCAATGTTGGTACCATGCGCACCCTTGTGATTATCTAGTTTTTGATACTTATGGTTGCATCGTGGTTCATTAGTAAGAACATTTGATTTGGTGCTTACTATGAATAGGTGGTTATCTCAAGTTGTCCTCTGGCTCATGAGGGTACTTCTTACCCCTCTCAGTATTGCCTTGCTGGTTTGAACGAGCACAACTGAATCCAGATAAAAATCCTAACATGTGCGCTCATCCCAAGTTCATTTGGGAAGTGCAGTGTACCTTATTAACTGACCTGCAGTGTATCCTCAGCAGTCCACTTGATGTCCTCATTGTAGGACTTAATTTCTTAGCTTTCTAGCCAAACTGGGGACTTGATTTCTTAACTTAGTTTTCTAGCTGAATTTGTTGATTGGCATCTAAGGTTGTCCATCAACATCTGCGCTATTCCGTGTCCCCGCCTAGAAATCGGTGCATGTGAGTCTTCAGACAGAGACATCTCGACAGTGGCCAAGCCCTTTCTTCGGATTGGCATCTATGCATGTGGTTCGGCTATGCCTTGCTTTTGGCAATTGTGCTTGTCCTTTGGTGTCTTCGTCTGGTTCACTAAAAGAGTTATGGAGTTGGACATGTTGGTGGGCACAGGGACTTTCTGCCTAAGCTTGTAGCTGTTCTTCCGATTTAATACCTTTTAAGCTCTTGAGGTGAAGGAAAACTTGTGGCTTGGTGTTTCTTATGGGTGACTTCCTTCAGTGCTTTATGGAACGAATCTTGAAGTGCTTTGAGTTGACTTTGAGTGCTGCATCTTCAGGGAGACACTTGGGTGAATCTAAGTACCTCATGTAACTTGTTGAGGGATTGTAGGACCTTTCCCTTGTACAACTGATTCTCTTGGATATTTAGTCTTCCACTAGTGCAGGGTCATGAAGCAACCAGTCAAGTTAATCCTCAATTTTGAGGGCAATGAACTTGTTTGTTAATCATGTTAAATAAAATTGCTTGGAAAAAAAATCCGTGTAATCTTATGCATAATTTACTCTTTATTCCAAGGCTTCATTGTCAGGGCATTACATTTCCCAATAGGCTAGAGGAAAAGTCTCTTTAAATGGAGGTCTACAGTTTTGGAAAAACTTGCAATTACAAACAAATAATATTCAATGCCATTTTTGTTTAATCTCATCAATTTCTAAATATGGATTACGAGAAACAATTGACTTTTCAAAGAGGATAGTTATGCTGTCAGAAAGAGAGCACTGACTTATGGTGGCATTTTGACTTTAACAGTGTTTGCTATTCTGGGAATGCGTGGAATTTGGATCTTTCCTTGCATCACTAAATGACGCATTTAGCTATAAGAAGTCCCTGCACTTTGGTGGTTATATTTCTACAATAGTATTATGTAGCTGATTTGTGAATGAAATCCCTTTAGTCTCTAAACCAAAGAGTGAAACCCCCTCTGGCTCAATTCAGAAGCCTAATCAAGGGGCCGCAACTGTCTGAAGATATTTTCTTTCTTCATTTTTGACAAGTGTCTGATTGTCTTTCACAGCTGCATACAGTACACAGTAAATCAGTTTTGGTTAACTGTGTGCAGGTCGATGCATGTCCTGTAGGTATGGCATGTGTGTATGCTATCATCTATCTGTGTAATCTAATTTTATGTTGTCTATTAAAGAGAGTATTTCAGTGTAGTGTGGTTCATTAATTCATATGCAGTAAGTTATACAGTTTTTGTAGAGGTTATTACAGATTCTTGCATTAGTGTGCTGGTTATGCAGACATTTAGCTATGTCTTCTATCTGTTTTTACATATGATTCATGGTTTGGCCTGTGTTATGGTCTCTGCCTGCATATGCATTCTAAAATATAGGGTTGGGACCCCTTAATAGAACCGCAGATCTCCTATCTTTGAAAAGAAAAAGATAAATTAGCTACATTTTTCTTCCCTTCAGATTTCAAAAAGTTCCAAAAACAGCTACTTGGATTCCAAGCCAACCCTGTCAAACTAACGGTTGTTATCTGACCAGATGCAAAATAATGTGCAAAAACTAGATAAACAGTGCAGAGGCCATATATTTGGCACTTTAGAAGTTTAAAGCTTATATGAAACCAAAAACCAATTAATTGTGTACAGTAGAAACAAAAACGAGTGAATCAGATTTACCATATCCCTCAGCATACCCAACTAATACAATAGACTTGTCCATGTTGACAAAATTACTCTGTTTACTTTAGAAACCCAACCTGACCATCCTATTATATATAAAAAATCAGGATATGTGATAGTACAACTCATCTTGCCTTGTAATTATTCACCGAAGTACATGAGATAAAAAATCATTGAGAAAATGACTAGCTTAGGAAAATAACCATCAAAGCGACAAATTGAGCATTAAAGCATGAAAGATACCCTTGACACAATGATCAGTAACACAGAACAAAATATATTAAAAGTACCAAACTATGGAAGGCCCAATTGCAAAATCTTGTCAAGCAGAAATCATTGGCTTACCATGTAGTTTTAGTTATATTTTTCTGATACAATTGATAGACAGCAGCTCCAGATTGTACATCCCATAACACAAGATTCTTGTCCTGGTTGTTAGATGGTCGACGGAATGTCTGCAAAAACTTCCCTTGAGGAGAAAAGGCTACAGCGATGATACCAGGAACCCCAATAGAACAAATCTGAACGGATCCATCACAATCATAGATGACCACACTGTTTTCTGTGGTAACTAGAAGTTTACTCCCATCATCACTAAACTTTGCAGAAGTGCATGTCAACCTGCAACCATTCAGTAGATCAAAAACAGTATTCTGCAGATCATAAACATGGCCCCCTGCCACATTTCACTCTATTAGAAAATACTGAGAAAAACTTACCAAGAAATTCACGCTATGATGCTGGCAAATATTGGAAGCATGTTGTATAGTTGGTTATGGCTATGGAGACTCATAACTAGAAAAACTTTAGCATTTTGCAGCTAGTGAAATCAGGAAATTATAATCTTGAATTTTCTAATTTGAAAACATAAATTGGGTGCATTTATAGGTTTTTAATTTTTCCCCATGGTTTTAATGCATTCAAGACATTTGTAAACCCATTTTTGATGTCTCAGTTTATATCCATGCGTGCATAAGGTTGAGCAAATCTTGTATTATTGTATTGTGATTCGTGAACAGATTAGTTTTAACAATAGTAAAGAGGATTATTGTGCTGGGTTTTAACCTGAATGGATATATTGTATGCATAACCTAAAAGGATATATTGTATGCATTTTCATGTTTATTTACTTTGGTTCTACAGGCATTGTTTCTATTGAACAAGTTTATCAGGCTCCATTTTCCTACAACCAGATAATAATCAGGCTCTCAGAACAACTCATTGCAAAACCTTAGATAAAAGCTATCAAACATAACAGGTATTGGATCCTGTAAAGCTTACAATGCATTGTACAAAGCTAAGTTTTTAAGTATTGAAAACCACACACACATACAGATAATATTATTTACATTGGTATTGGAAGTCAACCTAAAGCTCTAAGGGAATTAAAGTCCAGACTGTCCTATGATTTATGAAAAAAGAAAATCAACTTAAATTTCATATACTTTTTTTAAACTATTGGCAGTAAAAGTTAAAATCTACGCTAGAAGGCCAACTTAATCAAGACTGCGTAATCAGTTTTCAAAGAAAATCACTATGGACTAACTGAAGTTTAACTTGAAATACATAATATGTAGTTGAAAATTATAGAAACCTTCCACGTCAATTACATCACAGCTATAGAATTTGCAATAATTAAGAATCTGTTCCCATAAAGGATTTTGATTCACTGTAATCTTCAATATTATCTGTTCTGGCTATCGTTTCCCGTCCAATTGACCAACTTCGGTGATCTGCTTATAATGACATAATCCCTTTCTACTGAATTCCAATAATGTTTACCAAAACAGATAATTTCATTCTTTAGCAGTGATTAAAGGAAACGTTCACTTCCGAAAGGCGGTCGACCTTATTAAAACAATATTGAGTCTTTCACAAGTTTGCTCCAGCATTCTCTCATATCACTATGAAACAATATCGTACAACAATTTAAATAAAGATTATATTTTTAGGGCCTTACTGACTCATACTTTTCAAGTTTTACGGCTGGCTCTCCATCTTTGAAAGGCGGCCCGACAAGAAGGGATACGCCTTCTGGCCCTCGAACTGCAGATTAAAAAGTACGAGAGTAAAATAAAGCACACATTTACGCTCATAACAATGACTGGGCCAACCAAGTTAAACAGAAAATAAATGTTACCAATATAGTTCAATGGTGGTGTTGAAGGCTCCATTGCTTCAGGCTGTGAGCACGTCTAAACGCTGGGTAAGGAAAACTGGTTTTCACTATCCCAATTCTCCAATAATGAATAAACCTGAAGCTCGTGGAATTCGAAGAAGATTCGGAGGCGATGGGTGAACTCCTTAACGGATGAATTTCGAACCCGCGGCCATTTTATAATTTTTTCAAGACGATTATAATTTGTGTATTAATTAAGTCGAGAGGCTTTTGAAAAAAAAGTTGACTTAAGAAAACTGTATATGAAAACAAAATAAAAATATGCACTTTTTTTATTACTATGATTTTTATGGAATATGATTTTTTTTTTAAATTGTATATAATGAAAACAAAATAAAAATATGCACTTTTTTTATTACTATGATTTTTATGGAATATGATTTTTTTTTAAAATTGTATATAATGAAATAAATTATTGTCTAAATTTGATTTGCTAATTTTTCAATCTTATAAAACTTCTATGTATTAATATCAATGCATAGAATATATAAAAATAAATACAATAGTTTATTAAGTCGAAGTTCATTTTTCATTTTGAAAAAAAATTGAAGTTCATTTATATGTTAGGAAAACAAAATAAAAATATGCATTTTTTTTATTGCTATGATTTTTATGGAATATGATTTTTTTAAAATTTGTATATGATGAAATATAAATTTGATTTGCTGAATTTTTCAATCTCATAAAACTTCTATGTATTAATATTAATGCATAGAATATATAAAAATAAATGCAATAGTTTATTCATGGAATTTTTGTTTTCATTTGAATACAATTTTTATTAAACTTATACTAATTCTTTTGAAATTAGATACCTCTCGACTTATTTTACAAAAAAAAATTGAATTAAATCTTTAAGTATGCTAGTGTTACTTTTTCTTTTTGGTGGATAGGTAACTAAACCATTTTATGAGAATTTTTTTTTTTCATGATTTTTTTAATTTAATAACAAGAATCAAAGCTTCCTCTCATAGAAAATAATAATATGAATTTTATGCAATAATAAAATATATAAAGCCTATAAAATCATATATTGCATTTTGTGTATAAATAAATAAAAACCCTACAAAACATCAAATCAATTTGTCAATAAATATATTTTTATGAATTATTTCAAATATAATATAGATGAAAATTTTATAGTTGTAAAATAATTGAATAATAAATTATTTTCATTAGACAAACAAATAAAGCTAAACCTAGTTAAGCCAAGAGGCTTTCTACAGTGCCAGCAATATCAATGTAAACATTTTTCATTTTGAAAAAAAATTGACGTTCATTTATATGTCAAGAAAACAAAATAAAAATATGCACTTTTTTTATTGCTATGATTTTTATGGAATATGATTTTTTTAAAATTTGTATATGATGAAATAAATCATTGTCTAAATTTGATTCGCTGAATTTTCCAATCTCATAAAACTTCTATGTATTAATATCAATACATAGAATATATAAAAATAAATACAATAGTTCATTCATGGAATTTTTGTTTTCATTTGAATACATTTTTTACTAAATTTATATTAATTCTTTTGAAATTAGATACCTCTCGGCTTATTTTACAAAAACAATTGAATTGAATTTTTAAGTATGCTAATGTTACTTTTTCTTTTTGGTGGATAGGTAACCAAACCATTTTATGAGAAAAAAAATTTCATGATTTTTTTAATTTAATAACAAGACTCAAAGCTTCCTCTAATAGAAAATAATAATATGAATTTTATACAATAATAAAATATATAAAGTTTAGAAAATAATATATTGCATTTTGTGTATAAATAAATAAAAACCCTACAAAACATCAAATCAATTTGTCAATAAATATATTTTTATGAATTATTTCAAATATAATATAGATGAAAATTTTATAGTTGTAAAAAAATTGAATAATAAATTATTTTCATTGGACAAACAAATAAAGCTAAAGCTAGATATATTTGTATGAATTATTAGTTCTTTCAAATATAATATAGATGAAAACTTTATAGTTGCAAAAAGTAATGGAAAAATTTAAAAAAATCATTGGACAAACAAATAAAGGAAAAAGTTGCACTCCCTACTGTAGCACAAAACGACCACTCAAATTGTCAATAAATATATCATGTTGAATTATTTTAAATACAATAAATATGAAAACTTTATAGCTTAAAAAGTAATTGAATAATAAAGAGTTATAATTGGACAAACAAATTAAAAAGTAAAATGTATTGAATGTTATAGTTTCATGCCTAAGGAACTAAAAATATTGGTCAATGTTATTAAAAGTTTAATTTTTATTACAATATGACTATGTCCTTTAAGCATCTTTTAATTCAATGTTGTCAAGTGAAGGGAATGAGCATGGCTATGTCATTGTAGCAAGTGTTTTTTTTTGGTTGGGACTAAATACTATTGATTGAAGGTAATGAGAATTGAGACTAAATATTGTCCATCATACTTAGAACTTTTGTAGAGTAATATATCCATTCTTTATAAAGGATTTAATTAAACAATAGATTGAATAGTTAGATTTTAAAGTAATATAAATATTGCTCTTTTATCTTGTCTTTTTTAATTAGATATTTTCAATAATAATTATTAGATTGGTATTTAAATTTTTATACATAAAAGGAAATTTTAAAGAATAAAAATGTTCATTTTTGTTGGTGATAATTAAAATAATATTTTAACTCACATTTAAAAAGTATACATTTTGTGAAGAGATTAATTCCTTCAGAATGGATAGATTATGAAAGCAAGAGCATCATTAAATTTGATCTTCAACGGAGAATTTATCAACGATTTCATCAACAAATTTGATCTTTAAATTGTAGTGCATTTTATTTATTACCATGGATTTATTGTCTCTAATTCCCAAAGATAAGGGCAAATAAATGATTTCCACTTAAGTAAAAAGCCAAACATTTAGATTTTCATCATTGCATTATTCATCGATTGAAAATTATTTTGAGCAATTGTGTTGGATTCAAAACTGAAAGAAACAAAAAATATTAATAAAATAAGAGCAAATAGCAAGGATTCAACAAATAGCGAAGGATTGTGCAGATAAAAATTTCAAAGGGAGGATCAGGGTTTCCAAATGTTTTAATGGTTATCAATTTTTTGACGACCTAATTAAAAGCGAAGCAAACAAATAAAATCAGTATGCTTGCGAACATATTCTACATGTGAACAAGTGATTGAGAATAGCTCGGAGGTTAGTGAATATAGATTCATAAGAAACTATTAGTGATAATAATGAAGACAGAATTGTAGGGGGGTCATTGATAAGGGAAAGATATCAATAGGTGATTTGGAATTTTATCGGCAAAAAAACCTTAAAAGAACATTCAATGTTTTCGGCCATCAACGACAACTGGGAATAGGACAAGGGCAGAAAAGTATTGGAAATACAAATGGCAAATGTATACTTCTGAGAGGTGGGGGTGAATCAGAAGTACTAATCTCTAACCAATAAAACTTTTAACTTTAAAGCAATGCATGCATAAACATATTGAAATAACATGTAAAGTAAATGCATCCACATAAAAAACTTGACACCAGATATGATTATCCAAAAACCCTCCAATGAGAAGGTAAAACTGGGGTGGGGATGACACCCACAATTCTTCACTACTGCAACAATAAAGTTCACCTGTTAAGGTTACATATTTTGACCATTCTCATGATCTGCCCTGTGAAAGGCCTGCCCTATTAAAGGCTTACAAAGGATTATTAGATCCCACTCTGCTAAAGGATTTTAACACCCTGTTAAAAGTGTGCTTGGCTAAAGGACTTTAGAACACTCACTTGGAATGTCACCCTATTAAAGGATTTCACAATGACTGTTAAGTCAACCTTAATACAAAGGATTTCATCTTGTTGATACAGTTGTTAGAAAGTACAATAGAATGTTTGATCTGATACACTTACAATCTGGTATTGTTAATTTCATATCACAATTCAGTCCTTCTTAATCCTTTCTGATCTGATATGGAATTGTTGTATCCTCGATCCTTTATTCTAATAACTGATTCTATAATTTTGTCCTTCTTCTAAGTCACCTTGAATGTATACTGATCGATTCACCCCTTTCATTGCTATCATCACCTTCTTGCATGCATTCTCTAATGCTCTCTCACTGAATTATGGGGCTTCGTCTCCCTTTAAAAAGACTTCGGTGGCTTAGGGTTAGGTATGAATCTACAATTGAGATTCATCCAATTTTTTTGCTCAATTCGTTCCATTTTTCTAATTGGTTGCATGTTGATCGCATAGGGAATCCAAATAGATTTGATCTTATCTTCAAAGCTTCGAGATCTATCCATATGTCAGCTCAAAAATAGTTTACATAGTTGTTTGTGCCATCACAAACAACTAGGTCAATTCTATGTTACTCAACACTTGTTAATATTGATGCTCGGCACATACTACAATTCTTGTTTGGCTCGGCACTTGAACTGCTCGACATCTATTGTTCACTCGACACTTGAAACTTGCTTGACTCTATTTATTTTCTCAGCATTTACTATTTACTCGACACATGAGTGACTCGGTACTCATTGCAACTCGACATCTATATATATTATACTTGGCATATGTTACTAGCTCGGCATGAAATTAGTAAATTTCTTAAGTGTGTTGACACTCAATTGTCAAAACCAACTTGAGATCAACAAAAAGATGGTAGACTTTGTATAATATGGAAAGGGTAGTGAACTATGATTGGTATGGCATGCTTTTGAGCTTCGTTAAGGATTTTTAATGGAAAACTCTAGTCCCCACACATGAGCAACAGATCCACATTGTCGACCATTTAAAACACACATAAATAATTTCCTTTCAGTCACACAAATCTAAAGAGTAGTAATCTCCAATAATAGTGAAACCCTAAGAAAGTGTAGCAAACCAATAGGATTTCAATATGATGGATATTTAGAAAAATGTGTTATGTTCCTACTCATTAGGGGAACTCTCACCCAAGTGCCCAACATTTTCAAAGATGGAGTGAACATTTCTGGAGAACAAAATAAGCTCTCCCTTTTTACAAATCCTTTCTTCACATCGAAGTGGGAGAAGATGTGAATAATGGATGGATTGTGGTCTCATCCATAGGTCAAGTAAGAGATAGAGTAGATCCATGACAGATCATAAACATTTTATTCCAGCAAAACCTAAGTATCAACAAAGGAAATAGCGATCTTCAAGCCCCATTGGCCCTCTTCGAGAAAATGAAGAAAGTAAGAAAGAACAGTTCCACAGAGCTTACATGATCTTAAAATAGGGAGGATGCCCTATCTCAAGGACCTACGGATAATGTTAGACACCAAAAGGAAGTATTGCAACATGACCGAAAGGCGACCCTTGTATCAAGCCAAGTGGTGGGATACATTCAGAAGAGATGTCAACACCAAGGCCTTTTCACTTGCTAAACAGGTCCATGGATGAGTTTTTATCTAAAGAGCATTCTAAGTAAGCATTTTAACTTAACAGTTAGAGAAAATGAATTTATTTATTTAGCCTATGATAAAATAGATCTTAAGGATGAACTTCTCTATGGTAATACTTTAGTTTTTAAAGGTTATCATGTTGAATTCCTAGATTAGAGTCCCTTTTTTCGACCCAAAAAAATTAGCTAAACTCAGGGTAGAAAAAGGTATCTTATTACCAAATTTTCCAATTGAATTTTGTTTGAGGACTTTCTTAGAACAATCAGATCTAGTTTTGGAACTTATGTAGGTGTGGTAGAATCAAATTTGGTTGTGACCAGTCCAATTATTATAATGAAAACAAATGTTAACATTATCAATTTTAAAACCCTGGATATTAATATTAATGATACATTTATTTATGTTGAACTAAGATTAGTTGAAGGCATCTTTAGCAATTATCAGGATTTAGCTTCATCTCAACCCCATCTTGGGGGTAATCTAAGGAAGGTAGAGAACACTCAAACTATAGGGAGTGTTGAAGAGGAGAAACTATCGATCTACCAAGAAGACCAGGAAGAAGAAGGGGAAATTGGAGACTACCAGCCCCACCTCAACTTGGTCAATGTTTTTTCAAATCTAGATCAAGTGGTTGACCCTCTAGAGGATCCATCCCAATTACCAGTAAGCCAGAATAACTAGATTCCTATGGAAAGCAAAGATTTATTGAGTCATGCAACTCACTCTCAGGAAGATCAAAGTGAAACCCCAGAAAGAAAGGAAACAAAAGCTAACATCTTGATAGAATCCCTGAATAATATGGTAGTTGAAGATCTTATGAATTAGTTAATTAATGGAATTTGTGATGAGGAGGAAATCAAGTTGCAAAAATCAATTTTGATCTCTAAAATCCAGGAAATAGAGGACATGGAAAGGGAGACAAGCCCCATTGTCATCGAAGAAGGGTTAGAAGAGTTGTTTGAGGATTTGATAGGTCCTTTAGGATTAGGGATCATCCTACCAAGTAGGGGAGATCCTGACTGTGTAAAAGTATTAAGAAAGAGAGGACATAAATCCTTTCAAGAACTCTGTCTAAAAGATGGAGGAGTTAAGGGTCAAATTATGTTAACCAATATTCTTTATGTTGGGAAGGGGGAGTTATTTCCCTAGGCACCATGAATGTCTTGACTTGGATTATTAGGTATCTCAATGCCCCTAATAAGCAGCGACTCCTAAAACATTGCATTACTAACACTAAAATTGATATAATTATTCTTTAGGAAATGAAACTTAATAATGAAGAAATGAATAAGTTTAGAAGGTCATTAGGTTGGAGGGAGATTAAAGATTCCCCCATTGAAGGGACTTCTAAAGGTCTTGCCATAATTTGGGATCATATAAATCTATCAATTTCATCTATAGAAAAATACATAAAAATTGGATGAGTGGTATGGTGAAAGGAATCAAAGCTCAATTTTTCTATAGGTTCTTTAATATATATGGTTCAAATCATAATGGAGATAAAGTTAGGTTATGGAAAGAGTTGGAAGATAGACTAATGTTAGAATAGGAAGGTCTATTCATTCTAGGAGGAGATTTTAATGTTATTCTTCGATCGTTAGGAAAAAGAGGAGGCAGAAACACCCACTCATTAGCATCAAAATAATTTTTTGATTGGGTAAATAGGTTAGGACTTCTCGAGTTGGCTAGATCGAACAACACCTTCACTTGGAACAATAGAAGAAAGGGGTTTAGTAATATTGTTTTGGAGATTTGTTAATGGTATCAGTTTCATTTCATTTTAAAGTTAAACCAATATCAAGATTGAATCACTATCTCATTGAGCTTAAAATTCTGGAAAACAAATGACCTAGCAATTGTCCTTTAAAATTTGAGCAAATGTGGCTCAAAAATGATAATTATATTAATCTTATTAGGAGATGGTGGGACAAAATAGAAGTCTTGAGATCCAAAATGCTTTAGGTAGTTAGTAAGTTGAAAGTAATCAAACACAAGTTAAAAGAGTGGAACTCAAAATTCTTTGGAAATATCTTTGAGGATAAGATAGCTCTGGAAGAAAAACTAGAATCATTAAAGAAGAAAGTTATGAAATATGGAATGGGAGACGCTCTATTCCTTGAAGAAAGAAAGATTATACAACAATACGAAGCAGATTTGGCTAAAGAAGAACTTTTCTATAGAGAAAAGTTGAGAAAAACATGGTTAGAAGCTGGGGATAAAAACACCAAATATTTTCATAATAACTCTAAGCATAGAAGAGCTATTAATCAAATTTCTTCCATTAAAGGAATAGATGGAAATCCAAAGAACTCAGTTGAGGATGTCAACTTAGAAGCCATTTTTTACTTTGAAGGTATTTATAATAATGGTGTAAGCTCGAGTATGTCAACTTAGAGGAGTGTTCTATCTAACATCCCAAGATTTCTCTCTATGGAACAAAAAAAAAAAAATTGTTGAAGAAGATCACCAAACTGAAGGTTGAAGAAGTCCTCAAAAAAAAGAATCCAGACAAGTCTCCAGGTCATGATGGTTTTCCAACCTTTTTCTTTCAGAAATGTTGGGAATTCATAGAAGAAGATATAACAAAAGCCTTGAAACGAGTCAAGAACTCTAGCAAACTACTGAGAGAAGTCAATAATACTTTTATATCACTTATTCCAAAAAAAAGGAAAAGGTAGAATCTTTCAACAATTTTAGACTCATAGCTTTATATAATACTCTCTACAAGCTCTTTACTAAAATTGTGGTCAAAAAAATTCAAAAAATGGTCTCTAGTCTTATAAGTGAGGAACAAATAGGTTTTGTCTCAGGAAGATCGATATATGATGGCTTCATTCTAGCTCAGGAGGCTACTCATTTGGTTCAACATGAAAAAAACTCAATATGCTCATCAAATTGGATATTATGAAAACATATGACAAGTAGACTGACACTTTTTATGGAAATATCTTGAAGCTTATGGTTTCTCTAAACAATGGATAGAGTTAATCTTTGAATGCATATCTACTCTAAAAATGTCCATTTTAATAAATAGCACTCTGGTAGGCTATTTTAGTATTTCTCATGGACTGAGAAATTTGTTGAAGAAGATCACCAAACCAAAGGTTGAAGAAGTCCTCAAAAAAAAGAATCTAGACAAGTCTCTAGGTCTTGATGCTTTTCCAACCTTTTCTTTCAGAAACATTGGGACTTCATAAGAGAAGATATAACAAAAGCCTAGGAATGAGTCAAGAACTCTAGCAAACTACTGAGAGAAGTCAATAATACTTTTATATCACTTATTCCAAAAAAAGAAAAAGGTAGAATCTTTCAACAATTTTAGACTCATAGCTTTATGTAATACTCTCTACAAGCTCTTTACTAAAATTTTGGTCAACAAACTTCAAAAAATGGTGTCTAGTCTTATAAGTGAAGAACAAATAGGTTTTGTCCCACGAAGATCAATATATGATGGCTTCATTCTAGCTCAAGAGGCTATTCATTTGGTTCAGAATAACAATTTACTCAATATGCTCATCAAATTGGATATTATGAAAACATATGACAAGTAGACTGACACTTTTTATGGAAATATCTTGAAGCTTATGGTTTCTCTAAACAATGGATAGAGTTAATCTTTGAATGCATATCTACTCCGAAAATGTCCATTTTGATAAATAGCACTCTGGTAGGCTATTTTAGTATTTCTCATGGACTGAGAAATTTGTTGAAGAAGATCAACGAACCAAAGGTTGAAGAAGTCCTCAAAAAAAAGAATCCAGACAAGTCTCTAGGTCCTAATGGTTTTCCAACCTTTTTCTTTCAAAAATGTTGGGACTACATAGGAGAAGATATAAAAAAAGCCTTGGAACGAGTCAAGAACTCTAGCAAACTACTAAGAGAAGTCAATAATACTTTTATATCACTTATTCCAAAAAAGGGAAAAGGTAGAATCTTTCAACAATTTAGACTCGTAGCTTTATGTAATATTCTCTACAAGCTCTTTACTAAAATTTTGGTCAACAAACTTCAAAAAATGTTGTCTAGTCTTATAAGTGAGGAACCAATAGGTTTTGTCCCAGGAAGATCGATATATGATGGCTTCATTCTAGCTCAAGAGGCTATTCATTTGGTTCAGAATAACAAGTTACTCGATATGCTCATCAAATTGGATATTATGAAAGCATATGACAAATAGACTAACACTTTTTATGGAAATATCTTGAAGCTTACGGTTTCTCTAAACAATGGATAGAGTTAATCTTTGAATGTATATCTACTCCGAAAATGTCCATTTTAATAAATAGCACTATAGTAGGCTATTTTAGTATTTCTCATGGACTGAGACAGGGAGACCCTATTTCTCCCTTTCTATTTATTCTAATGGTTGATGCGTTAGGGAGGTCAATTACGTAACCAAGAATGAAAGGAGCCATCAAAGGTATCTCAATAACCAATGAGGAGGAACCATCTACACATCAACATTTTACAGATGATAAAATGTTATTTGGAGAAGGATCAGTTAGAGAGGCCTATGACTGGAAGGATATTTTGGGCAACTATACCAAGGCATCAATGCAAGAGATTAATAGAGATAAAACAAAGATTTTTTTCTTCAACACTTCCACTAATTTGGAAGCTCACAGTTGTGCCATTTTGTAACACCCCACCATGTAACCCAAAAGAAGTTAACCTAAAGTTTTACTAAGTTTAATAAACATTTTTTTTAAAATTTAAAGATAATAACTTAACAAGAACAATTATAACATAGCAAAAGCAATTAACATTCACATAAAGACATACCATAAAACAAATTACAATTCTTAAGGGTCCCATGACATTGAATTACATTTAAGTTTAATTAATAATAAATCTAATATATAATAAATCCACATCAAATAATAATATGCCAGTATGAATCCATTTAAATAATATATATTTGTTTAGAATGTCACTTGGTAATAAACAAAATACATAATCATCCACTATATAGGTCACATGGTATGAAAGGGTGAAATAATATACATCATGAAATAAATTACATCATTTCTTAAGATCTTATGAAATCAAATACAATACAATAGTACAACCATCCATCATAGAAATACAAGAATAGATAGAAAGGAACATCTACACAAACACATCCAGCAACAACATCTGACAGTCGGATCTCAATGGTATAAGAAAAAGCACTACTGCACGACCTCATAGAACCTAAATGGCCCACTCCCACTACGCTGAGGAGATAGTCTCAAGTCCCAAATAGGATAACAAACTCAAAAGTCAAAACCAACATCTAGGTTCAAGGAATCACCTGAAAGAAAACTATCTCAAAGGGTACCAAGACACAAGTATCAACTAATCCCAAAGGCAACACAGACACATAGGAAATCTACTATGCAAGTGGGCAAGTGTCATCACACGAACCAACTCTAGGGTTACCTGGCTAGTCTTTTAATCCTCCAACCCCCTAGTGACTCTATGTGGCACTAGTATCCTTTCATACTGACAAGGCATATAACGAATCAACTCTAAGGTTACCTAGCTAGTCTTTTAATCCTCCAACCCCTTAGTGACTTTCTGTGGTACCAATATCTTTTTAATTAATTTCAAACCCATTTAATGAAATGTTATCACTTATTAAACAACCTACAATGAGTTACCCTAGCAGCCACTTTGGGCCTTAGCCTCCATTGCAAGCCATTTCCCAACTTAACATACAAATAACCTACCCTAAGCTCATTAAAATCAAAAAATCACAAATGACCACATACCATACATTAGTTCTTAAACAAGCAACTGACAAGTATTGAAAAAAATACTGATCATAATTACGAATTCCACCAATACGATCATCCTAACAAGACTGATCCCAAAATCAAGTATACATAAACCAATCCATGTTATAACATGACATCACCAAGAACAAATCATACAAACACCTCAGTCCTATACAAGCGACTGAAAAACAATCCAAATACAATTGATCAAAGAATCAAAGGTTATATCAGATAGGTCAGACAATTCACCTCAGTTTCACACAAGAACACTAGATAGCAATAACAATCAATGCATCAAAACATCTCATAGAGCATACCAAACACATTACCATGGTTAAGTATAAAAGATCGAGATC
Organism: Cupressus sempervirens; assembly: GCA_028749045.1. Classification (NCBI taxonomy): domain Eukaryota; kingdom Viridiplantae; phylum Streptophyta; class Pinopsida; order Cupressales; family Cupressaceae; genus Cupressus; species Cupressus sempervirens. The sequence continues at coordinate 38,355,937 of CM053788.1, read as the reverse complement.
AAAACATCATCATGACATCATAAAACAAACCCCTAAGCCTCTAGTAAACATCTTGACTGGCCAAAGATAAGACAAACCCAAAAAACCAAACACCAATAAATCACACATTACATAAAGTACATACAAAATTGAATTTCATAATTCATTAGGTTTTGAAAACCCTAAATTTCAATATTTACTAAAGGTTTTTAGATTAAATCACAAACAATTCTATTATGAAAATCAATTTCCTCAAACAAGGGTTTCAACCCAAAGAAATTCTAAAAATAGAAACACAACAGACACGGAGAAGATAGGAATTTGAAGAATGAGCAACTAATGCATAAACCCACAAGATCCTACCTGGATCTGATGCTAAAACAATGAATGCACAAACATGCAATAATCTTCTTTTTCCTTCAAAAACCCTCTTTTCAAAAATTGGCTCCTCCAAACCTGTGTATCTAGAAATGAGCTCTAATTTCCTTAATAAAGAGTTTTTCCCCCAAATCAAGGCTTTGATCATGCAATCATGTGAAAACCCTTTGTCTTTAATAACTATATTTTAATGTCCATGCACACACTTTATGCAATTTAATTAAAATAAACTTTATTAAATTAAAGCTTTCTCTCTGTTATTAAATCATGCAACATTTTTAATATAATATTTATTAATTTAACTAATAATATTATTTAGAGTTTATTAAAAATAAAACTCCTAAATAAATTATTATTAAATAAAATAAATATAAATACGCCTAAATTAGAACTTTAATCAAATTTTTTAAATTTAATTCTTTCATGCACATTTAAAGTACTTTTTAATTAAAATATTCTTTTATATTTTCTTTTTCTCCACTTTATTAATTAGTGCAAGCACTATTTAAAGCATAGTTTATTATTTAAATTAATAAGAATAGTTAAAGCTCATTATTTCAATGCAACTCTAATTTAATAATTATTAATTAAATAATCATAATAAAACAATATTAAATCTTTAAACTTTTAATATTTTAATTCTATTTTTATCTAACTTCTTAAATTAGGCTTTTAAAATATATATTTTAAATTGAAGTACATATTTAATTAATTTCTAATTAATTAAATAACATTATATTCTAATATTTCTTTAACCAATTTTCTAAATTTAGGCCTCTAATTTTAGACTTCAAATTTTAGACTTTTTATTTAAAGCATAAATTTAATTATTTTTTAATTAATCAAATATTCACATATTTTAATATTTTATTTTTAATAAAATAATATTTATTACTCAACTAATAATATTATTTAGAGTTTATTATTAAAATAAAACTCTTAAATAATAATTATTAAATTAAATAAATATAAATATGCTAAAATTAGAACTTTAATTTAATCTTTTATTTAATTCTTTCATTAAATACTAAAATTAGAACTTTAATTTTTTAATTTAACTAATACTATTATTTAGAGTTTATTAAAAATAAAACTTCTAAATAAATTATTATTAAATAAAATAAATATAAATATGCCTAAATTAGAACTTTAATCAAATCTTTTAAATTTAATTCTTTCATGCACATTTAAAGTACTTTTTAATTAAAATATTCTTTTATATTTTCCTTTCCTCCACTTTATTAATTAGTGCAAGCACTATTTAAAGCATATTTTATTATTTAAATTAATAAGAATAATTTAAGCTCATTATTTCAATGCAACTCTAATTTAATCATTATTAATTATATAATCATAATAAAACAATATTAAATCTTTAATCTTTTAATATTTTAATTCTATTTTTATCCAAATTCTTAAATTAGACTCTTAAAATAAATATTTTAAATTGAAGTACATATTTAATTAATTTCTAATTAATTAAATAACATCATATTCTAATCTTTCTTTAACCAATTTTCTAAATTTAGGCCTCTAATTTTAGACTTCAAATTTAAAGAATAAATTTAATTAATTTTTTAATTAATCAAATATTCACATATTTTAATATTTTATTTTTAATCAAATAATATTTATTACTCAACTAATAATATTATTTAGAGTTTATTATTAAAATAAAACTCTAAAATAATAATTATTAAATTAAATAAATATAAATATACTAAAGTTAGAACTTTAATTTAATCTTTTAAATTTAATTATTTTATTAATTAATTTTTTAATTAATTAAATATTAAATTTTCTGTATACAATTTTCATGCAATAACTTTAAGCAATTTAAATTAAAATATCTTTATTAAATTAATTTTCTTTCTACTTTAATTGATCATGAGATGTTTTTAATATCATATTTATTAATTTAACTAATAATATTATTTAGAGTTTATTAATTAAAATAAAACTCCTAAATAAATAATTATAAATATGCCAAAATTAGAACTATAACTTTATCTTTAAATTTTATTCTTATATTTAAGTAATTAAGGAGACATTTTTAATAACATATTTATTAAATTAATTAATAACATTATTTAGAGTTTATTATTAAAATAAAACCCCTAAATAATTATCATTAAATTAAATAAATAAAAATAGAACTTTAATAAAATCTTTAAATTAAATTATTTTATTAAATTAATTTCATAATTAATTAAATATAATTAAATATCAAATTTCTTTCTAAAATTTCTATTAAATTAAATCATTAAATTATCTTTTAATTTGATTTAATTATAATAGAAAAACACTACATATCCACAAAACCAAAAATGACAACTCAACTAAAGGAAAAGAACATAATCAAACTTCAGGTTCAAAATCATGAATTCACGTCACTTGACGAATTTGGATGGGTAAACTAACTAAGATACTTGTCCTATTTTCTAGGACAATCAGATCTAGTTTTGGAACTTATGTAGGTGTGGTAGAATCAAATTTGGCTGTGTCCAGCCCAATTATTATAGTGAACACAGATGTTAACATTATCAATTTTAAAACCCTGGATATTAATATTAGTGATATCTTTATTTATGTTAAACTAAGATTAGTTGAAGGCATCTTTAGTAGTTATCAGGATTTAGCTTCATCTCAACCCCATCTTGGGGATAATCTAAGGAAGGCAAAGAACACTCAAACTACAAGGAGTGTTGAAGAGGAGAAACTATCGATCTACCAAGAAGACGGGGAAGAAGAAGGAGAAATTGGAAACTGCCAACCCCACCTCAACTTGGTCATTGTTGTTTCAAATCTAGATAAGGTGGTTGACCCTCTAGAGGCTCCATCCCAATTACCAGTAAGCCAGAATAACTAGATTCCTATGGAAAGCAAAGATTTATTAAGTCAGGCAACTCACTCTAAGGAAGATCAAAGTGAAACCCCAAAAAGGAAGGAAACAGAAGGTAACATCTTGATAGAATCCCTGAATAATATGGTAGTTGAAGATCTTATTAATTAGTTAATTAATGGAATTTGTGATGAGGAGGAACTCAAGTTGCAGAAATCAATTTTGATCTCTAAAATCCAGGAAATAGAGGACATGGAAAGGGAGACAAGCCCCGTTGTCATCGAAGAAGGGTTAGTAGAGTTGTTTTGAGGATTTGATAGGTCCTTTAGGATTAGGGATCATCCTACCAAGTAGGGGAGATCCTGACTGTGAAAAAGTATTAAGAAAGAGAGGACATAAATCCTTTCAAGAACTGTGTCTAAAAGATGGAGCAGTTAAGGGTCAAATTATATTAATTGATATTCTTTATGTTGGGAAGGGGAGTTATTTCCCTAGGTAACATGAATGTCTTGACTTGGATTGTTAGGTATCTCAATGCCCCTAATAAACAACGACTCCTAAAACATTGCATTACTAACACTAAAGTTGATATAATTATTCTTTAGGAAATGAAACTTAATAATGAAGAAATGAATAAGTTTAGAAGGTCATTAGGTTGGAGGGAGATTAAAGATTCCCCCATTGAAGGGACTTCTAAAGGTCTTGCCATAATTTGGGATCATATAAATGTATCAATTTCATCTATAGAAAAATACATAAAAATTGGATGAGTGGTATGGTGAAAGGAATCAAAGCTGAATTTTTTGTAGGTTGTTTATATATATGGTCCAAATCATAATGGAGATAAAGTTAGGTTATGGAAAGAGTTGGAAGATAGACTAATGTTAGAATAGGAAGGTCTATCCATTATAGGAAGAGATTTTAATGTTATTCTTCAATCATTAGAAAAAAGAGGAGGCAACAACACCCATTCATTAGCATCAAAATAATTTTTTGAATGGGTAAATAAGTTAGGACTTCTAGAGTTGGCTAGATCGAACAACACCTTCACTTGGAACAATAGAAGAAAGGGGTTTAGTAATATTGTTTTGGAGATTTGTTAATGGTATCAATTTCATTTAAATTTAAAGTTAAACCAATATCAAGATTGAATCACAATCTCATTGAGCTTAAAATTCTGGAAAATAAATGACCCAGCAATTGTCCTTTCAAATTTGAGCAAATGTTGCTCAAAAATGATAATTGTATTAATATTATTAGGAGATGGTGGGATGAAATAGAAGTCTTGAGATCCAAAATGTTTCAGGTAGTTAGTAAGTTGAAAGTAATCAAATGCAAGTTAAAATAGTGGAACTCAAAATTATTTGGAAATATCTTTGAGGATAAGATAGCTCTGGAAGACAAACTAGAATCGTTAAACAAGGAAGTTATGAAATATGGAATGGGAGAGGCTCTATTCCTTGAAGAAAGAAAGATTATACAAAAATATGAAGAAGATTTTGCTAAAGAAGAAATTTTCTATAGAGAAAAGTTGAGAAAAACATGGTTAGAAGCTAGGGATAAAAATACCAAATATTTTCATAATAGCTCTAAGCATAGAAGAGCTATTAATCGAATTTCTTCCATTAAAGGAATATATGGAAATCCAAAGAACTCGGTTGAGGATGTCAACTTAGAAGCCAATTTTTACTTTGAAGGTATTTATAATAATGGTGTAAGTTCTAGTATGTCAACTTAGAGGAGTGTTCTATCTAACATCCCCAAATTTGTCTTTGTGGAACAAAAAGAAATCTTGTTGAAGAAGATCACCAAACCAAAGGTTGAAGAAGTCCTCAAAAAAAGGAATCCAGACAAGTCTCTAGGTCTTGATGGTTTTCCAATATTTTTCTTTTAGAAATGTTGGGACTTCATAGGAGAAGATATAACAAAAGCCTTGGAACGAGTGAGGAACTCTAGCAAACTACTGAGAGAAGTCAATAATACTTTTATATCAGTTATTCCAAAAAAAGGAAAATGTAGAATCTTTCAACAATTTTAGACTCATAGCTTTATATAATACTCTCTACAAGCTCTTTACCTAAGTTTTGGTCAACAAACTTCAAAAAATGGTCTCTAGTCTTATAAGTGAGGAACAAACAGCTTTTGTCCCAAGAAGATCAATATATGATGGCTTCATTCTAGCTTAGGAGGTTATTCATTTGGTTCAGAATAACAAGTTACTCAATATGCTCATCAAATTGGATATTATGAAAACATATGACAAGTAGACTGACACTTTTTATGGATATATCTTGAAGCTTATGGTTTCTCTAAACAATGGATCGAGTTAATCTTTGAATGCATCTCTACTCCGAAAATGTCCATTTTAATAAATAGCACTCTGGTAGGCTATTTTAGTATATCTCATGGACTAAGACAAGGAGACCCTATTTCTGCCTTTCTATTTATTCTAATGGTTGATGCATTAGGGAGGTCAATTACGTAACCAAGAATGGAAGGAGCCATCAAAGGTATCTCAATAACCAACGAGGAGGAACAATCTACACATCAACATTTTCTAGATGATAATATGTTATTTGGAGAAAGATTAGTTAGAGAGGCCTATGGCTGGAAGGATATTTTGGGCGACTATACCAAGCTATCAATGTAGGAGATTAATAGAGATAAAATAGAGATTTTTTTCTTCAACACTTTCACTAATATGGAAGCACATAGTTGTGCCATTTTGTAAGACCATGCCATGTAACCCAAAAGAAGTTAACCTAAAGTTTTACTAAGTTTGACAAACATTTTAAAAAAAATTTAAAGATAATAACTTAACAAGAACAGTTATAACATAGCAGAAGCAATTAACATTCACATAAACACGTTCCATAAAACAAATTACAATTCTTAAGGGTCCCATGACATTGAATCACATTTAAGTTTAATTAATAATAAATCTAATATATAATAAATCCACATCAAATAATAATATACCAGTATGAATCCATTTAAATAATATACATTTGTTTCAAATGCCACTTGGCAATAAAAAAATGCACAATCATCCATTGTATAGGTCATAGGGTATGAAAGGGTGAAATAATATACATCATGAAATAAATTACATCATCTCTTAAGATCTTATGAAATCAAATACAATACAATAGTACAACCATCCATCATAGAAATACAAGAATAGATAGAAAGGAACATCTACACAAACACATCTAGCAGTGACATCTGATGATCGGATCTCAATGGTATAAGAAAAAGCACTACCACCCGACCTCGTGGAACCTAAATGGCCCACTCCCACTACGCTGAGGAGAGATTCTCAAGTCCCAAATAGGATAACAAACTCAAAAGTCAAAACCAACATCTAGGTTCAAGGAATCACCTGAAAGAAAACTATCTCAAAGGGTACCAAGGCACAAGTATCAACTGATCCCAGAGGCAACATAGACACGTAGGAAATCTACTATGCAAGTGGGAAATTTTTATCATACGAACCAACTCGAGGGTTACTTGGCTAGTCTTTTAATCCTCTAGCCCCACTAGTGACTCTATGCGGCACTAGTATCCTTTCGTACTGAAAATGCATACTAACGAGTCAACTCTAAGGTTACCAGGCTAGTCTTTTAATCCTCTGACGCCTTAGTGACTTTCTGTGGTACCAATATCTTTTTAATTAATTTTAAACCCATTTAATGAAATGTTATCACTTATTAAACAACCTACAATGGGTTACCCTAGTAGCCACTTTGGGCCTCAACCTCCATTGCAAGTCATTTCCCAACTTAACATATCGATAACCTACCCTAAGCTCATTAAAATCAAAAAAGACCACATACCATACATTAGTTCTTAAACAAGCATCTGACAAGTATTGAAAAGAATATTGATCATAATCACAGATTCCACCAATACGATTATCCTAACAAGACTGATCCCAAAATCAAGTATACATAAACCAATCCATGTTAGAACATGACATCACCAAGAACAAATCATACAAATACCTTAGTCCTATACAAGCGACTGAAAAGCAATCCAAATACAACTGATCAAAGACTCAAAGGTTATATTAGATAGGTCATACCATTGACCTCAGTTTCACACAAGAACACTAGAAAGCAATAACAATCAATGCATCAAAACATCTCATAGAGCATACTAGACACATTACCATGGTTGAGTATAAAAGATCGAGATCAAAACATCATCATGACATCACAAAACAAACTCCCAAGCCTTTGGTAAACATCCTGACTGGCTAAAGCTAAGACAAACCCAAAAAATTGAACATTAGTAAATCACACATTACATAAAGTGCATACAAAAGTAAATTTCATAATTCATTAGGTTTTGAAAACCATAAAGTTCAATATTTACTAAAGGTTTTTAGAATAAATCACAGACAATTCTATAATGGAAATCAATTTCCTCAAACAAGGGTTTCAGCCCAGAGAAATTCATAAAATAGAAACACAATAAATATGAAGAAGATAGGAATTTGAAGAACGAGCAACTAATGCATAAACCCACAAGATCCTACCTAGATCTAATGCTAAAACAATGAATGCACAAACATGCAAGACTTTTCTTTTTCCTTCAAAAACCCTCTTTTCAAAAATTGGCTCCTCCAAACCTGTGTATCTAGAAATGAGCTCTAATTTCCTTAATAAAGAGTTTTTGCCCCAAATCAAGGCTTTGATCACGCAATCATGCGAAACCCCTTTGTCTTTAATTACTATATTTTAATTTCCATGCACACACTTTATGCAATTTAATTAAAATAAACTTTATTAAATTAAAGCTTTCTCTCCCTTATTAAATCATGCGACATTTTTAATATAATATTTATTAATTTAACTAATAATATTATTTAGAGTTTATTAAAAATAAAACTCCTAAATAAATTATTATTAAAGTAAATAAATATAAATACACCTAAATTAGAACTTTAATCAAATCTTTTAAATTTAATTCTTTCGTGCACATTTATAGTACTTCTTAATTAAAATATTCTTTTATATTTTCTTTTCCTTCGCTTTATTAATTAGTGCTAGCACTATTTAAATCATAATTTATTATTTAAATTAATCATAATAATTAAAGCTCATTATTTCAATGCAAATCTAATTTAATAATTATTAATTAAATAATCATAATAAAACAATATTAAATCTTTAATCTTTTAATATTTTAATTCTATTTTTATCCAACTTCTTAAATTAGACTTTTAAAATGAATATTTTAAATTGAAGTACATATTTAATTAATTTTTAATTAATTAAATAACATCATATTCTAATCTTTCTTTATCCAATTTTCTAAATTTAGGCCTCTAATTTTAGACTTTTTATTTAAATCATAAATTTAATTAGTTTTTTAATTAATCAAATATTCACATATTCACATATTTTATTTTTAATCAAATAATATTTATTACTCAACTAATAATATTATTTAGAATTTATTATTAAAATAAAACTCTTAAATAATAATTATTAAATTAAATAAATATGAATATGCTAAAATTAGAACTTTAATTTAATCTTTTAAATTTAATTCTTTTATTTAATTAATTTTTCAATTAATTAAATATTAAATTTTCTCTATACAATTTTCATGCAACAACTTTAAGAAATTAAAATTAAAATATCTTTATTAAATTAATTTTCTTTCTCACTTTAATTAATCATGAGATGTTTTTAATATCATATTTATTAATTTAACTAGTAATATTATTTAGAGTTTATTAATTAAAATAAAACACCTAAATAAATAATTATAAATATGCCAAAATTGGAACTATAACTTTATCTTTAAATTTTATTCTTTTATTTAATTAATTAAGGAGACATTTTTTATAATATATTTATTAACTTAATTAATAACATTATTTAGAGTTTATTATTAAAATAAAACTCTTAAATAATTATCATTAAATAAAATAAATATAAATACATCAAAAATAAAATTTCAATGAAATCTTTAAATTTAATTCTTTTATTTAATTAATTTTTAAATTATTTAAATATAATTAAATATCAAATTTCTTTATAAAATTTCTATTAAATTAAATCATTAAATTATCTTGTAATTTGATTTAATTATAATAGAAAAACACTACATACCCACAAAATCAAAACTGACAACTCAACTGAAGGCAAAGAACATAATCAAACTGTAGGGTCAAAATCATGAATTCACATCACTTGACAAATTTGGATGGGTAAACTAACTAAGATTCTTGTCTTATTTTCTAAGACAATTGGCTTAGGGTTCAAGATTTGGACTCAAGAGTTATCTCCTCACTTATACCATTGAAATATTGCGATAGGGTATGCTCATCCTAACAATTCAAGGAAGTCGATACCTGATACTTGCAATCTACATAAAATCCACACATGTATAAACACAATATTCTAAACTAAATAGGCAATGGCAGGAAGTGGTTCATCATGTAGATCCTAACTAATAGGTGACTACAATTCCCATCCTCAACCACATCAAAAACATCAAACATAAAGAAAACATACACACACACCATACACATGCAAGTATGGGTTAAGTATCCCTAAAAACCACATAAAAATCATTCATCTAACTAACATCATTCAATAACTTAAATAACTTGCACTAAGTAGCATTGTATTTCATATTAATATATATATATATATATGTGTGTGTGTGTGTGTATGTATATATATATATACATATATATATACATATACATATATATATGTATATGTATATATATATATATATATACATATACATATATGTATATGTATACATATACATATATACATATATATGTATATGTATACATATGTATATGTATATATGTATATGTATACATATACATATATATATGTATATGTATACATATACATATATACATATACATATGTATACATATACATATATATGTATATATGTATATGTATACATATACATATATGTATATGTATATATATATATGTATATATATGTATATATATATATATGTACATATACATATACATATACATATATATATATACATATACATATACATATATATACATACATATATATATATATATATATATATATATATATATATATATATATATATATATATATATATATATATATATATATATATATATATATATATATATATCAATTGAATATGAAATACAACTAATCAATTTCGGTAATCTAGCACCACTAATCATAAAACATAATAATAGAATAGGCCTAAAAGAATCCAGTCAAAACAAATTAGAAAAGTCAAGTAGGGGTAGGCATTACACATTTTAAAATTTAACATATGTATCTTTCCTTGAAGATACTTGGGTCTCCCTCTCAATTTAGGTCAGAAGGTTTCTAAACTATGGGACCCCCTAATAGTAAAATAAAAAGTAAAATTAACTAGATGGAAACATAAGTGGCTTTCCTTAGCAAGTAGGAAGATGATGGTTTCTATTGTTTTGTCAGCACAACCTATCTACCAACTTTCATGTTTGGATCTCCCAAATAGAAAAGTGATTGAAATTTAAGGTTTACTTAGAACCTTTTTCTGGCAAGGTAATGCAAATCAACATAAGTTTTCCCTTCTTTCCTGGGACCAAATTTTTGTAGGTCTAAAATTCTAGGTGGAGCTGGTATCAAAAATATCAGATGTTAAGGAATGACCTTAGGAGCAAGGTTATTATGGAGGATGGTTAGGTTCCCTAACCTCAAATGGGTTAGGATTCTTTCTCACAAATACTTTTCATCCCCTAATTTAGTCAATATCTTTAGGGGGGTCGACCCTCCTAAGGGCTCAAGATTTTGGAATTTCCTTTTGAAATTTAGAAATATTATTCAAAATGAGCTCTCATGGAATCTAGGAGATTGAAATGAGGCTTTGTTTTGGAAAGACTCTTGGGGTGGCTATAAGCCTCTCATTTGTTATCCTTCCCTTCTAAAAGCCAAATCTTATTTGGTTGAGAGATAGGGAACAAAGGTGAAGGACTATGTGATTTTTGGGAAAGATGAATTGCATTGGAAGTAGAGAAATCTTGATGTTGAAGACATTTCCTTAGAAGAGAAATTTCTTCTTTAGTCAATTCAAATATCTAGAGTGATCTATTTTTTCTAAGAGGATGATAAACTCATATGGGATGGGAGCGAAAATGGAGAGTACAACTCAAAAATGGGCTATTTGTATCTTGAATCTCTTCGAGGATTCTCTCTGTCTCCTTTCCCTCTCTATCTGTGTTGGGATAAGTTTTGCCTTCCCAAGGTGAGATTTTTCTCATGGATTGTCCTTCATCAAAGGGCCCTTATAGCTGAAAGGATTAGAAAGTTTTGGATTCAGGGGCCTAACAGATGCCCACTATGTGAATCTAATGAGAAATTTATTGACCACCTCTTTCTTAATTTCCCTTACTCAAGCTCATGTTGGCATTGGCTATGCTTGCAACTGGGATTTATGTTGGCTTTTCCAAATTCAATAAGGAGTATCTTAACTTCTTAGCCTATGATGAGAATGGATAGTATATATCATAGCCTTTGGATTACATCTCTGTCCATAATTTTATGGGAACTATGGAAAGAGAAGAACTGTAGAATCTTCCAAGATAAGAAGATGTAGGTCGACCAATTAAATCAAAAGATTAAAGTCTTTATCATTGAATTAACTAATAATAGATTGCTTAGTTCTCTCCCCAAACATGCTAAGATGACTTATTGGGATGAAAGGATGAGAGGTAGATGGAGTGGTTTGAAAATTCCTCCCTTTCTGGGTGATGGAGGGACTCTAAGTAAATCAAACACATTAGAATGTGGTTGGCAGGCTCTACAGGATGGCTGGTTCAAGCTCAATTTCAATGGAGCCTCTAGAGGAAATCTAGTTCAAGTAGGTATATGGTGTTGCATACACAATGATCAAGGGATTGAAGTGGCTAACTTGTCCAAATACATAGGTGAAGCTATTAATAATTGGGTAGAGATTTTTGCTCTAGTGGAGGGCCTTTGGTTGTGCCAATCCTTAAATATTATTTTTTTTAAAAGTTGAGGTGCATTCTACTATCATAATTAATGCCCTTAGAAAAGGATCCCTTCCTAATTGATGAATAGCTATAAAATTATCTTTAGCTTTAGAACTTTGTAAAAAAAATGATAGAATTATTTTCAATCATATCTATAGGGAAGGTAATAAGTGAGTGGGTGAATTAGCTAATATGGGGATTAATGCCTTTCTAACATCAAATGTTTGATTTTTTCCTCATCTTCCTTATTAATTTTAATTACAAGGCTCGAAAAAGCTAGTCAGTACAAGTTGCCTTTTAAGTAGGAAAATAGAGATATCATTAGTTTTTGTGATCTTGAATTTTTAAAGAGGGGTAAACGCTTTGACCTAGAGCTATGAACCAGTGAGGCCACAAACGGGGGACCTCATCCCCATTAGATTTGAACCTTGATGGCAAGGATATCAACACTACAACTTAACCATCACAACATGCCACCATTGGCAGTTTTTGTGATCTTTCCCTTATTGAATCATATGATTATATTCGCAAGCTCTAAATCTTTGAATCATGATTAATCCCTTGTAGTAATTGGTAGAAACCTCCCCTCTTTCAAGCTTCTTTCCTTTCTTACTCTTTTTTTGATGAGATTTTGAGATGTATTAGTTTCATTGGTATGTAGAAGTATTTTAAAAAGGTACTTTTTGATGTCATTAATCAACTCTGGGTGTATTGATATTTATTTGATTAGATGTCTTGATTTTCTGTTTAAATGCTCCTTTAAGACTTTGTGGGCTTTTTCTCCTTAATCTTTGGTTGATGACCTTCTGCAGTTTCTTATTTTTATCTTTTAAAAGTATCTTATTTAAGTTTTCTAATCCCTAGCAAAGAAAAATGGAGTTGTCTATTTTGGTTAGTGTTTTAGTGACATTTTAAGTAATTTAAGACATGAGAGTGGATCTCTTTGGAGAAGATGGAAAATTATAACCATTAGATGTGGAATAAATGATATATATTTAAAAGTTGGGCTAAATTGAGGGAACATCACCCAATTGTGTCCTTTCAATGCCCATGAATTGGGTTGTACTCTTTTTATATTTAATATATGGCCTTGGCTTCTTGCTTACCAAAAAAAAAAGTATGTATTTTTTAATGTATTTTAATACTTTTTATAATTAATCATATGTATAAAAAAAATAAAGAAAGATTAATCCTATAAACATAATATTGTGTTTAAAATATCAAAAGCAATCTATGAAATATTTGTTTTACTTATATCTAGTACTTTTATTATGTTTTGTAACTGTTTGGTATGTTATGCTAATCATTAATAGGTCATTATATCAAAACTTGAATCTTAATATCTTTAAACTTAATAATCATGCTATTGAAAGGAGGAGATATGTTCCACAACAAGTGAAATTGTGATATCACCATTCAAATTCACCTATGTAACTTTTGAGTTAAACTTATAGACCCATGTTTCATGAGTAGTGGCTTACAAGAACTGATCTCTCATGAGAATGAATGGAACACTTAGCGTCCCCTAGATGCAAAAATTCATTAAGTGTTCCATTCACTCTAGTGAGAGAGACATCCCTTGTGAGCCACTACTCATGAAACATGGGTCAATGAGTTTAACTCAAAAATTATACAATTGAATCCTAATAGCAATATCACAATCAAGGTAATTATGTTGTAGTTTTCATGAAATATTTAATTAGACGAAAAAACTATTATGTGTTACTATTGGACGGAATGTGGATGGTCACTACATCCTAGAGATCATATTGTCAACCATCCTAATTCATTTTCCTTCTTTGTAACTAGTGTGTTATTCTTTTAAAACAATGACTTGTTATTTGTGTCATTTTATTCCCTTTAATGCCAAGCTATATAGTTTCAATCAAGGTTTATGTGAATAAACTATAGTCATCATGTCTAATGTCTTTTAACCAAGTATTATAGTGAATCTAACTATTTTTTAATTATCACCTCTAAGTGAAAAGTTTATTGTTTACTCACCCCAATCAATCTTCTTCATATGCATTATTGGACACTTCAGACAATGGTGATTAGTAAAATAATCCTACATGATTAATTGTATGTAAAATTAAATAATAAGTGAGATAAATCCTTTGATCACAACATTTGGATTCAAACTTCAAAATTAATACAACTAATGTCATTTTTATTAATAGTGCCAAACTACAAAATAGAAACCTTTTTATCTTTACTTATGTAAGACTAAAAATTATATAAAATAATTTTTTTTTTGTCATAATTGAAAAATATTTTAGTCATACTATTGCATGAATATATTAATCCTTTTTTAATCCTTTGTCATCATCCATTTTCATGTGTTATTTTGTAGTATCCTCTCATCTCATTTTGTATGTTTTATTTTGTGATTTATTATTTGTTTTCTCTTGTGTCTTGGTCATAGGTCTTGACTCTCACCCCTTCCAGCTCACCACCTATTATTATTTTATAAAACTATATTAAGAGAACATATACTTAAATTGAGGTTGACTATCACCTTGGGTGTGGAAGCGTCAAGGTTCATGAGTAATCTTGCACAACAAAACATGCTTCTCAAGAATTTAATCTTAGTATTTGCTTAATTATATAGTTTGTGCTTAGGGGGAAAGGGAAATACTTTAATAGGATTGTAGATCTCCGCTTTTCCAAGCCATTAAGCCATCCAAAGATTTTTGTGAGGGAAAGAGGGAAATTTCCAAATATGGTTCCACTTATAAACCAAATTAGATTAGCTAGGACCTAAAGGAACAAGGGTGACAATACTAAATTCAAATCATAAAGGAAATGCAATACAAGGAAATGCACTCTTTGGCTCTTATAGGATATTGTGTATGTAAAATTGAACCAATTGATTGAATAATGGAAATCTAGATGTTATGTGTATACAATTTGCCCAATTAAGATATATAACTAGGGTAAAGATATGAAAGGAAATAAAATATGAAAGATTCACCTTGAAATACATAGAGGAGATGTATTTTAACTCCAAAATTTGTGGATGTAAACCTTTTTTTGAATATTTGACTATGAGTATTGCAATAAAATGATGAAAGGAACAAAACTTAGAAATCTCTCGACAAAAAGGCAATGAAGAACTAGGTCAACTTAGAAGGACATCTTACAAAAAATGATGCAGAAGCATCCTAGGATAGTTATCAATCCTGCATGTTGGATTATTTTGACCTTGGAGTTAGGGGACTCAATCAGAGAAAGATGTGCGACTTTGTCATTACTGAATAGTTTCTAGTTGTAGTGTTAACTGAGGTGCTCAACTAGAGTAACATTACTTGATTTTTTCCTAGCGGTACTCGTTTGGTCAAGATACTCGACATACATAGGGATCTTGGCTTATATTGTATGGTTTGGTTGTGGTATTGATTGGGTAGCTCGGTCAATGAAGGAACTTATTTGCTTATGGAGAACTTGACACATATTGGTGCTTAGTCAATGAAGGGTATCAATTTCTTATGGAGGACTAGGGACATACTGGTGCTCGATCAATAAAGGAGCTCAGTTATGTTTGGGTGATATACCGATACTCAATAGTGATTCTCTAGTTCTCGATCATGTCTTGGCTTTTATTTTTCCCAAGTTGTTTGTGTTCATTTTTTAGTATGAGCCAACCTTGGCATTTAATTTGATTTTATTTAATTTTTGTTCTAAGTTGACTTGTGCCTTAATTGTGTATTTAATACAAGGGTTTATTTAATTTAAAACATACTAGGCTGAATTGTAGCTTAGTTTGGTATAAGTAGGGTCTCTTTTGGAGTCTTTAGTCATAATCATCTAGCTTGGAGAAGAGGATGTGGAAAAAGAACAAACTTTGAGAAGGGCTAGTAGTTGAGGCTTAGGAAACAAGGAGATTGCTTGGTGGGCTTGCGAGTAAAAGTTTATATCTTCCTTGGAGGTTTCTACTAGAGTGTGGATCTAGACTAGCTATTGTTTGGGTTGGATCTTGAGGGATATTGCAGAATTATTTTTTTAATTGCTTTTGTATTTGACAAAAACCCAGAATGCCATACAACTAAGCACATTACATGTAAACAATTTTTTATGAATAAAGAGTTATATTTGGTATCGGATTGTGTATCTTGTGTTGTATTTCTATTGTGTGGTTATTTTATGGGGGTTAGGGAATCTCCTTTGGGGATTCTCCTACCTTGAATTGCATCAGATAGTATCAGAGTGAAGGTCTTCTTGTGCATGTAGATAGATCGTCAAGGCTAAGGCAATTTTGCTCTAGGACTTGGGGTAAAGATTATTTGATCAAAGGTTGGATCTAGTTGATTTGTTATGGAGAGTTTACAAAATCCTTAGAAGATGCCTCCAAGACAATTGGATCCTAGGATCATAGGGTGATTGAAGATCTCTATGATGTTGTAGAAGCAATGGTCTCAGAGAAGATTAAAGCAGAATTCAGATCTAAGATGGCATTGACAAAGTATCACTGAGATCATAAGTACTATAGGTGGTATGCCTCAGCATGTGGGTACTGAAGATGGTCATGAGGAAGTTGCTGAAGACTTTGAGGTTGTTGGATTGAGTTGTGAGGACAAAATTGATTGTATGGAGAGACCTATGGGAAATAGGGCTGGTCAATTTGCTAGACCTAGATCTCAGTTGAAGATAAAGCATAAGATAGAGGTTTCTAATTTCTTAGGTACTTTGAATCTCAAAGACTTGATTGATTGGATTGGTGAATTGGAAGACTACTTTGAGCTAGAGGATGTTGGATAATTGTGAAGTTGGAATAGACTAAGCTAAAGGGACATGTTTCTCTTTGGTGGAAGAAATTACAGTGAGATAGAGAAGAGGAAGGTAAAATGAAGATCACTCGTTGGAGATTGATGGTGACTAAACTGAAGGCTAAGTTCATTCCTATGAATTATGAACTTGAGTTGTTTAAGAAGTTGCAAAATTTGAAGTAGAAATATATGACTATGAAAGACTATACAGAGGACTTCTACAAGTTGACTATTCGGTCTGGACATAGAGAATTATCCAAGTAGAAGGTGGATAGATATATTAATGGCTTGAGATTCAATATTCATGATGAGGTTGGCATGCTGAATATTTCTTCAATTGAGGATGCTTATAAGTATGTCCTAAAGGCAGAAGGTGATTTGAAGAGGAAGAATCAAGGTATTCTCGAGGGAAGGAGAAGTAAGACTACTTGGCAAAGGCAAAATTGGGTGCAAAGGATGAAACAAAACCTGTTGATCAGAAGAGAAGGATAGGTAGAGGAGAATTTAAGGGTACTTGTTTCAAATGTCATGAAGGACATAAAGCTTATGATTGTTCTAAGGTTGGTGATATAACAGTTGTTATGAATGAGGTTTAAAACCATATCAATGAACTTGAGAAAGGAGAGAATTTATTGGCTTGGGGAGCACTAGTCAGTCAGAGGACACTTGAATCTTGTTACAGGAGTAATTTTTTTAGGACTCATTGCAAGTCTAGTGGTAAAGTCTAAAATGTGATTATGCATAGTGGTAGTATTGACAATATTGTTGCTGAGGAGATGGTTCAAAAACTTGGTTTGAGAAGATTAAGACATCATTGTCCTTATAGGATTGGCTGGTTACAAGATGAACATGCTTTAGAAGTGAGGGAACAATGTCTTGTTGTTTTTCAGATTGGGTAGTATAAGGATCAAGTGTTGTGTGGAATTGTGGACATGAGTAGCTGTCACATATTGCTTGGTAGACCTTGGTAATATGATTGCAATGCTATGCATGATTGTGTCAAGAATGTGATTACTATTGAGAAAAGTGGTAGAAAGCATTCCCTGATTCCTTTAAAGAATGAAGAACTCAATAGGAGGAATCTGAGTACTGGCAACCAAGTTGAGTTGAAGGATTCTAAGAGGGTTAGAGATCAGTGTGGAAAGTATACTTGTATTACACCAAGGATGGATGTGAAGAAGTAGAAGTGGAATAGGGGAAAAAGTGTACAAGTTGAAGACTTGGAGAATATGTATGTGAATAACTAGTTTGAGATCTATGTGTTGAATCCTAGAAGATGTTCTTCCAACTATTGAGAACTTCTTTTCACACATGGGGTGTCTAATATAGGAGCATCCTAGGATAGTTAGAAATATTGCATGTTGGAGCGTTTTGACCTTGGAATTAGGGGACTTAGTTAAAGAAAGAGATGTGGTTCAGTCATTATTAAGTAGTTTCTGGTTGTAATGTTAAACAAGATGCTTGGTCGGAGTAGCATTACTTGGTGCTTGATTGGTGAAGGTACTCAGCGTACACAAGGAGCTTGGATTATACTACATGTTTTGATTATGGTATTGATCGGATAGAGTGGTCAATGAAGGAATTCAGTTACTTATGGAGGACTTGACACATACTAGTGCTCGGTCAATGAAGGGAATTAGTTTCTTATGGAGGACTCGACACATACTGGTGCTCAGTCAATGAAGGAGCTCGGTTATATTTCGTGGATTTTCTAATACTCAACAGTGATTCTCTAGTGCTCAGCCATGTCTTGTCTTTTGTTTTTCCCAAGTTGTTTGTGTTTAGTTTCTAGTGTGAGTCAACCTTGGCATTTAATTTGGTTGTATTTAATTTATGTTGTAAGCTGACTTGTGGCTTAAATGTGCATTTAATGCAAGGATTTATTTATTTTGTATCATAGTAGGCTGACTTATGGCTTAGTTGGGTATAATTAGGGGTCTTGTGGAGTCTTTAGTCATAATCATCTAGCTTGGAGAAGAGGATGTGGCAAAAGAGTGAACTTTGAGTAGCTGAGGCTTGGGAAACAAGCAGATTGCTTGGTGGGATTGCAAGTACAAGTTTATATCTTCCTTGGAGGTTTCTAATAGAGTGTGGATTTAAACTAGCTAGTGTTTGAGGATTTTAATGGATCTTGTAGAATAATTTTTGTAATTGCTTTTGTATTTGGCCAAAACCTAGAAGGTCGTACAACTAGGCACATTGCATGTAAATAATTATTTTATGAATATTTTATGAATAAAGAGTTGCATTTGGTATCAAATTGTGTATCTTGTGTTGTGTTTCCATTGTGTGGTTATCTGGTAGGGGCTAGGACATCTCATTTGGGCATTCTCCTGCCTTGCACGACATCAGATGGTATCAGAGCAAAGGTTTTCCTAAGTGTGTAGAAAGATCAATGAAGCTAAGGCAGTTTTACACCAGGACCTGGGATGAAAAGTATTTGATCAAAGGTTGGATCTAGTTGATTTGTTGTGGAGGCTGTGCAAAAATCTTAGAAGATGCCTCTGAGACAATTGGATCCTAGGGCAATTGAAGATCTCTATGATGTTGTGGAAGAAAGGATCTCAGAGAAGATTAAAGTAGAATTTAGATTTGAGATGGCACTGATGAAGAGTGATATGATCACTAAGCTCATAAGTACTATAGGTGGTCTACCTCGACATATGGGTACTGAAGATGGTTATGAGGAAGTTGTTGAAGACATTGAGGTTGTTGGATCAAGTTGTGAGGACATAACTGATCATGTAGAGAGACCTATGGCAAATAAGGTTGGTCAATTTGCTAGACTTGGATCTTAGTTGAAGCTAAGGCATAAGATGGAGGTTTCTAATTTATTAAGTACTTTGAATCCTGAAGACTTGATTGATTAGATTGGTGAATTGGAAGACTACTTTGACTTAGAGGATATTGAAGATCTATGAGGTTGGCACAGACTAAGTTGAAGGGAAATGTTTCTTTTTGGTGGAAGGAATTACAATGAGATAGAGAAGAGGAAGGTGAAATGAATATCACTTGTTGGAGATTGATGGTGACTAAACTGAAGGCTAAGTTCAGCCTTGTGAATTATAAACTTGAGTTTTTTAAGAACTTGCAAAATTTGAAGAAGAAAGATATGACTGTGAAAGATCATACAGAGGAGTTCTACAAGTTGACTATTCAGTTTGGACATAGAGAACTATCTAAGGAGAAGGTGGCTAGATATATTAATGGCTTGAGATTCAATATTTAGGATGAGGTTGGTATGCTAAATATTTATTTAGATGAGGATGCTTATCAACATGCCCTGAAGACATAAAATAAGTTGAAGAGGAATAATCAAGGTAGTTCCTGAGGGAAGGAGAAGCAAGACTACTTAGTAGAGGCTAAACCGAGTGTAGAAGATGAACCAAAATCTATTGATCAGAGAAGAAGTATGGGTATAGAAGAGTTTAAGGGTACTTTTTTTAGATGTCATGAAGAAGGACATAGAGCTTATGAATCTCTTAAGGTTTGTGATAGAAGGGTTGTTGTTGTGAATGAGGCTAAAAATGATATCAATGAACCTGAGTAAGGAGACTCAAAAAATATTAGTTGGTTAGAGGAGTAATTTGTTTAGGACTCATTGCAAGTCTAGTGGGAAAGTCTACAATGTGATTGTAGATAGTGGTAGTGTTAACAATCTTGTTGCTAAGGAGATGGTTCAGAAACTTGGTTTGAGAAGAGTAAGACATCCTTGTCCTTATAGGATTGGCTAGTTACAAGATGAACATGATTTAGAAGTGAGGGAGCAATGTCTTGTTTATTTTTAGATTGGGTAGTATAAGGATCAAAGGTTGTGTGATATTCTAGACATGAGTAGTTGTCACATATTTCTTGATAGACATTGGCAGTATGATTGCAAGGCTATGCATGATTATGTCAAGAATGTGATTACTATTGAGAAAAGTGGAAGGAAGCATTCATTGATTCCTTTGCAGAATGAATAACTTAGTAGGAGGAATCTGATTATTTGTAGCTGAGTTAAGTTGAAGGATTATGAGAGGGTTAGAGATCAGCATGGAAAGCAGATTTGTAGCACACCAAG
The DNA here is from genome assembly GCA_028749045.1 of Cupressus sempervirens. NCBI lineage: Eukaryota > Viridiplantae > Streptophyta > Pinopsida > Cupressales > Cupressaceae > Cupressus > Cupressus sempervirens. The sequence goes on along the minus strand of CM053788.1, from coordinate 38,334,895 downwards.
GATGGATGTGAAGAAGTAGAAGTGGAACAAGGGAAAGAGTGTGCAAGTTGAAGACTTGGAAAATGTGTATGTGAATAACTAGTTTGGGATCTATGTGTTGAATCCTAGAAGATGTTCTTCTAGCTATTGAGAACATATTTTTGCACTTGGGGTGTCTAATACAAGAGCATCCTAGGGTAGTTAGAAATTTTGCATGTTGGAGTGTTTTGACCTTGGAGTTAGGGGACTCAGTCAAAGAAAGATGCGTGGCTCAATCATTATTGAGTAATTTATGGTTGCAATGTTAACCGAGGTGCTCAATTGGAGTAGCATTACTTGGTCATTTCCTTGTGTTACTCGATTGGTGAAGGTACTCAACATACATAGGGAGATCGACTTATATTGCATAGTTCGGTTGCAGTATTGATCGGGTAGCTCGATCAATAAAGGAACTCAATTACTTATGGAGGACTCGACACATACTGGTGCTCGGTCAATAAAGGGAATCAATTTCTTATGGAGGACTCAACACATACTAGTGCTTAGTCAATGAAGGAGCTCAATTATGTTTGGTGGATTTGTTGATACTTGATAGTGATTCTCTAGTGATTAGTCATGTCTTGGCTTTTGTTTTGCCTGAGTTGTTTGTGTTCAGTTTCTACTGTGAGCCAACCTTGGCATTTAATTTGATTGTATTTGATTTCTTTTGTAAGATGACTTGTGGCTTAAATGTGAATTTAATGGAAGGGTTTGTTTAATTTGTAACATATTGAGTTGTTTGTGTTCAGTTTCTACTGTGAGCCAACCTTGGCATTTAATTTGGTTGTATTTCTTTTGTAAGATGACTTGTGGCTTAGTTGGGTATAAGTAGGGGGTCTTGTGGAGTCTTTAGTCACAATCATCCAACTTGGAGAAGAGGATGTGGCAGAAGGAATGAAATTTGAGAAGGGCTAGTAGTTGAGGCTTGGGAAACAAGGAGATTGCTTGGTAGGCTTGTGAGTACAAGTTTATATCTTCCTTGAAGGTTTATACTAGACTATAGATTTGGACGAGCAAGTGTTTGGGTTGGATCCTGAGGGATTGCAGAACTATTTTTATAATTGATTTTCTATTTGGCCAAAACTCAGAAGGCCTTACAATAGGGCACATTGCATTTAAATAGTTATTTTATGAATAAAGAGTTGTATTTGGTATCAGATTGTGTATGTTGTGTTGTATTTTCACTGTGTGGTTATTTTTTGGGGGCTAAGACATCTCCTTTAAGGATTTTCTTACCTTGTACTGCATCAAAAAAGTTGACATAGTCTGGCAATTTTGTAATGACCTTCTCTAGAAAGCTCTCGAGGAGTAGGTTTTAGATTTGTAAGATCCAACTGATACATGAAATACAAATAAAAATTTAAATGATAAATGGAGTAGGTTTAAGATTTTTAATCTCCAACAAATACCATGTAATAAACATAGAAATGTAAATGATAAATGGAGTAGGTTTTTGTGGTTGGCTTAGATGAGGACTTTTCTTGGTCAAGCCCTAGGTTAAGAAATTAATCATAAATGAGAAATGTAAAAAAGTACATGACTCAAAGACAAGATAAATATAAATATTCACCCTACTTGTAAAAACCCCTGTCAGAAAGGATTTGTCATGATGAATGTTGTAGATCTTGAATTTGTATGAAGAATGTAGGATATCTCCACAATCGCAATGGATCTATCATAACCATATCATGGAGCTATGCATGTAAATGTTGCATCAATGAAGAAGATAATAAATGCTTCATTATAGATATCCTCCCTTAATGGCTAACAAAATGCTAGATATTGAAGAGGAAATGACCAGAAAGAATATTTGAATGCTTGAAGAAGATTTTCTTACTTGCTTGAATGCTTCAACTTCTTACCTTAGGTGCTTAATGATTTGATGAATACTTAATGTCTTGAGAATGAGATGAGAATTAGATATGAAAATGAAGCCTCTAAGCCTCCTTTTATACTAGTTTTTGGGAAGGAAAAAAACTCAGGCTGACTGGGGAGTAAAATTAATTAATTGGAAAATTCAAGGACTTTTAGGCACCGAACCTTGCAACCATCATCCTGAGATTACAACTTAGGTCAACCTAGTCCTAGATAGGTTGACTTGGGGTCGACCTACTCAACTTGGTTGTAGAGGACATGACAAGAAGGCCTCAAAAAGGACCAAGTTGACCTAGTCTAGTCCCATCCCAAAGACTAGAGAGAAAAGGCCTCAAGAATCCCCATAGAAAAACTAACCATTAATTGATTACACCAAAAAATAGATGGGTAGCATTATTGCATACTAAGAAGTTAGAGTAAAATCATTCATAAAGTGAGGAATAAGAATTGATTCAACAAAAAAGAATTACATTTCTAGATATCACTTCTTTCTATGTTTTTTAGCATTAAGGACAATCCCCTTGACTTAGACTCAACTTGGTTGCCACCAACCTTTATGCTCATACTAGTTTTATGATTGTTATTTTAGATGTAGGACTAGGTTTTTGTGATTAACCACTAGGGTGATTGTGTGGTCATTTCTTCTTCAATGAATTGAGTTACACCATAAATGCTTATTAAGAATAAGTAATAACACATATTTAATATGACAGGCAACATACATTCATCTGTCATATGATTAACTATACATTAAAGTATAATTATATATTATAAGATATAAGAACATTATATGATATGGGGACAAATTAATCCATTCTCTGATTGGTCTTTCTTTTTTTTTTTTTTTTTGGAAAGGTAAAGATGAGCCTAAAAAGATTTGTTTTAAATGGTTGTTGTTGTTAAAAAAGTTAGCAGTTGATCAAATTCTTTCTTCTATTGGTTCATCCCCTATGTCTTGTAGTTTGTGTAATGTGACTGAGTCTTTTGAACATTTATTTTTTGAGTGTGTTTATGCCCGTAAGTTGTGGTCTATTTTTCTTGGTTCCTTTAGTATATGGAATTCTAAAGGTAGTATCTCCTGGAGTGAAATTCTTGCTAGTTATGTAGAGAAATTTGATTCTAAACTTAACACTTTTTGGTTTGCTCTTTCTGCTGAGATTTTATGGACTCTTTGGAAGGACAAGAACAAAGAAATCTTTTAAGAGGAGAGAAGGGTACTTACTGAGTTTAATTTTAAACTCACCCATTTTCACATTATATCTCAAGTTGCTTTGGTGCTACATATCTCTAGGAGTGATTTCACATTACTTATGTGAGAAGGCAACTTGCTGATCAATAAGGATAATGTGCATTTAACAAACTATATTGCTGAGTATCAGAGTTTGTTAGCTCCTTCAAAGGTAGTAGATTTGAACAATGTAAGCAATGTGTTTCAAGGTTACAGTTCAGCTAGTCAGGAGGAGGCAACTACTGATGCGATTTAGAATATTAATGAATTTCTAGGGGCTCAACCTAATCTTGACATCCAGAATGATGGTTGGAGCTAGCTTGTTCCTTCAGGTTGTTTTTTGTTATGGTAAATATATATAAAGCTATAATCAGTGAATGTAAATGTAAAAGCTGATAGTACTCCAATCCTTTAAGTTTTGTTACCACCCCCCAAAATTTTTGTAACTGTATATGTATTTGGGGGTGTGATCGGCTATTTTATCTCAGACTCCTAGATATACTTGTAAATGTTTAAACTATCTTAATAGAAAAAAAAAACATTATATGATGTTATGAAAGATGTAATGTTCAACCATAACTACCCAACCATGAAAGTATAACCCATAAACCATGAGATCATGATAATGAAGTCTATGCGGTTGCATGCCACCAACCCAACTAGGTAATAAGATGGGCACATTTGGAACATATAACAAGGAACTATGAATCAAAAAGCTGAAGCATATTAAGAACTGAACTAAATACAACAAATATTGTCAAAAATATGGGCAAATATTTATTCCACCTTTGCTCCCTAGAAATCCTAGTGTTGGTCCTTCGATACTAAGAAATTCTTAATCTTTGCATTCATTTTGAAACTTCCCATGCCATTTTCTCTTTTGTTGATGCTTCCTAGGCTCTAGTATCATCTTTTGTTATACTCTAGTTTAATCATATTTTTATCCCTTGCATCCTCGTCCTACTTTCGTATTAATGCAACTATAAAGTGGCACCATCAAAATTGGAGGCTAAAAAGTTAAAGGAACCCAATGTTTTAGCATTGCCTACCTTCCTAGCTATATCTACCTAGGATCACATTCTACCTCTTGTATTCTATAAGTCTAGTAGTTGTATTAGGCATTGACAAATCAATCTTTTGGTACAATGACAGTCCTAGTTTGTAACAAGAGATATCAGAGCTTGGTCATAGGTTTGAACCTTCTCGAGTAATTTCGAGGGGGAGATTGTTGGATTAATCACCAATATTCCCCTTTTGGATTCATGGCATGACTTACACACCTCCTGTGTTCTATAAGTATAGTGATTATGTTAGACATTGACAGGTAAATCTTTTGGTGCAATGACAACCACCACTCTAATAAGTGGTACCAGATCTTGGCCACAAGTTTAAATCTCCTCAGGTAATACTAAGGGGGAGATTGTTAGAAAAATGGTCAGCACTCCCCTTGGGATTCTTGACATGGGACTTGTGTCTTTAAGTCTAGTGGTTGTATCATACATTGACAAGTCAGTCTTTTGGTGCAACAACAACCAAGTATCTTGTAGTAGGCTACCTTAAAAAATCAACCTATGGGTCTTTGATTTTCTCAATGACATAGGGAGTCTATCTCACCTTTATGTTAGTCTTGCAATAGCCCTTTGTCCTTCATGGAAAGGTATTCTTTCAAATCCTCTATAAATGCACTCCCTTGAATGAAATGTCCTAATCTTATGCTCTTTATTATTAAACCCATATGTGATTTTTAATCAATGAAATTGTATAGTTACATTATTACTACTTTCATGTATTTCCTACCCTAGAGATACTATTGATTATGTGCAAATAAGGGCAATATTTTTTGTATATCTATAGACTCTCATGTATAATATACTTTAATTATGTGATATAGCTATGATGTGGCATTGTTTGATTAATAGGTATAATTACCATGTTTCTATTAGTTCTGATTATGATTATTGGTCTATAACCCACATAACCCATGATATGATATACATGTATCAAGCTTGGCATGTTTTTAAGATGAGGGGAGGCAACCATAGTCACTCTTGTGGGAGATCTACAATATGTCACACTCATCCTTCCTTGTATATCATTGTTTGTATATATATGTATATGTTTTGTTGCTTGATAATGTAGGCATGTGCAAGTACCAAACTTTGACTCCTCCTAGCTACACAAGTCTAAGTGTTCCTTCAAATCCTCAAATCAATTGTTTTTGTTCAGATGTGGTCCACAATTCACACATGGTAAAACCCTATAGTTTTGGTTGTCAGTGCTCAAGCTCTTAGTTTTGTTTTGGGGAAAATTTAGTACCATATTTTATCCCTTGATGTTAGTCTCTCTTTAATGTGGTTAGGAAATTTGACTGATTTGGACAATTAATTTCTCTCTTTGAGAATGTTAATCATATGTAAAAATATGCATATATATGGGTACACACATATATACCTATGTGTGTGTGTGTGTGTGTGTGTGTGTGTGTGTGTGTGTGTGTGTGTGTGTGTGTGTGTGTGTGTGTGTGTGTGTATGTGTATGTGTATGTGTACGTGTATGTATATATATATACACACATATACATATATATGTGTGTGTCTGTGTGTGTCTATATATATATATAGTTGGTTATTTATGTTTATGTATTTCTATTTATATGAGTATTTAATTTAGGAGTGTGATTGCTATATCTAATCAGTAATGATGTGTATTCATGTTTATATGTGTATCATGACTCTATATGTATTAATGCATATTGTGGTTTTGATTATAAAGAAATAGACAAATAATGCAACTAAATAAATAAATATAAAGTATCTGAAACTAATTACCTACTCCTATCTTTACTCCTACTTTAACTCTCCTTCTCTCTATCTCTCTAGTGCATCATGTTATTGTAAGGGGGAAGGAGTGGAATTCAGGACCTCATGTTTGTGAACGCTCCTAAGTTACCTTTGGGGTAAGTGACTTCCTTGAGAAGATTACCCAAATATAATGTATTCATATTAGAATTAATTTCCTATTTTTAAATTTAAAAAGTAATAACAAAATTTTAAAGTGGAATTAATTTAATTCATATTCATGTTAGTGGTAAGGGTACACACATATATACTTGTGTGTGTGTGTGTGTGTGTGTGTGTACACACATATACATATATATGTGTGTGTATGTATGTATGTATGTATATATATTTGGTTATTTATGTTTATGTATTTCTATTTATATGAGTATTTCATTTAGGAGTGGGATTGCTATATCTAATCAGTAATGATGTGTATTCATGTTTATATGTGTATCATGGCTCTATATGTCTTAATGCATATTGTGGTTTTGATTATAAAGAAATAGACAAATAATGCAAAATAAATAAATAAATATACAAGTATCTAAAACTAATTACCTACTCCTATATTTACTCCTACTTTAACTCTCCTTCTCTCTATCTCTCTAGTGCATCATGTTATTGTAAGGGGGGGAGGAGTGGAATTCAGAACCTCATGTTTATGAAGGCTCCTAAGTTACCTTTGGGGTAAGTGACTTCCTTGAGAAGATTACCCAAATATAATTTATTCATATTAGAATTAATTTCCTCTTTTTTAATTTAAAAATTAATAATAAAACTTTAAAGTGGATTTAATTTAATTCATATTTGTGTTAGTGGTAAATGTCTATAGGAAAGGCTAGGTAAAAGTTGATTACCTAAAGGAATAAAACTAGTTATTGCTTAGTTAATAAATAAATTATTTAATATATATTTTTAAGAGACATTAAGAGAGGATATTGCTTATAGGAAGCAATGTTCTCAACTTCTCAAAAGACCTATAAGTTTATATACATGGTAAATTCCTAAGAATTTGGGGGACTTAGGTGAGAAGGGAATTTTGGCTCGAAAAGGTGTGAAAGAATTTCAAAAGGCTAGGCTAAGGAGGGTGGAGGTTTTAAGGCTTGTCAACTTAGGGATCTCTATAGGACCCCAAGTAGGTTCCTAAATTCCTATTGAATTCTTCTCAATGTTTTCAAATCTCTCTCTCTAAATGTTTGTGATTTGTTTACCCTCAATCTATTCTTGTTTTAATATTTTAAATTTTGAGATCAAAGGACATTAGATTATTTTTAAAATAATAATAATATTAATATAATTTTGAGTTAAATCAATTTAAGTGTGTTTTTTTTGTTTATGTTTTGTTTTCTAGGAAGAGATACTAAGTTTTGGCTAAAATTAGAATGAGAGGATTTAAGAAGGAAACATTCATAGTATTATGAGAGTCATTTGAGATAAATTTAGGTGAAAAGAAAATAATAAAAATGGGAATGGTTAAATATAGATTAATGTGTTAATAGAATCTTAAAATTTTAAAATTTAATGTTAAAACCTTTAATCTAAATATATATATGATAAGTAGGAGGTATTTTCCACATTAAGTCATTGTGATATTGCTATCAAGATCTAACTGTGTAGCTTTTGAGTCAAACTCATTGACCCATGTTTCATGAGTAGTGATTCGCACAAGAATCCATCTCTCATGCGAATAAATGGAACACTTAACACTCATTGGATTTAGGTGATGTTTACAGAGGTGAAGCATTGGGACTTCCTAAGAGGTCACCCATCCTAGTACTAATCTAACTTGAGTGTGCTTAATTGTGTAGGTTCCTCCATGGTTAAATTCACTCTTCTTGCAACCCCATTTGAAAAAGCTTCTCCAAGCATTGTGTCTTATGAAACATTCATTAGAAACCACCTTAAGCTCATCAATTGATAAGTATAATGTATTTTCCACAACAAGTGAAATTATGATATTGCTATCAAGAGTTAACTGTGTAGTTTTTTATTCAAACTCATTGACTCACATTTCAAGAGTACTAATTCACACATGAATCCATCTCTTGCAAGAATAAATAGAACACTTAGCACTCATTAGATCTAGGTGATTCTTACGGAGGTGAAGCGTCAAAACTTCCTAGGAAACCACCCATCCCAGTACTACTCCAGTTCGAGCGCACTTACCTATAGAGTTTCCTCCATGGTTAAACCCACTCTATTTAGGATCCCATTTGCAAAACCTTCACCAAGTAGTGTGCCTTATGATATATGAATATACTAGGTGAATAGAAAATTAAAAAAATGGGAATGGTGGAATATAGATAAATGTTTTAACCTAATTTTTAAAAGTAGTAAATTTATTGTTATGCTAACACTTTAAATTTGGAAACACGTATATGAATTAGAATTTAAGAGGTGAAAGTTACAACTTTAATTAATGTTACTATACAATATATGAGCCAAACTCAAGATCTCATATTTGTGAGTGGCCCCATGTTGTCATTCGGGTAAATGATTTCATTGAGAACCACTCCTCATTATAATATATTTATAAAAGAGAAAATAAATAATAAAGGGATTTACATTTATTATTTAAGTGAACTAATATTATTTGATTTAGATAAAAATTTATTTTAATTAGATTTAAAATTAACTTAATATAAGTTAATAAATGAAATACATTAAAAAATAATAAGTTAAAGTCTTAACTTAGGTTATATTATGATTAATGATAAAAATTAATAACCATAAAGTTAAGGACTACAAGAATTTGCCTTAGGGAAAAATTAACCCAAGATCAAGGAGCACAAACACAAGCACACAATAGACCAATAGTATGATCAATATGAAAATGCTTACTATTATTAGAAGCTTGTACATACACACTAGGAGGGCCTATATATAAAGGCCTCTAAGATGCATCTAGAATGTGTCTAAAAAGAACTAGGAGACAAGCATGACAACTAAGCACATATCTTCCACAATAAGAGGATAAGCATGATGAGGTGTCTAGAATGTTGTAGACACCATGTTCTCAAATAATGTACTAACTCCTAAGTGTAGACAACATGTGCATAATTAGAGTGCAAACTCTCGTGTTGTCAACATGACAACTCACAAGAGTAGACATACTCCTAGGTGAGTAATAAATAAATAATAAAATATATGCATTAACCTAAGTAAACTTAAGTAAGCGTAAATAGTAAATACTTATTTACACCAACAAGGACTAAAAATAATCTAAGAACTAACTTGTTTGTTTATCTAGTGTGTTTATGAAAGTAATCATTATAAATCAAAAACTTATAGTAGTTATCCCTTGCGAATTCTTGTGACATTCTTTTTATATGTTAATATCTTATAAAAAAATTTGTAATATATTGTTCTTATATTATGCACAATTTTTATTAATTTTTTGCATTGTTTTAGTGATAGGTAAAAGGCCTCCAACCATACAAATGTGCATTGATTGTTTCTTTCAGCATATTCTTTCACATCTTCACCCCTTTTTGCTTAAAATGTAGTTCGATTTCATTTTGTACAAGTTGAAAATTTGATTTCTTTCTTCTAAAATGAGGGTATTTTGTTTTCTTTATCTCCTGCATTGCATCAGAATCATTTCAGTGTAATCTATAAACTTATCAAAGCCTTGACTAAGGCCTATTATTAGTATTTTCAATGAAGAACAAAAACATTTTTATTTCAATCTAATTGTGCATAAGATTTCATATTAGTTAAAGGGATAAAAAAATTTAAACTCTAAATAAGATAAAATTTAGTTTAATATCTATTTATTTAATAGTTAGCAGGAAAACCAATTACCCTTTGTTAACCATATTGTTAACTTCAAAACTTTGAAATCTAACCTATCTAATAGGAGAGGATGAGGCATCCTTGTATAGTCCAGTCCACTTTGAGAATATTTTAACAAATTAAAAAACATTGGTGAATATAGTTTAAACCTGAGATTCCTAGGAAGGGATGATTCTCCTTAGTTATTATATCCTTTGAGCCATAGTGTAAAGGATATAACAAAAAAAGGGGAGGGAATATGTTGTGATGTGGAGCCTGATCAGATCGAAGGTTTATTTTGCTTGATTTCTCCCTAGATTATTTCTACAGGGGTTTGGGGGAAATGCCCCCAAGATAGGGTCAAGGGGCAGTGCCCCAAGTGCGCTCCCTATTGTAGTACAGGGTGGGGTCAAGTGGCAATGTTCTCACATTGTTTTTTTGGGGACAACACCCTTGAAGTCAAAAATGACCTTATATTGTAAAAGGCGTCGACTACTATTTTTTTCCTATTGAATGACTTATTCAAGCCCTAATTTTGTTAGTGGTAAAAAAGATTGAATAAAACGGCTTAAGGTTAGGGATTTCATAATGTATGGTGATATTGTAGCTTCTTGTGGTAGTATAGAGCTATAAGGGATTACATATTGTAATCACTAGATAGTAATAATATTGGACTTGTTGTTGGAGGATATAGCCCAGGGATTGGGTGAACCACGTTAAATCTTGGTGTCTCGTGTTCTCTTCTATGTAATTTATTATTTTTTGATATTGGTTATATTTGCATGTAACTATTATTTATGTCGATGGTTAATCCTAACAAGTGGTATTAGAGCCAGATTATCATCATTTTTTTTTTTTTGCCAGACTGTCTTCATTTTTTTTTGTTTTTTAGCGATCCTCTACAGTAAGGTCTCATGGTTGATTAGGAGCGATGGAAGATGAGGGTAAGCTAAAAGTTGAGAAGTTTAATGGGTAGAACTTTCAATTGTGGAAGATGCAAATGGAGGACTATCTTTATCAGAAGGATTTATGGAAGCCATTGGAAGGTAAAACAAAGAAACAAGAAACTATTATAGATGAGGATTAGGATATTTTAGACAAAAAGGCACTTGAAAGTATTCAATTATGCTTGGCACCATTAGTGACATTTAACATTACAAAAGCGAAGATGATGAAAGAGTTGATGCAAACCCTAGCAAAACTATATGAAAAACCTTCTATTTCAAACAAGGTATTTCTCATGAAGCATTTATTTAATATGAAGATTGCATAAGGTGGATCTATTGTAGATCATCTAAATGAGTTTAATATTGTTACTAGTCATTTATCTTCTGTGGATGCCAATTTTGATGTAGAAATTAGGGATCTCTTGATTTTGTGTTCTTTGCCAAAAAGCTAGAATGGTTTGGTAATGACTGTGAGTAATTTGTTTTTGGATCTAATACCTTAAAATTTGATGATGTGATTGGTGTTATTATGAGTGAGGAAACTCCTAGGAAAACCTCAAGTGGATCTACATCAAGAAGTTTTTTTGAACAAACAAAGTAGAGGTAGAACGAATGAGAGAGGAAGTAATTCTGAAAATCGTGAGAAATCAAGAGGAAAGTCAAAGGGGAAGAGGTCTTAATCCAAAGGATTAAGAGATTGCTAGTACTGTGGGAAGTCAAGGCATAAGAAGAAAGATTTTTGAACTTGAAAGAACAATGAAGGAGATAAACCAGAAGGGAACAAGGAAGAAAATTTAGTAAGTAACAAATTCGAAGAGGATGCTTTTCTTCTTTCTTTAAAAAGTGTTGATGATTCATGGGTTCTAAATTTTGGGGCTTCATTTCATGCTACACCTCATAGAGGTTATTTTATTGATTATGTCTAAGGGGATTTTGGGCTTGTTTTTTTGGGGGATAATGAACCTTCTTATATTGGTGAAAAGGGAAAAGTTAAGATTAAGTTGTAGATTGGGAATCATTGGCTACTATATGAGGCAAGACATGTTCCAAGACCGAGTAGGAATCTAATTTAAGCAAGGCAACTTAGTGATGAGGGTTGTGTAGATACTTGTAATGATAAAAATTAGAAGCTTTCAAAAGGTTCCCTTGTAGTAGAAAAAGTTGTGAAAGTAGGCAACTTGTATCTTTGTACAAGTCATATTGTTCCTTCTACTTTGATTGTTTCAGAGAAAAATGAATGTTCAAGAACAGTTGTTGCAGCTGAGTAGGGAGAACAAACAAATGTTGTAGATTCTAATACAGTGCTATGGCACCACAGACTTGGGAATATGAGTGAGGAAGGTATGAAATTACTTCATTCAAAGAAAGATCAGGTCTGAAATGTGTTAATATGGATTTCTATGAAAGTTGTGTGTATGGAAAACAAAAGAGAGTGAGTTTTATGAAGAGTGGGAATGAAAAGAAAAATGAGAAATTAGAGCTTCTGCATATAGATTTATGGGGACCGGCTCAGGTATCTTCCCTTTTTGGATCTCTTTATTATGTTACATTTATTGATGATGCAACTAGAAAAGTATGAGTTTATTTCCTTAGACAAAACTCTGATGTATTTCAAACTTTTAAGAAATGGAAATGCTTGGTTGAGAATGAGACTGGTAAAAAGATAAAATATCTCAAATATGATAATGGTGGTGGGTATTGTAGTCATGGATTTGAATATTATTGCTCCACTAATGGCATTCATAGAAAAAAAACTATTCCAAGGACTCCACAGAAAAATGGAGTGGCTAAATGCATGAATAGGACAATAATGGAGTGTGCAAGGAGCATGAGGTTGCATGTTGAGCTGCCCTTGAACATGTGGGTGGAGGTTGTCAATACTACTATATATTTGATTAATAAAGGCCCCTCTACTCCTTTGGGCTATGGTATTCCAAAGGAAACATGGACTGGTAAGAAGGTGAGTTATTATTTTCTCAAAACCTTTGGTTGTGAAGCATTTGCACATATAGATTCTGAAAATAGAACCAAGCTAGAAGCTAAGTCAAAGAAATGTGTATTTGTTGGATATGACATTGATGAATTTGGTTATATGCTTTGGGATTTTGTAAAATTATAAGTATGAATGTCATATTCAATGAGAAAGTGTTGTACAAAGATATGTTGCAACAACATGAGAAGAAAGAAAATGATTATGTAGTGCTAGATGATACTCCAAAAGATGATGTTGTAGCAATTCCTCATAATCTGCAACAACTGCAACAAAAAATACTGCACACCCCAATGAATTTTAGATGATCAATAAGGCTAAGTAGACCTCTAGAAATATTTTTGCCCTCTTTGTACTCTATTTTATTAATTGATGTTGGTGAATCTGAGTGTTATGATGAAGCTATGTAGGTGGATACAAATATTCAGTGGGAGTCTACAATGAAAGAAGAAATGGACTCTCTACTAAAAAATAAGACATGAGATTTATGTACGTTGCCTATAGGTAAAAGGGCTTTACAGAATAAATGGGTTTACATGTTGAAAGAAGAGGATGGAGGTAAGAAAATATTTAAAGCCAAGTTAGTTGTTAAAGGATTTGCAAATAAAAAAGGCATTGATTTTGATGAGATAATTTCTCTTGTTGTTAAAATGACTTCTATTCATACTGTTTTAAGTATTGTGGCTACTAAAGATTTTCATTTGGAGCAGATTGATGTTAACACAACCTTTCTTCATGGTGATTTGGATGAAGAGATATAAATGGCACAACCATAGGGATTTGAGGTCCAAGGTAAAGAGAATCTAGTGTGCAGATTGAAGAAAAAGTTTATATGGCTTGAAGCAAGCACCTTGGTAATGGTATCTGAAATTTGATAGTTTTATGCATGAGCATGGATATAGTAGGTGTCATTCAGATCATTGTGTTTACTTTAAGAGGTTAGATGATGACAAGTACATTATTTTATGTTTATATGTTGATGATATGCTTGTAGCTGGGTCTAACTTGGATCACATTAAGGGGTTAAAAGAATAGTTAGCACATTCATTTTATATGAAGGATTTGGGGGCAACAAAGAAAATCCTTGGTATCAAAATTTGAAGAGATAGGAAAAATAGAAAACTGACATTATCTTAGGCTAATTATATTGTGAAGGTGTTGCAAAGTTTCTCTATGGAGAATGCTAAAGCTTTCAGCACACCTTTACCTAGTCATTTGAAATTGACTAAGGAGATGTGTCCAAAGACACAAGAAGAGGAGGCTAAGATGTCCAAGGTATCTTATGCTTAAAAGTTGTAGGAAGCTTGATGTATGCTATAGTATGTACAAGGCTAGATATTGTACATGCACTAGGAGTCATTAGCAGGTATATGAGTCATTCAAGAATTGAGCATTGGAATGCAGTTAAATGGATTCTTAAATATTTGAGAGTAACATCTAGTAAATGTTTACATTTTGGGGGCTCTACTACTGATTTATAGGGTTGTGTTGACTCATATTTGGTAGGGGATATTGATATCAAATAGAGCATTATAGGTTGTGAGCTGGGCTTCTTAGTTATAGAAGGTTAATGCTTTATCTACTACAGAGGCAACCAAGGAGATGATATGGTTTTAGTTCTTCATGGAAGAATTGGGACACCCACAAAGGGATAATTATTTGCTCATAGATAGCCAGAGTGTCATTCATCTTGTGAAGAATTCTACTCTGCATTCAAAGATAAAATACATACAGTTGTGATACCATTTCATTCAGTCACTTTTGGATGATGAAAAGTTAAAGCTAGAGAATATATATATAAATGAAAATCCAACAGATATGTTTACCAAGGTAGTAACAAGGGAGAAGTTGAACTCCTTTTTAGCTTTGGTTGGTCTTCTAGACTAAACAAAATAAAAGAATAGAAAAGTCCAGGGTGGTTTGATATTCCAGTGGGATCTACACATTTAGTAGTGCTATGATCAATCTCCAAGTGGGAGGTTATTGTTGTGGAGTTTGATTAGTCTCCAAGTGGGATATTGTTGTGATGTGGAGCCTAATCAGACTCATAGGTTTATTTGGAATGGTTTCTCCATACATTATTTCTACATAGGTTTGGGGGTAGTGCCCCCAAGATGGGGATAAGGGGTAGCACCCCTGTGGGGTCCTGGGGAAATATCCCAAGTGTGCTTCCTATCATAGTACAGGGTGGGGTTGAGGGGCAATGCCCCCTTAGGATTTTTTTAGGGAAGCACCCCTAAAGCCAAAAATGACCTTATACTGTAAAGGATCAACTACTATTTTTTCTATTAGATGGCTTATTCTAGCCCTAATTTTGTTCGCAGTAAACAAACTTATATAAAAAGGCTTAGGGTTAGGGATTTCATAATGTATGATGATATTGTAGGTTCTTGTTGCAGCATTGAGCTGTAAGGGATTGCAGATTGTAATCACTGGATAGTAATAATATTGGACTTGATGTTGTTGGACATAGCCTAGGAATTGGGTGAACCATGTTAAATCTTGGTGTCTTGTGTTCTTTTCTTTGTGATCTATTATTTTTTGAGATTGGTTATATTTGCATGTAACTATTATTTATGTCTGTGGTTAATCCTAACAAAATCCAATCACAAGAAGACCATTTGAGAGTACTTATTACCAAAGAAAGATTCATACCAATAAATTAGCAAATGAACAATTCATAATCAACCAACCCTAGGACAAGGGGATTTCAATACCCAAAACAAACAACTTTCTTCACAAAACCTTAACAAAGCAAGAAATAACATCCCAACTTCTTGCTAATGACAAGAATATAATATGTGGACACCATTTATAAGTAGTCCAAAATTATAAGGATGAGGTTCTGTTATGGATTTAGGCCTCTAGTGTCAAACCTTCACCTATTCCTATGTTTGTTAATTCATCAGTCCTTGAATTTTCTTCTTGGTATATATGTTTGATTGTGATCCTATTAAAGGTTTGACATATTGAGAAGGAATTTGATAGAATAGAGTCTAATCTCTAGTTAGTAAGGGATCATTTCCTTAAAGCATTTATAAGGATCATAGAATCCCCTTCAATTTCTAGGTTTTTGCATTCAAGGGTCTTACATAGTTCGAGATCTTCAACTAGAATTGTTAATTCTACCTAATTATTAGTCTCCACTCCAATTGACTTGTCTATATTTGCTATCTCCGTACATTCAAAATTATGGATACTGCACCCAAAACCTTCTCCTCCCATATTTCCTCTGGAAGCTCCATCAAAATTGAGTTTAAACCAACCTTTTTAGGTAGTTTCCATTACACTTTTCTCTAATGACTTTTGAAGTTCCCCCTTGTCCCTCAAAGTGGGGCAATTTTAGGCCTATCCATTTGCCTCTCATTTTTTCATCCCAATGAGACATTCTTGTTTCCATTTTTCGTTGATTGATTATCCTACTATTGGTAAGTTCAATAATATATGTTTCAATTTTGTTTAGAATTTGTTCTACATCCAGTTTGCTTTCCTAAAATATTCTTCTTTTGTGTTCCTTTCACAATTCCCATAGGAATATTGATGGAGAAGAAATCCATAAAGAGCTATAAATTTTTTTTTAAAAATAGGGAAGAGGTCAACCCAATATCAAACAAAGCCAAAACCAACATTGTCTCGAGTAAGGGACATGCTGAAATATGTGGTGAATGGATTATTCCTCATTTTCATATAAAGGACATCTACATAGGCCTTGATATCCCATTTTCTTAAATCTTTCTATTGTAAGGACCTTCCTATTTAAACTAACTAGGTTAAAAAAATCTTCCTTTGGAAAACATACATTATTATAACATAATGTTATAGGAAATGTTTCCTTTCCATTCATTTGGAGAGATATGATGTATTTATACCCTTATTTTGGGTTGTATTCTCCTCTCTTGCTTTCATCCCATGTCAATTTATTGTTACAAAAACTAAAAGTTATAGATCTATTTGATAAAGTTCTCTTTAGAACTTCTATGGTAGTTTCATGTCCTTAAAATCCTTCCAATCCCAACCCCTCTCTCTATCCTTAAAGGTCACATAATCTATAACCAATTTTCCCCAACTAGCTCAAGGAATGGTCCTTAATTAGGTCAGATTACTATCCTTCTCCAAAGCACCATAACTCCCACATGAGTCTTGATAGAAGAAAGATTATTCCCCCTTATCCAAGTTCCATGTTAGTGTAAGAATTTTCCTTAGGGAAAAATTCACCCAAGATCAAGGAACTCAGGCACAAGCACAACAATAGACCAGAAAGAGTATGATCAAAATATCGATATATACTCAATTCAATGTGAAAGTACACTAGGAGTGCCTATATATAAAGGCCTCTAGAATGCTTCTAGAATGCATAGGAATCAAGAACATGATAAGTCATACAACCAGGCACATGTCGACCAGGTGTTGGTTATCCTCCATTAAGCACAAGAGTAAGTGTGATGATGAGAGGATAAGCCTATAAAGGTGTAGCACACAAAATTATGTTGTAGACACCATGTGCTAAAATAGGAGTGTGAATAACTATGTTGTCTACATGAAAACTCAATTAATTATGCAAACTCTAATGTTTTAGACACCATGTGTTGAATTAGTGTTGCTTACTTCTGTATTGTCAACATGACAACTCATAAAAGTATACAAACTCCTAAGTGTCTCACCAAAGAAATAATAAAATAATGCATAATAATAAAATAATGCATTAACCTAAGTAAAATTAAGTAAAGTGTAATAAGTAAATACTTATTTACACCAACACTCCCCTTAAGTGCAACTTAGGGGAATGCACTTAAGCTCACAAAAACTAGGATGAAATGCATAATGGGTCCCGACTACGAGGCCATGTTAGGTACCCATGTACATAATGAAATGTAATCTCTCATAAAGTAGAGAAAGAGGGAAAACCTCATGGGAAAAGCCCTCCCCAAAAAAGAGAGATGAAAAAATAAGATGCATGGATGGATGGAGTAATCAAGACCCCCCCATTATGACATACATCAAGTATATGAAAAAGAGAAGTATGAAAAGAACAAAACCCAATAAGAGGAAAAAGTCCCCCATAAGAGAGAAGAAAGAGAGAGACAAGATAGTCCCCCCCCAAATGTAAAGTGTTGATTAGTGATAGCTACTCCAAGGTAGAAGCCAATCCACAAGTGCTGAAAAATGTTCCTCCCCTTTGGAAGAAACAATGGAAAAGGTACAAGTGAGATGCTTACCCAATGTGTTGAAAGAATCTTGATGATCAATGATGCCTCTAAAACCTACTCAACTGTCTATGTGTTGATATTGACTGTTGCCCTTTCCAATGCCACTGAAAAGAACGAGTGCAAATCTTGCAAGGATGGATGTAGAACTTGTCCCAAAGAACCAATTGTCTCCTCAAATGATAAAGAGACCTCTTGTAACTACTGTACATAAGGATCCACAATCATATCAACCTGTGAAGATCGATCATGTAGAGAATGGACAAGAGGGTCAGAGTGAGCCCTCACAATAACTAAAGAAGGATCATCATCATCAAAGAGAAGATGTATATCATCAATGATGTCTCCCAAGTCTGATATATATGACTCCACAAACAAACCTAAAATATCTACTATGTAGTCATCCCCTGTTGCTAGAGTTGGAAGATAAGGTGTACCCTGCTATGCTAGACCTATCACTGTGGACATGTATGCATGTGGAATGTGTTGATGATGTGACCTCTCTCTACATCTATCAATAGGATACCACATATCTAAATCTATTGAATCACTATCACTGGTGTCACTATCAATTTCCATGGTGTACAAAGTGTGGAGAGGATTAGAGGATAACCTGGGTGAACTTTCCTTAAAGTGTACATCCCTCTCTATAAAAATCTTACGAGTCTCAAGGTCCATAATTCAATATGCCTTAACACCGTCTTCATATCTGATGAAAGGACAAGGCCTAGGTGGTGGTGCCTTGCATCCCCTAGAAGATATGTTTGCCCATGTTGGACAACTGAAGGCTCTGAAGTGTTTCACAACTAGTTTTCTACCACACCATGCCTCAAAAGGAGTCTTACCATCTAAGGCACTATGAGAAGACCTATTAAGTATGTGATTGGCACTACTTATAGCTTCAACTTCAAGTGTAGGATCAAGAGGCTTGACTTGTATCATGCAACTTGCCATGGTCTTAAGAGTTCATATCCTCAGTGCTGCAACATCCGTCTTGTGCAGACTAAATGTTGGTGGATTCTGAAGATCAATACCCTCAAGTTTGCAAAAGTCTTTAAGTCTTGTGTTCACATATCTACTTTCATTGTCCATCCTAAGAACCTTGATGGCTTTCCTTGATTTCTATTCAACATGACTCTTGAAGGCTTGAAGCTTATCAACTACTTCATTCTTGCAATGAAATAAGTAGACCCATGTGTAGCGTGAAAAGTCATCAATGAAAGTAAGTATGTAGTGATCCTAGCTAACTAATGTCACTATAAAAGGACCTGCTAGTACCATGTGAACCAACTAAAGAACAACTGGTGCTCTTGAAGACTTCCCTTTATTGAACTTCTCCTCTAGATGCATATCCACTGAACATGTTGAACATTCACTCTTAGAAAATTTGATTATTGGTAGAACTTTGAGCATGTTTTTTGAGAAAAGTTTCTATAGATAGTGGAAGGCAAGATGACCATACCACTCATGCCATAATTTGGTTTGTGAATGAGATTGAGTTAACAAGGCTTGTGAAGGAGACTTAGGCACAAAGTGGGAGAAGGAATAAAGCCTCTTGTCATGATTGAATTTCTCCACTACAACCAATGAATCATCTTTTAGATTGTGCACCATTACTGAATCTGGAAGGAACTCAACTTTGTTGCCATCTCTAAGGTGAGTGATTTGGTAAATTGGAGGAGATTTGAGCTAAGGTTTGGAACATAGAGAATGTCTTTGAATTCCCCATTTTTCCATTTCCACTTGTCCTTTCCCTTCAACTTCCATTTTTGTATCATCTCCTACAAAGATGTGTGGTACCTATGACTGCTTCAATGAGGAAAAGTCTCCCTTTGAAGAACCCATATGATATGAGGCACCTGAGTCAAGAGTCCATTCCACTGAAGAACTTGAGCCAGCCATAAGTGCTTGACCTTTTCCCTTTGAAGTGGTGGGAGTTGAATCCTTGGAAGCATTTGGCACATTGATTTTGTTCTTCTTGAGTAGATTTTCCAACTCATCGATTCTCTTAGTCCTGCAATGATGCTCATCATGATTCGATTTCTTGCAATATGAACAAAAAAGTTTGTCCTTCTTTTCATTGTTTGCCTTCTTGTTGGAAGAAGAACCAACTTTTTGTGAAGAGGATTGTTGTGTCTCAGATTGTGATTCTTGCTTCCACTGCTTTTTCTTGCTATTGTTAGAATATTTTCCTCCTTGACTTGATTGGTTCTCATCACTTGCCCTAATTCTTTGGTCTTTGATGACATGAGAAATCTCATATCTATCAACTTGGATTGTTTCATCATCAACATTTATGCGAATGCATCAAATGTAGGCTTTTGGAAAGCACTACCCATGGTCAACCTGTGAGTGTGATGAATCAACCGATCATCCTTTATGGGATTACCACAATCTTTAAGAAGTGCTCTAAACTCATTCACTTTGTTGGTATAATCTTGAATTGTATCAAAATTCTTAGGATCCAAGAGAAGTAGGTCATCCTCAATCTGGTATCCCTTTTCCTCATCCACCTTACCATACAATGATCAAGTATGTCCCAACCAGGTTTGGCTTCCTTGAAACTAGAAATGTAGAAGAAGAGATCTCTACGTACATGACTCCTGATAATTCCTAAAGCTTGTTGGTCTTTAATTTTCCAATTAGAGAATGTTGTAGCATCAGTGGGTTTGGAAATTGTACCATCAACATAAAGATTTAGATCTTTTTCCATTAATCTACTCCATACATATCTTTCCATGTAGAATAATTGTGTGAAGTTAGAAGTGGACCTTTAGGTGAACCCATGATGTAGAAAATGAAAAGAGCACAAGAGAGAGAGAGAGACACAAGAACACAATATACACCCCCCTATTCACTCAATCAAAGAACCCCCCAAAAAAGATGCTTTTGGCACTTTATATGTAGTGAATGTACAATAGGCCACTTGTCAAAATGTACAAAGTGGACTTCTCATTTTTCTATATACAATTGCCTTTTGAGGCTCAAATTTGTCACTAAGCACTGTAGCTTAGGTGTACAACAATTTTTGAAAATTAATCAAAGTAACATAATGCAAAAAATGCCCTAAGTTTGAAAGTGATATTTTTGTCCACACAACCCTATAATTTGATTATAGATCTGGAAAATAGATAAAAAATTAAGCACTTTCAAAAAAAATGGAACCTAAAAATGTGTCCAGATGAGCCCATACGGAGCATTTCAAGTTGTAAAATGCAAGATTAGACAAGTATAGTCACCAAAAGATGTAATTTCTAATGAATCCATGCACCAAAAGTAGAAAAGAATTGTACCACTAAAGAGTTCAAAAAATTCTACCCAAAATTTTAAAAAATTGCACCTAATTTGGAGTTTGGATGACAAAGTTATGGCCTCCCAAAATCAAACTATCAAATCAAAACTACAACTAGAGAGGGGTTTGGGCAGCAAATTGTGAGGTTAAATTTGATAGTCAAATGGTCATTACAGTAGTTCAAAATGGCCTGGAAATGATGGTTAGATAACTGTCAAATTTAGGCTCGTGCCTGGCTAACGTCAATGAAAAAAGGCTACCTTAGGTGACATGGTAGGGTCATACCGATGATGTTAGCAAGGTACTGTATGGATTGGCCACGTGTCATGTATAGTTTTGCTAATGTGGCAAGGATGTTGTTGGCAGTCCACATGTCACTATGTGCTGACATGTCCTCTATTGACTCAGCGCTATGCTGATGTGGTTGTAATGGACACCCAGGAATGCCCAAAAGTTGAACCAACTACTGAAATTATATTAATTCTAAAAACGCTGCAATCAAGTACAAAGAGATGTATTCCAAAGGCCAAAACCTAAGGGAATGACGTCTAGAATGTTACAACAGAGAATGAACATTCCTTATTGCCAAAAAAGAGTGTGATTCACACATCCAAGCTCTTATCAAATGCAAGTTATAATCATCCGATACAATAATTCCATGCTCAACAATGAGACTTTTATCCTTTTCTTCATCCTTCTAGAAGGAACTAAAACATTAATTAATTGCAAGAGCTAGAAGCTTCCTCCTTCCAATAATTAATGCATTCTCTAGAAATCCCTCCCTAGCAATAATTAATTAAATGACGAGAGGCTTCCGTCCTTCCAATAATTAATACATACCCTAGAAGCTACTCCCTTGTAATTAATAATTAAATTAATTAAATACAAAGTCACCTTTAAATTGAATGAATTTATAAGAAATTAATTTAATTTCTTCTTATCCTCCACTTAGACTTTGGAGAACGTGAGAGCTAAAAGATGGGATCATTACAAATCCACCCTCCTTGAAATTGCTTGTCCTCAAGCAATTAAGTAACATAATGGACTCCAACCTCCACCTGGATCCCAATATGTGATATCCATATGGAAGTTATACCAACTAAAAACCCACATCATTAGGACCAACCCCTGTAGCCTAGCATTCAAAACTTGTGTTGATGAAGTCAGAATGTTACCATAAGGCAACTCCATAGAAGATCTATGAAATGTCTTCTTCCCTGTATCCATCCACATAGTATATATTGGATTGGAATGCATATTATCACTATCATGCATTGAAAAAGATGTAGCTGTAGGTGAACCATATGTACTCATGCTAACTGTATCAACAATAGGTGTTGCCGCATCGAAATATATGGACATAGGAACAACATTAACTGCTGCAACAGAAATCTGAACTGAATTTGCAGTTGATGAAAACTCATAATCATCAACATGTGTGGCTTCATTAGAAAATACATCAACCACTACATTTATACCATTAAACTGCTCATTGGATGGTTCAACTGGCATAGAAGTGGCTGCTGATATGGTAGTATCCTCATGTTCTCCCAATCCCACTATTACTGTAGCATCATCTTCTGACAAAGCTGCGTATGTGGTCTCCTGACTTTGCGCACATGTTTCTACTGATTTCACTGAAACACCCATATCACCAACATCATAACTGGCTGGCTCTATACGTGTCTCGATCCTACTTGAGGAATTAACTACCTTCTGCTCTGGAGGAACATACAAATCATCAATGTTGATGCCCATCTGTCTAGCCATAAGCTGCAACATCATATCCATTCGCCTGTTTTGCTCCTGTAGCATTCTATTCTGCTCTTGTTGTATACGTTGCCCCTTCGCCAATGTACCCAATAACTTTCTAAACATCACATCTTGATCTGGACTAATATACATTTTTTCAAACACTTTTCCTTTTATCCAGCTATCTATATGATCTCCATAGGATGGCAGGACTTATAGCTCTGATACCACTGTAATGGACACCCAGGAATGCCCAAAAGCTAAACCAACTACTGAAATTATATTAATTCTAAAAATGTTGCAATCAAGTACAAAGAGATGTATTCCAAAGGCCAAACCCTAAGGGAATGACGTCTAGAATGTTACTACAGAGAATGAACGTTCCCTATTGCCAAAAAAGAGTGTGATTCACACATCCAAGCTCTTATCAAATGCAAGTTATAATCATCCGATACAATAATCCCATGCTCAACAATGAGACTTTTATCCTTTTCTTCATCCTTCTAGAAGGAACTAAAACATTAATTAATTGCAAGAGCTAGAAGCTTCCTCCTTCCAATAATTAATGCATTCTCTAGAAATCCCTCCCTAGCAATAATTAATTAAATGATGAGAGGCTTCCGTCCTTCCAATAATTAATACATACCCTAGAAGCTACTCCCTTGTAATTAATAATTAAATTAATTAAATAGAAAGTCACCTTTAAATTGAATGACTTTATAAGAAATTAATTTAATTTCTTCTTATCCTCCACTTAGACTTTGGAGAACGTGAGAGCTAAAAGATGGGATCATTACAGTGCTGCTTTGTATTGCATCCGTGTGGAAAGAGATGTGCAGTCCACATGGCATATGTTGCTATTGCTGAATGTTTAGTTAGGACCTATGCTATTAGCTATGGATTGGTCTATGTGTATAGGGGTTTCAGCTATAGAGGTTGACACATGGACGTTTGACGGGGGCTGAAAGCACTACATCGTAGTCGAGAAGGAAGAGTAGCAATGACAGAAAGGGAGTGTCAGAGTCTTTAATGCGACAAATAGTAGAGGTAATAAAGTAGGAGCCCAAATCTGCTTGATCATTGCCAGAAAAGATGTTAGGAGTTAGGGAGTCTAGTGGTTAGGGTTAATGACCACTATCAGGAATTATGTCACCGGTGATGTGTGCTTGTGCCGACGGGAGATAGAGTTTTTTTCCCACATTTACTATGCGAATGTTTTTGACAGACTTTAAAAAGAAAGAGCCGCTAGTGGAAAATAACAAAGCTTAGTGAGGCTGGCTAGGATGAGGTTGTCCATCAATTTTTGGGTTCTATTTGTCATGGAGTTGTGGACACCACTTGTTGTGTTCGGTAGTGGGCAAGGCTGTTGATTGGTATGTTGGTCGGTCAAAAATTTGATGAAGCCCATCGAATAATAAAGGAATATGCTACAATCAATAATAGAATATTCTGTGTAGGGCTGAAGTGTCACTACCTGGTGCCTGTACAAAAAAAAAATTCTCTGTAGGGCCAACTGGCTAAAAAAACTCTAAAAATATGTAAAAAAATTTGACAGATTGTAGAGAAAATTAAAATACCGATCTAAAACAAAATTTGCAGATCTAAAGAACGATCATACCAGATTTGCAATTTGGGCCTTCGGGTGTTGGTTTGCAAAAAAAAATTGCCTCAAAATTGACTTTGCCCTAGGGTAGGAGAATTTATAGTCAATTTTCACTAAATCGATGTTTCAGATGCAATGGTGAGGTTCACTTTGGCTCTAGACGCTCCCAATGACTGTGATACTCTGGATCTAGGTTGAGGTACTAAAGAAACAAGATGGTCTTGAATGACTATGTGAAGAGAAATTCTCCAAGCTGTAATACCATGTAAGAATTTGCCTTAGGGAAAAATTCACCCAAGATCAAGGAATTCAAGCATAAGCACAATAGTAGACCAAAAAGAGTATGATCAGAATATCGATATATATTTAATTCAATATGAAAGTACACTAGGAGTGCCTGTATATAAAGACCTCTGGAATGCTTCTAGAATGCATAGGAATCAGCAACATGATAAGTCATACAACTAGGCACATGTCCACCAGGTGTTGATTATCCTCCATTAAGAACAAGAGTAAGTGTGATGATGAGAGGATAAGCCTATAAAGGTGTAGCACACAAAATTATGTTGTAGACACCATGTGCTGAAATAGGAGTGCGAATAAGTATGTTGTCTACATGACAACTCACTTAACAATGCAAACTCTAGTGTTGTAGACATCATGTGCTGAATTAGAGTTTCTTACTTCTATATTTTCAACATGGCAACTCATAAAAGTACACAAACTCCTAAGTGTCTCACCAAAGAAATAATAAAATAATGCAGTAACCTAAGTAAACTTAAGTAAAGTGTAATAACTAAATACTTATTTACACCGACAGTCAGTTTGTCATGGATGATAGATTTGCAATCCAACATGAAGTTCCATATTCTTGATCCTCTTGGCATAGATTTTTCTCTAGACATGTTAATTGGGTAAGTATTGCTTAGATATTTCTTTATTAAGATCTTTGACGACCTGAGGTGTGGATTCCTATACATTCTCCATACTAGTTTTGCACCTAAAGATTTACTTTTGAGTTTTGACATCCCTAATCCCCACCCCTCCCTCATGTTTAGGTCTACATACCTTGTCTCATGCTAACAGGAAAAATTTCCTTTTATCCCCCATTCCTCACCAGAAAAAAGTCTTAAGAAGTTTATTTAGTTCCTCCCTATTTTTTCCAGGAAGATCAAATCGCGATGATTGCTAAATAGGTTGTGATGATAGGACCAATTGTATCATTGTTGCTCTCCCCACATAAGAGATCCATTTTCCTTTCCAGGATCCCATTTATCTTTTTATTTTTTCGGTTGTTTGTTCCCATAATTTTTTAGACCATCCTCTTGTGTCCAAAGGAAGACCCGGGTATTTTCAAGGTAAGATATCTCTTTATAAGTTTTGAATTTGGTAAATATGTTACTCCACATTAGGCTAAGTATTGAAGAAGAGATTTCTTACCCTTCTCAGTTAATCTCTTGACTTAATGCACTAGTGTATTGACTTAATATTGTTTTATATGCTTTAGCCTCCTCTATATTGCTCTATCCATAAATCATACTATCATCTACAAATTGTTGGTGAGTTAATGGATCCAAATCACTCATAATCCTTATTTGTTTAATTGTTCCCTCCATTATTGCATTGTTTATTGATCTTCCTAACACTTCCGTCATCAAGATGAAGAGAAAGGGGCATATGTGGTCCCCTTATCTAAGTCCTATATTTATCCCAAAAAAAGCCTTTTAGTGACCCATTTACTAGTATTGACAACTTAGGGGTCAAAATGCACTCAAAGATCAAATTCACCCAATATTTTGCGAACCCAAAGGCTTTGAGGCATTTCTTTAAAAAGACCTAGTCCACTTTATCATATAATTTTTTAATATCTAATTTGACTAACATACTTGGATCCTTGTTATTTTGTACTATATGTATGGCTTCTGGGGATATAATTACCCCATCAAAGAGTGATCTTCCCAAAACAAAACCTATTTGTTCCTCACTAATTAGGTTTGGGAGAATTTTTTGGATTCCCATTACCATAATCTTGGTAAATAATTTATAAAGAGTATTTCAAAGAGCAATGGGATGTTAGTCATTAAATGTCTATGTTTTCTCCTTTTTGGGATAAGTGCAATAAAGGTATTATTCACCTAGTTTATGAGTTTAACTGAATTATGTAATCCTTCTAAGGATTCTATTATCTCAACTCCTATGAAATCCCAACATTTTTGAAAGAAAAATGTTGAAAACACATTCAATCCTAGAGATTTATCTAGAATCATTTGTTTGAGGGCCACACTTCCTCATAGGTGGATTTTTCTAGTAGTTCTTTATTTTCTTCTTCGGATATTAGTTTAGGAATGTTCTTAATGATATTGTCTTGTATCTCAAGGTTCTGGTTTATGTTATTATTGAAAACACCTTCAAAGTATTTTATTGCTTCCTTTGCAATATTATTTGGGTTCTCCAGTTTATTCCCTTCATTATTTTGGATGGACATGATTATGTTTGCTATTCTTTGGTGTTTAGCACTATTAAGAAATAGTTCTATATTTCTATCACCTATTTCTAGCCATGTCTCCCTCAATTTTTATCTCCATACCGACTGCTCTTTAGCTAAAATGTCTTCATATTCCTTCATCAAGCATTTCTCTCTTTTGAGTAAAGCAGTGTCCATTCCTTTTTCAATAACCACTCTGTTTAGATTCTCCAATCCCTCTTGAATTATTTCATGTCCTTTAAATCCTTCCAATCCCAACCCCTCTCTCCATCCTTAAAGGTCACATAATCTATAACTTGTTTTCCCCAACTAGCTTCGAGAATTGTCCTTAATTAGGCCAAATTACTATACTTCTCCAAAGCACCATAAATCCAACACAAGTCTTACTAAAAGAGAGATTCTCCCCGCTATCCAAGTTCCATGCTATTTTGTCTGAGATGATAGAATTTCAATCCAACATGATGTTCCATATTCTTGATCCTCTTGGCAAAGATTTTTCTCTAGACATGCTAATTGGGTAAGTGTTGCTTGGATATTTCTTTATTAAGATCTTTGAGGACACGAGGTGTGGATTCCTATACATTCTCAATACAAGTTTGGCACCTAAAGATTTACTTTTGATTTTTGACATCCCTAACCCCTACTCCTCCCTCATGTTTAGGTCTACATATCTTGTCCCATGCTAACAGGAAAATTTTCCTTTTATCCCCCATTCCTCACCAAAAAAAAGTCTTAAGGAGTTTATTTAGTTCCTCCCTATTTTTTCTAGGAATATCAAATCATGATGATTGATAAATAGGTTGTGATGATAGGACCAATTGTATCATTGTTGCTCTCCCCACATAAGAGAGCCATTTTTCTTTCCAGGATCTCGTTTATCTCTTAATTTTTTCTATTGTTTATTTCCATAATTTTCTAGAGAGTACTCTTGTGTCTAAAGGAAGACCTAGGTACTTTCAAGGTAAGATAACTCTTTTGAAGTTTATAATTTGGAAAATATGTTAGTCCACATTAGGCTAAGTATTGAAGAAGAGATTTCTTACCTTTCAATCTCTTGATCTGATTCACTAATATATTGACTTAATATTGTTTTATATGCGTTGGCCTCCTCTATATTGCTCTATCCATAAATCATACTATCATCTACAAATTGATGGTGATTTTTTGGATCCAGATCACTCATAATCCTTATTTCTTTAATTGTTCCCTCCATTCTTGCACTGTTTATCGATCTTCCTAACACTTATGCCAGCAAGATGAAGAGAAAGGGAGATATGTGGTCCCCCTATCTAAGTCCTCTATTTATCCAAAAAAATCCTTTTAGTGACCCATTTATTAGTATTGACAACTTAGGAGTCAGAATGCACTTAAAGGTCAAATTCACCAAATGTTTTGTAAACCCAAAGGCTTTGAGGCATTTCTTTAAAAAGACCTAGTCCACTTTATCATATGATTTTTTAATATCTAATTTGATTTACATATGTAATATACTAACTAGAAAATGGAACAACAGACTAATACCAGGCTGGTGTTATTTCATCAAACACTTGATGTGCAACCCAAAATCTCAAACCAAAGTAAGACGTCAAATAAATTTTACTGAATCTTAATGTTAAATAAACACTACAACATTAACACTGATGATTACTCTATTCCCAATATGACAGTCACAGATTTCGTTAGTAGTTTAAAACCTGACCTTAGCTTTAATAATTCTAGAACTACTAGTGAAATGAATGCATTCAGTCTAACCTTACACCAGTATTATGGAAATACATAAGATACAGTCTGTACCCTGTATATGACCAAGAGCTTGATGGAGATGACGTCTCAACCCTCTTAATGGAACACCTCTCTTGGTGATTACTAGATGATTTACATAGTCAAATCCTGCCCTTTTAAGACTGCTCCAAAAAGTTCATGTATGATGCATTGACATCAGTACTTTCACCCAAACTGCATATGTCTTCTAATATCAGCGGCCTATATGGGTTCATTCCAAGATGAAGATCTAAAAATGGTGCCCAGTTCTTCCCAATAATCACCAGATGACTGCTATAGGATGTGGTAACGTTGCTTATGATACTTTCATTGCTTGGTACGCAGTATAGAGCCTAAAAAAAATATCTCACATCCATCTATACTGAAGAAGGTGCCACTGTGATAACTTATTCCCAACCCCAATAATGATTATATAGGCCCAACATTTTAAATGGAATGTCCCTGCACTCAAGTTTGGTCATTGCATTGTGCCGTGGTCCAGATTCGTGATCACAGTATTTGCTAAACTCTTACTTACCCACATGTGGAATGGTAGAACCCATCTAAGGGTAAACTCGGCCAGTATGATGAAAGTTATGTGCCGCCAGTCGGTTATAGTCCCAGTCACATGTACGCTACTTGCTACTAGTCTAACACCCTAGACCACCTGTGAAAAAATCCACCTGTGTGTGACCTTCTTCCCAGACGTAGTAACCAGAGGATGGGTAAGACAATGTAAATCTCCCTGTTAAGTAGTTTGAACCTGAATCTAGCTACCATGTTTTATCCTCGAACCATTAATAATGAACATGCTACCAATATCGACTGCCCGAAGAAACAAATAGATGTATTCAAACTCTCAATACAAAATGATAATAAAACTTAATGCCTGAACTGGAAATCCATTATTTGCCTATTTTTGCTGATAACCATTCAACTGCAAATTAAAGGAAGGATGGGGTAACGTTGAACTCCATAGTGTTTCAGACTTGAGGGTTTTCATTCTCAAAGTCTCAGACCAGTCACATCAAAGCAATCAGAACCTTGGTATATTTGTTTTCATAAATCACTTGTGTGTTGATAATCTCAATGTAAGCTCTCTTTTATAGCCTTGAAGTGAGGGAAATCACAAGGAGTAAAGAATGTGAGATTAAAACTCCATTTTCATCATGTAGTCACTTAAAGTCATTTTATAAAGTAAATAACTTAGAACATTAAAATGACTTAATTTTTTCACACTTTAATAAAGTTTTAAAGTAAATTAATTTAAACTCTTATTGTGACTATGGACATCTTGCCAAATAATATTATTAACCTATCTGGATGTGGAGATAAATTAAATTGGTGCCCATCTATCTAGTCTTGAGAAGGGGACATGACAACATACTTGGCTCCTTATTATTTTGTACTATATGTATGGCTTCATGGGATATAATTACCCCACCAAGTATTAATCTTCCCAAAACAAAACCTATTTGTTCCACACTAATGAGGTTTGGGAGAAGTTTTTGGATTCTCATTACTAGTCTTGGTAAATAATTTATTAAAAGAATTGAAAAGAGCAATGGGATGGTAGTCATAAAATGTCTATGGTTTCTCCTTTTTTGGAATAAGTGTAATAAAGGTATTATTCACCTACTTTATGAGTTTGCCTAAATTACATAATCCTTCTAAGGATTCTATTACCTCAATTCCTATGAAATCCCAACATTTTTGAAAGAAACATGTTGAAAACAAATTCAATCCTAGAGATTTATCTGGATTCATTTGTTTGAGGGCCACACTTACTTCCTCATAGGTGGATTTTTCTAGTAGTGCTTTATTTTGTTCTTTGGATATCAATTTAGGAATCTTCTTAATGATATTATCTTGTATCTCAAGGTTCTAGTTTATGTAATATCTTCAAATTACATTATTGTTTCCTTTGCAATATCATCTGGGTTCTCCAATTTATTCCCTTCCTTATTTTGGATGGAAGTGATTATGTTGGATAATCTTTGGTGTTTAGTACTATTATGAAAGAATTTTATATTTCTATCCACTGCTTCTAGCCATGTCTCCCTTTATTTTTGTTTGCAAACTCACTCCTCTTTATCTAAAAAGTCTTCATAATCCTTCATCAAGCATTTCTTTCATTCGAATAAAGCTGTGTCCATTCCTTTTTCAATAACCACCTTGTTTAGATTCTCCAATTCCTCTTGCATTATTTCATGTCCTTAAAATCCTTCCAATCTCAACCCCTCTCTCCATCTTTAAAGGTCACATAATCTATAACTTTTTTTCCCCAACTAGCTTCAAGAATGATCCTTAATTAGGTTAGATTACTATTGTTCTCCAAAGTACCATAACTCCCATACGAGTCTTGCCAAAAAAGAGATTCTTCCCCCTTATCCAAGTTCCATGTTAGTTTATCCTAGATGATATACGAAGTTCCATATTCTTGATCCTCTTTGCAAAGATTTTTCTCTACACATTCTAATTGGGTAAGTGTTTCTTAGATATTTCTTTATTAAGATCTTCGACAACCTGAGGTGTAGATTCCTATACATTCTCCATACTAATTTGACACCTAAAGCTTTACTTTTGGTTTTTGACATCCCTAATCCCTACCCCTCCCTCATATTTAGGTCTGCATACCTTGTCCCATGCTAACAAACACAATTTTTTTTTTATTCCCCATTCCTCACCAGAAAAAAATCTTAAGGAATTTATTTAGTTCCTTCCTATTTTTTCTAGGAAGATCAAATCATGATGATTTATAAATAGCTTGTGATGATAGGACCTGTCATATCATTGTTTCTCTCCCCATATAAGAAAGCCATTCTCCTTTCCAAGATCCCATTTATCTCTTAATTTTTTTAATTGTTTATTCCCATAATTTTGTAGACCATACTCTTGTGTCTAAAGGAAGACACATGTACTTTCAAGGTAAGATAACTCTTTTGAAGTTTAGAATTTGGAAAATCTATTAGTCCACATTAGGCTAAGTATTGAAGAAGAGATTTATTACCTTTCTCAGTTAATCTCTTGACCTGATGCACTAGTGTATTGACTTAATATTGTTTTATATACTTTGGCCTCCTCTATATTTCTTTTCCCATAAATCATAGTATCATCTACAAATTATTTGTGAGTTGCTGGATTCAAATAACTCATAATCCTTATTTATTTAATTGTTCCCTCTATTCTTACATTTTTTATTGATCTTCCTAACACTTCTACCATCAAGATGAAGAGAAAAGGGGCATATGTGGTCCTCCTATCTAAGTCCTATATTTATCCCCAAAAAAACCTTTTAGTGACCCATTTACTAGTATTGACAACTTAGGGTCAAAATGCACTCAAAGATCAAATTCACCCAATGTTTTGCAAACCAAAAGGCTTTGAGGCATTTTTATAAAAAGACCTAGTCCACTTTGTCATATAATTTTTTAATATCTAATTTGAATAACATACTTGGCTCCTTACTATTTTGTACTATATGTATGACTTCTTAGGATATAATTATGCCATCAACAATTTATCTTCCCAAAGAAAAACCTATTTTTTCCTCACTAATTAGGTTTGAAGGAAGTTTTTGGATTCACATTACTATAGTCTTGGTAAATAATTTATCAAGAGTATTGAAAAGAGCAATGGGATGGTAGTCATTAAATGTCTATGTTTTCTCCTTTTTTGGAATAAGTGCAATAAAGGTATTATTCACCTACTTTATGAGTTTAACTGAATTATGTAATCCGTCTAAGGATTCTATTACCTCAACTCCTATGAAATCCCAATATTTTTGAAAGAAACATGTTGAAAATAAATTCAATCCTAGAGATTTATCTAGATTAATTTGTTTGAGGGCTACACTTACTTCCTCATAGATGGATTTTTCCAATAGTGCTTTATTTTTTTCTTTGGATGTTAGTTTAGGAATGTTCTTAATGATATTGTCTTGTATCTCAAGGTTATGGTTTATGCTTTTATTGAAAATATCTTCAAATTATTTTATTTCTTCCTTTGCAATATCGTCTGGGTTCTCTAGTTTATTCCCTTCCTTGT
The DNA here is from genome assembly GCA_028749045.1 of Cupressus sempervirens. NCBI lineage: Eukaryota > Viridiplantae > Streptophyta > Pinopsida > Cupressales > Cupressaceae > Cupressus > Cupressus sempervirens. Next base: position 38,302,079 of record CM053788.1, on the reverse strand, counting down.
TTTGGATGGAAGTGATTATGTTGGCTATTGTTTGTTGTTTAGTACTATTATGAAAGAATTTTATATTTCTATCCCCTACTTCTAGCCATGTCTACCTTGATTTTTGTTTGCAGACTGACTCCTCTTTAGCTAAAATGTCTTCATAATCCTTCATCAAGCATTTCTCTCTTTTGAATAAAGCAGTGTCTATTCCTTTTTCAATAACCACCTTGTTTAGATTCTCCAATTCCTCTTGCATTATTTCTTTATTTGTAAAGTGCCTTGAGTTCCATAGCTTGAACCTTTGATTTATAATTTATAATTTATCAACCACTTGGAGTAATTTGGACCTAGATAACTCACTTTTGTTCCACCAACTTGTTGGCAATTTGGCTAAGAGGTGAGTATAGAAATATTTTGAGGTTTCCATTGATGGCAACATATATGATACATTTTGTGAGTAGATTCTGTAGTTATGTTTTGGAGAAGATAACTTAGCAAAAAAAATTTAGTGTCATGAAGACTGACTGTAAGCAAATACACCTTTTTTAGTTGTGAGGTTCACAGTGAGTGAGTTGGCATGTGTGCACCTAAGGGGAGTTATTATAGGGTATGAGGATCTTATATCTCAAAGCACATGTCATGGTGAGTTGTAGGGACATAGTTATAAGAAATTTATAGTAATTTACATGTAGAACATGAAAAAGGCAAGGAAATGGTAAAATATGTTAAGTAATTAGGAACGACATCATAGATGTTAACCCTAAGTGGGAAAAGCTCAAATTTGTATTTTGGGACATGTGCAAAGACTTGAAGGCTGACATGACAAAATAGAAAGGTATAAAGGAAAGATTTATTTATGTGAAGTTAAGTGATGACTATGTCATTGTGATACAATTGTTATATGATGTAAACTTTATCCCAAAGAAGAAAAAGGATATTATATGAAAAGTTTTGTGAAGAGAGCTACAAAAGAAAATTTTGATATTGAAGATATCAATATTGTCAAGAGGTTTTTGTATCTAAACCTTTTGTGTTAAAAATATATCATTATACATGCATGTTTGAGAAATGGGCTCATCTTGCTACTTTTGTAATTGTAATACCAACTCCTAAGATGATTAAGGCTTCTAACAAGGCCTAGTCCTCTAACAAGGACATGGATATTATACAAATGTAATATACTCCTAATAGGGTCAATATATTTCAAAATATACTTTTGATTAGTGGATCATTTTTTGGGTACCATCCCCACTGGGGTTTTCCCTTTGCCAAGGTTTCCCTAGTTATCAAATAATGGTGTTATGAGTTGCTTGTGTTGTTGGTATGTTTATTATTTAGTTTATTCACATGTATATATTTTAAGAATTTTAAAGATATCCATAGTTGGGGAAAAAGGTTTGTGGAGTACCAGTTCACTCCCCCCTCCCTCAGTATTCCTGTTTCTAACAATTGGTATCGAAGCACAATTACTTAAAGGAGACCTAGTAGCTTGAGTAAGATTACTATGGATATGGATTAGTTACATAAGAACCTAGAAGAATCTCTTGAGGAACTTAATGTAATCACAAAACAAAGAGACAATCTGAAGGTCAAATATAAAGAGCCAAAGAGTTACATTTAGAAGTTAAAAGAGTAGATTGAATCTACAAATTCCAAGAAGAGTTATTCAAATGATCGTATCAAGGATAGTGATGTAGTTTCTAAGATAAAGTAAGAGAATGGGATTCTAAAGCATGAACTTGAAGTTACCAATCTTAAGATGAGTTTGATGGAAGATGAGAAGAAAAGTCAATCATATTTCAGATCTGAGAATGCATATTTGAAATCCAAACTTACCTAGGTAACATCTAAATTTGAGACGACAAAGCTACAATATATAGAACTTGAGAAATACAAAAATATTGTGAAAGGAGAGCTTACACAAACAGGGCAACATCTTGAGAAGTCATATTCCAACATTGAAAGGTTGACGAGAAGATCATGGCATAAAGACCTAAAGGTGATATGACTAGTATTGGCTACTATGAAGGAAAATCATCTAAGTGTTAGAGAAAAGCATTAATTTCATTTAAATTATTAAATTCCCCTTACTCCCTTCTTAAGATTTCACTTTACGCACTTTGTATTTCCATTTAAAAATTAATTAGTAATTATTAAATGTCATTTACCTCTTAGGGTTTCCCTTTTAGGTTCTCGATCTTCTTCTATAAGGATTGATCTTTTGTGATTATCTCTCATCTTTTCAGTCTAATAATATAGTTCTCATATTTTTAGAACAAAACCCTTGCCTCTTCTTTTCTTTTTCTTCTCTATGACAGGTTCTTGCATACAGGTGTTCTTTAAGTTTTGTGGATTTTTATTTGTCAAATCCTTCATGGTATCAAAGCCTGACCTATTGTAGCTTGTTCAATATTTGGAAAAAAAAGCAAGGGTTTGACATAATAGATCTAGCACTTTCTTGGTATTTTATATGAAAATAGTTGGGGGGGGGGGGGGGGGGGGGGTGAGTTTCTAATTTTCATAGCACTTTGAGGCCAAATAGACCTCACGGTTGGATTCAAAAGCATCAAAACCCCCATTTTCATATAAAAATTTCAAATTTGGAGAGAATTAAAATATGACACAAAATAATATTGCTTCTACTTTGGGTACATTTCCTGAAGCAACAATTTTCTGATTTTCGGCTTGAACTCAAGTTTTTTTTCACATAAGTCAAGATTTTTCAGTACGCAAATTGATATTTTTGCACTCAAATCAAGATTTTACATGCAAATCAATATCTTTAGCACATAAATTGATGTCCTTTTACACAAAAATCAATGCATTTTAGCACAGATCCTGAGGTGTTTGGTACCTATTTTTGCTCAAAGTTAGATGAATCTTTTTATCTTCCTGGGGGCATAACTTGCTTGGCTTAGCTCCATTTTTTGATCCGAAAGAAGCGTAAAAAGATCTTCTTGAGCCCTATCCAAATTCTCTATTATTTTCATCAGTATTTCTCAAAGGTACATGTTTTTCTCAAATTGAATCCTTTTTTCTCTCTTCTTATTTACACATTCCTACTAGTAGCTAGGGTTTGGTTTGTTCCATTGTACGGGGTGTTTTGTATTATTGTTTTTGTTATTTACATTAGTAAACCATAAATTTTCAAAAAACAATTCAACATCTTTTAAAACAATGGTTGAAACCTCTTCTTGTCTAGAACTTTTGACCCCTCATAACTATCACACATGGAAGACCTTGATGACACACCTTCTATGGTCAAAAGGTTTGTGGTCTTGTTTAGATGCAGTGTTACTAGTTTTATAGAGGCCCTTTGAGGTCATGCAACACAGGAACAAGATGGATAAGGAAATGGGGTTGATTGCTTTATAGGTATCCAATAGTCTACAATTTCATATTGATGGGTGCAATAGCCCTCTAGATATGTAGACCAAGCTTGATGGCTTGTTCGATACAATGAATGAGTTCAGGGCAATAGATCAAGGTAGAGCTTACCTCTCTTATACTAGAATCTTTTCCTTCCATTAAGGACTTCTTGATGAAGTACAAACAAAAGAGAACTTTATTGCAAGGTTGTGGGAAAACCAAGACTGACACTGAGTACATTTACCTAATTCTTTCTAAGCTTCGTAGAAACTTTCAGATTTTTTCTTCTACCTTCTATTCCACCAAAGATGCTTTGGGTAATATATTTACCATGCCATCCTTTGAGATTTTTTGTGATCATTTGACTTGAGAGAAAGATAAGCTCTCTCAATTTGATTCTCTCATAGGATCACAGACTTATGTGTTGGTAGCTCAGTCATCTTTAGAGACGAAGGATAAGACACAGAAATCACATTCTACAAAGTCTCAAATTGATTCTAGCCCTCATAGTTCATCAAGGTCACCTCCTCCTAAATGGGGTAAACCAAAGCCAGAAAGACCTAAGTGTACTTATTTAATAAGCCTAATCATGATGAGTCACATTGGTATGAGAAGAAGTTAGATGGCTATGCCAAATAGGTTTTTAGATTTGACTGCTCTCCTTTATAAGAGCAACATTGATATTCCTTCTACTTCTCATAGATCATCTTCATCATCATCATTTCAGTTAGATGGTAAAGATATAGGAAAGGGTCATACACTATGTACAATTGCTACTCCACATTCTTCTAGATGGTTACTGGATTTAGGTGCTTCACACCATATGGCATCTTCTCAAGATTGTTTCCCTTCTTTTGAGGCTTCTCCTACTCCACACATTTTAATGGGGGAACAACACTATTATGAATGTATGTGGGAAAGGTACTATTGGCATCAATGATGACATATTTCATGATGTACTTTGTGTTCCATCTTTGTCCTCTAACATTCTCTCTATTTATTGGATTACACATAGTGGGATAGGGAAGACAGTTGAGTTTTAACAAGATTTAGTGCACATTAGAGTTATGGCTACAAGGATTTTTTATCACTCTTCCCACCTATACCCTTTCTCTCATTTTAGTCCACCATCTCCACTATCAAAGACTCACTCTCCTTCTTCACGAGAGACTACTAAGGTGAAGACAGGTCACTTGAACTTATGTTTTGTTCCTGACACCAGTGTTGAAACTTCTACACCTCCACCTCCTATTCAGAGTCCATTTATCACACATGATTACTGTTCAGCATTGTCGACCATTATAGCTCCAGTTATCAAGACACCTACTACAATTGTTGAGGATAAATTAGAGGACACAAATATCCTCTCAAATGAAGGATTCAACACATCTTTTATCCCAACTACATTGTATATTCCATTAGGATTCTCATGCATTCTCCTTTAAGCATCAGCTAGGACTTCCAAATTCACCTTATATTCAGGGGTTTTACCTATTGAAAGCATGAATACTGATGATAATTCTATGGGGGAGTATTTTAGAAACATGATTAGATCATTATCGTGATGATATGTTACATTCATGGTTGTGTTTGTCATTGATGTCAGCATAGCAGTTTTCTGTGGTATTTGATAGAAGAACAATGGAAAGATCAAGTTGGTATGGATAGAACATTGAGTACTTTCACTAGCAAGGTTAAAGGGAAATAATATTGTGTCTATTATATACAATTAACCTTGAAAGAATAACATATTTAGTCTAGAAGAAGTTATGCAATTTTCGGTGAAGATTGTTCTGAGATAGAGTTTACTAAAAATGTTCTTGTAAACTTGTTATATCTCTTAGCAGAATTGTTATTCTGAGAAGCCAAAGTTAAAGATGTGAAGAAGACATTCTAGAGATGATATAGCTAAGCTCACTCATCATAATGTCACACATACAAAAATTTATTCAAGTTACAAGGAAAAAGATTAATGTTATTGCTAAGTGTAACATGTTCTTAATGAGGTCCTATAATAATTAATTGAGAATGTGTAATAACTGACACAAGGAATTGTTTTATGGATTTGGTATAAAGGAAGTAAATTTTCCTTTATCATGAACGGAATGGATGAATGATTTCAAGAAGCACGAAGAGCGGAATGGGAAGATGAGCAGAGCAAAGTGAAGTTGGAGAAAACTTCATTACTAAGGTTTTATTATGAGATCTGAAGTTTGATATTTTGATATGAGGTTTGTGACCTAGTCTACAAGGTCTAATAGTGATAGGTTCAATTGATAGGATAGAGGAAGGAGGCTAAAGTATACTACAAACAATTATTCTACAAGGAATAGTTGAAATATCAATTAGATAGTGAGTTCAATGGTCTTGCCCTAGAAGTTGTTTGGATAGTGGGTCCTTTTGTCTTCTACAACTCCTAATAGGGTTGAAATCTCCTAACAGGGAATCAAAGACTCCTAACAAGGACTCATATGTACTAAATGTTGTAATAGACTCCTAACAGGGTCCATCCTCTAACAAGGAATATTTATATTAGTACATCATCTTGTGGGCATCATTCCCACCAAGGTTTTCCCCCTGATCAAGGGTTTCCCTAGTTAACATATATGATATAATTGTTTATGTGCATCTTAGTATGGTTGGTGTTTACTTTTATTGAATGGTTAAGATTTTTAAGGTTGATAATTATTGGATAATTAATTCACCACCCACTCTCAGTTATCTTGGTGGACTATTGTTTCTAACATTACCCTCCTTGTCCACTACCTTTGTTTCTTTCAAATTGGAGCCACATTGGTATGTTCATCGACATAGGAATTCTGTCATTCTAGGGAGGCTATGGAGTCTCAAGATTCTATCATAGGGGTTTTTATTGTACTTAGGGTCTTGAGATATTTCATTTGAGCATCCTTTTCTATCTTTTTGGAGTAGGGTTTTTTCTCCACTAGGTTTTCTCTATTTCTTTGTTTCATAGATATTTGGTTGTGATTGGGTGCCTCATCAAGCCTTGTTGCTAGGATTCAATTCACTAAGATATCTGAAGTACTGAGGAACCATATCTAGTGATCCAACAAATTGAGAAATAACAAGAAGATTTGAACAAGGGAGTACATAAACAATTTGAACAACCCAAAGAAGCGAGGAAAAAAATTATTGGAAAATTCTTTGCATGCAATAAAATTGGTCACGTGAAGAAGGATTGTATAGGTAAGTATACTAACTCTATTTTTGGTTATTGTTGTAATTGTTTTGCTTATGGACATAAAACTACTGAATATAGGAAACCTAGATTCAATAATAGCATGTATCAAGGTACAAACCCTGCAACTAGTAGACATATTGGTGAATCTAATGTCATAAGAAATAGAGACATGTTTTATAAGTGCAACAACTTTTGATATATTGCTAGAAATTGTAGATTATAGATCACTTAGTCAGGACCTAGATATGGAAACAATGTGATAGCATGTTAGATTTGTAATAATTTGGGACATACAACAAGATTTTATAGGATGAAAAACATAAGACTACCAAATAAAATGAGATCACAGAATGCAAGGACACCTAACTATAGAAGGAATGCTAACATCAATATGAGAAGGAGAAAATAGTAATGATAGACAAAAAGAGAATGTGAAAGAGCATATAAAGAACTTCAATCAAACATTTGTTAAAGCTAAATTACCTAAAAGCACACAAATATAGGTAGAAAAGAAGACAAGTGATACATATGAGAATAAGTTGAAAATGGTAATAGTCACTAACAAACCCTTATCAATCTAAGCAATCTATTCATTAAAAGGTAAAGGGAAATGATACCAAAAAATTATTTAGCCCCTACGAGATCGAATTAAGACTTGTGAAGTTCAAAGGAGGTTCTTATGGATAAAAGGAAGCTAAAGTTAAGTGCATAGGAAATTCTAAGTTCATATGTGAGTGAAAGAATAGAAAATAGTTCTCTGGTTGAAGGAAACAATGTTTTAGCCCTATGTACTTGCAAAATTAATGCATAATTGAATTGAACCAAATATAATGGTTGAAATCAATGGAATAGGTACCATTTGATTGAGAAAATATTTGAAGAGCCTTGAGAAGTGAAGTGGAGAGAGAATTACAAGTAGTTTGAAGGATTTTCCAAAGAATTCAACCATTTTCATGCAAAAAGCCCTAGTTTTCAAATTAAAGGTATTTACATCTTTGCAAAGTCAATTTGTAAGGTGTGGTTGAGTTTTTCAGCCTATTAAAATGGAAGAATCAATGTTTCATAATTTTATGGAGGTACCGAGACCTAAAGTGAATGTAAACCCTATACCATCTATGAAGATAACCCTAACATCACATTTTCTCAAATTTCCTACAGAGTCTTGCATCTAGAGGATATTAGGAGTTACACCCACTGTAAGTTTGAGAATGTAGGAGGAAACAACATTTCAAATGAATTTGATAAGATTTATAAATAGGATATTTCATTTAAGAAAGGGTTTGAGCACCTAGGTCAAGTTAATGTAGTGAAGTATATGTTTTGTCACAAGTTTGATAATGAGGACTGACTAAGATCATTCTAAGGAGAACTCATGATGAGAAGTTTTAGGTGGGTGATGATGTAACAAAAATTTCAGCTAAATTGATTCATGAATTAACTAGCCTATACAATCAAGGATCAATTCCACTCAATGAAAAGAATGTTAATAATATTGTGATAGAAAACACCAAATCAACCTATAATGGTAGAGGTATAGTAGTCAATTAGATTAAGCACTATGATGTGAGGTTTATGAGTAAAAATATTGCCACCAAACTATGTTCTAGCTCAATGGATGATGAATTAGCTATTATATTTGTACTTGCATCTTATAATTTATGTGTTGAGAAAGCTCAAGTAAACTAATGTGAAATAATGAGATTTCAACTAGTAGATAATCTAGAAAGGATAAAGAAAATAAGGAATGGACAATTCAAGTTTCAGTCATTGATCACATATACATTTTTCCATCTATTGAAATGATTTCCATTCATGCCTATATCTAATTGCAAAAATGAAAATTTTACAATGGAAAAGATAATATATTTGTATAGGATACATCCTATGGATAAGGTTGATAATAACACAACACTTTTTATGAAAACATTTCAATTTGAGATGAAGTCTATGGTTGACAAGTACAGAGATGAATTATGTTTCATGACAGACACTGATTTCACTAGCATAGAGGAAGTCACTTTTAGCATGATTTTTTTAGACCCACTTGGTTATGAAGTCACGTAAGAAGTAACTGAGCATATGCTCAAAGGATCCTAAATGCAGATTTAGATTCTAGCAGTCCAAGATTTGGAACTTGTGAAGCGAATATGAAGATGACGTATTAGATCAAGCTTGAAAACTCTACGAGGAGGAAATTTGATAGTGAATTGAGGAAGATTTTGAAGGAAACATCAAGATTTTTCTAATGTTAAGAAAATTATATATGAGATTAGGTAGATTGGTTAGAATTTGGTTGTTCCACCATTATCAGTAGAAGGACCTAGCACTACACCACCAACACTTGTGCCACAATTTATTTCACCACCATCAATACCATTAGTCATATTGGATCAACCCATGGTAGAAGATGTCAGTTTAATACATGTTCAATCATCCACACCTGCAAGCACAAGGAGATCAACTAGATTGGTTAAGTTTAAACAAGAACAAGCAGAAGCATGTAAGGAAACTCAAGTGTGGAAACAACTTCCTACACTAATCCCTTAAGGAAAGTATTGTGCGAATTCCTATTAAATCCTTACAATTTTATATTTGATATTATGTAAACAATAATATTGTATTCAACTGTGAATAAAAAAAATAGATAGGGAAAGAAAATACATAAATACAAAGATATGCCAGTGGGGAAAAAACTTTTCGTAAAACAACCCCACCCCTCCAAAATTTGCACAATGCATTATCTTCAACACAAAGTTTGTAAGAAACTTACAATGCAAGTTCTTTCAAGACACAGAAGACTGATTCAATAGCAACCACCAATACACTTTTTCACTCCCTCCTATCTAAAACCCAAAAAATGCTTATATCATGCACTTTCCATTTTTAGGGAAACTTCCAAAGAACAACCATATTAGGGTTTTACCATTCTCTGGAAAAGTAGGAACCCAAATTTCTTTTGGGTCAATGCCCCGAACCCACCATGCTAGATGGAGACTCGACTGTATAATACTTGATGATCAATTGCCACATGTCTTAATGTCTTCACCCATCATCAAATCTCCCAAAGATAGCTCTTACACATCATAGGAATCCATCATAACTATTTCAATCATGATCTCCTTACACATAATTCAAGATGACGACACATGCAAGTGGAGTGACACATCAACATGCCAACTAGACATGTACAATCACACTTAATTACATTATTAACAAAAAATAAATTTATAAAACAAATAATAAGAATAGGAATTATCCAAGGTTGAGACACCTTATTCCTAACATTCTCCCTCTTGTTGAACACCTTGTAAGAGCAACAAGAACTAACCATTATAGGCCAAAAGGCCCATAGACTCCAAACAGCATTTGAACTTCTTTGTGTCATCTAAACATTCTTCATAGTATCTACCTTCTCCAAATTTACCTTTCCATCTTCCACCATATCTCTCACAAAGTGAAACTGCACATCAATGTGCTTTGTTCTGGCATGGAAAGTTGGATTCTTTGCAAGGCAAATAACACTCTGATTGTTGCACCAAATAGTAATCTATCCTACATCAACACCAATATCAGAGCATGATCTCCTAAGCCAAATGGGTTCTTACAAGCATGAGTACTCAACTTTTGTAGTGGACAAAACAACCATAGGTTGTCGCTTACTCATCCATCTGATGGCACCACTAAACGTAGTGAACAAATAAGCATTGGTGGATCTCCTACTGTCAATATCACCTGCCCAATCTGAATCCACAAACCCATGAATACAAAATAAATGCGGAGCTCCAGAATAGTTACCATGATAACAAATGGAGTAATCTAATATACCCCTCAAATATCTGAATACTCACTTAACTACATCCTAATGTACCCATCCAAGATTAACCATAAACCATCTCAGAACCCCCACTACTTGGGCAATGTCTAGTCTAGTACAAACCATAGCATACATAAGACTACCAACTACACTAGCATAAGGTACTCTACTCATGTACTCCACCTCACTAGGAGATTTTGGACAATCATCTATAGATAACTTTGTTCCCATAGAAACATGAACACATAATGGTCTACAATCTACCATGCTAAACTTGTCCAATACATACTTCACATACTTACTCTGACTAACCAAATTTTTCTATTAGACCTATCTCTACTGATTTCCATACCCAAGATGTGCCTTTTTGCCCCAAGATCTTTCATCTCAAACTATGCTGACAACTGAGATTTAAAATCATAAATCATACCCTTACCCTTCCCAAATAGCAACATATCATCAACATATAATGTAACAATAAGAAGGAAATCATTTTCAACTCTGAAGTAAACATAATGATCTGATTTTGATCTTACAAATCCGATTGACAACACAAAGGCATCAAATTTAAGGTACCACATCCTAGGAGATTGTTTCAAACCATACAAAGACTTATTTAATCTACAAACCAAAGATTCTTTACCTTTAACAATGTAGTTCTCAGGCTATGACATATAAATTTCTTCCTCCAAATCACCATGAAGGAAAGTTATCTTCATATCCATCTATTCTATCTCTAAATCATATGATGCAGCAAGAGATAATAGAAATCTAATGGATGTCAACTTTGCAACAGGAGAGAATATTTCACCATATTCTATTCCTTCTACCTATGAGTAACTCTTTGCAACCAATCTAGCTTTGTACTTTTCAACACTACCATATGCATAGAATTTCTTCTTGAACACCCATTTTCTACCAATAGGTTTTCATCCTTTAGGAAAAGGTACAAGGATCCAAGTTTTTTTTAAATCCAATGAAGCCATCTCATCATCCATGGCCTCAATCAGGGAACCTGCATCTTCCATATCCAAAGCCTCTTTCACAGATCTAGGCTCATCAGAATCAAACCTTTCTGGCTACTTTCTTACTCTCATGGGTCTCCTTAAGGGTTGAGGTTGAGGTTGTTCTTCCTCTTCTTCTCAACTATCAGAGCTACTAGAGCTCTCCTCATCATTAAACCCAACATGGTCTTTATGTTCAATCTTCTTAGGGGTAGGAGGTAACTAAATAATATCTTCTTTCTTCTCTTTTTCATCTAGCTGAAGCACAATAGGAGAAGATGTTAGCTCTCTAAAAATAACATTTCTTCTATACAACACCTTACTAGTCACATGGTCCCAAAGCTTGTATCCCTTCACACCAACACTATATCTGATGAAAATAGATTTTACAACTTTGTTTTCCAACTTAGATCTTCTCTCCTTTGGAACATGTGCATAAGCTTCATAACCAAAAACATGAAGATGTATAATTGAAGGCACTAGATGGAGACTCGAGTGTACAGTACTCCATGATCAATTGCCACATGTCTTTAACATCTTCATCCATCATCAAATCTTCCAAAGATAGCTCTTAAATGTCATAAGAATCCATCATAACCATTTCAATCATGATCTCCTTACACACAATTGAAGATGCCAACACATGTAAGTGGAATGACACATCAACATGCCAACTAGACATGTACACTCACACTTAATTACATTATTTGCAAAAAATACATTTACAAAATAAATAATAAGAATAGGAATTATCCAAGGTTGAGACACCTTATTCCTAACAAAGCATCTAAACCCAAGAGAGTTAAAGAGATGACTACTGGACCAGGGAAAAGACAAAAGGCTATAACTACTAATAAGGAAGGAAGGCAAGAGGCAACATTTCTCCACCTGAAGTCCAAGCTCAACAATAACAAAAACCAATGTAGCATCAAGAGGAAGAAGAAGTCAATAAGGAATCAGAAGTAAATGTTGAAGAATTAATTAATGAGACACCATAGATAATAATTGATGATGATTCTATGAACATTGATAGCATACATATCACTATTGATGAAACAAAGAATTCTTTGAGGGATCAAGATAGCAATGTTGTTAATTTGGCCTCTGAGAAATAGTTGATTAACCTAGCTTTGATGAAGAGAAGGATAAAGGTAAAGAAATGGAAGAAGGAGGAGTAGAAGAAGTAACATAGGAGAGACAAGAAGAACCTACAAGAATTGAAGAGGTTATAGAACCTCAATAGATCATACATAGTTCAGAGATTAGTAAATAGATTATTACCTCATAGGAACAAAGAGAAAAGGAAAAAGAGAAAGAGAAAGAGATGACTGAGACAAAGGAAAGAGCATAGATTAGAGATGATAGTCAGAGTTTGCATTTGCAATTAGTCACACCTACCAAGGAGATAAGAAAAAAAACTCCAAGCTCATCCAAGTCCCCACTAGAATCATTTTTAGAAAACATGATGAGCAACACACTCTTGGGAGCAACAAGATATCTAGAGATTGAGATGTTTAGTCAAATTTTAGCATTTGCAACTACCAAAATCACTAAGAAGATAAAATGCATCAAAAGAACTAAAGAAATTCTTTAGAAAGTGACAAACAAATTCCAATACATTATTCCAATCAAGGTCAGTGAAGCATATCAAGAAAACAGAGATTAAGAGGTAATAAATGCATTTGATAATTAGTTCAACACCCTCTTGGAAGTTGCATCAACTAAGGCACAAGGTAGTCATGATGTACAATTATTTGACACAATATGCAATAATATCAGAGGAGACTTAGTGACTCTCGACTCTTGTATCAAAGAGTTAAGAACATGTTTGACTAAGGGAAATACTTTGTATAGATAGTCTTCCATGTCATACAATTACATTAGTGATATCATAGAAGAACTAAAGGTGAAACAACTAGAGTTGTAGAATATTATGAATGAGCTCCATCTACCCATTTTGTAGATTGAAAACTTAGAGAGAAGAATTGGGAAAGTGAGTGATGATGTTAGTCTGATAGAGCTAAGGAGGGAAAGAAAAATAAAGAGATTTTCATTGTTGAGGGAATACATCACTCTAAAAATTAGCCATATTCAAAAGTAGTGGATGAATGCCTTAAAGCTAAGAAATCATATGAGAAGTTTGTATATTCAAATTTGAATGCAGTACACTTAGCATCATATGGTGACTATGTGCCTTAATCACTATATCAGAGGCAATAAAATACACATGGGATGAATAATTTGAAATTTTAGAAACAAACTTTGTTGATTGTATCTCATGCCTATCCACCCAATAACACAGAAAATAAGAAGGTAGAATTCCAAAATTTTGATCTATAAATAGTTTTTGACACTCACCTTTGTCATTGATGTCAAAGGGGGAGTAGTATACATTATAAATGGAGATATAAGGTATAATGTAAGGGAGAGTATACAAAATTTAAAATATGGTATATAAATAGAAATGATCCACATTTTGAAAAAAATGTATGGCCATGTGAAGAACTTCACATTTTGAAATTTTGAAATTTTCGGACTTAGAAAATTTTCCCATATGTTTTCATCAATGCCAAAGGGGGAGATTATTTGGAATTTGGATAAGAGATTAATATATAAATACTTTGAGGTTGTAATTTATGGAAACATATATGCTACATTTAGTGAGTAGATTTTGGAGTTGTGTTTTGGAGAAGATAACTTAGAAAATTGTCTCTAAGTGTCATGAAGGTTAACCATCAGCAAAGACACCCTTTTTTATTTGTGAGGTTCATAGTGAGTGATTTGGAACATGCACACTTGCAAGAATTTATTATAGGCTATGAGGATCTTGTATCTCAGAGTACATATCATGTTGAGTTGTATGGGCAAAGATATTAGTGATTTATTAGTTACAGTCATGTAAAAGCAAAACAAGACAAAGGTAAGGAAATGGTAAATTGTGTTAACCAAAATAATTACTTAAATAATTAGGGATGACATCCTAGATGTTAACCCTAAGTTGTAAAAGTTCAATTTTGTGTTTTAGAACACATGTGAAGACTTGAAGGCCGACGGGACAAAACATAAGGGTATAAAGGAAAGATTTCTATATCAAAATTAAGTGATGACTATATCATTGTAATCTAATTTTTATATGATGAATTTATGCTAGAGAAGAGAAAGGAAAACATATGTGGAGTTTTGTGAAGATACCTAGAAAAGAAAAATAAGATATTGAAGATATCAACATTGTAAAGAGGTTTTTGTATCTATACCTTTTGTATATAGAATATATCATTATATATGCATATTTGAGAAGTGACCTCATCTTGCTACTTTTATAATTGTAATAACAACTCCTAATAGGGTTGAGGCTTCTACCAAGGCCTACTCCTATAACAAAGACAAAAACACTATACACATGTAATAGACTCCTAACAAGGTCAATATCTTTCATAGGATACTTTTCATCAGTGGATCATTTTGTGGGTACCATCCCCACCAAGGTTTTCCCTTGGATAGGGTTTCCCTAGTTAACAAATAATGGTGTTATGAGTTGCATTGCATTGTTTTTATATTTACTTTTTAGATTATTCACATGTGCATGTTATAAGTGTTGGAATTCACAAGTGGGAAGATTTACTTCTAAGATCTGGGGTGAATCAGAAGTAACAAACTTTAACCTCTAAAGCTTTTAACTGAAATCAACACATGCATGTAACATGTCTAATTAACATGAAAGTAAAGGCATGCATGAAAATAGACAACACAATATTTGATCACCTAGAAACCCACCGAAATGAGAAGGTAAAACTAGGGTGGGGATGACACCCACAACTTATCATTGCAACAATATGTAACTTTTCAAGGTTACAAAGTTTGACCATCATCAATGGTCTACCCTGTGAGAGGCCTACCCTGTTTAAGGATTCAACACCCTGTTAAAAGTGACCAATCTAAAGGATTTACAAACATTCACTTGTAATGACACCCTATTAAAGGATTTACAATATGACTATTATACCAACCTATATTCATAGGATTTTCATTCTCCTAATATAATGACTAGATAGTATAGTAGAATGTGTTGACCTGATGACTTACAATCTTTAATTTTTTATTTCAGATCCTTATCCTATCCAATTTGGTTTGATCCTCCTTGATTTTATATGACTCTATATGAAGTATTGATGCTTTTTTCTAATGTTAACTGATACTACAATGTTGTCCTTCTTCTAAGTCTTTCGACCCCTTCAAACTTTGCTAGTATTTACCCCTTGCATGTATTCTTCTTCTAGCATACTTTGTCATGCATCCTCATACACTTCCACACACTACTAAATTATGGGGTTTTGACCTCCTTAAAAAGGTTTCACGACTTAGGGTTAGGTATGAATCTACGATTGAGATTCATCCATTTTTCCTACTCAAATCTTTCCATTTTTTTGATTGGTTGCATGTTCTTTCCATTGGTTGCATTTTGATTGCATAGGGAATGAAATAGATTTGATCTTATCTTTTAAGCCTTCAAGATTCATCATATGTTGGCTCAAAAATAGTTTACATCTTAGTTTGTGAAGGCACAAACTCTTATGTTGATTCTATGTTACTCGACACTTATTGATTACTGATGCTTAACACATATAGGAATTATGTCTTACTTGGCTGCTATAGAAATTTAGTCTTGCTCAACACCTATAGAAATTTTTTCTTGCTCGACACCCATAGAAATTTTTTCTTGCTCGAAACCTATAGAAATTTAGTCTTGCTTAGTACCTATAGAAATTCTATCTTGCTCAACATCTATTAGTTACTTGACATCTAAATGACTCGGAACCTATTGAATTTTTGGCTTGACACATACTGTGACTTGGCATCTGTATTATACTCGGCATCAACTAAGAAAATTTCTTAAGTGTTTTGACACTCAATTGTCAAAATCAATCTGAGACCAACAATCTCCCCCTTTGACATGAGTGTTAAAAACACTTAACTATACATTATGAATCCATTCTCTTTGAGTACATATGTTCAAAACTTCAAAATTGTTCAAAAAAATTTGTGAAGGAGTTTATACCTCAAAATTTGTAACTCGCCCTGAGCTGATGTGCCTTAACTGTCTTGAAAACTTCTCATGTTGGATTTGTCTCATGCTGATTCTGATACTCTTTATCTCTACCTTGCCTTGTCATTCTTTCTCTATCTGCTTTGTATTGACTCCCCCTTTTACACATCTTCCCTTGCAGTTATTGTATCCTTTTGGCATTTCTCAAAATTTATCTCCTTATCTCCCCCTTTAGTTTTATTTCCCCCTTTTTATTATATTCTCCCCCTTTTTGATACTTATGTCAAAGGGTTCTATACATTAACTAAATACTTTGCCAAAAAAGATTTATTTACCTCCATTATTATCTTAAGATCAGCATCCCAATTGTCTAGTGCAATTTCCAATGACTTAAGTTGGATGGATGTCTCTTGTAATGCCCCGCCCAGAGATCCTTGGAACAAGGACGAAATACAAGCCAGAATATTTTTTTTTTTTACACAAGTGTAAGTGCACATGACAAAAACCTACACGGATCACAAAGATTACAATGGAAGACTGAACCATCATCACGACACCCAATGAATCTCCAAATGCCACTATTAACCTAAATGACTAAAAACTAAGAACACAAAATTGAATTTGAATCTAACTAGTTCCAAATTCAAAAAGTGACACCATAGGGTTGAAGAACACCAAAGAGGGTATCCAAATCAACTCTTCAAAAGTTCAAACCAGACCAAAAAGTGCCTGCTACCCACCCACACAGGTTTTTACAAAACCCAAGCGATACTTGAATACAGCACAAAAAAGTATCGCGTGACATTTCTAAAGAAGGAGCGTGACATTTTCAAGGACTGGGTGATACTTCTCCCAAAGGCATGCGATACCTTAAGGGTATCATATGAAATTTCTTGCAAGGAGGTGCGATACTGGAAAGTATCGTGCGAAATTTTTCCAAGAGATGTACGATAGAATTAGGGGATGCACAATAGAATTTCAATGGGCATGTGATACATTTTTGTGTCACGCCATGTTGAAAAAAGGTCACCAAGAGAACTCAAGAAAAATACTTAAGGACAACCAAAAGACTAAAACTAAGTTCAAAACCTCCACATTAGGGAGTACCGAATCCACAATTCGAGGCATAAACACTCGAACATACTACTAAAAGATGAAAACTACATCCAACCATCTAACAAGTAGTAAGAATCAAAGGTACATAAGGAACATCACAGTGAACTAAAGCAACATCACAATATACCAAAATAACCAAACTAAGTATGTGGCTCCTCCCAACCGTCAATGGCATCATAAGACCATTGTGGGCCCTAGCCATCCCCCACATGTAACGTCCCAAGCCACTAATCAAATCATCAGCACTGTCGTGATAGGAACATCACTACTAAAACATGCTAATAACTAAAGCATAAGGAAATCTAACATGCTAGTAGTTTACTCGACACCTATAGAAATTTTGTCTTGCTCGGCACCTATAGAAATTTTGTCTTTCTCAACACCTATAGAAATTTTGTCTTGCTTAGCACCTATAGAAATTTTGTCTTGCTCGGCACATATAGTTTACTCGACAAATATATTGGCTCAGCATCTGTTAGTCACTTGGCATTTGAATGACTCGACACCTATTGAATTTATGGCTCGGCACATATTGTGACTCGACATCTATATTATGCTCGATATCAACTAAGAAAATTTCTTAAGTGTGTTGACACTCAATTGTCAAAACCAATCTAAGACCAACAATAAGATTGTTAAATATATCCATAGTTGAGAAAAAGTATGTGGAATATTGATTCATCCCCCCACCCCTTCCCTCTCAATATTTCTTATTTCTAACAAAACTTTCAATCATCTTTAGAAAACTATTTTCCTTAAACTAAATTTGTTCAAATTTGAAAAGGTTGTTATGTGGCTTTTACTCCTTAATAATTCACAACTCTGCTGGGAAATGGTATGAACCAAAGTTGGGTTTCACTTTTTATTCCAAAGTAAAGGGAAGTTCTTCCAAATTTCCATTTAGCAAAAATATATGTAGTTTTCCATGAAAAAACTAAATTATTTTCACTTATTATTTCAAGTGAATCTCTCCTTGGGAATACCAATTTTAGTTGAACCAATATTTTTGATCAAATCTATAAAATCATCTATGGTTTTAGGGATTTTTTTAGTTCCTCCTCATTTTTTGTATGCCTTGTTATAGTATTAAAGTCCCTTTCCCATGAGTGAGATCTCTTCTCCATAATCTGTTAATTTTTATTTAATGTCCTTCCATAATCATATTTTCTCCATATTTGGAATAGGACCATACACATTAAATATTATATATCTTAACCTTGATTGGTGGCTACTCACTAAATCACAACACCAGTTTCCATAATATTCCAAATATGTAATTGTAGAAACCTTGGATCCCAAATGAGAGCTAAATCTCTTGATGCTCCCCTAGTTGGAACTCCTAGTTTCTTGTAACAAAATTAGTTCAACTTTTGTTTTTGAAATGTAGTGCTTTCAGACCTGTTGTTTGTTAGGGACATTTAAACCACTAACATTCTTTGTTAGGACATTCATAGTGACTTGGGAAGGATCTTCCCCTTCCCTGCATTAAAGATCCATATTAATTTTGTCTACCCCTGTTCACACCCATCCCTTATCCTTAGTTCTCACAGTGATTTTCTCCCCCTCTTCTTATTTGTTTGTGCATAATCAAGATCATTTTTACTTAGATGAGTCATGGTGATCCACGACTATTCCAAATCATTATGTTCTAGTTCTTCTAGTTCTATTAAGAGATGTCTTATTTCTTCCTTTTCCAATAGGTGTACATCTTCCAAATATTTAATTAACAATTCATTTTCCCTCAAAATTTCCTTCTCATCACAAATTTCATCCATAAATTCATTCACTAGGTCATTAAATACAAACTCACATAAATATTCAAATATGTTCCTAACCTCTTCCTCCTCTCTAGATAAGTTGAACCATGTTCCCCATTTGTATCGCTTCATGTATCTAATGTTTCTTCGATATTTATATCATTATTCTAATGATCTCCTCCTCTGCTATTATCTTTGTTACTCCTTTGCCTTGTTTCAATTTTGAAACCTTCTTCCTTCTCATTAAGAATTAATATTGTATCTTCCTGAGGTTTACACATGTTAGAGAAGACAACCCCTTCTATTTTTGTTTATGCCCCTTCAATTTCCATTTTCTCCCCAATCTCACCTTCCTCTAATTCCTTCTCATTTGGCCTTAGGGTGTCTTCTAAGAGAAGTGTATTTTTTGAGCGACCTTTTGATTTTCCATTTCACATTTGCATCAACTTTTCTTCACATTCCACTCTTAGTTTTGACTTGAGAAATTAAAGATTAACTATATATACCTCATTTAGGTTTTAGATGAGAATTGGATTAAGAGTCTTCATGCTAATGTCCAATTTTATAATTAGTATATTGTTTGATTGTGGGGCACCCATTTCTAAAATACCTACATAGTAACGTATATGATTACCTACAACTTAAAAAAATTCTAGGTTTATTAATTCCATCTGAATATTTGGTAGATAGATCACCCTCTCAATCTTAAAGTTTTCTAATCTATTCGATTGAGTTCATTCAACAGTCATGAAAATTTAAACTACCACATTTAAAACTAGGGTTTGCATCATTAAAGAAACTATTTTTGATTGTCATTGGTTTGAATTTAAAAATAGAAAACCTTCTAAAAGAAACACTATGCTTACCTCATCTTTGTATTTAGATTTGAACCAATCTATAATTTCCTCTACAAGACTGTCATATATGTTCCGTCTTGCAAATATCCTAAATCGTTTGCATAAGTCTATTACTTTTTCAATATGCATATATTTTATTTCTATGATGGAATCATTTGGTTGAATTTCTTCCTTAACCTCTAACATGTGGTTGCTTATAAATTAGGTTTCATTCCTCTCTTTGACCTTATGAGTTTCCTGTACATTGCTGGGGTTTTGTGTTTGGAGATAAAAATATATATTTCCTCCTTGGGATAAGAAATCCCTCTTTGATGCTTCCTCCTATTTATCCTAGTCCAACCATCACAATTATTCTTATCAATACATAATTCTTTTGATTGATGCATTTGAACATTCTAATTCATGATGTATTTGATGGGCACATCAAATGAGAATTGATCATTGAGCCTTTCCATAATAAAGAAACCCCTTTATTTATATGAGAACCTTGATGCCTAGTTGAGTGATAGTAAATTCAAAGATGTGAATTATTGGAGTGGTTTCCCCAATTTCTCCATCCCTCGCTAGAGACCACAATGGATATGGTTGTTCATTTGATTAAATTAATGAAGAATTGTTCAATTTTATGATAATCCTTACTGGAGTGTTCACATAGATATCTTCCCCCATCATTTTTTAATGAGGCCATGATTTGATACTTGTTGATGTAGTCGAGCAACCATTGCCCCTTGTCAGAATATCTAGCATTTGATCCTAACTTCAAAATATACTTTTCATAGAGTAGTCATTGAAATCGCACTTTAGGCAAAGCCATTTTTTAATCATCCTAATAGATGTCTTATGTACAAATATTATTATTGCTTTTTTTTTGTCTTTTCCTTGATTGGTCACTGATCACACAAGTTTTGAATTATTTCCTTTGTTGTTCTTCTATACCACCACTTTACAATCGCCCTTGGTTCAAATTTTATGGCACACACATGTAAAACTATATTTTTTCTAATGTTTTTCAAAATATATTGATAGAATATCAATTACTCTTATTGTTGCATGTGTCTAACCGATTATTTTTGGTTCTCAAAATCCAATTCTAAGTCAACATTGGCTGAGGGAAGTTTGGTCTAATCTTTTACTATTATGAACCTAGTATCTTAATCTTGCATCCTTGTAGTATTATCAAACATTAGTAAAGTTCATTGTCACAGATAAAAGTTCATTGTCACATGTAGAGATAAAAACTCACCAAAGTTTGTAAGAGGAATTTTATAGTTATAACAATCACCTGTTGTTTTTTATATTTTTGTAACAGATGATATAAACTACTTTTAGTCAATATTTGTCAAAGTATGCCTTGTGATACAAGTATACCTTATTTATCAACATATTCTTCTTCTATATTAAAGGATTGTTTCCCCTTATGTTGTATGCTTCCATTTTTCCTATATTACACACTAGTTGAGTCCTCATACAAACCAAGAATTAATTTTTTTTTGAGGTTTTATATCTTTTGATGTAAAATTGAGGATCTAAATTATAGCTATTATTTGACCTTTTTTCTTATTGCTGCCATTTCATATTTTGGGGTTAAGGTTTTTCCTCATGATGTGGATGAAAAGAAAAATTTCTAGGAACCCAAGCAGTGCCTTGTTGAAGAGTATTATTTTTATATATGTCTTATTGTATTAATTAGGGTTCCTAGATGCCCTAGGTGAGTGTCTCATTGTAGGAACTAGGTCAAAGAGGAAAAATGAATAACCTTTGGGTGAACATAAAAAAGAAAACCTAATATAATTTCAAACTAGATGGGAATGGCTAAGGGATTAATTAATCTTTTAATAAGATAAAATATTGGATAATGGTATACATAGGTCTCGTTGGAGTATCAGGGTAATAATAGCTATTGGGGCGGGCGAAAAAGGCACTAGGGTACATGAGTTCCAGGGAGGATCCTAATACATAGGACTATGTGATGACACTCACCTAGTCAACATCCCATGAAACACCTCTATTATGCTTTTGGTTGTTTTACTTGATTTTATTCTTTTGGAAGTTTCTCTATTTGAGTTTTATTTGGGTTGGTTTCTAACCTATATTGTTCAAGGTCCCCTATGTGACCTATGGTTCTAGCTCTTAGCACAAGGGAGTGTGCCCATGTGGACCTGCATAGTTGGGTCATGAATATTTTTTGAGGTATTGATCATTTTTTTTCTATTCTTGGAGCATCTGTAGTTATTAAACACATTACTTATTTATATTTTGCATTTTGTATGATGTAAATAAATTTATATTGGAAAGTGACATTCATCTTGATGTAAGTCTTCAAGCCCAAATATTGTAAAAGATTTATTGGAATCAATCATGTAAATCAGGATGGGTGTATCTAGGCAAATCATGAGAAAGGAAACCAGGATATAATGTTGCTATTAAAAGTTAATTTCAGTCATAAATATGAAAATGTATTTGTTAAAAAGATTAAGAATTAGATATGCAATGTTATTTTGTTTTGGAAAAAAGAAAGGAATAAATTAGTAGTAAACCTAGTATTCTTCTTTACTCTTTTTCAAATCAAATGAAATGAAATCTTACTTTTAACTTATGGTTATATCTTTAGGATTTAAGAAATGTGTTTAAAATTCAATTAAGGAAAACACCTCGCAAGGGAACTTGGTAGAATCTTGAATGTATGGATAAAACATACCCATGTTAAAAAAAAGAAAATGTTTACACTTTTCACTCATTTTTGCCTTGCCATACAAGGTTCCATCATACTAGATTTCCCTTGTGGGGCATGGCATCTAGTATCAGAGCCCTAGGTTGTTATACTATGAGCTCTAGGGCCTATTGTGCTAAACCTTAGTTGTCAAATAATAGAATCTACAAAAAGATAAACCTTCATCTCACATAAAACCTTGTGAAACTTCTTAGGATGCCTCTAATTACCCATAGAGGGGCTAGGGGTTGAGTCCAAAACACTCCTCCCTACTTCTAGGAAGAAATCCCACAAGGTAATTATGAGGATGTCAAAAACTATAGATTTAGGTAGGAAGACGAGAATGAAAACCATGGTGTAGAAGGGCCTTGATTAGGGTGAAGGATGCAACAAGTTCTTCAATGGCTAGGTCATATAGAAGATATGATGAACCAAGGTGACCACTATCACCAACAAGACCATCGAGAAAGGAAATGGAGCTCTCGAAGGGGGAACTAGGAATAAGAAGAAGTGGAACAATCCAACATAATCTACATAAGGGATTACTCAAGGTCAAGATCCCACTCTTTATTGGAGATGAGGGTGGATTAACAATGGAAACTTGGTTATTTGACCTAGAACATTATTTTTTAATGCACCCTTTCAGTAGTAATACCAAAGAAAGGTGTGCAATAATGCACTTACAAAAATGGGCATCTTCCTAGTGGAGAGAAAAATAAGAAAGGATTGTGGTAAACATGAACAACATCTCACAAGAACTATTCTTAGAGAGCTTTAAAGATAGGTATCTTTTACAGAAGTGAAGGGAGAGTAGGGAAGAAGAGTTTTACTTACTCTAATAGAAATCCATGTTAGTCTTGGAGTATGAATGAAATTTTTATGAGTTAAAACCTTTTTTAGGCTATAAAGAAGATAGCCCTATGATTGTTTAACAATTCATTAGGGGTATAAATGATCATATAGCAAGTGGAATTACCATATTCGAACCCAAAACCCTCAAGAATGCTGCCAAAAAGACATTCTTGATAGAAAGAAGTACAAGGATGGGACTAGGAGGATGTCTAAGGAGTCAAGGAAATAACTCCAATTCTAAGAAGAATCAAAATCATAGTGATTCCAAGTTCAAGAGCAATCTATCTTAAGAGGGGAAGAGTTTACAAAAGGATAATTTCAACGAAAAATTTCAAGGGGATGACAAGAACTCGTATAATCAGGACCATGTTCAAAACTAGAAATTTAGTAATCAAGCCTCTCAAATCTCTCTAAACAAGAATGCACAAATTTATCAACAATCAAGTTCCTCTAATGCAAACTGCTCGTTTGAAAAGAAAAGGTGATTTTCATGTGAAAAATATGGGCATAAAGTAGTCAATTTCCCTCAACACACCAACACTTCATTCTATCAAAAGAAAGTAACCTTTGAACCCACAATTGGAGATGTTACATGTCTCATAGGATATTTTCAATAGTTGAGCCAAGGTAGGTTGACCATTAGGGCATGATGATCAAAATAATAGGTCAAGGATAGATAAATGACTTTGGAGGCAATGCAAATTTTATAGCAGAAAACTCTAACCCTTATGAGTCACAGCATAGAGCAAGTAAGGGTATTATGGGACCTAGATGATGAGACATCGACAACATGGGAGGAAGATAGTAGGTTGAGAGCTATTATCCTTATCTATTTTTAGTCTTCCAAGAGTAAGCCTTATACTAGGGGGAGTATGTAGTGCCTACCCTAGAAATACTATTGATTATGTCAAGATATGACATTATGTTTTGTATATTGTATAGACTCTTATGTATAGTGTACTTTCTTTATGAGATATGACTATGGCATGACACTTTTTGATTAATAGATATAATTACCATGTGTGATCAATTTCTATTAATTTTGATTATAATCATGATTAAGATTATTGGTATAACCCTACTAACCCATGTTATGATATATATATATATATATGTGTGTTTGTGTGTGTGTACATATGTTGCTCGGCTTGTTTGTTATATGATGGGAGGCAAGTGTGGTCATTCGTGTAGGAGATCTACATGATCGTATACTCCTCCTCCTTGCCTATCATTATTTATATGTATATGTGTGTGTATCTGTGTGTGTTATTTCTTAATAATGCAGGTATGTGTAGGTACAAGGCATCAACTCCATCTAGCTACACAACTTTGAGCATGCCTTGAAATCCTTGAGTATGTTGTTATTGTTCAAATATGGTCTAGAGTTCATACATGGAAAAACCCTATGGTTTTGGTTGTCAAAGCTAAACCTCTAGGTTTCATTTTGGGAATATTTTAGTACCTTATTTTATTAATCCATTGATGTCAATCTCTCTTTCATGCAGTTAGAAATTTGTATGACTATAATACTTAATTTATCTCTCTCTATATTAATCATATGTACAAGCATTCATATATGAGTGCACACGTGTGTATAAATGTGTGTGTGCACACGCGTGTATATATACATATATATTTACATACATACATGTGTGTGTGTGTAGATATTCATATATTATACATACATACATACATACATATACATACATACATACATACATACATACATACATACATACATACATACATACATACATACATACATACATACATACATACATACATACATATATATATATATATATATATATATATATATATATATATATATATATATATATATATATATATATATATATATATATTCATTTATAGATGTGTATGTTTTTATATTTAAATGAGTGTTTTAGTTAAGAGTGTGACTTCTATATGTAATCAGTAATTACGTGTATTCATGTTTATATGTGTATAGCGACTCTATATATTTTAATGCATATTGTGGTTTTGATTATAAAGAAATAGATAAAAAAATGTAAAATATTAAATAAATAATAAAATATAAATGTATCTAAAACTAATTACCCACTCCAATCTTTACTCTTGCTTTCACTCTCCCTCTCTCTATCTCTCTAGTATGCCAAGTTAGTGTAGGGAGTGGAAGTGAAATTTGGGACCTCATATTTATGAGGGGTCCCGAGTTACCATTGTGCTAAGTGACTTCCTTGGGAAGCTTACCCAAGTATAATGTATTCATATTAGAATTAAGTTGCAATTTTTTAATAAAAAGTATTAATAAAACTTTAAAAGTGAAGTTAATATTATTAATATTTGTGTTAGCGGTAGATGTCTACATGAAAGGGTAGGTAAAAGTCAATTACCTAAGGAGGTAAAACTAATTATTGGTCAATTAATAAATAAATTCTTTAATAAATATTTTAAGAGACATTAAGAGAGGATGTTGCTTACAACAAGCAACACCCTCAACCTCTAGAACCACCCAAAGGTTTATATATATCAGAAATTCTTGAGAATTTAGGGGATTTAGACTGGAAGGAGAGTTTGTTGCATGAAGAGCATAGGATTTTAGGTTTCTTAATTAAGGGATCTTCGCAGGAACCCAAGTAGGTTTTTGTATTCCTTCTAAATTCTTCTCAATATTTTCAAATATCTCTCTCTGAGTCTTTGTGACTTGTTTACCCTTTGCTTGGTCTTGTTTTCATATTTTAAATTTTAAGATTAGTGGAAAATAGGAAATAATAATAAAAGATAATGAAAATATACTTCTGCATTAAATCAATTAAGTGTGTGATCTATGTGTATGTTTAATTTCCTGGAAGAAATACAAAGTTTCTTAAAAAATCATAACTAGAGGATTAAAAAAGGAAACATTGATAGTACTACAAAAGCCATTTAAGAGAAATTTAGGTGAAAAGAAAATAATACAAAAATGGGAGTAGTTGAATATAGATAAATGTTTTAATAGATTTTTTTAAGTTTTAAATTTAATGTAAACTTTAAATCAAGAAATATATATGAATTAAGTTTTAAGAGGTGAAACTTAAAATTTTAATTTACTTCAGTTTATATATATATTTTAAAACTATAAATTGTATTAGTGTAACAGGCAAGAGTGGAACTCAAGACCTCATGTTTATAAGGGGTCCCAAGTTGCTAGTGGGATAAGAGAAAATAATAAATAAATAAATTTACTTTAATTATTTTAAATGAATTGCAATTATTTTTTAGATTAAAAATTAAGTTAATAAGGTTTAAACTTAATTTAATCTAAATTAATAAATGAAAAACATTTTTTTAAAATAAGTTAAAGTCTCAGCTTAGGTTATAATAAGAGTAATGATAAAGTTAATTACCATAAGTTAAGGACTAATAATAATCTAGGAATTTAAATATTTTTTTTATCTAATGTGTTTATGGAAATAATCATTATAAACCAAAAATTTATAGTAGTTATCCCTCGCAAACACTTGTGATGTTGGGTTTTTTATATGCTAAGATCTTATCAACATTTTTGTAATATATTGTTCTAATATTACACACTAGTTGAGTCCTCACATGAACCAAGAATTCCTTTTTGTTTGAGATGGTATATTATTTTATGTAAATTGAGAATCTAAATTGCATCCCTTGTTGGTCTTTTCCTTATTTCAATCATTTTGTATTTTAGGGTTAAGATTTGTCTTCATGATGTAGATAAGAGGGAAAATGTTTGAGAACCCAAGGAAGAGGTGTCTTGTTGAAGAGTCATGTATTTTCCTCAATGGCTATTGTGTTGAGTAAGGATATTAGGTGCCCTAGGTGAGTGGCTCATCGCAGGGTCAAGGGCGAGGAGGTCAGAAGGATAGCCTTTGGGTGAGTTTGGAAAATAAAACCTAATAGAATTTCAAACTGGATGGGAATGGGTAAATAATTAAACTTTTAAAAAGATAAATTATTGGATAATGGTCTACATATGTCCTATTGGAGTATTGGGGTCATAGTAGCTACTAGGACAAGTCACAAAGGCATTAAGGTACATGACTATTAGGAAGAATCCCAACCTAGGGAACACCTCTCCTATGATTTTGGTTGTTTTATTTGATTATTTCTTTTGGAAGTTATTGTATTTGATTTTTGTTTAGAATAGGTTCTAGACTAGACTTCCCTAGGTCCTCTATGTGAACTATAGTGTTGTCTCCTAGCATGAGGGAGTGGACCCTTGTGGATCCATGTGGCTAGGTGGTGAATATTTTTTGAGGTATTGATCATGTTTTGGCTATTCTTGGGGCATCTAAAGTTGTTGAAGATATCACTTCTCTATATTCTGCATTCTATACCATGTAGAGGGAAATTATATAAGGAAATTTCTATTATTGAGTGATATTCGTTTTGATGTAAACCTTCAAGGCCATATATTGTAGAAGGTGTATTGGAACCAATCATGTAAATAGAGATGGGTATATCTAGGAAAATCATGGGAAGTAGAATCATGATGTAGTGTTATTATTGAAAGTTTATTTCAATTATGAATTTCAAAATGTTTTTGTTAAAAAGATCATGAATTAAATATATAATGTTATTTTATGTTGGAAAAAAACAAGCAATAAATTATTAGTAAACATAGCATTCTTCTTTACTCTATTTCTTAGTAAATGAAATAAATTAAAGGAGATCTTACATTTAACTTATGGTGATATCTTTAGGAATTAACAGAAGTCTTTAAAAATAATGAACGAAAGAAACTCGTAAGGAAATCTGATATGATCTTCAATTTATGGATAAAATTTAACCAAGGAAAATGTTTACACTTATCACTCATTTTTGTCTTGTCCTAATATGTTCCCTAGCAGGGCATGGCATTTTTGGTCTAAAGTGTAAAGCTACATTTTTTTTTTGAGTACCTTCCAAGTTGATTGCCAAAGATGATTTCATTCCTTTCCTAGGACATCAATGCTTTCAAATGTACATCACCAATAAAATTTAGAGGATTCCACTTAGTATTCAATGTCACAACATAATTATGCAGATAAAGATTCAAACAACAATTTTTTCATCCTTCAAACATAATGCATATGGCATAGGAGGTGGTTTTCATTCCATTAGTTTAGGAATTATTTGAATAACATTTTCAAGTTTATGTTTCAAATGTTCTACCTCTGATTTATGCTTCTCAATTTCCTTTTGCATATTGTCCTTCTCTCTTTCCCACATACTATGTTAATACTACATTTGTTTATAAAAATCTAAAGATACTGAGTGACATGTTAAATAACTAGGAAGTGTATGATTATAAACTTGTGGTTTCCCAAATAAACCATTAACCTTGTCCATATTTCCTACCTCCCTATTCCATTGTACTCAATCAATCTAATGATTTTTAGGTGTTGCAATCTCAATAACTGCAACAACCAATTTTGCTAATCATTTGAATCTCTCCTCAACTAGAGGTGGAATTATTTATGATTCATTCTTTACATGTAGATACACAAGACTATTTTCTTCTCTTTCCTCCTTTTTATATATCTCTTCAATAGATGTCTCGTAAGGGGTTCCTTCTTATGTGAGGCCTCACCGTGACCCATCATAACATAGTTGATATATTATTATTTTGATACTCATGACTCGATATGTTGAGACATTGTTGGATACACTAGACATTATTATTTTATTTTATGTCGTGTGATGTTTTACTTTGAGATGTTTAATTATGTTATTTAATGTTTTATGAACATGTATATTGATGATGTAATACAGTAAGTGAATGCTGAATTAGGACTATGATTAACACTTTGATTATGCAATTTTAATGGTTAAGTATATGAGCAGAAACGAGATGAATAGTTAATTATTTGAAAGATTTATGTTTTGATTTATGTGACTATCCAGATGAGTTTATGTATATGCATGCACGATTTTTCTTTAGCTACTAATGTGTGAAATAAGTGTGCAATATTATTAGTTGAAAAATCTAATGGAGAATCAAAACTAGACCCTATGTATTGTTTGTGAAAATTAGGGTTGAATCTAATGAAAGATGTAGACCCCGTAGTTTTGTATTTTTGTTGTAATTTAAATTTGAACGTGTGCATCATTTTGTAATCATTAAGTTTTAATGTTTTGTAATAGTGATTTTGTAGTGTCGCTTGACACTCGTGATTTGTATATGCATTTCAACACGATAGTTAGGGTTAACCAAGTAACCTAAAGGTCTAAGTTGTACTAGATTAGTGGCTTATTACTAATCAATTAGTAATCAAGATTAATTACCCTAATCAGGATTAGTAATAAATTTTCATTTTAAGGGTTGTTAGAATGTCCAAATATTTCAAGCATTTTTATAGGTCCCTAAATAGTCCTAGAGGTCAAAAATTATGAAAACGAAGTACCTAGGGGGTATAAGTACCTTTTGTTGACTTTTTTGTGATCACTTAAATATCCCATTTTTGTTTTATTGTGAAAATTGAAGTTTCACCATGAGTTGGATAAGTTAAAATCCACCTTGAGGTTAGCCTTAATGACAAGATTGAGTTAGAAGACTCTAGAAGCCTTTAGTCAAGTGGGGGAGTTATTGCTTTTTGTAGGTGGTTGAGTTGAGATCCTATTTAGTGGCAGATTTGAGAGTAGAAGAGTGTTCACCCAACCTCTAGTTTTAGAGAGAAAATTTAAGATTGAAGGAGAAGGAAGGGATAGCTCTTCTCAAATTTCAATTGTCATAACCTTATTGTGAAGGTAGGAATCCTTCAAGCTCATTTTTGTTCATGTTGTGTTTCATTTCTTAAGTAGGTTTTTCCATATGTATGTTCGTGTGTTTGATGAAAATGTTTGGGATGGGATTGTAATGGGTTTTCTTTAAATGTTTTTTTCTTCATTTTTAACATTTGATTTTGAAGGGATTGTAAGGGTTGTATTGGCATTACTCACCCTTGGATAGAGCAGAAGTAGCCATGTATGGGAGGAGGGCTTCAGTTAGACTCTGGCAATGCAGAGTCTCTTCTCATGACAAGGAGAGGGAGAGAGTAGGGTGTTATTGGCTCCACTCATCAATACAAACCATGTTTTGTGTTTTGGAAATTAAGAAATGGAAGAACAAAAGTTCTTGTGATTAGAGCCCCTAAAGGGCACCTATTATGGCGTTGTGACCGATGTCTCCTATCTAGAAAGATCCACCTTCTCCCTAGTCTGGTTCAATGACAAACCTATTATGCAAACCTACATGGGAGTAAATGTTTGATTTTGTTTTCATGTTAAATTGTTTGTCTCTTGGTTAGTTTCATTCTCTCCATGGTTACCTTGATGTGTTTGCAAATTTTCATAATGGCTACCCTGTTGTGGAGCCAAGCAGGAAATTCAAAGTTGTTATTTAAATTCAAATGTGTTCGGAGTTTTCTCCTTGGGATTAAGATCCTGTTGTAAAAATTTTATTAATAAAATTACCTTTGAAACAATTATGATCTCAGGTTTTCTTCTCTGGTTCTTTCCCAAGGGAGTCCTTGAATCAGATGAATGAATAAAAAAAAATGGAATACTTCCTATTCATATGATTTTCCATGTGATTGAATTTATGTGCATATGTTGATTGGAAATGGAAGTAATGATATCTTACCTTTACTATGGCATTTTTATACTTCAAATTTGTATTCATGAATTAAATCGTAATTAGAGGAAATGATGATAAAATAGAGTTATGCAAAATTGATCCTAACTTATGTTAAGAAATTCGATGTTATGATTAGTATTTTATTGGTATTTTTGTGATTATTAGGAAGAAGAGTATTCCTACGTTATTGTATCAACATAAGCAGTAACTAATATTATAATCAACTTTAGAAAAAAAAAAATGTCCCCTTTGGTTAACTAAGTAGATTAAAAAATTCAATACTTAGAAAAATAAGGCACAAAAAAAAAAATCTTTTGCCAAGAAAATATATCTTGCATTAAAAATTCAAAACTTAGAAAATGTGGGTCTTGAAATTTAATTTTATCGTTTTTGGGCAAAAACTCTCTCCTCTTTATATGAGAAAAAATAAATTAATTCCTTGTTGAAACAGATAATATTCTCATAGATTCTCTTTTAAAAAATCTTTTGTTTGAATTTAAATATTATTATAAATTAAATAGACTATATATATATCCTAGCCACTAAACTTTTTAACATAACTACCCTTTTATCCCTAAAATCCCATCTACCTGCTTGCATCTTAACCTACGCGTTAAAAAAAAAGCCATCAATATTATGGCTGACATCACCCTCCTGTCACCTCATCTTGAAAGCAACAAGCAGGTACAAAGGGAGGTTTAATGAGATAAAGTAAAAAAGTATAAAGTTGTTTTCAAAAAAAAAATCAAATCCTTTAAAACAATAAACTCCCCCTCCCCATCTCCTTTCAATGACATCACTCCCTACCTTTTTGGGTCAGTGCACAACATGGAGGGAGGACAACTTGGGCAGTGTGCCCATGTGAGCGGCATGGGGAGGTGGGACAGGTAGGTAGTATTGGGGGGGGGTGGGGGGTTGGGCGCGCGGAGGATAGTTAGTAGGGAGGTTTAGTTAGTATTTTTTTTGAAATATGATTTTGTTTAGTTAGTTAGTAGTTAATGGTTAGAGGTTAGTGGATGTTATGTGTTAGGATTAGTTAGTAGGTGTTTAGGGATAGTAAAATTAGTAATCAGATATGATAGTTATTAGTAAGTAGTGTAAAGTGTTGTTATTAAGTTAGCTGTAATTAGTTATTTTATAAATTTTGTTTTAATATTGTAGTTAAGTTTTAATGTTAGGATATGTTAGTTTTTTTTAGAAATTGCTATTTATTTTTTAAAAGGGGTATTAGGAATCTAGTAAGATTTAAATTGTATAGTTTAGTTAATTTAAGTGATTTAATTAATTTAAAAAGTTGATTTGATGTTTTAGGAATTTAGTTAGTTTTATTAATATGTTTAAAGTTTTGAAGTTAGTTGCTAAATGATAGATGTTAAGATGGGTTAGTTTATTTGTTTATTTTTGTTGTATTAAATTATTTAGTTTTTAAAAATTTATTAGTTAATGTTAATAAGTTAAAGTTAGAATATAATGTATGTTAATGTTAGTGTAGTTTATTGTTTTAATATTAATATTATAATTAGTTAAGGATGTTAATTAATATTTTGAATGGTTGTAACTTTATGTTTATTAGCAGGTTTATTTTAATTTTGATTTATGATTGAATATTGAAAAGTAAATAAAGATAACATATATTGTTTTAGGTTAAATTGATTTAATTAAAATATACTTATTATTTTGTCATATAAGATTTAATTAATATTAATATAGTGAAATCTAAGATTTATTTTAAAAGATGAGTTAGTATGTTAAATAGTATACGACTTAAAAAGCATTAATGCTTAGACCCTTCAAGTTATTGTGTTAGGTTTTTGTTTTAAATAATCGATTTAATAATGAATGTGTAAATATAACAATTGAATCCTACATGAAATGTTAAAACCATTGAAATCAAGTGTTAAGGTATTGTTAAGGGAAACTATACCTATCTTTCAACATACATGTAGTTTAACTTGTGAAACAAATTTAATAATTATATTGAACTTAGTGGATTTAATTAACCAAAAAAATAAAAATACTTGTGCTTTTGCCCTATATTTTGGACATGACATCTTCAATATAATTATAATTCATTAAGAGATTATCTACATCTCTCTTGGTCAAATAATATTGTTCACTCTCAGAAGAAGGGTGAGAGGATAATGATGTCTCTTTTTATTGTCTCAATTTTCTCTTCCACAACTTGTTCTTCTTCTAAGATATTAATCATAGGATATTTTCCTCCTATGAACCACTAGGGTTAACCTCAACTTGATTTGTCTCCTGTTGAATCCTCAAACTCCTCCTTAATGGAGTCTTTGCAATTGCTCCAAGAATTTTCTTTTGAGTTTTCCTCTTTGAAATTAAGGACCCTCAATATTTCTACTACTTTTTTTTTAGCTTTCCTCACCCTCATATCATCCTCACCTTGTCTATTCTCCTCCATTTTCTTCTTCATATACTCATGTTGGTGAGTTTGTGTTATACATACTCATCATATTCTAGTGTCTGTGACTTTTTTCTTAGATGAAAGAACCTTGAATGAGCTCCACATGTAGATTGTTTCATTCTTTGCATGAGATGTGTATTTGTATTTGTTTGTTTGTTGTCATACAGAGTGCATAATACAAATTCAACATCATCATCACTTGGTTCTTGTTTATTATCACACAATTGACTATTTGGTTCATCCCAATTTGAGGCATTAGTAAAGTAGTTAACCTCCTCAACTAGGTTAGAATGTAATGGGACATTTAAATGGGACATCCTCCTTGACATTGTTTATGGGTTGACTAATATTAATGGATGTCTCTTGTAACCAATCACATTGTGATGCATGAGTTGGAAAAATCAAGCCATTTGTAGTGTCCATTGCATCATTGTTAGCTACATTCTCATCATTTGTTTAAGGTTGGGATGGTTGTAGACACAAATTAAGACCCTAAATGCATCATATGATGTCTCTTAGTTGGTATCATTGTACCTTCTCACAAAATTATCAATTACATCTTCACAAAAAAAAAAAAATTTGTATAAATACCTCTACTACAATAACCTCTATGCCACCTTTAACTACATTCGTAGCACCATTTGACTCTAATTAAGGCTTGTCTTTTTGCAGATGATCTTTATCTTTATGTCAAAAGCCTAACCTGGCCTCAAATAATTGACTAAGGCATTTTGATTGAAAGGCCAAATGTTGGTCTTGTAGAACCTACTTATTACATTGCTCGATGATAATGTCAACTTGAATACTTTGTTGGCTAGATTTGCTAGATCTTCCCATCCAATGTCAATCTATGGGTTTTTTTTTTTACCACACATTCCTATGTTGTTTGACGTATGTTCTCAAAGGCCTAAACACCCTCACATCCAATGGTTGCAACTTGTGGCTCACATGTGTCAGAAGTGTTAGTAGGTATCTTCCCAAGCATCTTGCTTCTTTAATTTTTCTCCACACCACACGGCTACTATCACTATCAAATATGAGTAGTGTCCTATTTGAGGGAGAGACCTACTAGGGTTTCTTCTAGCAAAGTGTTCCAGCCAATTGATAAACAATTCCTTTGTCATCTAAGTGTGTTCTTGTATTGACATGCACAGCTCTGGCTTGTAATTGAAAATGTAAATTTTTATGTGTCTCTTCACTTTGAATATGTAAAACCCAAGTCTCTCAACCATTATAGCCATGTGCATATCCACTCCTTTATATGTCTTAATTATCAAGTTACGGTGGTAGCGTCTGAAATCGTTCCACTAGGATCTCCCTAGCAAGCCACTAGTAAAAGGATTAACCCTTCTCATTGTAATTTGGACAACAAACGACTAAAAAAAAGACACTTGGAGGCCACACCTAATATTTTCCATGTCTTTGCACCAATACATAACCTATGCCTCATCTTCAACACTTGAACTATTTGTAGACCCCTCCTCTAGGTCATTATTATTCCCATTAGGCACACCTGCAAGCTAGAAGTAGGTACTTTCCACTTCATCGCAACCCTTACTAATAAATCACCTTCTTCAATGTTGCTAACTACAATATCCATTCCTTCAATTGTCCATTGTATTAATGGGGCTCAAGGGGCCTTGGCAGTTGAGGCAAACTCCCCTCTATTGTATTCTTGTGCATTCACCTCTTCCATATTTACATCAAGGGTATCAACTAAGACTTCTTATACATGGAAACCTTAGTATTACCAAGACTTCTTTTGCATTAACCTTTGTGTATGTAAAGTGCTCTCCATGAGTCACTCTCATACTTCTCTTCCAAGTGTTTATTGTTTTGTACTTTCATTTGGGTGTCATGGTTATGACTAAAGCTGCAACCACTATGTACATATTAGTTGTAAATCAATCACCACATATCTAGGTTTACTTGTTTAAAAATAAGAATTCGTTTTGAATCATTCAAAAACATTAAATGTGCATGCAACTATTTGTGGTTGTAAGTAAAGAGTGATATATTTATGTATGTATATGTGCAAATAAATACACATGTGCACATGTTTGTATTTATGTATGTAACTGCACACTTACAACAATAAATGTAAGCATTCAAACACAATGTATATTTAGTCAATATAAATTTGCAAAGAATACAATGAATGAAATCTTAAGAATGCATGGAGTCAAAGGAAATTATTATAGAAAATGAATACAATAAAATTTCATTATTATACTAGGAGATGAATGCAATAAGAAAATTTCATGAATAAACTAGCAAAATTAATCATATTATTAGCAATGTACTCTATTTATTCAGTATTCCATGTAATATTGTCACTAGATTAATATAAGACATGTATACAATCAATGTCAACTTTAGAATGTATAAATCATGTCAACAAAACCCTCGAATAAAAACACATAAACACTAGAAACAAACAAGAAACTGTAAAAGCAAAAGAATACTATAACTTTTCATGATCAAATTAGCAAATTTAATCATATTATTGATAATGTATCCTATTTAATTATGCTCCATATAAGTCACTAGATTAATATAAGAAAAATGTATACAATATGTTGCACGCTTTTCAGACTACTCTTAAGAATTCTTACTTATGGTAAAAATTGGTCATGATTAGTTGTGTGTCCTGAACCTTTGAACTTGAACTTTTTCAGTTCAAAGTTCAAAATTCAATTAGTCATATGTGCTAAGTAACTAGTTGTCAATGTCTTCACATTATTGAAATGTGGCATGCACCCTTTGACAACAGGCACTATAAAGAAAGAAATAGGTGTAAGTAAAGCTGAAGCGAACACGTAGGTGTTGAACCCCATTGATTCTTTCTTTGTTCTCACAAGAATTTATTAGGGCTCCCCTTAATAAAAAATGGTGATTATTGCCCTATATTTATAGTGCCCTATCCTATAATATAATAGGTTGGGTTGGGGATGTTCCCTAGTTGGGTTGGAGGTTGAACATTAAATTTTGAACCTAGTGGCTCAAACTTTGAAGTTTCTTATGTCTTCACCCAGTATTCGCAATGTGTCGAGGCATTTCTTTCTCGCGCTATGAATATGCTCTCATGGAACCTTGAACCTAAACCTTGATAAATTTTGGTTCAAAGTTCAAATGGTCACTTCACCATGTCATTGGTGGGTCCCAATCATTCATTGTTAGTCGTAATTTTTATAGCATATTGAACATTGAACTTGAACTTTTATATTTCAAAGTTCAAGGTTTAGACATGCAATATGTCATATTAGAGCGACATGAGCCAACTTCATCCAACACCTTTTGATGTAATGATTCAATAGACAAGTGGCCTACACATGGTTATAGAGGTGATGGAGTAATAAGGGAGGTGTGAGAAAATTATTATTTCACAATCAATAGGGGAATGAATGAAATTTAATCCAGAAAAGTTTTCATAAATGATGGTATGATAACCAAAGTGAACAACTTACATTAAAATCATAGCTTTTTCATCATTTTGTTCACCTTGCATACACAAGTTCTTAATTGATACGAAGAAGGTGAGTGGAGATGAAGGTATATTTTCCTCTTCTAGAAGGTGGGTGTCAAAGTAATGGTGAGTTTCTAAATGGAACAGAAGAAATTTGAATTAAGAGCCTATGCGGATGCTGATTAGGCTGGAAATATTGATGAAAAAAAGAGCACCAATGGAGGAGCATTTTTCTTAGGCAAACAACTAGTTACATGGACTAGCAAGAAACAAAATTATACTTTTTAATCTAATGTTGAAGCTGAATATGTTGCTACTGTAGTAAATTGTACAAACATTATATGGATCAAATAGCTACTCAAAGGTATGAAGGAGGAAATCATTGAACCTGTGATACAATATTGTGATAATATAAGTGCTATAAATATATCAAAGAATCTTATGATGCATACAAAGACTAAGCACATTGCAATTAAGTATCATTACTTGAGAGAATTAGTTCAAGATAAAGAGGTGAAGATGGAATATGTCAACACCAAGGAACAAATTTCTGATATCTTCACAAAAGAATTACCTAAGGATGCTCATGAGTATCTAAGAAGAGAGCTAGGGGTGATACCCCTATCAAAGGATATCTAAGAAGCATGAGGAGTGTTCTACATCAAACAAGTTGATTGAAATATGTTACACATTGATGCAGTGGATTTTACTTTAGGAGTTGCCTAAAGTAATCAAAGAGTTGGAGCTGTCAATCAGTCACAAGCAAGGTGACAGAGGGAGAAACTAGAAAATATTCATATCTGCATATGAAGATGACATGTCTTTGGCATTGTTGTCAAAGAGGGAGAGATTTAAGAGGGAGAAATAGATTGGTTGTTAAGAAAAGTGTATGGAAATCATAGAGGGAGAAATCCAAATATAGAA
Source organism: Cupressus sempervirens (assembly GCA_028749045.1). Taxonomy (NCBI): domain Eukaryota; kingdom Viridiplantae; phylum Streptophyta; class Pinopsida; order Cupressales; family Cupressaceae; genus Cupressus; species Cupressus sempervirens. The sequence continues at coordinate 38,263,960 of CM053788.1, read as the reverse complement.
GATAAAGAACCATGGAATATCTACTCAGAGGGAGAAAGTGTACAAGTGTACCTATTAATTACATCTACCTAGTAAGAGGAAGATAATGTTGAGGGAGATATAAGAAGTGATCAACAAGGAGTCATAAGGATGAGTTGATTGATTGTCTGTTGATCAAAACAAAATTTTGTAACCTATTCAAAAGATGAAAGTTGTTGATAGAGGGAGAGATTTCAATACAAGGAATTATTTTCTTTGTGGTATTTTGTTGGTCTTATTTATTAAGTCTGGTCAGTTTGGTTTTCCATCAATGCCAAAGAGGGAGATTGTTAAAAACATATTGATATAAGTATGATAAATGTGTTTCAATCATTGTTTTGTCACTGATGTCAAACCTACTACTTGTTGGTAAGACAATTGCTTATAGATTGAAGTACTATCATTTATTTGATTGATGAAGAGGATTTAATCAAATGAGGTAACAATGGCACCTAGAAGAAAGGTTGAGTTATGATATGAAAAGATGTACAAGAATCAGTTAAGACAATGATATTATAGTGCATTGATAATCTACTTAAGGTTGCAAAGGTTGGTTACAGTGAGTAAGTAGAAGAACAAGATAAATGAAGTTTGTCTGCCAAGCTTGATCAAGTGGATAGTAGGTACCGATAAAAGTTAGTGCAAGTCGAGTAGAAAATCAGTTGGAGCCGAGCAGAGTCAATTTCAATGTAAGCCGAGTGAAACCATGTAAGCCAAGTAAAGTTTAGTTGATGCCAAGCACCAGTAAAGTTTAGACTAGGGTAAATCCTTTGGATTAAGGTTGACCTGATAGTCATTTGTAAATCCTTTAACCGGGTGACATTTCAAGTGAATGATCTAAAGTCCTCTAACAAGGCTCACTCTTAATAGGGTGATTGGGATCCTTTAACAAGGTCTGATTTAACAGTGTGCATTGTAACTGTTAATAGGGTTGGCCTTTCACAGGGCATCACTTCAAAAGAGTGAGAATGAGTAGTATGTTATTGGTGGTTTTTCCCAAATTGGGTTTCCATGTTAAATCATTGTGTCAAATGTGTTATTGAATCTATTATGTTTCATGTTTAAATTTTTGCAAATTGATGCATACTATTATGGATGCATGCATGATGAAAATGTTTTATGGATATATGTTCACTAAGCTGTGAAAAGTTTTATTCGTACATTTGGACCTTGGATAACTGATTCATCCCCCACCCCTCCTCAATTATTCTAAAGAATTCCAACGTGACATTCATGTCAAAACCTTAAAATTGATCAATGTGATAGAATAATTATTGAGAAGTAGGAGGGTGGAGAAGGAAAATTGTGTTAGACCTGAACCCAAAGAAACTTTAGAACCTCCACAAATGGAATGCCTGCCTATGTGCATTGACAAAGATAAATAAGTGTCTCCTGCAGGTGGACCATAGCTAGAAACATAGGTTTGGCCTAAAGAGCTTGAACTGAAGCCATAAAAACAATTGGGAGAGTGACAGGTTCAAGAAGTAAGAAGAATAACAAACCCACTAAAGGACCTTGTGTCATTGTGGACTTAAAAATATCTAAGAATAAGAAAGAAGAAGTGGAAAAGTCATTCATGGATAGTATGAAGTAGAGTCAACCTACTAAGGGTAAGCAAGTGGAGGCGATTGAGAAGAATCCCCTGGCACTAGGTAACCCCATAGACTTTCAAAATCTTCCGAGCCAGAGCATTTCCAAAGCCCCAAACTAGCTGGATTTGTCTGTGAATAAGAATCGTAGCATAGTCCCTATATATAAGCTAGTTGGAGATATGGTGAGTAAATACCTTGGGAAGGCACCAAGAATTAAGAAGCCTAAGGTAGAGTTGATGATCATTGTGGATGAAGATATTGGGCGTCAGATGGAAGATAACTTCAACCCAACCACGAACAAAACTAGTGAAGAAGTAACACCACATGATTTATAGATAGAAACGATTGATCTAGGGAAAGTAAAAAGGAATGTAAGCATAAAAGTATTTGATGCAATAAATAAGAGGATTTCCCATTGGATATGGAAAGACCAGAGAGACAAAAAAACATTTGAAGCAATCTCTACAACAAATGGTAGAGTATATTCAAGAAATCTAGATCCCATCACCACAACCACTACAAAAAATACCTTTGACTAGTATTGATGTGAAATCTCCGGAGAGTCAGAAGTTCATTGACTAGATTTAGAGAGATAGAAATGTGGCCAGAATGTTTGATGAATGGGTTGATGTTTTTACCTATCCAATTTGGAGAAAGCTTATCTGTCAAGACATGAAGCCACTAAAGAACTCTAGAAATAGAGGTTGTGACATGAAGGAAAGAGAAAAAGTAGTGGGAGGATCAAATTGCAGTGTTAGATGAAGTTATGGTTTATGATGTGGATATGTTCTTGTATAAAAAGCTTGTGTCTGGCATCGATGAAAATGTACTATTCACATTGGAAGTAAATATGGGTTGGTGGAACGAGCTCATTGAAGAAGGCATTGAATAATTCATAGAATTCTTAAAAGAGATGAATTGCATACATGGAATAATGGTAATTACCTCAAAGTTACCAATGTATAGATGATGGAAAATACACCAACCATAGACCAAAAGACAGAGAAGGAAATCATCTCCCTAAGAGAAAAGATGAAGGATCAAAAGCATGTCGAAGACATAGTGCTCAAAGACTTCACCATAATCAGTAGGGTTGACTATGTGGTTATTATGGGAAAATATCACCTGGCAATACATAAAATAAGCTAGAGGAGGTGCAAAGGAGCAAAGACATGTGGGAAAAAAGGTTAAAGATTGTTAGTGTTCCCAATAAGTAGGTCCTAATGACTTTCATGGAAGATTTCAAGGAATGGAGTGCAACAGGCCATCTAAGACAACCCCAGAAGGTGCAACAAGTTCTATTACCCCAACCATGAACTAAATATTATATCATAGATTAATTTAGTATTAGGAGTAGTTTTTAGTGGATGGTAGTTATATGGAAGGGGATCGAAAGTAGTTTTTGTTTTTATCTACTCTGGAGGGAGTTAGTTCTAAAAATTGTTTTGGCCCTATGTGGCTATATAAACTATTTTCATTGGTTTTGAAGAGGATGATTCTCTGGTTAAAAAAGACCTTTATTTTCCTGCAGTTTATTATACCTTTAAACATAATAGTTAATATAATCAATGGGTTTTATGCATTTCATTGCGTGAAAATTTCTAAAATTACTTGGTTGTGGAATTTACATCTTATGGTTTCTATTGGAATCAAAGTGTTATCATGGTAATTGAATTGGTTGTTATATTTTTTTGTTGTTAATAATTTGATGTTGAACTTTTGAATCTACTTTGAATCATTTGTTTCTTTCAATTCCAAGTTTGTTGGCTTGTGTTTGTTTGAAACTACATTAATTTGGTGTGTTCTTATCACAAAACTATAGTAGAATATGATAATGCCTTAGTACTTTATAGTTAAAAGTGCATGTTTTAGTACCATTCTTTCTTAATAAAGGTAATTATTGTACATGTTTTAAGAGGTAGTTTTGAATCAATGTAAAGAGTTAATTTGTGAGTGTTTGAACTCAAATAGAAGTGAAAGGTTTTCCTCTTATGGGGCTATAAAGTCCATTGTGATAAATATTTTTGAAGAGGAAAAATATGTTTGTTAACAGATTTTTGGCGACTCTGTTGGGGAAGCCACTAGTGTCAAAAGCCATTGGCATAATATTGTGAAATGATATATAATGGTGTTGTCACACAAAGATACTTTTCATGTCCTCCAGCCTAATCTAGGATTTGAGAATACTCAAGAAGATATTATATCCAATTTGAATGCATTTTCCCCAAATTCTAGAATGAGCCTTCAACAATATTTGCAAGTTAGGCAAGTCTTAGAGGAAGAAGAGGAATTTGGAGAACTATTGAGAGGGGTACTTTTTAGACAGGAAACAATAATTTTTGATAGATTATCCCAACAACCTAGAGTTGATGCTTCCAACCTTGTTCAACAATGAAACCCTAAAAACTCTACTGAAATAAACTGGTTGGAAAGAAGTATTAATAGAGTGACAAGTACAAGGGATTTGTAGATGATGATTACAAAGCCTTAAAAAAAAAGTTTTTTTCCCCTGATCACACTAACAAAAGAAAGAAGTTAGTCAAATCTAGGATTAGGCCTTCTTCTCCCCAAAAATCAACACCTATTACTACCAGTTTACAAGCCTTTATATTACCTGGAACCTTAGTCCCATCTCATTCTGAAGTCCAAGCCCTGAACATTGTATTACCTACATAACTGCCAATCAACCTCAGAGTGCTCAAGTTGGCTCACTTAATTTGGGAAATAATATTGATCCTCTCCCTAAGGGTGCAAGAGAGATTCTTCCCAAATTTAGTGGTGATGGAAAGAAGTCTACTGACGAACATCTGAATGCATTCAATACAACATGTGGTGTAATTGTTGTGCCCTCTAAAAATATGGCAGTTTGACTATTTGTTCAAATCTTGACCAATGCAGCTGCTAATTGGTTTCATCATTTTCCAAATGGATCAATTACAGATTGGGCCTCAATGAGAAACACTTTTGAATCATGATTTAACATGGTAGATGATGAGCATACTCTTCTTTTGCAGTTGTCACAACTTAAGGAAGAATCTCATGAAGCCATGAGGGACCTTGTAGCAAAGTTTAATAAAACCCTACATAAAATCCCTACAACACAAAGGCCTAATGTAGAAAAATTAAAAAATGGTTCTTTGTGAACACTAAGTCACCTGAAATTAGTTTCCATTTGAGGCATGGAAGGGCGAAAGATGTAGATGTAGCACAAAGGCTTTCCATTGAAATAAATAATGACCTTATAATAGTAGGGAAATGGAAAAGGGATGTTCAAGTTTCCACTACACAACCATCTACTTCAGGTTTAACTGACCCTTTAGTTCAAAGATTGGTCAATGATATGATTATGGTGAAAAGGAAATTGCCTAAGATGCCTACACCATATCAAGATATTCCTAGAAAATATCCTAAGAGGAGGAACATTTAGAAACCAACCCAATGTGTTGCCTGGTTCATAGAAATAAGGGAAATATGTGCATATTCTATTTAACAGACGACCATGACGATGCCTCCTGTCAAGATATGGTGTGTTACAAGCAGATGGAAGAAAATAAAAAAATCATGGATGATGGTACCTGCTAATGAAGGAACCTCGGAAGGACCTGGAAACTATGTCAGCTATTACTTGGAATATGAATCAAATTCTAAGCATGGTGGGGATATTCTTTTCACTCTTGAGGAACCATCATGTCCACACTCAAAAGGAACCAATATGGGGGTAGAGGTTCAAGTCAAACTCCCTCCCCTATACCATTCAAAAAAGGAAAAGAACTAGTGAACCAATCAATGGTGATCCAAAGGCTCATAAAGCTTCAAAATCAAAGGCAAAAATATTGAAGAGGCGTGATCTCTAGCCTATATTAAACATTGTTGAATTTTGTAAGTCTTCAAAAATTCAAATTTCACATAGTGACCATTTGAAGCTCAACCCTAATGAATTAGATAGATTAGTGAGTTATGTGAAGGGCTCTACTCTTGTAAATGAGATTCAATTGTAAATGTTGTATATTCTCCTGAACCTCTTGTTGACCCAAAAGAAAAATACCTATTAGAAGAAAACTTGGTTTATTTGGAAACTCAAAAACCTCCCATGTGGTTTAGAGGTTGAACCCTTTTTATGTGTCCTTATTCATCCATGGTCATAAACTATATACTTGTATCATCAACCCTAGGGCATCCGATAATATAATGCCTTCTTTTGTTGCCAATGCCCTAAATTTTCCTTTGACAAAAACCTTTGGTAAGTGTTATTCAATGGACTCTAAGTAGGTCCCCTTGATTAGAGAAATCAAGGATGCACGTGTATCATTAGTTGAGTTTCCTAATAACAAATTGAAATTGACCATCATAGTTGCAGACATACCAACTAGTTAAGACATGTTACTGAGCATGACATTTGATAGGGATTTAGGTGGTGAGAATAAGCTAGATTGGTCACAAGCCACTATTCCTATTGGTAATCAAAATGTTATTTTATAGCTCAAAACCAAATCTAAGTACAAAACCTTCCCTTCTGAACATCCCCAGTCCCACATCTTGTATAAGGAGACTGATTTTGCTCACTATGTTATCGTTCTTGAAGAGGATGTAACATATACAAATCCATTGGTTGATAAAGGACTATGGAAATTGGAATTTGGTGATATTTGCTCCTCAACTCATTTGGGTGCCAGAGTAGTCTTGATACCTCCTTCTGGAGACATGACTCCTTGTTCTTTTAAATTGGATTTTTAGAACACCAATGATACCATTGAATATGAGGTGTTGTTTCTTGACATTAAAGAAGTGAAAAGAAGAGGAATCAAACTTTTGAGAGCCCGAGGCGATGCAAAATTGGTGCTGAAAAAAAGTAAGGAATATTTTTGTTGTCAAGAATGAGAGTTTGAAGCACTATAGAAATAAGGTATGGGATGAATTGGAAGGATTTGATGTGTTTTCCATAGTAGCAATGCCCAGAGAGTTTAATTCCAAGGTAGATGCATTGGTAAGGTTGACGATCTTATTAATAGCCCATCTCGACTTTCAACAAGGTCATTATACCATAGGGTTGATACATCACCCCAAGGTGCCTGATAAGTCTACCTATTAGAAAGTATTCAGTGATGGTGTGCATATAATCACATTATTACAAGGTATCTTGAAGTTTTCTTCTTTCTTCTTTAAAGGTTTAGATTCAGAATGCCAAGAGTTCTGCCTAAATCCTTGTATGGAAGAAAATGATGACGTTATTCAATTGAAAGGAAACCACATTCCAAAAGAGTTGGCGGCATTAGAGACACACTTTGATGGACAAAATCATTTTGTTGGAAAAACCATAGGAAGCGAAGAGAGCCAAACCAGAAAATGTGAGAAGATTAACATTGGTATTGAAGATAATGCAAAACAGGAAAATTTGGGCACCTGTTGTAGTTCAATCAAGAAGGAGAGATTCTTTAATATGTTCAAGGAATTCATAGATGTGTTCTTCTGGTCTTATGAAGACCTGAATGATTTCATATAAGGTCAATTTAAACACCATATTCTTCCCCATTCAAACAAAAGTTGAGGAACTGCAACCCAAAGGTAGCATATGCAATTTTCAAAGAAGTGGATAAAATGTTGAAAGCACGTATAATCTACCCCATCCACCACTCCACATGGGTTGCTAATATAATATCTATACATAAAAAGAATGAAGAGATCATGATTTGCATTGATTTCAAGAACCTAAACCAAGAAAGCATAAAGAACAACTTTTCCATACCAAACATTGATAGCATCTTACAAAACTGTTGTAGGCTTAGAGATGATGTTTGTGCTTGATGGATTTTTTGGATACAACCTACCTCTTGAAGACCAACACAAGACAAATTTTACTGCTCCCCAGGGAACCTTTGCATGTAGTCAAATGTCTTTTGGACTTATAAACATAGGCGCCACTTTTTAGCGGGCAATGAACTCATCCTTTGAGCATCTGATTAATAAGGTGATTCCAATATATTTAGATGGCATGATAATATTTTCCAACAAGAGGAAGAAACACTTGTCTTATTTAAGGATGGTTCTCCAAAGGTGTTGAGATCACGGTATATCTTTGAATCAAAGGAAATATGAGTTTTGTGTCTTAGAAGGTAAACTACTCAGGCACCTTGTGTCAAGAGAAGGCATAAAGATTGATCCCGAAAGGGTTAGGCCAATTCAACAACTATGCCTACCATCAAACCGTAATGGGGTACGCTCTTTTTTTGGCTAGTTTAATTTCTTAAGGAGGTTTGTACCTGTTTTCTCTAAGACCACCATGCCCGTTGCAAATTTGTTAAGTGAAAAACATACTTTCAAATGGAGTGAGGAGGCTATGAAGGCTTTTGATAAAGTAAAGAGTGTTATAGCTCAAGCCCCAATTCTTGCTCATCCTGATTACAAAAAATATTTTGAGATTTATTGTTATGCCAGTGAGCATACTATGGAAATGCTGATACTACAAAAAAATAATGAAGATGAAGAAGTCCTAATCTCTTTTATGGCCATGCCTTTGAAAAAGCACAAGCTAAGGTATTCAGTCACGAAGAAAGAGGCACTTTTAGTGATAAAAGCAGTGAATCAATTTTGTTATTACATCCTCCATTCTTACTCCATGGTTTATGTTCCAGTGTTGCGGTCAAAAGCATTCACACTCAACAAGTAGTCGTGAATAACTTGGCTACATGGTTGGCATGAATGAAAGAGTTTGATTAAGAGATCAAACCAACCAAGTTAGTCAAAGGCCAAGGCCTATGCAAGCCAATGATAGAAAACAAAGAATCTACAAAGGAGAACATTCCACTAGGTCTATTGATAGGGTTAAAGGATTATTGGTTTTTGGATATTACGTATTATCTTGCATATAGCGAGTGCTCTAACCATCTGTCTAGTAAAGAGAAAATAACTCTAAGACTCAAATCTATAAAGTACATCATAGTTGATGATTTATTATACAATAAGGGTTTTGATGGAATGTTTCTCAAGTGTGTTGATGAATACCAACATAAAAAGATGCTACAAGCATTCCATAATAAGCCTATGGGGTTTACTATTCTACTACTATCACGATGTTGAAGATTGTCAAAAACTACTACTACTGGTTAGGGATGTTTCAAGACGCTTACAAATAGGTAGGTCAATGTGAAAAATTTAAATTATTTCCATGAAAACTTCAATTGGACACCCTCCCATTAACCTATACCATCATAAAGAACCATTCAAGCACTAGGGATTAGACTTCATAGGGCCCCTAAACCTATCATCTAGTGTAGGACACACTCGCATCTTGATGACCACTGACTACTTTACTAAATGGGTCGAGGCCATCCAAATCAAGAGAACCACCTCTAAAGAAGTTAGTGTTTTCTTAAAGGAGAACATCTTGGTTTGATTTGGAGTACCAACAAAAGTTGTAATTGATAACACACAAAATTTCTCTTCAGATGAACTACAAATATCATGTTATGATAATGAGATTCAACTTTTGCATTCTTCAAATTACTTCCCACAGGGGAACAGACAAGCTGAGTCTACCAACAAGAATCTCATCTCTATAATGAAATAGTTGGTTAGTGAGAATCCAAAGGATTGGGATGACACCTTTTGAGTTGATATATTGTACAAAAGCTCAATTGAAGAAGAAAGGGAGAGTGTAGTCAATCATATCACTAATCACCAAGCAAGAGTCAAAAAGATTTTTGACCATAGGACCAGGCCAAGGAAATTTATGGAGTATGGTAAAGTTCTTCTCTAGGATAAGAAAAGGGAACCTCGAGGAGTTCATGCAAAGTTTGAATCATTGTGGAAAGGGCCTTTTGAAACCAATAGGGTACTTGGGCCAAATCCTTTCAAATTGAGGTATCTTGATGAAATAGAACTACTCCTTTCCTTTAACGGACAAGGTCTTAAACTCTATCAATTGCTATTCTTTTTGTTCCCTTTGTACATAGCTTTTTGTTGTATTTTGGAGTTAGGAAGTTTTGTTGTGCCCTTTCAATTTTTCATGTGTGTGTGTGTGCGCGCGCGCGCAAAACTAGAGATTCTAAGTCCCTTCTTAGTCCCTTACAGACCTAGTCCCTAATCAGAGCCACTTGTTGCATGCTTTTGGGACTACCCTTAACGATTCTCACTTATGCAAAATTTGGTCATGATCAGTTTGTGTCTTGAACTTTTGAACTTGAACCTTTTTAGTTCAAAGTTCAAAGTTCAATTAGTTATCTGTCCTAAGTAATTGGTTGACTACATCTTCACATTATTTAAATGCGACATGTGTCTTGTAGGTTGAACCTTGAAATTTGAACCCAATGGTTCAAAGTTCAAAGTTCATAGGTTTCCACTCAGTGTTCGTGATGTGTCAAGGAATTTCTAAATATGCTCTTATGGAACCTTAAACTTGAGCCTCAAGAAATTTTGATTCAAAGATCAAACACGCACTTCACTACATCACTGGTGGGTCTCATTCGTGCATTGTTAGTCCTAATTTTAATAGCACATTGAATGTTGAAATTGAACTTTTATGTTTCAAAGTTCAAGGTTTGGACATGTAATATGTCATATTGGAGTGACACGAGCCAACCTCATGCAACACCTTTTGGTGTAATGATTTAAAAGACAAGTGGTGTAGACATGGTTACAGAGGTAATGGAGTAATAAGGGAGGTACATGCAAATAGTTATTTCACAATTAATAGGGCAATGAGTGACATTCAATCCAAGCAAGTTTCCCTAAATGATGGTATGACAAACAAAGTGAACAACGTACATTAAAATCATTGCTTTTTCATCATTTTGTTCACCCTGCATGTGTAAGTGCTCAATTGCTACGAACAAGGTGAGCAAAGACGAAGGTAAAATTTGCCTCTTCTAGAAAGTGGGTGTTGAAGCAACAGTGAGTTTCTAGCAAAACCCCCCAGCATTTTTAAATTTGGAATCTTGTCTGTTCTGCAGATTAATTTTTAGGGTGTTTTTTATTTGTCGTATGATTTATCTTTGGAGTCCTTGTATTTCAGTCACCTCTTCCAGTGAATTGAAAACCCCCAAAGGAAACAATCTGTCGCCCATAACCAATTGCCTCCCGGATATGGGGGATACAGTCCTTGTAGATGAAGATATGGGGAAATTGGTGAATAGATTTAGGGAGGTAGAAGCAAGGTCTGTGGCTGCTAAGATTATCGAAAGTGGGTTACTAGAAGCTGCAAGCTTCCCAGGAGTAACACCGTGTCCCAAATTGGTTATAAAATGCAGCAATAGGTATAATAAATAAGGTGGGTGCATTCACACTTTCTTTCATGATGTATTAGTACATATCAAGAAACAAGTAGTAATGGTAGCCTTAAGAATTCCTCCCATAGAAATCTATGGAGACTGGACCATCACTAAGGTCGCAATAGAGTTTGATAGAAAGACAAAGGTTTTCAAAAGTATCATAGCTAAGAATTGGATGTTGAGACCAGAAATAGGGGGTTCCCGCCTCCTTAAGCCTTTAAAGAAAGACCACGTAATCAAGCACTTACGGGATATGGTCATCCTGCTTAACTGAGTAAAAGGAAACCCACATGACATCTGGGAAGATTGGATGCATAGTTTCATTCAAGCTATTCTTGATGATGGAAAGTATGTTGACTGGGTTGGGATTATATTTGATAGATTACATGAAGAATTATCACAATGGACTAAGGTAGCTAGCTTTTATTTGTTTTCATATCTCTTCTACATTTTGGTTTGTCGCAGATAATGGAAAGGGTTTCCCCATCAGCCGTGTACCAAAGACATGAAGATTTATGAATATCACCCCTTGTTACAAAAGAAGAGAAGCCCAAAAAAATTCTGAGAGTCCAAAGATGTGTTTCTAGCCAAACTGGTTTTTGAATTGAGAGGAACATAAAACCAAAGAATGGCTAAAAAGGCTATTGAGTTGATCACAGTCTATGGTAGTTTCTTTATACAATTTTCAAGATTCACCTACTTGAGAATCGGAGGGTTTGACAGAGAAACAATGAAGCTAACAAGGTATTGGCTAGACAGATATATGTTGGTGGAGGTGTGTAGACAATTGTCCTACGTAGATAAGAAATGTAAGCCTAGATGAGGAGCAAGATGTATTTTTCTCTGGAACTTGCTCATTAACGTTGCTACACCATCCAAGATTCTACATGCCTGGAACCTAAAATAGGAGCCATGAACCTAAGGATGTACTTGTCTAGATGTGACTTTGACGGTAAAAGTTTTGCCACTACTCACGACCGCCTAGAGGCAAATTTTAGTCATAAGCCTCAGCTAGAAAATTATTAAGCAGAGTTTACTAATGAATATGAAGTGAGAAAGAGATTGTGGGTCGGATTCACCTTAGGGCAAACAGTCACCTTCAAACTAGAAATGCACATCCAGGGTGTTGATGAAGTACGTTGGGAAGACATGTCAGTTGGAGATATGGTGAGTAAATGCCTTAGGAAGACACCACAAAGTAAGAAAACTAAGGTAGAGGCAATGATGGATGTGGATGAATATGTTGGGCATTGGATGACAGATATCTTCAATCCAAGCCCAGACAAAACCAGTTAAGAAGTAACACCGCAAGATTTCCAGGTAAAAAAGATAGACGTAGGGAAAGCAACAAGGGTTGTGTATATGAAAGTGTTTGATTCAAGCAATAAGAAGATTGCCCACCAGATATGGAAAGACTGGAGAGACCAGAGATATTTGAAGCAATATCTGCAACAAATGGTAGAGTATATTCAAGGGATCTAGAGCCTATCACCACAACCACTATCAAAAATGCCCTTGAGTATTGATGTGAAATCTTTGGAGAACCAGAAGTTCATTGACCAGATTTAGAGAGATAGAACTATGGTCGGAATGTTTGATGAAAGTGTTGATGTGGTTACCAAAGAGGTAGTCAATTATCTCTCCAATTTGGAGAAAGCTTATCTGTCAAGACACAAAGCCATTCAAGAACTAGAAACGGAGGTTGTGGCTTGGAGCAAAGAGAAAAAAAGAGTGGGAGGATCAAGTTGTAGCGATAATTGAAGTTTTGGTCTATGATGTCGATAGGTTCTTGATTGAAAAGCTTGTGTTTGAAGTCAATGAAAATGTATTGTTCACAGTGAATGCCAATTTGGGTTGGCAGAACGAGGTAATTGAAGAAGGCATGGAAGAATTCATAGAATTCTTAAAAGAGGTTAAGTGCATACATGAAATCATGGATAACGACCTCAAAGTTATCAATGTAAAGATGATGGAAAATACACCAACACATACCCAAAGATGGTGAAGGCAATCACCATCCTAAGAGAAAAGATGAAGGATCAGAAGCATGTCAAAGACATTGCGCTCAAAGACTTCACCAGGATCGGCAGGGTTGACTCCTTGGTTATAATGGGAAAAGATCACTTGGCAACACATAAAAATAAGTTGGAGGAGGTGCGAAGGAGCAAACACATTTGGACACAAAGGCTAAAGATCATCGGTGTGCCCAGTAGGCAGGTCCTGATGACTTTCATAGAAGCTTTCAAGGAATGGAGTGCGGTGCGACCAGCTAAAACAACCCTAGAAAGTGCAGTCGGTTCTACCGCCCCAACTGGGAAATGAAGATTATATCATAGATTAATTTAGTTTCGGGAATAGATTTTAGGGGATAGTCGTTATGTGAAAGGGGATAGAAAGTAGCTTTTGTTTTTTTATCTACTCCAGAGGGAGTTGGCTCTAAAAATTGTTTTTTAATCTACTCTTGTGGTTTAACTTTATTACAACTTTAAACATCATGGTTAATTTAATGAGTGGGTTATATGCATTTGATTACCTGAAAATTTCTATCAATTGGTTGCGGAATTTACATCTTATGGTTTGTGTTGGAATTGAAGTGTTAATGTGGTAATTGAATTGGTTGTTACATTTCTTTGTTGTTAATAATTTAAGGTTGAACTTTTGAATCTGTTTGAATCATTTGTTTCTTTCAATTCCAAGTTTGTTGGCTTGTATCTATTTTAACTACATTAATCTGGTGTATTCTAATCACAAATTTGTAGCAAAATATGATAATGCCTTTAGTACTTTCTGATTAAAAGTGCATGTTTCAATACCATTCTTTCATAATAAAGGGAATGAATGTACATATTTTAAAAGGTAGTTGTGCCTCAATGCAAAGAGTTCATTTATGAGTTTTTGAGCTCAATTAGAAGTGAAAGGTTTTCCTCTTATAGGGCTATAGACTCAATTGTGATAAATATTTTTGAAGTGGAAAAAATTGTTCCCTAACACAATCAATGTCAAGTTAACAATGCATAAAAACAATGTAAGCTTAGAAAATAACATGAATCTATGTGAGAAAGAATTCAATGACAAATTAAGAATGTACAGTCATTGTAGGCATAGTAAATGAATAGAAATAATGTGAAAAACTATCCAATGTCAATTGACGAATGCATATAGTCAATGTAACTTTAAAAATGAATAGAATCGATGTCACAAACAATTCAAGGACAAATTAAGAATGCACACTATCAATGTGAGCTTTGCAAATGAGAGTGGTGGGTTGAAACCCTCATCGCATGCCAAAAAAAATGAAGTTGGCGAGAAGCACTTGCAGGAGATGAAGTTTCAAGTAAATAATTGAAATATTGAAGTAAGGGGCATTAGGACTAGTTGCAGGTAGGTAATGAATTAGGTTTAGGCAGTAACGTGGTTATATTAAAATGCAACATTAAAAGACAATATAGTCATAATGAGCAGACCCAAAATTAAAATATCTTATATTTATGTATACAGACTAATTTATAGCTCGATTGATGAAAACACAATACCCAAAACAATGGACGTGAGAAAATAAATTATGAATGCATGTAAAATAATGTAGACTACAAACACATTAGTAACTAAAAACAATGAACTTTGAATGAACATAAGTATAACGTGAATACAATGAACTGACTTTGAATGCACGTTACCAACTAAAAAATGATTACACTAAACTAAAATAAGACAGACGTACATTAAACCCTAGTTTGATTTATGAAAGCACAAGTAACTAAAAACGATATATTTTTATTTTGAATGTGTCTAACTAATGTATATAGTAAACACTTGATTGAAAAATGAAAGCATTAAATTAATAAGTGAAAAGTGTAATGTGAGAACACATAAATTAATAATGAAAACAGTTATATATATATATATATATATATATATATATATATATATATAAACATACAATAAGGGGACAAAATTGGAAATGAACACATTAGTAACTAGAAACAGTAAAGTTTGGATGAAATGTGAATACAATGATAAACTTTGAATGCACATAACTGAAAACATGAATTCAATTAACAGACTTTGAATGCATGTAACTAATTGAAAACATGAATTCAATGAATGGACTTCAAATACATGTAACTAAATGAAAACATGAATACAACATACTAATGTAACACATATACTAAAGCCTAGTTTGTTTTTTGAAAGCATGACATAAGTAATTGAAAACAATATAATTTGAATTTAAATGTGTCCAACTAAAGAGCACATTAAACACTAGCTTGATATATGGAAATATGACATTAGAAATTGCGAAGTGTAATGTAAGAATGCATAAATTAGTAATGAAAATAGTTTATAATAGATATGAACATACATTATTAAGGACACAAAAATGGAAATAAATAGTAGATCAAGGCCACCAACTTGAACATGAGTAGAATGTTCGAAAGAAGCTTTGGATTCTACACAAAATGAGAATTATCGACACAACAAAGAATTTACACTAAAAAATGATAGAGAAACTGACTTCTAATAGAAAATCCTTCATTATTTTTGTGGTTGGTAAATTTGAAATTTAAATAAGGGCAAGAAAAAATTAGTCATTTTAGGTAGCACTTGCACTTGATTGTACTTGTTTTTTGCATTTCATTTGTAATTCATACGATGGTCAAAATTGTATATTAATTATGCATTGTTTATTTGCTCAATTGGCTAGCCTTACACCATAGTTGTCCATGCAAGTACAATTTATAGTTGGAGTTAATGCTTGAGAATGTCATTGTATTTGTGGACAAATGTGCATATTAGAGCATCGCAAGTTCAACTGTATTTGTATTAAAACATATTATGCACCAATGGATATGCATATATGTAGATATTTCAATATTATGCACCATGTTTGTACATAAATTGAATATGTTTTGTATATCAATTGAATATCTTCATATTTTTAGAGCAATCCATTGTAATTTCAATTGTAAACAACTAAGTTTTTTTTACTAATAATGCAACCCTTTTGGTGCAAAGTTGATGTGTAGCAGAAATATAAATGTACCAATAGGTGTGCACATGTAATATTTATTTATTAATGGCAGGGTGAACATTTATTAGGTATCGTAAGTAAATTACTTTTGGCACTTATATTTTGTAGGAAACGGCTATCAACATTTTTTTTTAAACAAAAAAATTGTGTAGGGTGGGGCGAAAGTGGAGCCAATTATGACAAAAACATCACAATTATTGGACCCCATAACGATTACTAGGTCCTTTCCACTATACATGACTTGTCAACTTAGTGTTAATGTTTTGAATTACGAATCAATTCCATGTGGCATAGGATCAATCTAGTAAACTAAGGCAATAGTAGTCATAAAAAATAAGTGAAGGATTTGGTAATGAATCTTTGCACAGGGGTGCATCATGTATTACTATGCAGCTATATTAAGAGATTCAATTAAAAGAAGACTAGACCTAATCATAAATCAATGTGTATGATGTTATAGGCTTAACTTTTTTTATCATATATTGACAGGTATGCAAATTTTACCATTATAATAATATTCTATTCATAACAAATCATCAATATTTAAAGATGAGGAAGTTAGTCTAAGGAGATTTATTTTATATACATATACATACGTGAGAGGCCTCCCTCCTAACCCAGCAACCAGTAGCACATATCTTGAGTACCTCTGCAAGCTAGGGCAAGACTAGTCCCCCATTGATGAGATCAGCTGACCGAAATATCTGTCGCCTCTTAACCCAAGGAGCATGAGTTAACCTGAGACTATAGGTTCCAGCCAACTCTGCTACCCGTGCAGGCTAACCCAAAGGAATGTTTATGTTTAAAGATGAAGATGTTAACCCTTCTTGTGCTCCAAAATATAATGCATACTAATGCTCTGATTTCAGTATGTTTTACTGATGACCACTCTCATTCAGGATTAAGTTTATTAACTAGGCTTGCATCCACCAAGTTGTCGTGAGTTTATTCATTTAGGTTACTCCCTCTTAAATAGTTTCCAATGCTTCCAAGTTTAAGGTTTGGACACTTCATATAAAGCACTAGTTGTTAAAAAGGATTAAAAATCGCTCTTGTAATGACTCAAATTTCTCTCTTGCATTAGTAGGTGCATTGAAAGATCTGCCCATATTTAACAAACATGTAAACTTGCATAGAACGCAACACTGCAACTAGGAGGTATGCAACTCATAATGAAGTTCATAAAAGAAAGGTTTTGTTATTATCCAGTGTCTATAAGTAAGTTGGCAATCTTAGCCGGAAATGAATAAACAATTTATCAAGTACTGAACTGTCGCCGATTCAGTAGTATACTCCAATTTCACTAAGAAAAGAAAATTGGATCAAAAATTTCTCAACATTTGATGACATTATGATTCCCTGTTAGTTTGTGTAAGGTAAGAAAAGAACCGCTTCTATACAAGCACAAAACTTCTTTACCCCTAAGAGGGCAAAAAATAAAATTAGATACACATTTATAGAATTTCCAATAACTTCCTCGTCTTATTCTGAAGAACCATTAAATAACCCTGTCGAGGTGCTGCCAAACCTATCCGGAATTCCCAGCATATGCACAAGTTTTTCATGTTCTTTCAGAGCAGCCTTTTCAATGGAAGCAGTATTCTTTTTGAATTTACTGTGTGCCTTGTCCGCTTGTTGGAATAGAGCAAGAACCAAGTCTTTCTGAGCAAATAGTTTCTCTTGCACAATCTTGTATTCTCTTTCCTGAGACTGTCTTAAGATGTGAAGCGCCTGGTAAATCCTGTTCTCAAATTCTAAAATTCTGAACTTAGCAGGTACATTTTGCAAATCAGAATGAGTGCTAATATCTTCTGAAATGGATTCTTTTTGCTGGAATTGATCGAGAATATTTGCAGTTTCCTTTTTTGAACATACATCATGTGTAACACCTCTTGATTGCAGACGACAAGAACGCCTTTTGCTTGATGTAAATAGACTCTTGGATAATACTTCAGATCCTTCATTCATGTCACCTCGGGTACAGACGAGAGAATTTTCTTGGTGTAAGATATCACCTGCATTTAGAAGAGAGAAAAACTCTTCAATGTACATGACAATTAAGGTATTATGCTGCGTCATATTCAAAGAACGTCCTCATTACAACTGGACTTTTTAGGAAAAATTGTTTATGTTGAAGGCTTCAGCAAAGTGAGTATTTTCTTTCACATTAAAACTCGTATCCTCAGACAACATATCTTTGACATTGATTACCTTTGAACTATTAAAGGGAAGAATTATCATCACACATTGTTCAAAAAACAACTGAATTGTCATTAGTTTCTGAATTTCTTTCCCCAAAAGAAACTTCGCTTGAATTTCATTCATCCATTAGGCACACCAATGCTTCCAAAAAAGTTAACAACATTCCCTAATATATAGCTAAGTTACCGATTCAAGTTCGAGGACGGGTTTGGGTTCGTGAGTTCAGACAAAAAACGAATTCCCCCTGTGGTTCATGGGTGGGTTCGTGAGTATATATACAAAAAAAAATTAGCAAAATGTGCATAATTGCAAAACTTAGTCATTTCATAGTATGAATATATGTTGCTTGATCATTGATCAATGCCAAATGTCAAAGACAAACATTAAATACTTGCTCATTAATCTATGTTCGTGATTGTAAAGAAAAGCATACATTGAATTACTAGATTGCAAAATTAAATTTCAAAACATAGAAGTAGTTCATCAAATAATAAGGTTTGAAACATAATGATAAATGGCAGATGTTTAATAGTTTATCAACGGTCATAATATCAAATGCCCTTCATGGGTCAAATGGGTCATCAAACCATAAGGGATCAATGGTTTCATCCCCGGCTGCAACTATATCTAAATCCTCATCATTGGAACAAACAATCTCCACAATCTTCTCTTAAAACTTGCAAATTGGGCACACCAAAATGAGAGAGCAAATGAGAAATTAGATGAGTGAAATGTTTTTTATTAGGCTCCTTTAGGCTTATATAAAACAATATTGAAAAAAACATTATTTTAAATTGTTTTATTGCATTTTTTGGACCCTACTGCTGCCGGGTCCTCCTGCGTTTGCCCAGATTCGTGCCAGCAAGGACCCGGACGGACCCACAGTCCGAAATCTGGACCCAAGCAAACCTGGACCCGAACCCAGGCTGCTTGATGCAAATCCGGTAACAGACCTTTGTAGTTATGAAAAAATTACTTTGAATCCAACTTGGATCATCAAATAACTATAATAGAATACAAGAAAAGGCTAAAGTCAAAACTGTGTACATTAACATGCCTACAAAAACTGTCTTAGTAAGCATTAAAAATTGTGAAGCTCTACCCAAAAGCAAGGAAGTTGGTGTCTTTATTACCTGGAACAGACTTTGGCATCAATATTTTGGATCCCCAGGTGATGTAAAATATAAGAGTATGTATATGTAACTAATGCCATTCTTTATCCTAGAGTCTCAAGACTAAAATCACATCTGCAAGTATTCCCAGGCATAATGATTTATAACAGAGCAAATATAGAGCATAAAATTATAAGTAATTGTAACTCTGTTTTCTTGTCAGGGAAAAGAAAATAATACATAAAATTAACTCCATTTTCTTGTCAGGGAAAAGAAAGTAATACATAAAATTTTAAATCAATAAATAAAGATTGCAAATTTTCCTGCTGAAGATCAGATGAATAGTGGATGCCCATAAATAAAGATTGCAAATTTTCCTGCTGAAGATTAGATGAATAGTGGATGCCCAAATAGAAAGTAATTCATTTGTCTATATTTCAAAAAACAAAATTTGTGTATCTGGTATGAACAAAATGTCTGAGATGCCCATAGGCCAGCAAATATATTCCTAGTATGCACAAATCAAACAAACACATGCTGAGAAACAGAATCATTAGGTTGGTACATAATCACAAAAGGGTCTAGATTTACTATCTTCTTTGTTGAAGTAATTTAAATTGGTGCATTTATGTGTAGATCTATTGTTAACTTTCCTGAAAAATGTCCATCTTGATGTCCATAGAGTTATGTATTTTTGTCAAAGTCAGCATATAAATTGATAGATTATGCACACAAAATATAAATACTTGCCCAAATCCAACTATTGCACAAAAACATGCATCATTGTGCTTGGTTATGCTCCTCGCCTTGCTTATACAAGAAAAAATAATATCTCATTTCCAGTGAGTACTAGTAGTCTTTCAATGCTTTCTTAAGGATCATGACAAGCAACAAGAAGTTGACATTTAAATTTATCTCTTTTGATTCTTGAGGCAACACAAAATGTGTATGGTAGAACTGTTATTCACCCCTGAGGTTTAAGTACAACTAAAACTGATAGAATTCGTTCGTAAGCACACAATACGTCTTTTCAATGGAGGTTTTGGAAGAATTATATATAACTATTATAAAATGCATTACTGTGTACAACAAAATCATTCTTATGGAAGCTCTCTGAGATACAAACAAACATATAACTAAAAAAATATACAACTATACACACTATGAGTGTTTTGTGTTTAATATAAATAATTAATTGGCAATGTTTATGCCATGGATGTAAATGCTTCTGATAATCACGACTTGCAACATGAGAAACACAACTTTCCATCAGATAATTAGAGATCAGTACTCAGTTGTAAACAAAGTTTTAATGAAATAACACCATGGATGTTGACTGCAAGCTAAATCAAAGACCAACATCAACAGAAAATGATTAAATCATGCACACCACACAATTTCATGAAGGATTAATTCGACTGCCTTCAACGCTATAATTCGCATAGACAATTTGTCAATGTAAAGTCTGACAAAAAACAGTCTGTTCAATTTATTTCAAGAAATTACATGTGCGGATTTAACAATTGTTGAATTACACTTGGACAAGTTCCGATGCTTAAGCTTAGCATTGACTATCTTTCACTGCGTAAAATAACAATGACTCGAGTCCCACTTTCAAAATCACACACTTTACAACATATATCTAAATCCATTATTCTTTGATACAGTGTGTTCAATTATACTACAATTTTAGGCATCCAAAGGCAGATTTTAAGGCTCAAATAATAATAAAATATGCTTTATAGGAAATCCAACCGTTCTTTTTTTGAGAGACAATAAACACTACAAAATAGCCTAAAGAAAATGTCACCTGCTTTAAATCTGTAGATCTAGCCAATCAGGATAGGGTAGCACCTCCCTTTCTGATATTTTAATTTACTATATTTCATAAACTAGGTGCTGATTTTGAATGCTGATTGACTGGCTTTTAATAGATGGAATCCTCGTGTAATGGCATCATGTCAATGCTACAATTTTGGATTCAACACATTTTTACTCAATGCTTGCATCTCTTGGCACTGATGTAATGTCCCCTTTTAAGACCTACTTTAATTTATCCTAAACTTATCAATTGGGGTTTGGATTGTAATGTCCCCTAAAGGGATTAGTTATTCATCTTATTAGATTTAAGTTAACTGTACAAATTATTATTATCCATATCTACCTTATTACTATTTCCTATTGTTCTTCTAACACATGAATGTATGATTTTACAATTGACTATTGAGTTCATCCTCGTGAATGAAAATAGTTCCAGCTTAAAAGCATTCTCTACAACCTAGTACAAGACAATGAAATGCCATATCTTAAAGAATTTAACTCCAGTAAAATACCATTCTCTCCAACCTTTTACAAGAGGGTGAAAGGTCCATATCTTAGGGGTTTGAGCTTCCCATCTTCGCCTTAACGACTCTCTTTACTCAACTACAGCCACACCTTTACTCTAACCCTCATAATATTTACTTGTCAATAAAGTTCACACCCAGCCTTATCCATAGCTTAACTAATCCAAAACTTTGTGATGGATTTGTTTAATCTCTAAAATGACTTTGCAGGGCGTATTGCATCTAAATCTAGTTCATAGCCTTCTCTTTGATGTCCCAATGTAACATCCAATGGTAGTAGGATAATTGCCCAAATTTTCTTAAAGAAGTCAATTAGTAATGGCTATAAACTGCCCTATCATAAGATAGGGTTGTAAGCTGAAGATGCCTATCCTTGGATAATTCTGTTATAGTGTTTATCAATTGTATTAACATTCTACCCACAACTTTCACTTGCCCATTAGGATGGAAGGTTAGAATATGCTTCTTTTGAGCTTGGTACTAGTAAAGACATGTACAACCTACTTCCCATAACTATAGAATTATGTTCTTCCCTTTGTAAATTTGTAGAATACCCCATTTTCAATAAGAAAAAATAGCTCCTCTTCGACATCTATTTCTGTTATCCTTAAAAGCTAATATCTCCCTAAAACATATATATTAAGCACTTGCTTACTCTTATGAAGCTTGATTGAAAGAATCAAGTTGTGAAACTACGATAAAACTGGGATTCACTTTGAGATTAGTGGTCTAGCAATACACCCCCCACTATATTTGTGCTTCGTCTTGCACATACTCACCAAACTACTTGCTAAAGAAATCCCATCCATTTGCAAGGCCTTGCTTGTTGCAATTTTCTTCTTTCTTTAAATAATTGAAAAGATTTACGGTTAGTATGAACAACTGTCTCATTTCCCAACAAATAATGCTTCCATTTCTTCATAGATTGTAAATTACTAAATGTACATGCATTTGTATATCAATAATAAACAATATTTCAAAGTCACGTCCATTTTCTTATAATGCCACAGGTATCTCTTTCCTTGGAGATCTCTATGGCTCAATTTATGATGCTAGTTCAGGAAGGTATACTACTCATCCACAAAGAAGAAGTCAAAGCTTTTCAATATCTGGATCATTACAAAGACATGATGGATCCTGCTGATTTACTCCAGTTGGAGAAGGTGATAAAAGATTTAAACATCTCCAATGATACTCAGAATTATGCCACTGCTAGAAATGACCATGAAGATTAAACAGGCTCTATTGATAATACACCTATAGAATATGTCCTTGCAGGCTGGAATGATGAATTATTTGCTACAGACTTTTTGCAATCTCTGGAAACCAATTATTATAGTACTCTCTTGCCAATTTTGAGTCTTCAAAATCTTGATATGTTATGATGTTTTTGATATACACAATGTTGGGCAAAATCTGTGGTTAAATTCCCACTCGAGACCCTTTTTCAAGTGTGAAATCCACCTAGCCAATGAATATGATGAAAGGTTAGGGAAAGTATCCAAAGGAGTGGTCAAATGGATAAAATCCGCTGCAAGTATAAACCCCCCTTTCCACTTTGATGATTTTGTTTATACCCCATCACAGAAAGTGTTCCAAAAGAAGTATTTCTCATCCCAAATTCCATGTTGAAAAGTACAAAAGTTGAAAACTTGGAAAACAAAATTTGGAAGAAATATATAATCCAAAAGCTGAAAATTTGAGAGAAATTAAAAAATCCAAAAGTGTGAGAATTTTGAAATCAAAATGGGAAAAGTTGCGAAATTTCGGAAATTTGGAAAAGTTTCAAAAACTTGGAAAAATTCAAATAAGTTGAATATTTCATAAAAATCTCAGACAAATGCAAGTCATGGAAAAATCCAAAATGTAGTGAAAATTCCAATGTGTGAAAAATTGTGAAATCCAAACAGGCAGAAAACTGAATATTTGGAAAATTAGAAAAAATCAATCTTGCAAAAGGTTGGAAATTTTGATATATGCGGAAGAAGCAAAATAGTGTAGAATCAATCGAAATTGGAAAAAGCAGAAGTTGGAGAAATTCGTGAATGATGAAAAGGTTGGATTTAAAAGTGATTTTCTTTCAGGAAGTTTTTTGGATTTAAATTGATTTTTTTTGCATTTAAATCGAGAAAATTAATTAAATATTGATTTTTTTTTTAATTAATTAAATTCCAAAACAATTCAAATTGGATAAATAAATTATATAGCTTCATCATGATGTGAATGGAATCAAATTGGAAGCTTCTTGAAAAACAGGAGAAAAAGCGACAAGTGGCACAAAAATTGGAATCTGGGTGACTAAGTAAAGCAACTACATGATTTTAGCCTACAACTTTAAAGGCAACTTTTTCGGAAAGATGGCTTATATAAGAAACCAATTCATTCATTCCTTCTTACACAAAATTTGAAGAGTAAATTGAGGAAAGAAAAGAGTGAAATTTAGGAAGTTTCTGAGAAGGATTTTTGAAGAAATTTTTGTGATCATTGAGGAGAGAAGGAATTTGCTTGGAATTTGTGAAAGAGGATTTTGAACTTCATTAGAAAGGAACTCGTTCAATAAGTTGGAGAAATTTACATGTTTCTTGAGAAAAGCGTGAAGAGTCAATCTTGAGGAGAAAGATCTAGAAATCTTGATAAAGTTCCAAAATCTTCGTCTTTTGGAGGAATTATCTCTTCTTTTAATGTTTTTGGCGCATTCTTACATACGACCATTTTCTATTTTGCAGGATAAAGGAATGCTAGAACCTCGAGGAATAGGAGAGACGTGGGAACAACTGATAAAGAATGAAAAGAGAGGATTCTACCCCAAATCAAAAATCATGTCAAAGTGGTCAAAAATTGGAGATACAAGCCTTGGTGGCCTTGATTTGAAAGAATTCAATCGAAGAAAGTTTAGATACAACGACCATCATCCTACACACTTGACCACTAGGATCATGAGAAGTGGAATTGTTGTTGTGGCTAGTTTCCCTCCCACCTTTTAGCATCCAAAGTTTATTGTGGAATGTGCCAAGCACTATAGTCCTAGGGATAGAACAATGAAAGATCCAGACCAAAATATTCTTGCAAAGTTTTCTCCAGCATCCATATCTAAAGCATTTGGAATTCCTTCACACCCAAGAATGGTGACGAAAACACAGGAGCAGGCACTAAGAATCTACATTGTTGTTATTCAATTCTATGAATAAATAATCAGCAAGAGATGTTTAAAAAAGAATAGATCACATTATTCCAAGATTCCTAAGGAGCTTGTATGGCTTGACTTGCAATAGGAGTATCACAACATGATCATGATGCTTGGTCGCATTTTTGTCATGC
Source organism: Cupressus sempervirens (assembly GCA_028749045.1). Classification (NCBI taxonomy): domain Eukaryota; kingdom Viridiplantae; phylum Streptophyta; class Pinopsida; order Cupressales; family Cupressaceae; genus Cupressus; species Cupressus sempervirens. The sequence goes on along the minus strand of CM053788.1, from coordinate 38,239,078 downwards.
CTCATTCCTATAAATTTAAATCTTGGATGTGGTATTTTGTTGAGCAAGTGGCAAAAGAAGGTGATAGGATAGATTGGGCTGGACTCATAAGTGATAACCTAAAAGAACAATTGATGAATCACGAGCACACAAGAAAGTTTTACATGAGCTCTTACCTTGCCTATAAGCTAGCAACAAAGGGTGAATTATGATGGACTAAGATGCAAAGGACCAATTGGGAGTGGAACCCAACACTTGAAAGTTCACGAATGCTACCCGTAATTGCATTTGTACTCTAGGGATGATTATGTAAGAGTTAATGATGTCTTTGCCATGTGTATAGTTAGAACACTGCAAAAGAGACTACATATGAGATTGTCAGTTGGCACGATGAAGTTGGTGGAAGATTATGGTGCTTGGTTCGTTCAATTTCCTAGCTTTTCATACATTCGGGTTCAAGGATTTTCCATGGAGCCGTACAAACTTCCCAGGTACCCAACGGATAAGATGGTCTTGTTAGAGCTTACTCGACAACTCACTGTCTATGGCAAGATTCAAAAAGGGAAGAGGAAGTTGGGATTGCAGTTCCCAATTTCCATAGGAGAAGGTTAAACTGAGATGTACCCATGTCTAAAGGCAACAGAGAGATCATCAGATGAGCTCCACTTCTTTTGTCTTCCACTTTATCTAAAAAGGTCCAGTTTTGATCCCTACAAGAAGATCACATCAGTAGTGGTATCAAACTACCAACATAAAGTTTACCTTAAGGATTTTTTGGGTAACTGTTGCAGATGAGCACGAGATTAGAAAGAGGAAGCATTCAAGATTGCCATTGAGCATTGTTAGAGCATACAACATATTCCAAGTTCCTAATCAGATGGAGGAGGGTCCAAATGTGATGCGAAAAGGATTCAATCTAGAAATGACAGTTCATCCATATGATTGGAAAAAGAAAGAGGTCAAAGAAATGGATGCTCTTTCAAAGCCAATCTTGGATTTTACAAAGTTGTGGATTGAGCATAAACTCACTGAACTAGTAGTGCCAGCAAATGAATTTACATATAGATTAATTGACAAATGACCGCTCAGGGATGAAACACCAGGACAAATAGCTGAAGGGTCTATTGAAGAAAGAGGAACTCCATCAGAAGGTGTAGGAATTAGGAAAGGGAAAGAGGTATCCTTGTCACAAAGATTAGTAGAGGATGGAATGACAACAAACAATTTGAAAGTCAAGTTGGAGGAGTTCTTTCAGCTGTAAGTTTTTGAAAGAGATGATTTTGAGAACTTCTCCATCTTCTCAAATACCATGCACACCACTCAGGACTTGCTACTAGATTGGGAGGAAAGTTTAGGAAAGGCAAAAGGAGCAGTTGCAATTCTTGGATTCAAGCAAGAATCGACACCAAGCATCAGTACAAAAGAGTTGGAGACGGTGTTGGATCGATTCCATGCCTTCAAGAGGGGGAATCAATGATAGATGCATTTAATGCATAGTGGGTGTTCTTAGTGGTCATTTATTGCACCCCACTCCCTTCCTGAACGAGCATGCATAGTGGGCATTTATTACCCACTATAGTAGTGGATTCCTTATTGCATTGATGTAGATTCCTTTTCTTTGCCCTAACCTAACTAGGGTTAATGTGGCACAATTTGGACCATCGGTTATTGTGATCATCCTGGCCATTCGTGCTTGCTTGTTCTCTTAAATTTAATTTAGTTAAATTGCTGTGATTGCAATGGAGAATGCGATGGTGTTTTGATGAATTCTAAATTGTTGTGCAAAGTTAGCCTAAACCCCTATCATGCATATGTTTAACTTCTATCTTTCATATAAATTGTTCTTTATGAGGGTCTCTAGAAGAAACAATCGTGAACTAAAGACAGAAATAGAAACTACCTAATAAACTAAAGACTAAGATGATCATTAAAGACACATTATGATATTCTAATACCCTCCCTTAATGGTCACCAACTGTTGTCTTCTGGTCAAAAAAATTTCTAAACATTTTGTTTCTCTTGAGACCCTCCCTCAATTTACAAAATGTTAATGACCAAGAAGTCAAAATTCGTCCAAAAAAAGATAGAGAAGGGTGTCACCTTCTTCAAAATGCTTTGCAACAAAAGACAAAAGCCTGCCACTGACTCTACCACTGAGATAAGTCTGCCACTAACCCTCCCAAAATCAGCAAAAAATTTGACCAAAAATCATCACAAAATATCCAACCTCATGTTGGATAACGAAGCTACTCTTCCCGAGAGACAAAGACAAACACTGAGAACAAATAGCACAATTTTCAAAGAAACTTGCCAAACCCTCCAAACTTTGTAGGTGTGCATGATGCCCCAAAACAAACTGCAAAAGCCATGATTTTTTAGGAGAAAAATTGACAAAAAACCCAACACAATTTCTTAGGTGAAAATTTGATCAAAATCCACACAATACAAAGCTTCATTTTTTTAAGGAAAAATGGTAAAACCCACAAGATAATTTTTGAGGAAAAAATTATAAACCCACAAAGGAATATGATGCAACTTTGGGAATTACAAAATCAGAATTTTTAAGGGAAATTTTATAGAAACCCATAAGAAGTTTTTCAAGGGAAAAAATTAAGAAAACCCATCAGAAGTTTTTAAGAGATGCAAAACACAAGACTTTGCATGGTAAACCAGCACATGCAAGCAACATGCAACCCTAAAAAAACAGTGACTTTTGCTGCAACCGAGAAATTGCAAGATCAAAACCCTTCACCAGGCTTGTGATTTCCAGCAAAAAACTTCAAAGACTAACCACAAAAGTTTCATAAAATAACTGTAATGATTTTTATTTCTAAAAATCGAAATACAAATATCTAGAAAAAATTTCAAATCAAAAAGAGACTCAATTTTTTCTTAAAAAATCTGCCAAAAGTTTTATGAATCCCATCAACCTACTCTACTACCATATTATGATAAATCAATGTTATTGTAGTGGTAATAAACAAAGGAGGTGAAAGCTCCTTATACAGATTTACAAAGACAGACAGAAATAGAAACTACCTAATAAACTAAAGACTAACTAAGATGACCATTAAAGAAATATTATGATATTCTAATATCATAAACGAACCCTCTAACTCCCTCTTTCTCAACCAAACTTTTTCTCAATAGGTTGTCGCTACGGCAAGAAAAATCGTAACATGAAAAACCTTCAAGTGGTAAAACACTAGACTTCACATGGTAAAATGGACTTAACATGTGGTAAAACAAGAAAACGTTCACGCAAAAAAGAGCAGATGCAAGGAACAAGAAACTCAATAAAAGCCCATGCAAGAACATGTGAAACAAAATAAAAAATTGGTAAGTGCATGATTATTGTTGAGAAACTAAGGAATCGTTTATAATCAATTAGAATGATAAAGTCTCCAAAAGAAAACACTAATTAGTGAAAACAGAAATAGAAACTCTATTCCAACTAAACTAAAAGAAATCTAAACTAACTAATTACATTATCAACCATTAACTATATAGAGATATTATTGCATTAGATCAGAGGGTCGAATATGAATCCTAGCCACAAACAATGAAAAATCCAAAAACTTTAAACTTTTGGGTTGTGCATATTAGAAAACTTAGATTTGGCACAAATATTTGCACCCTTTTGAGCAAAACCAAGAAACTGGTTGCTAGAAACAAGCATGGAAAATCACAAGCATAGAAAGAGAGTCGTCATATAAAGAGAAAATACAAGCATGCAAGGAGACCGAAGGTCAAAACACTTCATGTGTATGCAAAATTAAACCACTAAATATAGAGTTGTTGAAGGCTAACACAACAGAAGACATGAACAAAGGGCACATAAAAACAAAGAGCCAAAGCTTCTATACAAAAAAAAAACACTGGCGACCAAAATCAAGAACAGAAAAGTGAAGTGGTCATCACACATGCATGCAAGTAAAAAGAAAACTAAAATGTGACTCAAAAAACAACTAGAAATCCCCACGATTTGCAAGGAGAAAAACTCACAAAAGACGTACAGTTTTTTGAAAAACAAGAACATAAAATTTCAACAGATGGCTTAGGGAAAAAAACCAAAAAAATTAACTAGGAAAATCCCACTCAAATATCATGTGAAACAAAATGAAACACTGGTAATTGCATGGTTACTATTGAGAAAATGAGGAATCATTTATAAGCAATTGTAATGAAATTTCTAAATGAAACTACTAAATACTAAAAACAAGAAAAGAAACATCCTAAGCTAATTAGACTGAAAGAAATTTAAACTAACTAATTATATTATTGACCATTAAGTAAATAGAGATATTATTCTAACTATTTGCTCCACCTCAGAAGAAAACAATCTATTTGGACACAAATTAAGACATCATCATAAGTCATTTTAAATTCACTTTATAGGTTTCCAAATGTTAAAATTTCATTAAATATCTTGGAAAAAACTTGTTAGGCATAGGCGTCACTTTTCTATAAAAGTTTGTCATGGTCCGGCCGAAGTCAAAATTGGGTCTGGCAAGATCAAACCATTTGGGTGTGATCCGAACCAACCCTAGAATTTAATGGTTGTATTGACCATTTTTAACTTTTGAATCATATATAAGAAGCTGAATATTTATTGGACTGTATGGATTAATCAACTAATTTTTTATTAAACCATAAATATAACACAATTTTATACCATTATTTTAAAATATATACTTTTCTATTTTTATTATTATATATTAATATCGATTTAAAATCTTTTTGAAACAAAATATATGAATTTTAGAAACTTGCTTTACTGATTTACAATTTTAGTGTGCAAATATACATATTTTTATTATTATATTTATATTAATTCAGAATCCTTTTAAACATATGGAGTTTAATTTATATTATTTTTATCACAGATTAAGGTTTCTACATAATATATTGTATAGTTTTATTAAATTAGAATCTTATATAAATAAAACATATAAATTTTGAAATTTGATGAGTAAATTTTATGTTGTTTATTATATATTTATATTAATTTTGAATCCTAATAAACTTGCTTAGTTAATTTGAATTTTTTGCATATATTGCTAATCAACATGCTTGAAAATCGGTATTTTTCTTAAATCGTTATTTGAAAGGCATTTAAATGTCCAAATTATCATTATAAAAAATCATATGAGGAGAGTTGACTGTCAAATTTCAAGCCTAGTCCAAACCCACAAACTAATGAAGAGTACTCCCCTTTTGAACCCAACCACACACACACAACACAACACAACTCTTTTCTCTATTGTCCAACTTCCTCATCTCAGAAGAATTTACGGAGCTACTTCCATATACAATGTGAAACAACAATTTACCAGTGCTCTTATTGACTAAATTATTGCATGGAAATTCTACTTGTGGTAAAATCAAATCCCACCCCTTTGATTTATCACCTACTAGTCATCTCAACAAATTTCTCAAACTCCTATTCACCACCTTGGCATCTACCTATGCCTAGGTCAATTTCAATGAAGTACAATTAGACCTATGTTGACATCTTCTCTACCACCTTCAAATGAGTGATTCAACCTTTTGTAGATCTACACAACTGCTCTCCATACACTTGCACACATGTGATCTTTTCCCTAATTCATCCACCTTTATCAAGAACTAGGTCTACAAAGCCTAACTTTTAAAATTCCAATTCACCACACCAAAAATAAATAATTTTGATCAAGTATGTCATCCAAAACATAGCTTGATCCTTATCAAACACCTCAAAATCATAACACTGCCTTATAACATCTTATTGGTCGATCATAAAACATTTTTCCAATCATGGTGGCCAAGAACATAGGAAAAACCAACATCAATTGAAAAACACTTCAAATCTCATCACCATGATCAATATAGACCGCCAACTCAGTAGGAACACAATCCAAGAACATCCTTACACATCATAAACAATCAAATCTACCCCAATCATTGGATTTGCCAACATTTTATCCTTAAACCTCAAGAACATTGTCAACTACCTCTATTGATCTCTGAAACACAAACCTTTTGAGTTGAGGACTCCTCACCATGTCTTAATTACACACCCACGTGTGCACTCAAAAGTATCAACCTAAGCGTTCTCGCCAAAACAATCTCTATGATTCTGTCACTTCACTAGCAAACAAGAAAATAGCCTATCAACCTCTATGATCTCATAACTCACCCAATTCTTTCTGTCAACCCTTGAAACTTGGCATAGGATGATTCCTCATTGCAGTAACCAATCCTCACCATGCCTCTGAAAACATTGCACCACTAGCCAAATAGATTAACAAACATGTTGACATCAATGACAACAAATCCAGACTCCTCAACAATCTCCCACTCTAGCATTAATGGCAACATGTGATGAGAAAAACAAGCAATGCAATCAAAAACCAACACAGATTCCTCTAAGGTCAGCAATCAATAATACTACCAATAGTATCCACAATAATCATCATTATCTTTTAGAGTCTCTCTAACTCATCTTCCTTTAGGATCTCTCTATTTATGATCTCCATGGAAGCAAGCTTCCATTCCAATTTGATGAAATACTCCTCTCCATTGGTTTTCCCCCTTACATATGCACTCTTCTCCTTATTGTAGTATCTCCCTCTAAATAATAAAATTCAATATTAAATAGTCAACACCTATAGTTGAAATAATTAAATAAATAATTAAAATAGCGTAATGATTATAAGATTAAACATCAATTATGATATTTACTATTTATGATTATTAAGGAAAAATTAGTTAAATGGACTAATTCAATTGATCATTAAATAAACAAAAAATAATCATTCATTAATAAAAAATTATATACTATCGTATTATAATCTAAATCAATTATATTCTAACCATATATAATCTAAACAATTATATACATTAGTGGCTAATGGGCCAAAAGACACAATCCTTCATAGTGTATCAGTGGTATATATACCACATTCTCCAATATGAATAAGGACCCACCAACGGGCAAATACTGAACAAAAAGTAATAGAACAAATTATATACTTAAACCAATGACTTTTACTAGCCGAATTTTACTAACACATTATATTACAAGAAGGTTTAACAAATATAAAAGGATAGAACCAAGTCAAATACCTGCAAGGTAGGGCCTAGATTTGACCTAAGAATTATATCTATACGAACCAATCTACATAAGTATAGGCAATTTAAATACAATGGGAATGCTCAAATGCATATTGTCATGGTGGCAAGTAAAAGGCAATCATTAAATAGGAAAAATATATATTTAGAACTAAAGCAAACCTATCCAACGTAAATAGCACTAATTCAAACTAAAATAAGACCATTATGTTTATACATAGGAAGTGCCAAAAAGGCAAGTAAATTTAATTAAGAACCCCCATAAAGGTATATTAGAACATATTCCTATTTATTGTTTGTCTTATAGATATAAGACTAGAATGAATTAAAGTAAATATAAATTGACTTATAATAAATGAAAATGTTTTAATTGTAGTAAGAAATAATTTATAATGACTATGAAATAATTTTAAATCGTAAATAAATAATTAGTGTGTTTATATGTAATTAAATATGAAATGAATTTTATTTTATATATGTATACATATGGACTAATAACATATACAAAATATGTATATATTTATTTATATTTATTATTATTTGGTTTTTTGGTAAGAAGTGTATTATGTTATTAAGGAGAAGCTTGTATAAATCCAATCTAGGAGTTTACCCAATAGATGGTAGGGGTTAGCGATCCGTAAATCTTTGTGAAACATGCTTAGACTTGTAAACTTTGACAGTCCTTAGATGGCATCCAAGCAACTTGGCTAACATCTATAGTCTTCGTTACACAAATCCAAATAATAAATTCAATTGATAACTAAAATAACTACTATGAATATTAGGATTGATTAAAAGACAATAATTGTAATGGACCCAAAAAGGGGACATTACAATGATCTAAAGCTCTTTCTTATGAACAAGTATATCACTTGTTTCTCACATGCTCTTCTCCCCCTATGACATTAATAGCAAAGACGCACACACATCTTGTGAACCATATAAGTCAAAAACACATCAAAATTGAACAACTAAATTACCATGCGTATTACCCCCCCCCCCCCCTCCTGAGTAGTAATCACTGAAACACCGATGAAGTTGAAAGATATCTTCATGAAGTGCAATGGATTGATGCAACATTATGCATCCTAGTTCTAATCATGAGGGGCAATCACCCCAAACTTGCCTCTAAGATACACAAATGTATCCTTAGGGAATGACTTTGTGAAGATACCAACTACTTGTTCCTTAGCAGGAACATACTCTAGTCTCACCTCCTTTTGAGTCACTTTGTCTCAAAAAGTAATACTTAATTGATATAGGTTTTTTCCTTCAATGTTGCACTATATTCTTTGAAATCTTTATAGTACTTGAATTATCACAGTGTATGAGAATAGGCTCCTCATATATAATTTTGATATCTGATAACATCTACTTCGCCCAAGCTATTTACATATAATTGCTAACAGCAGCAATGTACTCGATCTCTACAGTAGATAAAACAATTGAATTTTGCTTCTTACCCATCCAAGAAACCAATCAACTTCCCAAAACAAAAGTGTCACCACTTGTGTTTTTCCTATCATCAACATTATTGGCCCAATATGCATTTGTATACACACACAAGGTGAAATCATTTCTTGGATACCTCATCCCAAAGTCTTCCATCCTTTTTAGATATTTGAATATCCTCTTCATTGCTACCTAATGATTGTGTCTAGGATCTGCTTGAAATCTTGCCACAAGACACATTGCATTGATGATAAATGTCTTGTATGAGTTAAGTACAATTATCCACAAACCATAAATTTGTATCTAGACTAATTAACTTTAGGGGACTCAGCGTATCTTCACAACTTGCATCATGTCACAATCGGTGTACCCATCAATGTTAAGTCTTCCAACCCAAACATTTCAAACTCCACATATTTACAAGGAATCTTATTGCATGAGAAACACTTATGAGGATTACTTCCTTTGTACTTATCAGAACCTTTAAGTACTATCCTTGCACTCAGTGCTTCCAACTCTTGAAGCTCTCTCTCCTTCAAGCTCTCTCATCTCTTTCTCGTATCTTGACATTCTCTTGTAGATCCTTCTCCCTGATCTAATTTGCATATCCTTCCCATGTATACTAGCTTTAAATGTTGTCTCAATCTTACGTAATGCACCTCCACACTTACTCAATTCAGAGGTTATAAGCTTACCAACCAGTTTGTCTCTTGCTACATTTGTCGTTCTTCTTATTTCTGCAATGGTTGCAACTTTATGTCTATAGACAAGGGGTAAAGAACTCGACACCTTTATATAATCTCATCTTCTTCCAAAGTACCTCCAACACATTTGATAGCATACACCACATCATTTACCATAAGCATAAAAGAGGAAATATTTTCATCTTCACTCATCTTCAAGGCTTCATACTTTTCTTTCAAGCTCTGCAACTTGGCAACCTTCACTTCTTTGTCTCCATACCAAGTTTGCAACTTTTCTCATATCTCATTAATCATTTCCAATTCCATGATATTGGTCATCTCAGCATTTGTCTAGGCAATCAACAAAGCTTCTATTGCCCTAATATTGACTTTGGCATCATGATCTCTAGTGGAGTAATAGGGGTTGTAGGAGGATTGTAAGATGGCTTGGTAATGTTCCGATAATCTTCATCAATGCATCTAAGATGAACTATCATAAGACTCTTGCACAACATATAGTTGGATCTCCCTCAAGCTATTAGGCTTCCTTCAAGGAACCAAGCTATGATACCAATTGTAGTAAATAATGCAGCAAGCAACCAAGTGGGGGCGAGGTGTAATAGTTACTCCTAAAACACAAGCTCTTCAAAAAACTTAATCTTGAAACTCTTGTGCATAAAACCCTTATGTCTAATTTATAATGAATAAAGCAAGTATGCCCTAATCATAAACCATCCACAACACATAACATAGGCATTTTTATATTGCAAACCTAAACTAGGGTGAAAACCACGATGGGGCTTAAACCCACAATAAGACTAAGTTCTTGTTATAAGTATAGCCTTATTACAAATAGGGAATGCACATGCCTAGAGATCACTACTCAATTACAAGAGGGTACAACCCTAGGAGGACTCAATGTCTTACAATAACAAATTAGACGATAATCTGATAAGTTTCGAGTTGTAGTAGAATGGCATCTACCCTATGCCTAGGTCATTTCCAATGAAGTACAATTAGATCTTCGTTCACATCCTCTCTCCCACCTATAGATAAGTGATTCAACTTCTCTAGATCTACATAATTGCTCTCCAAGCAAACAGGCATCTATGACCATCTACACACTTGTGCACACATGATCTTTGCCCTAATTCATCAACCTTAATCAAGGACTAGGTCGACAAAGACTAACTTCCAAATTTCCAATTCACTGCACCAAAAACAAATAATTTTGATCAAATATTGTCAACCAAAACATAGCTTGATCCTTATCAAACACCTTGAGATCTTAACACCACCTTACAACATTTTTCCAATCATGTCAACAAAGAACACACGAAAAAACATCAACTGAAAAACACTTCAAATCTCATCACCATGATCGATGTAGATCGTCAACTTAGCGAGAACACAATCGAAGAACATCCTTAGGCATCATGAATGACACTCAAAAAATCAAATCCACACCATTCATTGCATTTGAAACATTTGTGTTTATACCTCAAGAAACTACCAACTAACTCTTTGACAACAAAAAATTTGCCTTGTAGATCTTTGAATCACAAAATTTTTGAGTTGAGGACACCTCATCATGTCCTAATTATGCTCCCACATGCACAATCAAAAATATCAACCTAAGTGTTCTCACTAAAACAATCTTTGAGACTATCACTTCACTAGCAGATAGGAATATAGTTAGTCACCATATGTGATCTCATAACTCACCCAAATCTTTCATGTCAACACATAAAACTTGACATGGACCAAGTAGACAACCTCTACATCATATCCTCAAATGTGTGACTCCTCATCCACAATAACTAATCCTCATTGTACCTCTAAACATGTTGACATCAATGGCAACATATCCAAACTTATCAACAAAGCCATGGAAAGATCTTACCTCAGTAGCACCACTTGGTGTCGACTATTCGAGGATAGCGTTCACTTTCTTTAGATCAATTTTAAGACCATTTGTTGAGACAACAAATCCCAAGTACACTATCTCCTTCACAAAACTACATTTCTTCAAGTTAATCAACAATTTCTCCTTCCTTTACTTTTCAAAGACCCTACAAATATGCATTACGTGCTCTTCAAGTGTCTTAATTAAGATCAAAATATCATCAAAGTAAACAATAATCAAAAATTCTTTCAATACCTTGTTCATGAGCCACATGAATGTGTGCAATGTTGGTTAGCCCAAAGGGCGTGACTAACCACTCATACACGCACTACTTTGTCTTGAAGGTTGTTTTCCATTCATCTCCTTCTCTAATCCAAATTTGGTGATATCTACTCTTTAAATCTATCTTGTGAAGTACTCAACCCTACTCAAACAATCTATAATGTTATCCATCCCTGGCAAGGGAACATATACTTGATAGTAATCATATTTGATAGCCTGAGAATTTGTACATGTCCTCCATTCTCCATTATTCTTTGGTGCTAATTCTGATGGTACTACACAAGGACACAAACTCTCTCGAATAAACCCCTCGTGCAACAACTCTTTGTTCAGTTGGAGTCTTTTTATGGGCTGCCTTACTTGGAAAACTAGCTCCAAGTATCAAGTACATTTGATGACTAGTCTTTCTTATTGGTGGCAATTCATCAAGAACATTATCAGATACAATATCTTGAAACACATCCAACAAATCTGCAACTTCCACAGGTACATCTTTTACTTCCTCTTTATCATCTTTTGGAATCAAAGCAAATCAAATATGGTCCATGCCTTCTAGAAACTTCCTTCCATCAACTAAACATATTCTTACATTACAAAATATTCTTTCCTATGTTTCCTTCAATGGCTTAAGCTTGTGTCGAACTATATCCTTTGTCAAAGAATATGTACCTGCATGCGCATCATGTATTGCATGATAATCAAATCGACAATCTCCCTAACAAAAAATGACAAACATCCATAGGCATGATATCGCAAAATACCTCATTTTGATAGTTCCCAATTTTGAACTTTACCAAACATTGTTCAATTACCAAAGCCTTGCGATCCTTCCACAACAAAGCAATTTGGTAGGGATTTGATTGCTTCCATCTCTCTAACTTCAATTTACTAACCATTTCCTTTGAAACAACGTTATCAACACTACAACCATCAATAATGATATTGCATATTTTGTCATTATACTTACATCTTGTGTGAAGTAGATTCTTCTTTTGCTCAAGTTCCATCTTATCATTTAGTAAGGCTCTTCTAGTAACAAGAACCTCTTCTCTTTCAGCATCTTCAAAATGTGAAGACTCGGCATCCTCATCTACATGGGCACCTCATAAATGGCTCTCTAGACTCCTGTTCGTCCTCCCTTGAAGTTGGGACACTTATAAGCTCAATGTCTTTCCTCTTTGTACTAGAAACATGTTACACAAAAACCTCCTCTTCCTTGTCCTTGTCTTCTTCCTCTTCCTTGTTGTTTTGAGCACGAGGATGACATGCATTATTTCCCTTTGATTTTGACTACTACTAAAGTCACTATTCTTCTCACATGATCTTCATTTCGGCCTCTTTAAGACCATCGACTAAGCTTCCATTCATGACCTCATCCATTTTGTTTGCTCTCAAACTTCTTATTCAATTGTTCTTCTATACTCAAAGCAAATTGATATACATCTTCAATGGTATATAATCTTGCCATTATCAACTTCTCTTGAATACTCGGCCTCAACCCATTTATGTAATGAACAACATTATCTTTGTCAGCATCAAAATGACCCATTCTAAAAAGGACTTGATAGAAATTTTCTATATACTCTTGGGCAAATCTTTTTAGAAACCTTATTATACACTTTTTAACTTTTAGAGGCCAAATCTTGTGAACCGTGTATCAAGCCCATAACCACATTTTAGAAACCTCTCAAAGCGCTCTACAATATAAGATTGTGAAGTGTCATACCAGTAGAGTTTGACCCCCTTTTGGAGCCTCTAAGCCCTTCAAAACTAAGTTCAAACTTTTTGCACTACCATGTCAAAACAAAAAATTCAATATCTTTAAAATCAACCTTAAATATCTTCAAAATCAAACTTGATCTTGCCGCAAAACTTTACTGGAAGACTTATATATCCAAAATGAACCTCCACAGAAACAATTGGAACAATCCGTACACAAATGAACTTATTAATAGTAAACTTCCCAAAAATAGTAACCCTACCCAAAGATAGTCCTTAGTGAAAAACTAGACAATATCTTTGGGTGATGCAAGATTTCTCTTCCACATTGGACGCTCCTAGATTACAAGCAAGCTATCATCAAACCAAGAATTAGCACAAACCAAACCCTAACTTGGCCAAACAAAGCTTCTGAGAATTATACCATCATTTTTTTGTCTTTATCTTAATTTGTTCTTAATGTTTCAAAGTTCTTACGATTCTTGAATTTCACAATACTTTCTCTCCCTTTTAGGGAGCAAACACTACAACCAAATTCAAAACATTGTCTAGTCTTAATGATGGCTCATTAAGTTTGCTTCAGATTTCAAAACATTACTTTTATGCTCTAAAGCTTACACATATTTTGCCAAGAGCATGCTTTTAGTTTTCCCTTTGATTCAATATATCTTAGGGCTTAATTGAACTTGGCAATAAAACGATATGACCAAATAAGTGCCCAAAAAGTGGACTCTCCAAATGCAATTGCATGATTTAAAAAATCATGTTATATTTTCATGTTGACATTCACTTTTTGAAAAATATAACATAAATTCGCTTTATGTTATGTTTTTAAGTTATTTTATCACTTAAGTGACTATAGTGCACTTTATGTTATATTTTCATGTTGAATTGTTTTTTAAATTTTTCACTTAAGTGACTTTATTAACTATATAGTTTGATTTTATTTTGAGTTACTTTATTCTTTATTTAAGACATCTAAGTTAAATATTACTTTTTGAAATGATATTTGCACATAGTAATTAAACTATATAGTGTAAATGTTATTTTTTACCCAATTGAGTGATATTTCCTCAAAAATCAATTAGACATGTGCTTAATTGATCAATTAAGTTGTGCATATACATATTTTTCAACCTATTTACATGTTTACATGTAAATGCCTCAAGAGACCACAATTTTGCACTAGAAAGCTATTTTGAATTATTCCAAACATGTAAATGCATGTATTTTAAAACATGTGATGGGTCTCCTAGAATGCGACTTGCATCTAAAGGCCTCTTTAAAACATGTAGTCACCCTCCAAATGCGATTTGCACTAAGTTTCATGCCATTTAAAACATGCAAACTCCCTTATAGAGTGCAATTTTCCTTTGAAACACATACAACTACATTTTAAGAGCCTGATTTGGACTTCCAAGTGCAAAACATTCATGTTCTTGCTCTCCAAGAGCATGTTTTTGCTAAAAATCTTCAGATTTGCCCTTTCCATGGCATGAAATCTCTCCAACTAGGGTCATTTTTACCTCTTAATGCATTCTTATTCATTTCATGGCATTTTGAAGCTATGTTTTGGTGAAAATACCCAAATTTGGGGCATTTTTGGTCACGTTTTTGCTCAAGGAGGAATCATGTTGGCATTTCAATCCATGTCATTGTTGTTGGTTAACACGTTTTTGCCATTTAATGCCAAAAATGACTCACGTAATAGCATGTTGAGACCATGTTTTGTGCAACAACAAAAAAAAAGCAAAAAACGTCTAAGAGTTTGGTGTTTTGCAAAAACGCCTTGTGTATTGGGGGTCTTAGAGCACATTTTGGGCATATCCATACAAAGACGCCTCATTGATTGCTCATTAATATCCATTATTTGCAATTGAGGAGGAGATCAAAATAGTTGGTTAAAGATTCAAATTTGGAGACTCATTCTTTAAACCTATTAGTCTTTGGCTCTTTGATCTCCAAGTAAGTAGACATTTTCAACTTTGCTCGTCAATTCATACTTATCTTGCTATTTCATTGCATCTTTCCATTCATCCTTGTACATTTGTTCCAAGATGAGCCATGAAAAGTGCAATTTTTATTTTAAATAAGAGAACTTCCATTTTTTAGTGTTTAGAATTTCCCCAAGTTCTAAATTAAAATTTGCATGAGTGAGAGAGAGAGAGAGAGAGAGAGAGAGAGAGAGAGAGAGAGAGGCAACTTTGTTCTTGTCATGTTTGAGTCAAAGACCAATTCATTTTGTGTTTAGTTTGTTGGTCATTTGCTTGTTGTTTTGTTTTTCTTCTTTTGAAGAAGTTGCACGTTCTTTCCCAAGAACGCAAGATCATTTCACTTCATTCTACTTTTCACCTTTTCATGCAAGTGCATCTTCTCATTCCACATCCATCATTACATGTCACAGCACATTGCATCCCATTCTCCGTATGCATTTACATGTAATCTCATCCCTCATCTACATTTACATGTAATCTCATTCTTCATCCGCACTTACATGTATTCTCATTCTTCATTCTCACTTACATACATTCTCATCCCCCGAACCTCATTGCATTTTCACATAAAAACAATGATTATATGTTTGCATCCAAACAACCTGATTTTAGCTAAAAGTCACTCTTTAAAAGCCAAAATTCTTATTTGCATGCATTCCCATATGTCTAGCTTTCATCCTCAAAGCATTTACATAAGGACTCATCCTTCACCCACATATATTCCATCTCTTTGAATCTCATTTCAGCCCTTTACATATGCTTACCATTTCCATTCAAAGTCATTACAAAGGACCTTTTGAATCCATACTCCGAACATATTGTCCTTCATAGATCCATTGTTGTCAGTCAATAATCAACGTCTTTATGGAATTGATATCCTCTAGTGATGTGTTAACATTTTGGAATTTTCATGTTGCAGCACAAGACATGCCCTCCCATAGATTCACCTACGGCAGCTAAGGCAAAGGGAAAGGAGGCAAGGGAAGTCAAGATGGCGTCCCTTCCAGTTTGATATTTAGTTGCAAAGCTGCCAGTAGATCCAAATTAACTATAGAATGGTACAGCTCCGTCTCGTCCAATTGCAGTGCTAGTGTTAGATCCTATTGTATCAGGCCAACCACAGAAAAGGAAGAGAAGGTAACAAAGCAAGAAGCAGCAAAGTCATCTACGAAATCCAAAGAAAAGATGAAGTACCAATATGACAAAGAGTTAGCTCATGCGATTGCATCTCAAGTTTCATCACCTCTAGGTAATGTTTCTGACACGGAGATCAAACACGTTGACATGGCTAATTTCATACAAAGAGTCGAAGCACCTTGAAATCATGAAATGAGACACATCAAGAAGAGCAATATTCATTTGGTGTCTACTTTTCCTATGGCTGCCTTGGAACCAGAATTTGTCTTAGGATGTGCACGGCATTTCAGTCCAAAGACCAAGATAATCAAAGATGCAGATGGAAAGGTCATCATTAGCCTTGACCCAGAGGTTATTGAATAGATCTTTAAAGTTCCTCAAAATGCAAAGTGTGTGGATTTGTCAAAAGAGACATCTTTGGAGTTATGGAATGAGAAGAAGGCAAATTATCAGAAGTATATAAAAGTATACAATTCAAGATGGCCCAAAACCATTCGTAGATCTAGCTTCAATCCAAAATGGCAAGGACTTGATTACTCTCCTTAGCAGGATATGCAGTCTCAAAGATTCCAGTGACTTCGACCCATGAATGTACAAATTCATTTTCTAGATCTTTGATAATGAAGAAACTATCTTCTGGGGAGAACTTATCAGTACCGCACTTTGTGAACAGTTGCTCAATGTGGGAACCTCAGCACCATTTTACACAAACTCCTACTTGGTCTACATTGCTGCATCCATTGGATCTTTCTCAAGGCTTTCAACCAAAGGAGATTGGCTTCAAGTTCCTATTTACAAATATATGATCAAATCACCTTGTTGTAGAGCAAATACCACCATAGGAGAGCCCAAGATGCATTTTTTGGACATTTCATGTGTCGGCTTAATAAACAGTTGATAATCAAGAGAGCATCAGATGAAGCTTGGAATTGAGTAAATCAATTTGTTGCTATCTTTTTGCAGTTTCCAGCTTTCACTTGTTTGAGAGTCTATTGTTTCAAAGGAGAACCATATACTCTACTGAGATATGCTACTGATAAAATCATATTAATGGAATTAGCCAGATAGCACATGGAAGTGCAGTCATATTAAAATACTCAACATAGGCCAAGATTTGGTATCACTACAACCAAGCCCTTGGTAATTGGTTAGTATATGATCAATTCAATCTACAAGGCGAAAAATATGGAGGCAAAAATTTACTTATCACATTGAAGAAGTTCGTGAAAGTTATGATTTTGATTATCGAGGAATGCACTCAATGATCAAAAGAGCATTCACCCATGTTCATCAGATAGAGAACATATGAATTGACCTACGCACAGAGGTGAACATCATGAGGATGGACTACTACAAACTCACATTGCAGTAGATCATTGATTTTAACATGCTCTAAATCCCATCCAATCTCTAGATTGAAGATGATGGCAATATTCTTGATCCAAAATACCACCGTGTTGGTTTTAACAAGCAGTGCCCTTTTCCCATACATTGGCAGTAGAAAGAAGGCATATCTATCTTTGATAGATTTCAGTCTATCTTGGCAAATACCAACAAATGGTTAAAAATCAAAAGCCTAAAAAGGGTGAATCCTAAGCTTGGAGTAGACTAGGTAGTTTTGGACCACCTGGAAGGAAATCTCAACTAGAAATTTCAAGCAAAGATGGTGCATCTTCCTCCATTTCAGCTAAATCCCTCAAGTTTAAGTTGAAAGGCGAAAAGGGGTCTAAATCACCTCCAAAACCCTCACAAGCATCTGCGCAAGCTCAAGAACCTGATGAGGAGGAATGTGTGGAAGAGCTTGATGAGGAAGATGAAGAGGAAAAAGGAGAGGTTATGATCATTTCCCCTCCGCGACCAATAAACTAGCAAGATCCATCCATTCAAGAAACACCTATCCTGGGTGTCATAGATGATGATGTGGATTCTTTCTCCATTGTTTTCACATGTACAATCCCTGTCTCGGAAGTAAACACATTGGCACTTCCTCTCTCTTCAGCAACTCTTATTCTTATAGCTGAGCAGTGCAAGAATTTGGGAAATGTATTTGAAGATTTTCCAATTCTCACAAAAGGTCAAGTTTCCCAACTTTACACTTCGCTAATTGGTTTTGAAGCATTCATTACGAAGTCCTCATCAAGTACCTCTCAGTCCAGCTATTGAAACTGAAACATGTTCAGTAGCAACAGAAATACAATCAAGATCAATGTAAATGATTGCTACTGTACCTAATTCAGCAAATGAAGGTTTTAGTTTGCCTGCATGGTTGGGCAAGATCACTTTGAAGAGAAGAAAGGTTTTGCTGCCCCTAGATAATCTTCGTATCAAGAAAACTAAGTCTAAAACTCTGAAAGACAAGATTGTTTCAAGAATTGTAGTAGATTATGAAAAGACTAAGTCTGTAGAGGTTGTTGACCCATTGGTGGACAAACCGGATGAAGAACTTAACCGTTCAAATTACAAGTTCACCAAAATTGAACTAGGTAAGAAATCATGGTTGGGTTGCTACAAGATGCTCATGATGCACTTTTCAATGTATTAAAGAGCAATCATGAGTTATGGGAGAAGAAAAATCAGCTCAAGTAGGAGGTTGCTCGCCTAAATGAGGTTATTCAACAATAGTCTTCACAACATGCAATCACTAGATCTCAGACACCTCGAGAGAAACGGATAATAGAAGTGGCAAAGACTTGGTTTGGAGAAGTTGTTTCTGAAGGAGTTCAAGCCATTATAGATGCGTTCAAAATCCTTGAACATGTTAGAGGTATTGAAGAGATGTTGCATGACATGATTGCATCTCTAAATCAAGAAGCTAACACCTTCAAAGAAATTTTGTGTTATTGGGATGAAATCAGCAATTCTGATTTGGACAGCCTAGTTGCATGTGATGTTGTCCCATCTCACAAAATGTTCTACAGATGCCACAAACTCATGGGTTACAAGAAAGAGACGCTGAGGAAACTTGTAACAAAGTTGCAGGCAGCCTTAGAAGACTGTTAGTTAATTGAAACTAAGGTAATGTGCAACTTGGAACAAATGGGATGTCAAGTTCTTACTAAGCATGACAACTTGGTCATAATAGAGGAGACGACTTCAAAATATACAGTCAGAGTTAATGTTGATTTAGATTCTGAAGAACTCGGTTCTCACACAATGCAGGATTCCCTCGCAGCAAATTGCAAAGTTGTAAAATCAGCATATGCCGATGTAGTCAAAATAGAGGCTATATCAAAGACAATGGAAATCTCAAATCCTCCTCCAGTGTGTGATGTCATCATCAAGTTTTAAGGCACTTAAGAACAGTCCATAGGATTGTTTCAAATCTTTTTTGTCTTCTTTCTTGTTTCGCTTTCATCTTTGTAGATTGGAGAGGATGTATTGCATGAAATTGTGTAATTACATGTAATATGATTCACATTTCCTTATGACATGTAATCCAATAATTTCTCTCATTTAGTTAGAAAAGGTCAAAGTTGGTTGAGTTGCCCCCACTTTTTCCTCCTTTTTCTCAACTCCTTTGCCTGTATAAAGGAGTGTCCCTTCATTGTAAAAATCATCTTTTATTGTATGCAAGAAAGCTTTGGAGAAATTGTGCAAGCATAACTTTGATTGTGTAGTACTATTTTGAAAGAAAATTGATTACAAAGTAGAGTAATGAGACTCACCGCAAGTCGGGCGAATCTTCCAAGTCAGCGAGTCAAGGAGGGCTTGCCGGGTCAAAATGACCCATGACTCGAGCTCGATGGGTTAGGGAGGGTGACTCGCCTTTATCTTTAAGACCCTAAAAGAGATTTCATAATACTTAGAGAGAGAGAGAGAGAGAGAGAGAGAGGAAGAAGAGAAATAGAGTGTCATTGTTTTGCAACCAGCTGAAAGGAAGAGGAGAAAAACTTGCATTTGTAACATTGGAGTAACTATACGCTTGCATTTAGATCATCAAGGAGTTTATAGGAGCTCTTCTCAACACTTCTCAAATCATTTCAAAGAGATAAGAGTTGATTTTTTGGATTTTGATGGTTTCTATTCTCTATGCTTATGGGTTTTTTGGATGAATTTTTTTTGTATGTTTATGGGTTATGTTTTACTTTAGATCTTCATAAAATACAATGCTTAAATGGTAATATTTGGTCTAAAATGTCTTATTGCAGCAATCTTGACATTTTTCCTTACTCATAATGGCTCCTCCAGCTAAACAACCCAAGCTCTCTAGAGGCAATAAAAAATATGAGTGCTGGAAGTACACCATAGACTTTTCGAGTAGAGGTAGAACTCAAACAAAATGCCTATTTTGTAAGGCTGTTAATAGTAGGCAGATAAATAGATTGAAATACCATATTGTTGGCATACGTGGTCATGATGCTGAGCTTTGTAAAGTTGCAACTCCTGAGGCTAAACATTTTTGTTATGTTGCCTTAGAAAAGTATGAACAAGAAAATGAATTAAAACAAAAACAATTAGCAGAGTTAGCTCAGATTGGTTCCAATTCCTTTCCACACTCACTTGGAACTACTTTTGTATCTAGTTTTACACCCCTAAGTTCAATAGGTTGTGTTGGAGAAAGTGCTTCCCTTCCCCCCTATTGTCCTAGTGCTTCTGCTAGTTGTACTTCTTCTACATCTATTCCTTGCACTCCTAGTCGCGCTGCCCCTGCTAGTAGTACTGACATTACCTTTGGTCCTAGAATCAGAAAATCTAAGTTGGACAATTTTTTTGTACCAAGTTCCATTCCTGGTGCACAACCCTCACTTGAAAGCTTGGTTTGGAATAGGGAGATCCATGAAGCTAGAAGAAGAGCAATTTGCAAATTTTGGTATTTCTGCAACATTCCATTTATAGCAGCCAGGTTCTTCAACTTCATTTATATTTGATTGTTTTACATTTTAAATTTTAAATTCAATTTTTTAAATAAAATTTTATAATTTTAACTTGATGTTGAAATACGCTAATTAAAATGTTTTTATAAATGTAACAGGACTCGTTGTTGGCAGGGGATGATTGAGGGGATTTCCATCTGTGGTGCGGGGTTTAAAGCTCCCACTGAAGATGAGTTGAGTGGCCCCCTCTTACTAGAAATGGTTGAGGAGATGAAACTTGAGTTGGAGGACCCTAGAAAGATATGGAGCCAAAGCGGGTGTACCCTTATGATGGATGGATGGACAAATAGGAGGAATAGGACTCTCCTCAATTTTCTTGTTCTAGCAAAGATAATTCATCATCCTCTACTTCTCAAAGTCTAAAATTTATTGTATGATTGAATAACTAAAATTTTGTTTTATTGACTATTCAATAATAATTATTTTGTTTAATTTTCACTTTCAGGATGTACCATGTTTTTTAAGTTTATAGATGCTTCCTCACATGTCAAAAATGCAAATTTCTTATGTGACGCTATTGAGGAGGCCATAAGGGAGGTGGGGGAAGAGAATGTTGTCCAAGTGGTGACTGATAATACAACTAATTATGCTCTGCAAGTAAAATTTTAACTTCTAAGTTCTAAAAAAATTATTTTAGTTTTTCATTAAATTTTCAAAATTAAAAGTTTTTTAACACATCTTAATTTTTAATTGTTTACTAACTAATTTAAAATTGCTGCAGGAGCATATTAGCAGACTTGAATGGGTGAAATCATGTGTTGCTAAGGCCAAAAATCTTTGCAAGTTCATCTATAATCATGCCTTGGTCCTCAGCATTATGAGGGAATACACGAAGGTAAAGGAGTTGGCTTGTCTCGGTATCACAAGATTTGCCCCTAATGTTATCACACTAAAATCTTTGTTGAGTTCAAGGTTAGCTTTGAGGTGCATGTTTGTTGGTCCACAATGGAGTTCCTCCTCCTTTGCCACCACCCCTGCAGGGATAGATGCAACAAAATGCATTTATGATGAAGGTTTTTGGGAGCCATGTAAGGAGATTGTGGAGGTAATTTAAATTTTAAAAGCTTAAGTCTTACATTTTATAAATTAATTTTTCTCATACATATTTTTATTTTATTTTCATTGTGCAACTTTGCAAAGTTTCATCATTCACTAAATTGTTTTGTAGATCACTAAGCCCCTTGTAGCCCTCCTACGAGTTGTTGATGGAGAGAAGCCTACTATGGGCTACATATATGAGAGCATGGATGGGGCCAAGTATGGCACTATTTGGAACATAATTGATAGTAGATGGCAAAATCGGCTTCATAAAGCCATCCGCGCAAAAGCCTATTACTCAATCCGGCATACTGTTTCCCTGAAGATTTCAAGGCAAATGAGGAGGTTCTTAGCGGCATATCGAATATGGCCACTAATGCCACAAATATATTGCTTGAGATGGATGCCTATAATAATGTAACAGGACCCATTTTTTCAAGTCAAATTTGCAAAGGTCATACAAAATTGCAGCCAAGTAAAAATTGCAACTTAAGCCTTATACAATCTAGTTTCTAAATTTCTAGCTTTAAAGTTCAAATTTTGAAATGAGACTAATATTTTTTTCTTTTCCTTTTTTCAAAATTTAGATAGATGGTGGCAAATGTTTGAGCCTTCAACCAAAAACCTCCAGCAAATTGCCATCCGCATAATGAGCCAGCCAAGTAGCACTTCTAGATGTGAGCGCACTAGAGCATGTTCGAGCATATCCACTCCAAAAGGCGTAATACGTTGTCTATGGAGAAAATGAATAAGCTAGTCTTTGTGCATTACAACCTGTGCATTAGGACCGGGTAGATTTTGGATAGTGACACCTCTCCGATTACTCTAAAGGAGCTTGATCCAGAGTCTGAGTGGATCACTGAGGCTATTGATTTTGTCTTTGATGATGAGGACCTAAAGTGGGTTGACAAGGAAGATAGAGAGGCTGAGGCCGTGGCTATGGCAGCAAAGGACCTAAGAGCTACAATTGTTCCTAGTGGCACTTCACACGCGCTGGCAGAGACTACAACTGATCCTAGAGGCACCTCACAGGCTAAATGCGATGGCTAATCAGTCATCCAGGACCTACCTTAGACACCTTGCTATGAGGCATTTTATAGATTATATTGAGCCTGAGGTTGAAGTTGGGGATGAGGATGAGGATGAGGACTAGGAGCCATAGCTATAGTCTTGTTTTAAATTTTTGTTTAACTTAACATATGATTGGAATTTGGAACATTTGATGATGACTATTGATGTGTTGGATTTCATAGATTTGATATACATTTTGATGGGTTTCATGGATTTATCATTTTATATATCTATGATTCTATGTTTTACTTTTCTATTTCCTTCAGCTACTATTTAAATTTTAGTATTTAGCAATTTACCTATGTACTTATGTAATCAATGTATGTTTAAGTGTGTGCACTGTGATAAAATTACCTTTTTATTTCATGATGTTATTGTGTATTTAAGCTTTATTCAATAATGGGTGCATGGAATGTTCTTTAAATCCTAAAAAACCTCAAAATTTTGAGGTTTTTTCATTTTGTCAAGTCACTAGCGAGTCCGAGCCGGGTCATGCGTCAAGTTACCCTTATCGAGTCCGAGCCTCCAAGTCACATTACTTTGATACAAAGAGACAATTAAAGCTGAAGTTTGATTGAGTGCAATTGTGATTAGTGCAAGTTGGAAGCTTTCACTGTGATTTGCATTTGTTATCTTTGATTCATGTGTTTTTGTCTTCTTGATAATTGAGTATAATGAGTTAAGAAGCAATCGGAGTCGAAGCTTTGACTAGGAGCAGTTGTGGTGATATATAAACTAGGAGCTTTGACTGTAGCTTGTATCTCATTCTTAATTCACAAAAATACTTAGAATTTTTTACTGTTGGAAGTCTTTGTGTCCCAATATTAAAGATTATTCTTATAGCATATATTAAGACCGGACTTAGAGTCAAATTGGTACGCTTTCAGCTAGCCTTTGAGTTAGTGTTGGTTTATCAGTATCACCGTTTGCAACTTTAGATAGAAGTGTACTTAGAGGTTTCATCTCGCCCGTTACTCGCTCCACAGGTAAATGGATTCTTTTCTGAAAGTTAAGAAAAAAGAATATTCGTAATACCCTTTCAAAATCTATCAACTTCTTGCTTACCTTGAGTTGATCCAAGGAACGGTGATAAGGGGGATCCTTCCCTTTAAGGTAGGAGAGACTCCATCTCACACGATGTGACTGGTCTACCCATTTTGTGACTAAATTTTACCCAAACTGTCGGTTGCAAAATATCCACCCAACAAGACACACACATCTATGATATAGTCCTTGAACTATACTTTAAATTTACAGGCAATAAAATACAGATAGTAGAAGAATTAGTATTTGTAGGTAACTAGAGATGATGCAGTACAAAAACCACATAAGTTAAAATGAAAACTGAATTTTGAAAAAGATGATAACAACTACAGCGGGGGGGTGGGGGGGCAACAGAAGCAATAATAAATTAGCTTCCTCTTATTCATTTGGTTAAAACTAGTCACAATAAGCTCAAAGAGAGCATACACAACATCATCCTATGGTCACACTCAGCTACTGTCTACATCAACAAATCTTTCCTAATGCTTGGTATTGAAGATAATTTAAAATAGCAATAAGAATTTACTCACTCCAAACTTACAAACATTTACAACGTAACGTTTGCCTTCATTCAGCATGAGAACTTATTGGTATCCCCAAAACAGCAAAGCATGCCCTGATATCCCCAGCTGGCCCAGGGGCATCAGGGAGTCCTCCCAACATCCCTACAGGACAAGAAACAGTTCATTTGGAGTGGGGCGGAATTCATCCCCATGGAACACTGGTCTTTTGATTGAAAGTATGTAGCCACCTCTTGTGGCAAGCTAGGTGACTATATGATATACAAAATATTGGCTAGAGGATAACCTATCTCGTAGTCTTATATATTGTTTTCAAGAGATGAATGTATGTGGAACTTTTGAATTTGAACGAGATCAAATACATTTTAATTTGTTAGACATAGGGCTTTCTTTGAATTCTCCGTTCTGGGAAGCTTACAATTGGCTGATGATTCTGAATTCCGCAAAACCTTGTGCGTCCTTCGGCATCAAGCTGCTCAAGATTTATATACAGGTTAAATATTATTTTGTGATCACCTGATCAGATAAGGAAAATTTGCTTTGGGTACATAGAATTAGTGCATCTTGTTTTGTGTGAGCTATGCAAAACTGGCATCAGTGCCAATGATTTATATCCATACTTGAAAGAATAACATTTACATTTATTAATTCAGCAAACAATTCTATATTTCCTCACAGCATGGTCCAGATTAATTGCAGTTATTAATATGCTGCTAACAATCTAATCTTAGAAGAGAAAGACTAAAGTTTAATAAGCTTTAATTATCTTAAAAGCGCTGCTTTAAGTGCCATTGAAGGAAATGTGTGCCGATTGCAATTTCAAAACTCTGATTTAGCCATGATACATAAAGTAGGACAGCTGTGTGTTGTTGGTAAACAGATTTGTTCTTTCCAATTCTGACTCACAAATGCCCCAATTTATGAACAAATTCTGATTACAACAGTTTGGAAAGTGGCTTCTTGAAGATTTACTTTCCTCTGAATTGTTAGGTACACCTCCCTATTATAAAATTTGCAATGAATTTTGTTTATTCCTAAATCTAAACAGGGTATGTTCTTAGCCAGAGAACAAGAGAGGAAAACTAAGTCGAACCTATACAGAATTCAACTTAGGCAAGAAGTAAGGTTTTGAGGATTAGTCAAATCTAACGAACTCACACATCTTATGAATTCATAGCTAATATGCACTGAGATTAATTGATCTATCTAGTAACCAATTTTGCAGAGAAAGTTATATTGAATGAAATATCTAAAGAATCTCTTTGAATTTTAAGAGACAATTCCTATCACATTCAACTCACTGTATTAAAACAGGGGAAGTAAAACTTTGTTTATTCCTTGCTTCAATTCCAGTTAAAGAGAAACAACAAGCTAATAACAACTATTTCAAATGGAACAGAAAATGATTGATACAAAAATACCATTCAATTGACTCTGCAACATCAAGTCTTTCATACCAAAAATTTGCCGACCTTTTATTTATCTTTCATTATCATACATATAGGATTCCGAAATGACCATTACAAAGGAAGTTTAACCGGTTCATCTTCTCAAAACTGACAAATGGCAAAGAGCCAGTTTGTCTATTACAATGACTACAAAATAAAAATGGAAAGGGCAGAATATGAATCACTTCGCCTTCTTCCCTTTCTTTGCTTTTACCCTATAGACCTTGGCGGCAACAATAATCGGAATCAGCTCTTCATGTCTTTGTACATGCACATCAGTATATCTCAAGAGCCATCTGGAGTGTTCCCTATGCAAATCTTTGACAGCATTCAGTGTGTCTTGCAATTCCTCCATAGCCACATGTATGCATCCGCCAAGTTTCTGAAGTTCGGAAACTCTGTTCTGGTGCCCTGAAGATATGCTTGTCAAGCTATCTATAAAATTGGAGAAATTGGTTTGCATGACAGTGATTCCAATTACTCCTTTTCCTTGCCCACTATTCTGTGAATCTGTGTGCAATCCTTTTAGGAGTTCGTAATCTCTATCTTGATCTTTCTTTACCTTATCCTCAGTCTCCTTTAGACCTTTCTCTGCCTCCAAGATCATTTCTGAATTGAACTGCATGCTTTGTAACCATTCGAACAAAGGCTCATCTCCTTTGGGCAAAATCTTAGCTTCGACAACTTCCTTAGATTTCATTTGAATAATCATCTTCAATAGGGATACACAATCATCACTCTTAGTTCTCTCCGCTGCCAAGGTATTTCTATTAGATGAAATGTTATCTTTCTCTATTTCTAGTCTTAAGATAACATTTCCGATTTGCTCTATAATGGAGAGCACTTGTGATTTAAGCTTGTCACTCCATTCTTTTCCAATTTGGCCAAAATGCTTATCTTCCTGAAGCTAGGAGATAAGTACTTGAACATCTGCAGCAGTAGGATTACTCGTCATGGGCATTCCAGAGATACTCGCCAACGAAGTGACCAATTGTCTGATAAACTTGTTCACTCTTGTATCTTCGCCTTCATCCTAACCTTTTGACAATTTGAGGCTCTCTAATAGTCCTTCAATTACCTCATTTGTTGACTTCCACAAGCCAAACTTGGTATTGTGTCTGGCCTCCCCAAGATCTACCGAATGTAGAGTAAAATCATGGGCGGACATATCTTCAATTCTCTCATCTTTGGTGGGTTTCGCAATCTCCATTGTTAGGTGTCCTGTTTCCGAGTCTTGTCCGAAAATAGACAAGGTCTTCTGCTTCTTGACCTTACTCAATGCAGATCCAGAGCAAACCACAAGAGATAAGGTGTCCTCATTGGGAGCCCCTTCATCCTTTCTCTTTCTCTCTCTCCAGAGTGTCCTCCAACCAGGAATTAGTGCCTATCACCATGAAAGCCATCCCAAGTGAATCTATGCTAAACATCTTCCTCTTAACCAGAGTAATTGTTTTCGTGATCGAAGAGAATGAATTCTTTTGGGCTTGAGAAACAAGCTTTGAAGACTCTTGACCTTTCTTCATCTCTGGAGTCTGCTTAGCTGCTTCGTCTGACTCGGTGGACTCACTATCACTGCTTCCTCCATCTCCCAAATCTACTACTTGCACTTGAGAGCTACTTGGCAAGAGAAGTGTAGCACTCGTAGTTGGAATAGGACTAATATGTGGTGAAGGAACTGGAGTAACAACACTGTCTTTTGGCTCCTCAGCTTCTGATTGAGCACCAATCACTGGAGAAGATCCATCTTGACAAGTTTTATTCAAAGGAATGTTCTTCTCTGGAGGTTGATCACCTCCACCCGCCAGTTAAGCTGGTCCTTGAGTGATGGCCAGGGTCACACCTAATGTGTCAACTTGTGAGGAGGTAGGAGCAGATGCTGAAGGAGCTTGAGTTGGCTTCTTCTCGCTGTAGTCCATCTACCCACTTCCCAGTCCTTTTAACAATTCGGGCCATCATAATATCTAGATCATCCCCAGCATCTTGATAGGGCTCTAAAATAATAGGGGTATTTCTTATCTTTGTTAAATATGTATTACTATACATATTTTGCCCATCATCTTCAATTCCTTCGACATCAAGGTTGACTTGATACATTTTTACTTGATCCACTGTGAATCTAACAAAAGCACAGTCCCGACTCTCAAATTCATCTTTACAATCCACCCAGTAGTCTTTGACCGTGGTGATGTGCTTGATCACACTCCCAATCTGCAACACTTCTCGTTCATACCCATTTGGGTCAAACATGGACCTTAAGACCTCGTACATTTCCAATCTGTATTTCATCTCGAAGGCCTTCAACATGTTCTTTGCATCAAAATGGGATTTACAGCTGAAAGCTCACACCTTCATAGGGAACTCATATCCCTTCTTCAAACTCCCGCTCAGCAAATTCACTTGGATTGCTTGCCTCACTATCTCGATCAGCACAATCATGTCGCTCGGATACCTCAGCAACTTCAAGGGGAATCCATCGAAAGCTGCAAAACGTAAATACGAGAAAGATGAGAACTGGATAAAATAGCTTCCAAACTGACTAAAAGCCACCATTGCTTCTGGACTAAATCTCCTCTCCAGGCATCCTTGAAGCTCCCTGCAAATTCTCATTGTAAACGCATCATTAACTCTTATATATTCAGCATAACTATTTTCCAGCAGCAAACATGGGTAGAATTCATAAGACTTCACATCGTTAGGGAAATTTTCTATCCTTGGGAGGCCCGGCCATAACTGTAGAGAAGCTAGCATGTAAATTAGAAAAGAGGACATATAGAAGGTGTTGTAGAACTTCGCAGCACTAAGAGCATTGGATAGATTCTCACTTACCTCGTGAGCCCAGTCAATATATTGGGTATTCGAGCAAATAACTTGTACCAAAAAGAAATATTGCTCAACGAAATTTAAAGCTTCTACCTCACCTTTCAATTTGTATAGAAGAACCAGAATGTCTACAATCTCAAGTTTGAGATTAGTACCAAAAAGGGTCTTAGGGACCTTACTCTTGGCGCTCTGCGGCTTTTGAAACCATGTCTGCATAATCTCCTTTCTCCAAACCATTTTCTTTGCGGAAAACTCAAAGATAGCTCCACCAATTGTCAAGTCTGAAAACTCCTCTCACTCTGGAATTCATAGACAATTCACCACTATTTGTCTATCAATGGAAATCAATACCGTATCAATTCGGGTTGTAGTGATTTATGCATTCATAGATCAATTTTGGGGCTTGGACTGCTACTGGGAAACCAGCTGCTTCCACTAGCCCACATCCTCAAAGCTTCTCAGTTATGGGATGAATTGGTTCCAATTTTACTCTCTTTTGAAAGTCTTGCATATCATAAAAACGAAGAGAAGTATCCGTGAAATTCTGCAATGTGGACTTGATTCCATTTAGTCCGTCAAAGCCCGCAAATCTAGTTGCCATTCTGTCCAAGAATGAATTGAATTTTGAATCTAGAAGAAAAGAATAGTGAATGCACAAACACAGACTATTTGAAAAAATTGTGCAAATTAACAGAATAACAGTTCAAGAAAGAGCGGTAGTTTGTATAATTGTTTATGTTTCCATCTATATAGGAGTTTCAATTCACCCGTTGATCTTCAGGATTCGCGCCACACGAATGAATTAAAGGATAAATCCATTGAAACAGTAAATGCGGGGGTCTTAACGGATAACTCAGTGTCTTTTCACTATTTCGTTGGCCCAACGGTAACTTTCCATTCTTTCACACTTACTTTCCCGTTTCCCATTAAGTTTTGGAAAGTTATGAACAGAGTACTCCGCAAGAGAATATCCACCAAATCAAATCTTGCCTAATAGATCTCTCTCGCAATGGTTAGATTGTTTCCATTATTATCTTAAGATATTTTGCATGTGAAATGTGGGTCCAATTCACTTATAAACTTGATTTTCTTTAAAATGCGGAAAATCGTCCTCGTGGGTTGGAAACCTGCCAAGAAGACGATTTTCATTTTTCCGCCCAGGCCTTCTTTTAACTTTACCTCTCATTTCATTTCCCCTAGAATTGCCTTTTGCAGAAAACAAACTTCATGGGTGGAAAACCCGCCGAGGAGTAGTCAATTTTCATTTTTCCACCTAAGATGATTTGGAGATTGCAATGGATCTTTAATACCTCCTGAGGCAGATAATCATAAAACTAACAAGAATTCATCATAAGGTACTTTATCTTCTTCTTATTGTGGCTCATATGCATCATTTGGTGCTCTTTGCGGGAAATCGCCTTCATGGGTGGAAAACCCGCTGAGGAGAAGGCGAAATCCAAATTTCCGCAAGCTTCTTTTTTTCATGGAGAATATGATAAGCCGCAAGAAAACACAACTTTGTGAATGATCTTTGCATGTTACAGGAATCTCCATCGATTAGTTACTAAGCTACCCATACGATTCACAATGTAAAGGAAAACCACCCAGCTATGAAATGTGGGGAAGGGGTAGATGAAAAATCCAATGAAGACTCCTTCCACCTAAGGGGACTTGAACTTAGACTCGGACATACCTAGGACTTAACTAGGACACAAAATTTTCCACTTTGCAAAATGGTTACTGGGTGAAAAGTGGGGCAACATGTGTCACACAGTAAATAAGGCAGACTTGCCCCATGTAGAGTACATTGGTGCCAAAAAAGGGGATGAAAACCTCCAGAACGAGTCCTTGGATTTAATAATTTGCATAAAAATAACTGCATGCAGTTCTACACATCAATTGCCAACCAATAAATTATAAGCTAGTCAAATTCATTCTTCAGCAGTTTTTAAAAATGAGGGCCAACATTTGACATACTGAGACACTAGTTATATATAATCTGCGCCACAAACATTCTTTTTGTGATGACTTCTGAAAAGAGGAAATGCAAAAAGCTAATTTCTAACATTTCAAAATTACTAACCTGCATTCACTGTTCCAGAATTATCCTGGGCATCCCCAAAGATATCTTGTAGCTCCACTCCACTATGAAGCTGCAATAAATCAATGTTAATGGCTATGCTGCTTAAACAAACCTATAGCTTGCTTCTGAATGGTGCGCTTCTAATCAATATAAATCACAAGTCCCTTTAGAAACATAAGAAGAATTCCCCTTCAAATAAAATATCATCAGCACCAGATATGTATCAAGTAATGAATGACCTTGAACATTCTTGTTTTGGTTTTTGTAGATCAGGCTGACATTGTCAAAGTGTATCCAATATTATTGATTTATTAAACTCTCAAGAATGCATATATTTTAAGAACTCAATGGTATTGTTATATGCACTAATTAATTTACATTAAAAGTGTTGTGTACTACAAACTAGCCAGGGTAAGAAACAACAACTAAAGTTATGAACAATGAGCATACCTTCTTTAAACCTTTCAGTATAAAATTCTCAAGGCTTCTGCACCTTGCCTGCTGTGTACCTTGTATAAGACGTAGAGCTAAATTCAAGCCTTTTTCAACATCTGACCTCAATTTGCCAGATCCTGGTGTAGTAATCAAACCTAAAACATGCTTCAGTAGATCTGTTTTCTTGTCACATCGCCTACAATAATACTCAACATCTAAACCAACGCTCCTCACAACTCCTCCTGTCTGACAAATAATAGCACATTCTATGTGGGCTACATGCCCACAAATGAACTCTTCATTGAGCTTCTCTTGACACTGGATAAAGTAGTACTCATCCAATTCATGATCAACACATTTGCCACAAAGTATACAGGAGCATTCACGGCAAAAGCCAGGTTCAACACAACATATGTCACAATCCATGGATTTAGAAAATTTCCCTTTTCCAGATTCCAAGCAGCATTTTGCATTACCAGCATTACAAATCCTCTTGCCAGGTGTCCTTACATTAACTATAATATCTGTATTTCTCAGACGCTTTACGGAAGAACCAACCATCTCTGCAGAAACCAAATAATTGCGTTAAAATTTAAAATATAATATATTCTTCATTGCAAGAAATAAGCTTCTACAACTTGCACTTTGCTCTTTGTACTGCTAAACAAATGTTAATTATTTTACTACATCCTTAGCTATGTTGTATAATTATAATTAAGCAAGAACACAAACTAAAACATGATTCCACAATACATCAGTATTTTTTATACTTAATCATCACCATAATCATAATGCCTATTTCCCATGAATTAGTATGTAGGAGCTACACTGGTTTTTGGAAAATCCACCATTTAGGCCATCTCATCCTCTAACCTATTTCTGAGTTCGTAAAACATTATAACATTCACACATGCAAAAATTTAAAAAAATTTAAAATTAAAAATTTAATATGCCAAAATATTTTTGTCCAGTTTGTAGGATCTGACAGAAAAAAAATGATCCACGGCAACTAACAACAGTAGAAGTAATAGACTGACGAGACTTAAAAGTGGAATGAACTTTCTCCACCAGCAATAGCAAGGGGAATACACAATACATCACAACTCTGACTAGGTCTTTACCTTGATATGGAAAGACTTGTTATTGTAAAATTGTTGGACAGATTTGAATAAGATGAATGTAGATAAACAAATTTAATGGAAATATCCACACAGGCCAAGATGAGGTGCGGCACTTTACTTGCTGTCCATCCTACATGTCAATCTTTGCATTCCAGCATCCGAAATATCAAATGCTAGAGAGATGGAAAGCAGGAAACAAACAATGTGTGGCAACAATCATATCAAAAGTTACTTGTACAGTCATGGGGAATAAAACAATATAACAATATGTTGCCATGATTTTAGTCCCCTATATTTTTCAAACTTCTAGGATTCAAATTGAGTCAATGTGATGTCATGTTTGTGTCTAGATTGTTTTTAAGGGACTTTTCTTCTCATTTGTTCTTTTGTGTACACCTAGGTGGGCATTCAAAAGCAATCTAACGCATTGGTTCACATTAGGTGATTAGGAAAGGGAGGGTAAGTTTATGCATTTCCCAAATGAGAAGAAAGTTGTTCAAAAAACCTAACTCTATGATCAAGTATTTCATTGAAGACATTATACATCTAAAAGAAGATCACATTGCATTCAGAACAGATGGCGATTAAAAACATTTGGATCGAAGCTCAGGTCCAAGGTGCAAATCATAGGAATATCATGAAAATCAAAGAAGTCGAATCGCCTGCAGGAGAAGCAGATAAATCCTCAGAAATAATGAAAGAACCCAGTCAAAGGTGGTGTGACTTTCTTTGAAATCCAATCGATGGCTTATATTTAATCCACACATCTACGTTACAAAGTTGACAAGTCAAATGGCTCAGAGATTAAATCCAAATCGTCAGATGAAGACCAGATCGACGGATGGTGTTTTAAGATGGAATTATAATGGTCATTAGAGATGTATCTTCCTAGCCATCAGATCATAAAGATCAACGATCGTCGCATGTTCGTCGGTGATTTAAGGTGACCCAGAGTTAACATGGCAAAGCAGCGAAAACCATTGTTCGCAGGGTCACAGGGGGTTAAAGATGATCTGAGGTTAGTGTCGCGACAAAGCGAAAAGCTTGTGTTCACAGAGTTGCAGGCAGTTTAAGTCAACCTTGGGTTAACATGGCAAACAAGTGAAAACCAATGATCGCATGGTCCCAGGTGGTTAGAAGAAACCCAAAGTTTAAGGCAATGACAGAGCGAAAACAAAATGATTGCATCGTCGCTGATGGTTAAGTGTAACCTATGGTTAAGGCTACGATGCAGCAAAAGGCTTAAGGTCACATGGTCGCAAGCAATTAAAGTTAACTTTGACCTAAAGTGGCGAAGCTACAAAAAGTAACCCAAAGCATTCAAATATTGAACAGTCACAAGTTCGCAGGTGATTAAAGATAACCCGGAGTCAACACAGCGAAGCTGCGAAAGCCATTAATCGCATGGTCGCAGGTGGTTAAGGTAACCCAAAGTTAAGGCAGCGACAGAGCGAAATAATAGAGTTAAACCTTTTCGCGTGATAGCAGTCTGAGAAAATGTTAAGGGATAAACCGCAGCGAAAGTGCAAAAGACAATAAAAGTTAAGGTGCACAGTTTTCGCAAGGTTGCCAGCTAAGAAGCATACAATACATTTTAAGTTGCGACTTAACAAAAGTGATAGCAGTCAACCTCAAACGGTCATCGCAAGGTCGCAGGTTAGAATACATTGAAGTTGTTTCAAGTTGCGAAGGCGCAATCATGTCAGTGTGCAGTTGTTGCTAAGTTGTTGCGGTTAGTAAAATGGAGACATGTCAAGCTACGAAGTGGCAAATAAAAGGAATCGCAAGGTCGCATGTTAAAAAAGAATTCAAAACATTTCAGGTTGCGAATCTGCGAGATGAAATAATAATTGTTGGATCACATCATCGCATCGAGTAAAGATATCGAATGAAAGAAAGTTGAGAAGAAGCGACAAGGGAGAAATAAAGAGGATTATTAGGTTTTAATCGTGATCGTTGATAGGAAATCCGCAGTGGAGATTTAAACCTGCTGTGATTATTGAGATTTAGATTATATGAATTTGGCGCCAACAGATCAAAGAAGAATATGAACCATTTTGAGGATTTCTAATCATTTTTGCTTTCTTTATTTGATGTATTGAATTGTAATCGATGACTGTTGGATTTATGAGCATTTCATGTGCTCTATTAATAGAATTGATGAATCTGTAACTGGCCAAGAACCCTAAGAGGGGGCATATATGTGTAATTTTCTAAGTTAATAGAAAGAATCGCCAATTTTGTCCAACTTTTCCCCCTGCATTTCCAGATGTTGAGTGAGAATCAAAGAGTTAGATGGAATGAAGGATTTGTATGATGTTTGCAGTTAGGTTATGTGATGTTCTTATTCCATTTAGGACTAACATGCCTAGGTTCATTTCATTGTCTCCTTCAGCTGAGCTAAACATGCATAGTAAAGTAGTCTCTATGGGATTGAAGGATAGATGTATTTGAAGCTGAGGATATCTTACTAGATTCCATTTTAGTGGAGGGTTATCAGTCATGGTGAATTCCATTTCATCTTTCATGTGCGTCTCTGCTCTCTCCCTAGATTGCATTTTGGTAGGACTAATCTGCATTTAGATTAGAGTAGTAGTATTAAAAGGGCTTTAAGGTAGCTTGTGATATCCATTCCACTAGGTGTAGGTTGCCCAAATCTATTTCAGCCTAGGGTGTTTGTAGTTATGAGGATCCTTGTTTATCCTCTTCTGCTCTCAGGTTAAGAGCATACCCAGTCCCAATGATCTATTAAAAACACAATTCATTGCATATATTGCATATAAGGGATTTGTACCTTATAATTCAGAGGGCAGTGATATAACACATACACTGACCCATTTGTTGGTGACAGCCTTTTGTTTCCTCACATTCTGGGCATCTAGAGTCAAAGTAAAGCCAAGTTAGCAAGAGGGACAAACAGTTAACCAACACAATAGCAATGGATCATGACAAGTGAATCATCTGAATTGACCACAACTTTTATGTCTTCTCTTCAAATATGTAATGTCCCTATTGTTCCTCATTTGAAACAATAAGTCCAACTTAAAATGGCAATTGCATTATATTTTTAAATATAAATTTACTTAAATGATGAAATATTATTAATATTTAAATTTATAGCCTACGCAATAATATTCTAATTAGAACTTAACTTTATTCTGTGATATCATTGTCCTCCAAATTGTGATGACTTCCTATTGTATACCTACTTTGGATGTGCTTTCAGAGCTGCCCGAATCATGGTCTTTTGTCCTTGACTTGCTAATAAGAGAATTTAACAGATTTTATCCTTGAACTCTCAATTACCTTGGAGAATTTTCGACCTCCTTGGCTGGGCGAGAATTGAATTTTCATCCAAAACTTGGTATGAAAAATAAGGGTTTTCATGAGAGTTGCATGGACATGGATGCAAATACAAATACCAATATGGTATCAAATACAAATATGGCCACCTTTTAATATCCCCAATATGGATACGGCTGGATACAACATTAATTAAAAAACGCATACACAATTTTAACACAATTTTCTAAGTTATTACATGAGATTTTGATTACTTCAAAAGCAATACAGACACAAGAATGCTACATAAATAGTTATAAGTTAATTTAATGCTTTACAATATGCATTATAGTAGAACTGCAATGGAAGACAACCCAAAAAATAGGCCATTGAAATAGCAAAACATTTCATTTTTCTTTTTCATTTGGTTTAGATTTTATTTATACCTAAAAAATAAAAATTGCATTAATGAAGTTTTTTAAAATTAAATAGTACATTCGGAAAGATTTATGCCAAATTCTGAAATAATCAAATCACATAGTATTCAACACCTAAGTTGTTGATGTGTGAAAATAAATGGAGGGGATGCAGATACATTTATTAATGTGTGTGTGTACATGTATAATAAATTTATATTATATGTATTATAAACATATATTATATATTATAATATTATATATAAATAATATCATATACAATATATTATATATAATATATATATAATACATATTATTTAATATTTATATTATAAAATAACAATTGTTAATCAAATGACAAATAAGATCAATCACCCAAGAAGAATGACCAAACACAACAGTATTATTAATATAAATTTTATATTAAAGATATATTCTATATTATAGTATAGTCTATATTTAACACTTTTGTAAGGAATTTCAAGTTCATTCGCCATTTATCTTGGGCAATTTTTAAATTACTTGTTTAATACTTATGTATGGAATGCAACCAAGTAAATAGGTCCCTCTTAAGGAAAAACCCAAGTCATATAGACGGCAACATCCCTGTTGCAGGAGCACCTCAGTGATAGGAAGTCTGGTGGTGACAGGAAGACAGCATACAATATTATTAATGCAGAAGTTTATATCATGTGAAAATGTTAAAGAATAAAACATTGTAAAATTTAAATGATGCCCACTGGTCATTGTAACAAACGGAATATGAATAGTCAGGTAACTGAAACAAGAAGAATCATTTTGTAACCACCCATGAATAGATGCAGAGCTTTGTAAATGATTTGGGCAACAAAAGAGTTGTATGAATTGATTTTTGTTAGTGAAGTTTTCGTGGTTGCAAGTGTTTGTTCACTCGCTACAAAAGGTGGACATGGAGGTCTACCAAGAGGGCCTGAGAAGGAGGTCCAGGTGGTTTGCCAAAAGTCTTGGGGAGAGAGGCATGGAAGGAACTCCCAGGTGAGGCAGTAGTGATTGGTGTGTGTGAGATGCAGCACTAGAGGAGTGGACTTTTGTTTGGAGGCAGCCATTACAAATTTCAGTGATGAGAATTTCAGTTTGAAGAAATGGTTCAGTAGAGACATCAAAGAAAGTGAAGATGAAGAGGCAGAGTTTCATGTTTTGCAGGTTTCAGTCAAGCACCTTTCCATGAGACATGGAAACTTTTTCAAATCTGGGTGTATGGTGCAGGAGCACCTCAGCGATAGGAAGACAACATACAATATTATTAATGCAGAAGTTTATATCATGTGAAAATGTTAAAGAATAAAAAATTGTAAAATTTAAATGATGCCCACTTGTCATTGTAACAAATGGAATATGAATAGTCAGGTAACTGAAAAAAGAAGAATCATTTTGTAACCACCCATCAACAACAGGGTTGGAGCTTTCAAAAAAGAGACACCAAGGAATAGTTAACATGTAGTCTTTTCAGTTTTCTCTGGCTGTCGACAGCCATTTCCTTTCTTGTAGTTTTATTTAGTTTTCAATTAAGTTTTCCATAGCTCAGTTTCATTTTTTCTCCGTCTTGTTTCAAACCGCCTTATCTCTCCTACTATTGATTTTATCATTTAATGTTAAATTAGAGATATGAGAGTATCGATTCCATTTTCTCTTATTCTAATGTTGGATTGTTACTATGGGAAACCAATTTGAGAAATCAGTTATGAAATAGGTTTTAAAAATTAAATATTGGTTTCCTTTAGAAGCGATTTTTCTTGTTCTTGCAATGACTTTGGATAGAGTCGATTCACCAAACAATGTGATACGGCCTGTTTGTGATTTTTTGGGGCAAAATCCGCATTTAGCGTTTGGATAATAACTTTGATGTGAATGGTTATGCAAAGATGTCAGATGATGTTCATTAATCCAATTTGGAATATGTTCAATGTGGAAAGTTTCATCTATTTCAGATTTGGGAATCATATCATATCGGTTCCCTGTGTGGTCTACAGCGTTCAGAAATGTTTACAAGAATAGATTACTTGTGTGTTGAAAATTATTTTCTAATCCTTGGTGACAGTTCCGGCAAAGTCATCATGGGTATCGATTGTTGAGGCATAATATTGATTTAATATCTAATGTTTCGTATGGAGAAGAATTTATGAGATTGGACTTAAGTGAATATGGTTATTATGAGCTTGGCTATTCAGATTTTGGTTGAATTGGGCATGCTACAGAAATATGGATTTCAGTTTTGTTTGAAAGAATTTGTGAATATGAAATGTCGCCTCTGAATGCAGATTAGAAATGACAGCTTTGAATAAGAGCTTATTATGAATTTTATTATGATGTAGAGAAATCCGCTGTTGAGTCCCTTGAGTGCTTAATTCCTTAAGGAGAGTTCCAGTGTTATTGCTCTGCATTAATCCCAACCTAAAGCCAATGTCAGTCTGCTCCTATCATCTTAATCTACATCACTCCACTTGGAAGGAACCTCTTGATGTCCAAACACAAAGCTTTAAGAATACATCCTTAAGAAGAGACTTTGTGAAGATGTTTATGAGCTGCATCATGGAAGAGACATGCCGAAAATCCACAGAACCTGTGAAACAATTACTCTTAAATGGCACTCTAGCCATCACTACGCATGATTGTGGGGTTGCTTAGAAAAACCAATATATTGAAGAAGAGTTTGAAGACACATGAACTGACATATTTGATTGAAATAAATTTCAAAACATACATTGAATTGCTATTTGGTTTATCAAACTGTTAACAGTACACTCGCAATTAATAATAGAAGAGATGGTTGGAAAGAAAAGAAAAAATACTTCCTATTCAATCTAAAATCGTCACTTATAAAGATTTCAAATATGTAATATTAATAGTTTGCAGGCAATGTGTGCATCCTGTACGCTTCCCCAGTGGATCTGCATCCAGAGGCAACGGCATCCACCCCTTGCTCTAGACTAGAGCATCGGTAACTAAGTTCGGCACAGTCAGAAAATCATGTTTTTTGGTCATGCATACAATAATTAATGTGTATCCTGGCTGTATCAGATAAGTTTCCAAATTCAATACAAGGATATGCAGCCCAAGAAGGGACAAAGGAGCTTCTGGCTATATGGTTTTCATTCTTAAATCTCTTTATGCACTTTGGAGGGATTTCTTCATCCTTGTCTGCAATTGCTTATTTGCAAGTCATTTCCTAATTTCCAAATTGACTGCTTGATTGATTTATTGCTCAAGTCATTTATTCACAATTATCTCCCATTTACAACAGATGTTAGGGAGTTGCAACCTTTCACATTGGAAGGAATCATTCCCCTTATAATCTGAATCGCTGGCATAAGCTTTTAATGTAATCTTAATTGAATTCTTTTATATGCTAGAAACTCCAGTTTTTGGCACCACCTCCCTTCCCTTTGATTTAACTTCTTATTTACCTCATTTCTTTAATGGTCATAACCATTTGGGCACTTCTTGACCTTTTGTTAATTAATCTTTCTTTCAAGAATCCCAGCTATACAAGTAATCGCTGCAATAGAGTATCTAATTGTCAATCTGCTGCGAAAAGTTTCTGATTGATTTTGTTAATGTTTTAAAATCTGCTAGAATCTATGGTCATTTTATTTGATAGGGAACATTTAGGTGGGCCTATGACAAAGTATCTCTAAGATCGCGATAGGTGGATCACGAAGAGGAACACTGAACGAACTTCAGGAATCGAAAGAAAATCATATGAATGTTGCACTTGATGAATTCTTTTATTCAAGTTCCATTTTTTTGTGCAGCCAAGATTCCACATTTTAAGTATGCAATTCAGTGGTTTGTCAAGTTTTGCAAAAGCTGTATACCTCCCACTTCAAATGCTTATAGAAAATTCTTTCAATACATCAAGAGAGTATGACCTAGCACAATATTGAGTGATTGATGATCTAGAGTGTTCAAGAGGACATTGGTTAAGGTTTTGTAAAGTTGCTCTCAAGGTATAGATATCTTGAAGCTAATTCGCACTGTGAACCAAAACAAAACTAGAAATATTGTCAATATATCCATTCTTGAGGTGGGTAAATTGGAT
Organism: Cupressus sempervirens; assembly: GCA_028749045.1. Classification (NCBI taxonomy): domain Eukaryota; kingdom Viridiplantae; phylum Streptophyta; class Pinopsida; order Cupressales; family Cupressaceae; genus Cupressus; species Cupressus sempervirens. The sequence goes on along the minus strand of CM053788.1, from coordinate 38,198,582 downwards.
GTGATTCTAGTTGTTATTTATACTACCATAAATTTGTGGAAGTTGCTTGGTTTGATGCATCATAACTTGGGCACATTTCTAACAGCGCATGAGGCAATTCATAAAGGAGGGTACAACTGCTAATTGCATAAGATTGAAATCACATCACTCATCAAAGAACTTGTTCTTGCGAAATAAAATGTCTCATAAATTTTGACTTGAAAAAAATGGTTGAAGAGAAAACAATTGTAATAAAACTAGCATGCCTATATTAAAAATATCCATGTAAATTATGGTGAAAGATATCATTATAGAGAAGACTTTATTATTGTTGTTACCAATTTATTATGTTTAATGAAATAAATTTGATTGAATATTATAGTCAGTGTCTTGTATAATATTATACCAAAATTAATGTGTATGGGGAAATATACTATCACGTAATGCAATGAATATCAAAACTCAAAACTAAACTAAACATATACCTCGTACATCTAATTGAGCTAAAATATAGGCACCCTACTCTGTTTGATTTGCTCTTTTATAATATGGAATGCAGAATGCTTACAAGTTCAACACAACCATGGATTCTAAAGGAAAATAAGCATGATAAGTGGGGTTGCAAGCAAATGGAGTTACAAGTTTCAGGGTTACAAGTTTCAACATTTGTTGAAGGTTTTGCATATGAGATTGCAACCGAAGCAGGCTTAACTTTGGAGGAAACTCCACAATTAATTGTATTTTAGTTGGACTAGTACTGGGATGGATGACTTCTCAAGATGTCCTAATGCTTCACCTTTGTGAGCATCGCCTAAATGCAATGAGTGCTAAGTGTTCCATTCATTCTCATGAGAAATGGGTTCGAGTTTGATTCAAAAACTACATAATTGAATCCTGATAGCCATATCACAATTTGACTTATAGTGGAAAATATCTCCTACTTATCCATTAATGAGCTTAAGGGCTTTCTAATGAATAGTTCATAAGGCAAAACACTTGTTGAAGGTTTTGCACATGGGGTTGCAAGCAAAGTGGGCTTATCCTTGGAAGAAACTCCATGGTTAAGCACACTTGAGTTGGAGTAGTGGGGGATGGGTGACCTCCAGAGAAGTCACATTGCTTCACCTCTCTAAGCATCACCTCAATGTAATGAGTGTTAAGTGTTCCATTCATTCCCATTAGAGATGGGTTGGTTCTTGTGAGCCACTACTCATAATCAAGGGTCAATGAGTTTGACTCAAAAACTACACGATTGAATCCTGATAGCAATATCACAATTTGAATTGTTATGGAAAATATCTCCTACTTATCAATTGATGAGCTTAACCTTGGAGGAAACTCCATAATTAAGTGTGTTTTAGTTGGACTAGTACCGGGATGGGTGACTTCTCAAGATGTCCTAGTGCTTCACCTTTGTGAGCATCGCCTAGATGCAATGAGTGTTAAGTATTCCATTCATTCTCATGAGAGATGGGTTTGACTGAACCACTACTCATGAAACATGGGTCAGTAAGTTTGATTCAAAAACTAAATAATTGAATGTTGATAGCCATATCACAATTTGACTTATTGTGGAAAATATCTCCTACTTATCGCTTAATGAGCTTAAGGGCTTTCTAATTAATAGTTCATAACGCAAAACACTTGTTGAAGGTTTTCCAAATGGGATTGCAAGCAAAGAGGGCTTATCCTTGGAAGAAACTCCATGGTTAAGCACACTTGAGTTGGAGTAGTCTTGGTATGGGTGACCTCCAGAGAAGTCACACTGCTTCACCTCTGTATGCAATCACCTAAATGTAATGAGTGTTAAGTGTTCCATTCATTCCCATGAGAGATGGGTTCTTGTGAGCCACCACTCATAATTAAGGGTCAATGAGTTTGACTCAAAAACTACACAACTGAATCCTGATAGCAATATTACAATTTGACTTGTTATAGAAAATATATCCTACTTATCAATTGATGAGCTTAAATGGCTTTCTAATGGTTCGTAAGGCAAAACACTTGTTGAAGGTTTTGCATATGGAGTTACAAGCAAAGTGGGAAACTCCAAGGTTAAGTGCGCTTGAGCTGGAGTAGTACTAGGATGAGTGACCTATCGAGAAGTCTCAATGCTTCACCTTTGTAAGCATCACCTAAATGCAATGAGAGCTAATTGATCCATTCATTATCATGAGAGATGGGTTCTTGTGAACCACCACTCATGAAACATGGGTCAATGAGTATGACTCAAAACTACACAATTGATCCTTATAGAAATATCATAGTTTGACTTGAGATGTTAAATATATTTCACTTATCAATTGATGAGCGTAAGGGCCTTTCTAAAGAATGGATCATAAGGCACAACACTTATTGAAGGTTTTGCAAAGGGGGTTGTAAGAAAAGTGGGCTTAACCTTGGAGGAAACCCCATGGTTAAGTGCGCTTGAGTTGTAGTATTGGGATGGGTTACCTCCCAAGAATTCTCGACACTTCACCCTTCTGAGCATCACCTTGTAACAAGTGCTAAGTGTTCCATTCATTCCCATGAGAGATGGAATCTTGTGAACCACAACTCATGAAACGTGGGTTAATGAGGTTTGTTGAAGGTTTTCCAAATGGGGTTGCATACAAAGTGAGGTTAACCTTAAAGAAAACTCCATTGTTAAGCATGCTTGAGCTGGAGCAGTACTCAAATGGGTGACTTCCTCAGAATTCCCCATGTTTCCCCTCCATGGACATCATCTAGATGCAATGAGTGCTACGTGTTCCATTCATTCTCATGAGATGGGTTCTTCTGAAACTCGTTGAACCTAGGTCAATGATGTTGACTCAAAAGCCACACAATTGAATTCTAATATCTCTATCTCTCTCTATCTACAGGTCAACGATGTTTACTCAAAAAAAGCACAATTGAATTATGCTCTCTCTCTCTCTCTCTCTCTCTCTCTCTCTCTCTAGGACAAAATGAGTGTGTCGGCATCATTCACTCTTCAACATCACAAACATCACATAAAAGGAACCATTACTTCCTTCGGATTACTGCAAGGATACTATTTTTCAATTCCTACTGCTAAGAGATGCAAATGAGGAGGTTGGGCTACGAAAAACAAATGCAACCATACAATAAGATAGGTTGATCTTAATGCAACCAAATTCAGTAAGAAATGATAGACCAGATCATTAAGACATAAACTATAACACAAAAGATTTACATGAAAAAAAAAAAACCTTTGAGGAAAAAACTACATTTCCAAATAAGCTTCCATCTGTATCAATATTAAAATTATTTACAAATTGTAAGCTTATTTATTTGTACTCTGACAACATAACGATGCTCAAATGACCTACAAAACAACCTAGTAACAACATCATCCCAAGGCACCAATACAAGTGTCAAAAATATGTGATCAGCTACTAAATATTGTGCATATGCATGGTAAAATAAAAACTCATAGAAGACAATTAATTCTGCTCGCTGGAAGTTTCTGGACAGTACCTGGCCAGTAATTTGCTAAGCTCTTTCAGCTAATGAGTGTGGACTAAATCAGGTGTTTTAGACTGAACTGACATGCATTCCAAGTATCAGAAGTCATCAGAAGGCACCAATACAAGTGTCAAAAATATGTGATCAGCTACTAAATATTGTGCATATGCATGGTAAAATAAAAACTCATAGAAAACAATTAATTCTGCTCGCTGGAAGTTTCTGGACAGTACTTGGCCAGTAATTTGCTAAGCTCTTTCAGCTAATAAGTGTGGACTAAATCAGATGTTTTAGACTGAACTGCCATACATTCCAAGTATCAGAAGTCATCGGACGCATTCATGACTAAGGTTGGCTGTTCATATTAGTTTAGTGATTATTTAATTAAAAATTTCTCACATTTTGGAAAGATTATGATGCAATTTTCTAGATGCCGTAGATTTCTCATACAAGCTTTGTATTTTAACTCATTTATATAGTTGGAAAGCTATCCAAAAGTTCCACATTATGATAAAGGTTGCTTCACGATTTTGGCATATCTGATAGTGGAATGAGACCAGCAAACAAATATTTGCACTTCTCAAAATTTATGGTATATAGATCTCACTATTCCTTATTAAAGCGGTTTTTCTCTCTTCAATAAATATATACGGTAAGACGACATGATTCTTGAGAATAGTGCATTTCTTGCCATCCATTTTGTGCTTTGTCCTGCAATCAACCAATTACTTGAATATGGAAAAATGACTAAAATTAAAGTGAGAATCTTGTTATAACTTAAGATAATTTGACTTAGGCAAAAAAGTTTTGTCTTTTGCATCAAAGAAATGAAAAGCACAATTAACTGGTACATATAAAGAAATCCATGTACAAATAAGGATCATGTAACATGATAGTATAGAGCAACTTAACAATTACTCCAAGAAAGCATCACCATCAAAGAGTCAAGTGATTTTCAAGAGAAATAAAATGATTATTCTAATCCATTCCCATAGAGTTATGGACAGAATAGTGAACAAGCAACAGCTCTAGCAATGAATCTACAGTTGTAACTATCTCTAGCACAACACGAGGCTCTACAGGTATCCTTACAGCAGAGTTAAGGGTGCACTCTCCAACTGGTTTTCCATTCAGATTGGGGATGATATTGATCATGTTTTCTGTCTGTTTCTCTATGTCTATGTTCAAATATGATGGTAGACAATCTCTCTATGTTTTCTTAAAGCAGTGTATTAAGAAATCCCCTGGTTCAAGCTTCCAAGAAATGTGTTGCCAGATAAGATTTTGTTTGTGAAAACAAACAAACTCTGAATTAAGCTTCCTTTCAAGAGCTCAAATTAAATTCCCAGCTCATAAAATATCTACGATTAATAAGATTGAGACAGAAAAAGGAACAATAAGAAATCACTTCAATGGGTAAAAATTTGATGATCCTTCTCTTCTAGCTGCCATTGCTACTCCTGTTGTTGCTTCTGATGATACTCCATGGTTCCACTGGTTTTAGATGTTTCATTTCAGACATGAAAATGAAAAGCTGCTGATTATGTTTGGTATGTTGATTATTTTTTGTATTTTGCATCCTGAGCCCAACAAACAATCGCTCAGGAATGTAATTTTTTCCATACCAAATAAAAAAGTCGCAGAGAAATCCGGAGGGATATAGAGTGAACAGATACAAATATCAAAGCATAATACCATATGTAAATGCAGCAGAGAATTCTCTAAAGGTTTGCCAGAATTAAATCTCTATGCAATAAGTCATATCTAAATAGAAGAAAATCCAAAAGAATTGTCATAGATTAACAAAATGACCATTCAATCTCAATGCAATAGGTCATTGTCACATGGAAAATCACTAAAATCAAAATGTAGCAAGGTAATCAAAAGTTACAGTCACCAGACTAAAATAAAAATAAAAAAGGAAACCTTGAAGCCAACTTAAAGCAAAACAGTTATACTTTGAATGGTTACTAATGTGTGCATATACATGAATGCAACCGAATTCAAATCTCAATGCAATATGGCAGCCCAGAGTAACGTGACCAAACTAAAACCAGAATGCATCAGGCATCCAACAGTTTCGCCAACTAGACTATAATCCATTCCCATAGAGTAATGGACAGAATAGTGAACAAGCAACAGCTCTAGCAATGAATCTTCAACAGTAACTATCTCTAGTGCAACTCAAGGCTCTACAGGTATCCTCACAGCAGAGTTAAGGGTGCACTCTCCAACTGGTTTTCCATTCAGATTGGGGATGAAATTAATCATTATTTCTGTCTGCTTCTATATGCCTGTGTTCAAATATGATGGTAGACAATCTCTCTATGTTTTCTTAAAGCAGTGTATTAAGAAATCCCCTGGTTCAAGCTTCCAAGAAATGTGTTGCCAGATAAGATTTTGTTTGTGAAAGCAAACAAACTCTGAATTAAGCTTCCTTTCAAGTGCTCAAATTAAATTTCAAGCTCATAAAATATCTACGATTACTGAGATTGAGACAGAAAAACGAACAATAAGAAATCACTTCAATGGGTAAAAATTTGATGATCCTTCTCTTCCAGCTGCCATTGCTACTCCTGTTGTTGCTTCTGATGATACTCCATACTTCCACTGGTTTTAGATGTTCCATTTCAGACATGAAAATGAAAAGCTGCTGGTTAAGTTTGTCATGTTGATTATTTTTTGTATTTTGCATCCTGAGCCCAACAAACAATTATTCATGAATGTACTTTTTTCCATACCAAATCAAAATGTAGTAGAGAAATCCGGAGGGATATAGAGTGAACAGATACAAATATCAAAGCATAATACCATATGTAAATGCAGCAGAGAATTCTCTAAAGGTTTGCCAGAATTAAATCTCCATGCAATAAGTCATATCTAAATAGAAGAAAATCCAAAAGAATTGTCATAGATTAACAAAATGACAAAATATGCCTCAGGCATCCAACAGTCCCGCCAACTAGACTATAATCACAATTTTACAATAAACAATGAAATAAGGAAACTGCATTAAAATGTGGTGCAGTAAGGCCCTCGAAACAAAAACATATAGGAATTCTACAAACAGCTACTAAAGGGCGAACTTATTTGACAGCAACAAGATTCAAATCTCAATATGATAAAACAGAACTGCAAAAGTTCAAAGTCAAATAATTTAGAAACGTTAGACAACTCCCAACAACTATTAGGAAAGTGAGATTCTACGAAGGTTGTCAATTTTGTTCAGGCCCTCCAAAGTCAAATTAAAGCAGAAGACTCCTAATGACTGCTCCTAAATTGCACGAATGAATAAGAATGACCAATTCTATTTCAATTTAACGTAGCATAAAACAGTCCTAGCACCCAGACTAAATCTGTAATGTCATATAGGCCCTCCAAAGCCAAATAAAATGCATCAAAGTGAGAAAATAGTCCGAAAAACAGCTAACCTGGCATGCCATTTTCTATGGGCTGACCAGAAGTCACATTGGCCAGACGAACAAAGCAAAATCTCTGCTGATCAACCTCTAGAGACTTTTCCTCATATACTTTTCCACAGTGCTCTTGCTGGTAAACAAAGAGCTGCTTGGTGCGTTCTTGCAAAGACCTCAGCCAAATTAAGTACCTGCCAATCAAGTAGCTATGGAATTCATCCTTTTCCCGACCTTCCAAATCCATTTGTCCTCCCCACCAGGGAACCCTTCTGGATCATACAGCAGGCCTATGCCTTTCACTCCAGGTAAGACAGCTGTTAAATTTCCTTCCAGGGCTTCAAAGCCTCTGAGAGAAGTTTCCAGGGTTTCAAAGCCTCTGAGAGACATTTCACACCGAGTTTTAGGAGGCAGCAACTCAGAAGCTTCAATTTCAATGGAAGACACTTTAGAAAGTGTTCCATTGAGTTCTACTAAAGTTACAGCAATCATATTTTTCAGAAGCACCGGAAGCACTTGTCATGCTCGGCATGGTCATAATATAGGCCTTATTTCTTTGTTTATATTCTCCACAAGGTCTGGAGTTTGAATTTTCTTGGTTTCAAATGGATGTGTTTGACTACAGGTAATGAGATTAAATCAGGAAATGAGAGGTGCTTGCGGAAAAGCTAAATTTGTTTCTTGCATGGTTTTTCTAGAACTCAACTTATAAAATATTTGTTGCATTCAAATTCATAAGCTTCCTATTTCCAGAGTTTCAATTTCATAAGTTTATGATTTAAATACTATTAGATGCTTTCTGGAAGACTACAATTCAAGTGCAATTAACTATATGTAAATCTGCCTTTCATTTCAGACATGAAAACTATAGGCTGGTTATATTTGGCATGTTGATTATATTTGTATTTAGCAGCCTGAGCCAAACAAACAATTGCTCTGGAACATGTTTTTCTAGATACTGAATTAAAATGCAGCGGATGGAAATGCAGCAATGAATACACTAGAGATTTGTCCAATTCAAATCTCGATGCAACAAGCCATGTCTAAATGCAGAAGAAAATCCAAAAGACTGGTCATGGAATAACAAAACGAATATTCAATCACAATGCAATAAGGTGGTTGTCACATGACAAATCCCTAAAATCAAATTGCATCAAGGCAATGAAAGTTGCAGTCACCAGACAACATTAAAAATAGAATAGGAAACCATGAAGCCAAATTAATGCAAAATTATAAAACTTCAAATAACTACTAATATTTGCATTTATATGAGAGCAACTCCATTCAAATCTCAAAGCAATATGGTAGTCTAGGATGAGTCACATGACCAAACCAAAACCAAAATGCAATCAGGCATCCAACTGTCACCAACTAGACTATAATCACAATTTTATACTTAAAAATTAAGAATGAAATAAGGAAACCACATTAAAAACACATGCAATAAGGCTCTCAACTGTGAGAATTCTAGAAACAACCACTGAAGTGTATAATTTTATTTCTGAATTCGATTGTGAAGTTCTTTTAGCATCAACGTTTCAGATCACACTCATGATTCATCATTTTTTAAATTTTACTCTTGCATTCTCGCATCCTGATGATGGATCACAGAATGCTAAAGAAACATACACAATCAAATCTAGAAATAAAAATATACATTTCAAATAGATTATGAAAATCTGATAATCTGATAATGTTAAACACTGGAATGTGAACTTATTTGACAGCACCAGATTCAAATCTAATAAGGCGGCAATTCAAAGGAAAAAAAATCCGAGTACAACTCCCAATAACTACTAGGGAAGTGCAATTCTATGAAGGTCACCAATACAAATTTTGCAGATCCTCCAGAGTCAAATAAAAGCAAACAAATGAGAAAACTCCTAAGGACTGCTCCTAAACAGCACAAATGTATAAGAGCGACCAATTCACATTTCAATTTAGACAGCACAACACAGTCCTAGCAACTAGAATAAATTCATAGTTTCAAATAGGCCGTCCAAAGCCAATCAAAATGTATCGAAATGAGAAAAAAGTCCACAAAACAGCTAACCTTGTCCGCCATTTTCCTTGGGCTGACCAGCGAGCCGCATTGGCCAGACGAACGAAGCGAAAAAACTCTCCAGATCGACCTCTGGAAACTTCTTCCTCATATACTTTTCCACGGCACCCTTGCTGCTAAAAATGAGCTGTCTGGTACCTTCCTGCAATGATTTCGGCACAATTAAGCTCCTGTCAATCAAGTAGCCCTCGGAATTTATCCTCTTCCCCACTTTCCATACCCACTTGTCCTCCGGACCGGGAAAACCTTCAGGAGCATACGGCAGGCCTTCGCCTTTCGCTCCAGGTAAGACGGCGGTTAAATTTCCAGTCGTTTGCATTTCCCGCCAGGGCTTCAAAGCCTCGAGAGGAGTTTCATTCCCAGTTTTGAGAGGCGCCGACTCAGAATCTTCAATTTCAGCGGAAGTCGTTTTAGAAGGCGTTCCGTTGGATTCTACTAACGTTACAGCCATCCTATTTACAGAAACGCCGGAAGCATTTGTCATGTTTGGCATGGTCGCAATCTCGGTCTTAAATCTTTGGGTATATTCTTCCCAAGGTCTCCAGTTAGAATTCCCTGGGCTTCGATTGCATTCGTTTGACCACAGGTCATGAGATTAAATCAAGAAAGGAGAGCTGCTTGCGGAGAAGCTGAATTTGATTCCTGCGAGGTTTTTCAAATTCGTAAGGTTCCCATTTCTAGAGTTTCGCTTTAATAGGTTGTAAATTTAAATATTAGTAAATGGTTTCTGGAAAGACTCCAGTTACACAGGGCTATTACCTGTATGAAAAATTGCATTTTACAACGTGTTGGCCTTTGACAATAACCGGGAACTCCCAGGCTGTTTGTTTGCTGGAATTAACTTGGAATAGGGAAACGGGAATAGGAAAATTAGAATAAATCTATTTCAATTTTGGCCCAAAATGAGAATAAATTGATTTATTCTAATTTTCCTATTCCCGTTTCCCTATTCCAAGTTGGAATTTGATTTATTCTCATTTTGGGCCAAAATTGGAATAGATTTATTCCAATTTTCCTATTCCCGTTTCCCTATTCCAGCAAACAAACGGGCCCCAGAGATTTGATCCCACTACCTTCTAGCTAATGGGGACCGTTGGTTTTAAAGTTGGTTTGTGTTACTTGGTTTGTGCAATGTGAAAGAAAATTTTAATTCACAATTAAATGAATGAAAGAGTGAAGGTTTTTAGTCGTTGATTGTAAGGTCAAATTTTCTATAAGATTAGGGGATGGAAAAGATTCAAAATATCTATTAAAATAGGTTAAAATGATAATGATTAATGTTTAATATAAATGTAAGGTCTATGAATAGGTTAAAATGATAATGATCAATGTTTAATATAAATGTAAGGTCTATGAAGTTGAATAGTCTATGGAATTTATAGATGTTTAAATAAATAAATATGTAAGCTTAAACAAAAACAAAAAATTAAAATATCTATTAAATTTTATTTTATTTTTTGATAAATAAAAGTATAAAGAGGGTATTGGTCTATGGAACAATAGAACTAGTGTATTAATAGCACATTAACCATAGTTAGCACAATCACAACAAAGAGAGCAATCCTACTCTTTTATCAAAAACATAATAAGCCCCATAAAGTAGAGTATTAAAAGTGTTATCATAAAAGTATTTAAACTCAAAGTAAATATAATTGCATTGCCATGCAAGGCAGGTAACTCCATTTTTAAAGAAAAAGTTTAAACAATCATAAGGCTTTTACGGATTTATTTATTTTTAAAGCATAAACCATAGAAACTATTTTTTATCATTTCCACCCAGTCACTTGGAAAGTAGTGTAGCATTCAGCTCTTCCTTAAGGAACTCAAACAATTTCTTGTAGTCCTTGTCTGTCTTGGCCTTGGTGCTAGTGATTTTCTCTTGCAGCATGCAAAGAGTGATAGAGAAAGTGTGCATGACTTTGATGGCAAATTTGTTGGAGTCCTTGAGCCGCCTATTGAACCCATCTGCCTCCTTCTTTAGCTCCTTGACCACACCTTCGAGAGTCACCAACTAGTTCTTGATATTCCCCAACATCTTGCCAACCTTTGGAATCAATGGCTTCTATCTTAGCATCCTCTTGAAAAGAGCCCTGCATGGGAGAGGAGTTGGGGGTAGGGGTCAATTTTGCAGAGGGGCGACATGGGGGATTTCCTCAACAAGGGAAGGGGAGTCATGGGTTTTGCTGAAAAAGTGGGTGGAAGGCTCATCAATGGCTTTCACAACGTAATTGTCAAACTCCATGGACTCATTTTTCTTCAGGGTGTACTTGCATTTACTTGCATTTTTCTTTGGCAATTCCTATAAGCACCAAGGGTTTTAATGTGGTCGCCAGAATTAACTGTGGAAACCTCTTTTTTTCTTTTTTTAGGCAACCTAGTGATCTTAGTGTTGGTCTTTCATTAAGTCTAGGGGGAGGAAGACCCAATTTTAGCCCTTTTCCTACTAATGTTAGCATGAGAGGGACCAATTTCATGGATAGAGCCTAGGGTTAGCATGTTGCAAAGTAGTGACAAGCACATTAACAAGGGGACATAGGGCATAATGGAAAGTATACAACCTAAACATGAGGCCTTGATGCAAAATCACATTTTCCTTGTCCTTATGGATAGCCTCAAGATTACTTTCAATTGAGTGAAGAAAAAAGAACAAAATGGGAATGAGGTCCTTATTCTGCAAATGATTGAGGAAAGGGAGATGATAGAAGTACAACATTGTTAACTTACCTTCCAGAGTGAAATACTTGATGATAATGTGGCAAATTTGTGGCCAAATACCTAAAAGGTCCTCCCTATTAAACCCTCCTTGCCTCTTAATAGGTTCCTTGTCATGCAACTTGAAGAACTGGTTGAGAGCATCAGAGTCTGATGTTTTGCTCATTTTCTACCATTTTCACCTTTCTATGGAGAGCCCAATAGCCTTCGAAATGACCTCTTCATTTATTTCAAAACTTATGCCCTACATCGTAACTCTTCTCTCAACCCAAGTTGACAAAAATCATTTGGAAATAATTTTGTCATGCCCACTAGCCATGCAATCCATGAGAGGTGAAATTCCTCCTTTGCACACAAACATCACCTTCAAATTGTTTTTAATAGTGTTGATGATTTTGTAAGGATCAATACTAAGCTTGGCTCCACCAGTGATTGTACAATGAAAATGTTAGCATGAATGATGATGGTATCTTTGTGGGAGAGTATGATAACATTGTTGGAAACATGCTTCAGTGGTTATGTGTTGCATTCATGACAATGTTTGTCATTGATGTCAACATATACCTTATTCTACGAAGATTTCTAGAGTTGTAGAGGTATATGTGTTTGGTGTGGTCAACATTCAATGAGTTGGGATGTGCACTCTTAGAAATATGTTCAAAGATGCTTATAGATCCTATAGTTAAGTGTGCAGAAAGATATATACATTTACAACAAAGTTATGCAATGTTTCTTGGAGGTAGCTTTCAGAGAGAGTTTATCAAAAGCGGGTACTAGTAAATCAATTGTATCTTTTTGTTGAGATGGAATTTGGTTAAGCACATTTAAAGGATGGTCAAAGACATATTCAAGATGCTATGTTCTAGATGGCGAAATCAGATTTGCAATTTGAGTTGACTTATGAAGATTGCTTCTATGTTGATGAGGATGATGAATTTGATTTTAAGATGGAGAATTTTCTATAGGATAGTGATGATGAGGATGATGAATTTAATTTTAAGATGATGGACTTTCTAAAAGATAGTGATGATGAGATAGGATTTGTTGATATTAAAGAAGAAAGCCTCGAAGAAGAAAAAGAAAAGAAAAAAGTCTGATTGGATTATAAATAGTTGTTGTTCCCATCATATGACTAGAGCTATGAACAAATTTGTTGAATACAATAGTTAGGATGGAGGCATAGTTAGAGTTGGAAATAATGCAGTGTGTCACATAAAAGAAAATTGTTCTATAACTCGTGATGGAAAGACTAACACTAAGGATGTTTACTTTGTGGATGGATTGAAACATAATCATTCGAGTGTTGGACAACTTGGTGACAAGGGATATTCATTGCAGTTTCAAAAGAAGACTTGCATTATCAAGGATAATGGTGGTAAATTGGTTGGCACTGGTACAAGATCAAGAGATAATTTATTTTAGTCAAACCCTACTAAAATGACATGTTTGGTTGCTAAAGTGGATGATAGTTGGTTATGGCATAAGCGATGTTTTCATATCAACTTTGATAACATTGTGAAGGTCAATACTACATTTGTAGTTAGATATTTTCCTAAGATTGTGAAACCTACTAACATGATGTGCAAAAAATGTGTGTTGGCAAAATAGAAGAAAAGTTCATTTCCAAGCAAGATGTTTACTACTTTAGTGAAGTTGGAGATTGTACATACAGATCTGAGTGGTCCTCTAGAAAAAGAGCTTTTTATGGTGAAAGGTGCTTCATGCTTCTTATTGATGATTTCACTAGAATGGTGTGGGTTTCATTTCTTTGAGATAAACATGAAGCTTTTGAGAAATTTAAGATATTTATGAGTAGAGTTGAGAATGAATATGGTTTGAAGATTATATGCTTGAGATTTGATAGAAGAGGAGAATTTATTTGAAATGAATTTAACAATTTTTTGAGGATAATGGTATAAAGAGACAACTTTCAACCCCCAAAACTCCACAGTAGAATGGGATAGCAGAAAGAAGGGATGATCAGTAATAGAAGTAATTAGAGCAATGATGTTTGAGAACAATGTAGCACATATATTTTGGAGAGAAGTACTGAACACAATAGTATACACTACAAACATAGATAAATTAGACAAGGTGTTGGTAAGACCCCCTATGAACTATGGTTTGGACATACACCTATAGTGAAATACTTTAGAATCTAGTAAATTCTATATTAAGAGGGATGAAAATATTGGAAAGTTTGATTCTAGAAGCAATGAATGAATGTTTCTTGGTTATTCATTGAAAAGCAAAGCATATAGATGCTTTAATCAAAGATTGAAGACTATTGTTTAAAGTGCTAATGTGAGAGTTGTGAAAGGTTTAGAATTCAAGAAATGATACTTGATTATAATTCTTCTAAAGAGACTAATCAGAAGACTAACAATCAAAATGTAGAGCAGGAATTGCTTTATGAAATTGACATTGATGTGCAGACTGGATTACAAGAAGTATAGAGAGAAGAAACTAGAGCAAAAATTAGAATTGAGCAACACCTAAAAGGAATATTGCAAAGAATCACCGTGTTGAATAGATCATTAGAAGTGTGAACAAAGGAGCTATGACAAGAAATAAGGTTAGTGAAGAGCTGTGTTTAATTTCTCAAATTGAGCCTAAAAATGCTGTTGAAGCTTGTAAAGATGACTATTAGATAGAAGATATAAAAGAGGAATTAGAGAAAATTACAAAGAATAAGGCTTGGGAACTCATTCCTAGACCTAAAGATAAGCATGTTATCAAAACTAAATGGGTATTTAGAAACAAGACGAATGAACAAGGTGAAGTTGTGAGAAACAAAGCAAGACTAGTTTGTAAAGGATATTCACAGTAAGAAGAAATTGACTTTGAAGAAACTTTTGCACATGTTGCTAGATTCGAGTTGTAAGAATTTTTTTTGGCATATGCAACTAACAAGAAATTTGAAGTACATCAAATGGATGTTAAGTCAACTTTTCTGAATGGAGAACTTGAAGAAGAGGTATGTGTACATTGAACAACCTAATGGTTTTCCTTTAATAGATGAAAAGGATATGGTTTGCAAATTGAAAAAGACATTGTATGGACTAAAACACGCACCTAGAGCCTGGTATGCAAGATTGGATAAACACTTAACAAAGTTGGGATTTGTGAAAGGTAATGTTGATAGCAACTTGCACTTGAGAAAGAATGAAGATGGTTTTCTAATTGTTGTAGTATTTGTGGATGACATGATTTTTGGAGGTGATGACGAAGGTAGCAAAACATTTTCAGAAAAAATGAAGAAATAATTTGAGATGAGTGTGATTAGAGAGATGAAATACTTCTTGGGATTGTAGATTGTGCAAAATAAAATTAAAAAATCCATATCACAAGCTAAGTATCTTAGAGATTTGTTGAAGAGATTTGGATTGGAGAATTGTAAACCTATTGGAACACCTATGGTAAATAGATGTAAGTTATCTAGAAAAGATAATTCCCCTAGTGCAAAACAAACAAAGTACATATCTATGGTTGGTGGATTGCAGTATTTTAAACATAGAAGACATGATATAGGAGATGTAGTTGACATTGTGGCAAGATTTACAGCAAATCCTAAAGAGACAAACCTTGCAATAGTAAAAAAAAATGTTTAATATTTGAAAGGAACACTTGATTATGGTATGAAAAATCACATGATTTCACATTGTTTGTGTTCACTGGTCTTGATTGGGCAAAAAGTGTGGGTGATAGAAAGAGCACCAGTAGTGGAGCATTCTTCTTGGGAGGAAGATTGGTTTCTTGGCTGAGCAAGAAACAACATTGAATTTAACAGAGCACAACAAAAGTAGAGTATGTAGTAGTAGCAAATAATTGTAATTAGATTACTTGGATGAAGCAAATGATAAAAGACATTGGAATTGAGTTTACTAAGCCTATTATCATACATTGTGATAACACAAGTACAATGAGTTGTTGGAAACTATAATTGGAATAATTGTTATGTTGTTATTGATGTCAAACCTATTGGTGAGATAGTTCTCTATCTGATCTAAGTGTCATATCTATTTGATTGATGAAGAGGATTCGAGAAGATTGTTTATAACAAAAAAATCTAGAGGATAGGTTGAGCTTAACAAAAGAATCTAGAGGATAGGTTGAGCTATGAAGAGGAAACTACAAATGGCCATTTGATTAGTTGGACTTTAAAAAAGATAGATTGATTATTTAAATCATGTTATAAGTGGAGAAGACAATAATGTTTAAGTCTTGAAAGTGTGTCCACAGATAGATCAAATGAATAGGCTTGACCAAGCAAAAGAGCATAAGACTAAATTTTTTTGAAGTATATGCCAAGTGATGCTAGTATTGACTGAGCGCTAGAACAAGCCAAGCAAATTTAGTCTTGATCAAGCATCAATATTGACCAAGTGATAGTGTTTGTGCCAAGAAAGAAGTATAGTAGTGACCGAGTAACCCAACGATGACCGAGTGTTAGAACATGGTGTTGGCCAAGGAACAACATTTTAATTGTTTATCAAAAATTGTAATTTCCAGTTGACTAAGATGATTTCTTGGAACATGGAAAGCACTTTGAAGCTAAGGATCGATGAGTTGGATCATTTAATTCCAAGAGAGGATTAGGTAAATGACCCAAGGAATGGATTCAAAGATAATTTTCTAGAAAAGAAGAGATAAACAAATTGTTTATGAGAAATTGTAATTTCCAGCCGACTAAGTTGATTTCTTGGAACATGGAAAGCATTTTGAAGCTAAGGATTGATGAGTTGGATCATTTAATTCCAAGAGAGGATTAGGTAAATGACCTAAGGAATGGATTCCAAGATAATATTCTAAAAAATAAGAGATAAACAAAATGGTGATTAGATACTTTGTATTTGATGGATCTAATCATGAACCCTAAGATATACGGTGTTGATTAAGCGGTGAAATATTAGAATTACCTATCTAAGAAGGGACAAGGGAAAATTCTATGTATGCGAAGAAGGTGCATGAGTGTGTTCCAAGTTGTTCTCGAGAGTTCGAAGATTGGAGCAGTGGCTGATGTTATTGATTGGCGAATCTAAGCAGAAGGTTGAGAGGAGATGAGAAAAAATAAATTGCTTGAAGGGTTTCCGAGCGAATCAAAGCCAAAGATGAAAATGGAGGCTAGACAGTAAATCATCTCATGAACTAAATAGAGATTTGTACATGCAAAGTGATTTGTACTTAACAGATCAAAACATGTTGTTACTTTTTAACCATTGTAAACAATATTTGAAATCCTTTAATCAAGGTTGACCTAACAACCATTTGTAAGTCCTCTAACAAGGTGTCATTTTAAGAGAATGATCTAAAGTCCACTAACAAGGCCACTCCTAAAGGTGAATACATCATTTAACAAGGTCACATTTAACAATGTGTTTTGTAGTTTTTAACAGGGTTGGCTCCTAACATAACTCACTTTAGAAGAGTGAAAATTAGTGACATGTTGCAAGTGCTTTTTCCCAAATTGGATTTCCATGTTAAATCCTAGTCTCAAACTCATGTGGAGGTTATTTATGGTGTTTTACTGATTAATATTTACATTATACAAGTTTGTTATATTTAGGACAGTGGACATGCTGTTGATAGTTGACTGTAGAGACCAAGTTATGAATGACACGATCTGAAGTTGTTTAAGTGATTATTTGTTCATTGGTACATCTAGACCTTAGATAATTGATTTACCTCCCCCCCCCCTCCTCAATTATTCTAATCTAACAATTGGTATCAGAGCCTTGGTGCTTGTAGAGAGAAGTTTGAAGGTACTCAAAGTTAAAGTTTGTGGTGTACAAAAAGCAGGTATAAATTTGAACAAAGAGAATTTTGTTGCATGGAAAATGTTGATGGGACTACATATAGCTAGTATTGTTAATGCTTCATTAGATTTTCTAGATAGTGAATATTTGAATATTACAATAGTCCCTCTGACTACTCAACAACTAAAAGAAAAATAAGAGCACAATCAGGCAATGTTGGAGGTTGCTTCAACCCTAAGCTGTGTTGAGTTTGATGACATAAAGGAGTGCAAGGATGCAAAATAATTGTGGGATAAACTGAAGAGCATATATGGAGGAGATGAAAATGTCTTGAGAGCTAGATCAAAAAGTCTAAGAGGTAAGTTTGATGAAATGAGAATGAGAGAAGGTGAGAACATAGGCCAGTACTATGCAAGAATCAAAGAGGTTGTTAATGCTATTTGAGGTGCCAATGGAAAGATTGAGGATGAAACAATAATAAGCAAGGTATTAAGAACTATACTTCCTATTTATGTTATTAGGGTTTATACAATACAAGAACTGAGATGTACTCTAGGTAATACCCTAACTCTAGAAGGTGTAATTGGTAGGCTTACTGCTTTTTAGATGTCTAATTTTAATAATTACACTCCTACCACTATTGAATCTATTTTTAAGTCACAATTGATTCTTAGCAAGAAAGGAAAAGGAAAACTTAAGAAAAGTGAGAGTGATACTTATGATGATGAACTTGAAGCACTAATAGTTAGGAGATTTGGAAGAGGCAAAGGCAAATACAAAGGTAAACTTTCTATAATCTATTTTTCATGCAACAAGGTTGATCATATTGTTGCAAGATGTCCTGATAGAGAAGACAAGGATGGGAGAAAGGAAAGCAGTTACAAAGAAAGAAGAGATGAATGAGATAGCAAGAAGAACGAGGACTACAAAGACGAAGGTAAAAAAATATTATTATATTCCTAAAGAGGAAATTGGTACTGAATCTAAAAGTAATGATGAAGAAGTTATTTATGTTGCTATGAAAGAAAATTCTAATGAACATGAGGAAACTGCCTTAATCTCTTATGTGAATAAAAGTGATAGATGGATAATTGATAGTGGTTGTTCAAATCAATACATGATTGGTGACAGAAGTAAATTTGGTAACATTGGACCATACAAGGGTAGCTATGTTAAATTTGGTAATGATGTTCCATGTCTTGTGAAAGGTAAAGGATCAATACAACTAACTGATAAGATCAAATGTGACAATGTTTATTCGGTTGAAGGACTTAACTATAATCTATTGAGTGTTTCACAGTTGAAAAAATAAGGCTATAGAGTTGAATTCCATCATAGAAAGGCCAAAATATTTGATGCTGATGGTAAACTGATTGGAAGTGGTGACCAAACAAGAGGTAACTTGTTCTATCTAGATTTATGTGATGAGACATGTTTTTTTAGACAACATGAAGATATTTGGTTATGGCATAAGAGGTTATTTCATGTAAATTTTGATAATTTAGTTAGCATTAGTAAAATGAAAAGAATAAGAGTTTTGCCAAGATTGAAGAAACCTGACAATGCCATGTGTGAACAATGTCAACTGGGAAAATGGAAAAGTTTAGTATCAAGAGCAAAACATATTCATTTGATAAAATTTTAGAATTGGTTCATACTAACTTATGTGGACCCATTGGCATTCAAAGCTATTGTGGAGACACATATTTCATTCTATTTGTCAGTGATTACTCTAGAATGACAATTGTGATACTTCTTAAAGAAAAATCTGATGCTTTCCAGTTATTTAAGTGGTATTTGGCTAGAGTTGAAAAGGAGATAGGGAAGAGTTTGAAGTGTTTGTGATCTTACAAAGGTGGTGAATTCATTTCTAATGAGTTCAACATATTCTACAATGGAAGAGGAATCAAAAGACATATGTCAGTGCCTAGGACCCCTCCTCAAAATGGGATGGTTGAAAGGAGCAATAGATCAATCATGGACTGTGCTAAAACATTGATGATGGAGAAAAATGTGTCACGAAAATAATGAAGAGAAGTTGTAAGTACAATTATTTATACTCTGAACGGAGTGCAAGTCAAGAAAGGTACAAATGTTACACCTTTTGAATTGTGGCATGGATATGCATCTAATGTTAAGTATTTCAATTTTTTTGGAAGCAAATGTTACATACTTAAAGATAATAGAAATGGAAAACTTGATGCTAAAAGTGATGAGGGCATATTCTTAGGATACTTCATTGAACTCTAACACTAACAAAGTTGTGGAAAGTGGAAATGTGAAAATTGATGAATATACATAAAATAATGAAGTTGAATGTAAGAAAGAACCTGGAGACTATAGTTCATTCATATATGTGAAAGATAATGCTCCTAGCACTCCACCTGAAAAAGAAAACAAAGTTGTAGATCGTTAGTAGACTGGGAATGTTGAGTTACAATAGCCAAATTTTGAGCAACAAACTGTGGGTGTTGAGCAATAAGGAAATGATGTCGAGCCACAAACAGAGGAATTTAAACATCAAAAAGGCAATGCCAAGTGTGCAGAACATGAAGCTGAACCTGAACAAGAGAGAGTAAATGATCTTGAAATCATTTTTCAAGATGAACATGTTGAAGAACAAAGAAGAAAAGAGCTCGTGTTAGCAAAATATGTAAGTAGACATCATGCACCTAAATAAATCATTATAGAAAAAGAATCTGGCATTATGACAAGAAAAAGACTTGGAAGTGACACATGCTTACTTTGTGAGTTTGAGCCCAAATCTGTGAAAGATTCTTTGGATAATGAAGATTGGCTACAAGCAATGAATGAAGAAATTGAGAAAATTAAAAAAGAATAAAACATGGACCCTAGTACACAGGCTTAAAGACAAAAATGTTATTAGAACCAAGTGGGTAATCAGGAACAAGCTGAATGAAAATGGTGAGGTTACAAAGAACAAGGCTAGATTGGTATGCAAAGGATATGCACAAGAAGAAGGTGTTGACTATGGGGAAACATTTTACCCTATAGTAAGATTATAAGGAGTTCAAAAATTGCTTGCATATTATGCTTATAAAGGGTTTAAGGTATATCAAATGGATATCAAATCTGCATTTATGAATAAGATACTTGAAAAAGTATACATAGAATAGCTTGAAGGATTTGTGGATCCCAACAAGAGAAATATGGTGTGTAAGGTGCACAAAGATTTATACATTTTTAAGCAAGCCCTTAGAGCATGGTATGAAAAACTACATAACTATTTGGTGAAGATTGGTTTTGCAAGAACAAATGATAGCAATAGTCTATATTTGAAGACTGGCAAGAATTATGAGGTATTTTTATCTGAAATTTTTGTTGATGATATCATATTTGGAGGCAAGGAAGCATTATGTAAATAATTTTTTGATGAAATGATAAAGGAATTTGAAATGTCAATGTTTGGTGAGATCAAATTCTTTGTTGGTTTACAAGTGTATCAAATGAAGCAAGGTATCTTCGTTACTCAATCCAAATATATCAAGGAGATATTGAAATTTTTTGAGATGGAAGATTCAAAACCAGTTAGTACACTCATGGTTACTGGACACAAGTTATCTAAGAATGATGGTTCTACTAATGTGAACTAGACACAATACAAAACAATGATTGGAAAACTACATGTTGTTCATAGAAGACTTGATATTGAATTAGCAGTTGGGATAGTTACAAGATTTTTTGCAAGTCCTAAGGAAAACCATATGATGGCAGTGAAAAGGATACCGAGATATCTGAAAGCAACAAAAGACTGTGGATTGTATTATAAGAAGAATGATAGATTTGAATTGAAGGTATTTATTGATCCTTATTGGGCATGAAATGTTGATGATAGAAAAAGCACAAGTGGAGGTGAATTCTTTCTAGAAAAGAGACCGATTTCATGGAGAATCAAGAAACATAACTACATTTCCCAATCAACAATTGAAGCTAAGTATGTGGTAACAGTAGTAAATTGTTCAAATATCATATGGATCAAGCAATTGTTGAAAGGTACGAAGGAAAAAATTATTGATCCATTGGTTAACTATTATGATAACACAAGTTCTATTAACATATCAAAGAATCATGTAATGTACACAAAGATAAAGCACATTACTATCAAGTATCATTACTTGAGAGAGATAGTTCAAGAAAAAGAAGTGAAATTGGAATATGTGAATACTAAAGAACAAATTACTGACATGTTCACTAAAGCTTTACCTAAAGATGTTCATGAATATCTTAGAGGTAAAATGGGGGTGATTCCCCTAAACAAAGCTACTTAAGCAAAGATGTTTCTCTACATCAAACGTGTTGATCATACTATCTTACAAATTGATGCAGATAGTTCTACTTTAGGAAATGCCTAAGGTAGTAGTAAGGGAGAAGAACAAAATGATGGATCAGTCATACAAAGATGATAGATGATGTTGAATTGAGAACTGACATGAAAGTATCTACATGAGAAAGATGCATGAGATAAAGTTGAAAGTGTCTTTGGCATTGTTGTCAAAGAGGGAGAGATTATAGATTACCTAAGTTACCATGAAGAGAGAGAGAGATCATGGGAGAGATTATCAGAGAGGTTATCAGTAGAAGAAGATGAACATGATAGAGGGAGATAATGAAGCTGGCAGAAATATTTAAGTAAGAGGGAGAGATTACTTAGAGGGAGTTTATAAGACTTACTTGAGGTATTGCTAGATCTGATATGATAGATCAAAACTTATGAGTTGCATATTAGAGTTACACATTGTTGGATATAATTAATCAATTGTGTTGTCTTTGATGTTACATAAATGCCATATCATTAATAGTCAGTATATGTCGAGCTCACTCGGGCAGTAAAGGCAGTTCTCAGTGTCTACTAAGCATTCCTGTGTTTTCCTAGTTTAGAAGGTAGTGTTTATCGAGTTCACTCGGGCGTCAAAAGAAAAGTTGCAAAAAGTGAGTGTTAACTGAGCTCACTCGATTAACGAAGGAAAGTTGGATGGAACCAGTGCTAACCAAGCTCACTCAGTTGCCAAAGGATTTTTGCGAGTTTGCAGTGTTAAATTAGCTTCTATTGATTAACAAAGAAAATCATTTCTAAGTTAGTTTCTACCAAGCTGAGTCAGCTAACGAAGGATTTTCTTATTTTGCTTGATTGATTTATCTATTGATTCCAGCCAACTAAGGTGATGAATATTGATTATTCTAATTTGTATTTAAGCTGACTTGACAAAGTGGAAGATATAAGGTCAAGTTGTGATTTCAAAGTGTGTAATTCATGAAGATGTTACTGAAGATTTAATAATGAGAAGAGGAAACAAATTTGAAGGATAAGCAGAATATCCTTGTGGAGCAGAAAAGATATATTCAATCAGGAAGGATCAAGTACAAGCCAGAACAGAGATTTGTAATCAGCAAATCAGTTACATTTAGATTAGGTCATCTCATTATTACTGTCTAACTATTGTAGTAGTGATCTAAATCTCCTAACAGAGTCGGCTTAATAGCTATTTGCAAATCCTCTAACAAGGTGGCAATTCCATTGAATTATTCTCAAGAACTCTAACAAGGCCACTCCTAATAGGGTGATTAAATCCTTTAACAAGGTCACACCTAATAGTGTGTTTTGTAACCTTTAATAGAGTTGGCTCCTAACAATGCTCACTTCAAAAGAGTGAAAACAATAATTAGTTGCATTTGGTGGTTTTTCCCAAATTGGGTTTCCACGTTAAATCCTGGTGTCAAATGTGTTAATGTTATTCTCTTTTATGTGTTTGCAACTAAGTTAAAGTAATGGTAATCACAGATAACATCTAAAATTTTATGTGTTCATTTATCGAGCTAATCCAGTTATTACCGAGTTACAACATTCTATGTGTTTACCGAGCTTTAGCAGTATTTAGTTATCTGTTTGCATTTTTTCAAGGGATCTAGGATTTATTTTTATAGTAACTGATTCACCCCTCCCCTCTCAGTTACTCCTCTTATATTTCCAATAATTAGCATTAGAGTTTTTGGTGCTTATAGAGAAGGTTTTTAAGGACCTAAGCTAAAGATCAGGATGTCCTACAAAAGAGAGATTCCCAAACTAAAGAGAGACAATTTTGTAGCATGGCAAGGACCTATGAGGTTACATCTAGCTACTATCAGTGATTCAAGCTGCAAGTATCTTGATGTTGAATACAAGATTCCCACTGGAACTTTATCAATTAGAGATATTACTAAAAATAAGAATCATAATATCATGATGATTGACATTGCATCTGCTCTCAGTTATGTTGAATTTGATGAGGTAAAGGATTGCAAAACTACTTTTGAAATGTGAAAAAAATTGAAAGATATCTATGGAGGAGATGACAATGTAAGAAGAGCCAAAGCAAAAAGCCTTAGAGGACAATTTGATCAAATGAAAATGAGAGAAGATGAAAACATTGCAAAATATGTAGAAAGAATCAAGACCAGTATAAGTACAATCAAAGCATCTGGAAGAGACATTAAGGAGGAAATTGTTGTAAGTAAAGTACTCAAAACTCTTCTTCCTATTTATACAATTGGAGTGCCTGCTATTCAAGAAAAGAGATGTGATCCAAATAATAAAATAGGCTTGGATGCTTTAGTTGGAAGACTGACAGCTTTTGAATTAGATAACTATGATAACTATGTTCCTGCTTCAAAGAATATTGAATTCGCATTCAAAACTAAACTCACAATCAAAGAAAAGGGTAAAAAGTCAAAATCCAGTCAATCAGGAAGTGGAGAAGATGAAACATTAGAAGAAAGTTTAGATAGTGATCTTGAAGTTGTTGAAGCCTTTCTTGTAAGAAAATACTCCAAAAGAAGAGGGAAGTAAAAAGGTAAAGTTCCTTTGAGTTGCTTTTCTTGTGAAGAAGTTGGTCACATTGTTGCTAGGTGTCTAAATAAGGAAATCAAGGATGAGAAGAAAAACAACAAGCATAAAGGAAAGGACTCCAAGAACTATAAGAACTACAAGGAAAAATGTAAGAAATCATGTTTTATAGCTAAAGATTCTGATAACAGTGAAGATGAAATGGTATATATTATTGTGAAAGATGAATCTGATGATGAAGGGGATAAGATGGCACTTATCTCTCATATTACCAAAAATGATATATGGATTATTGATAATGGTTGTTCACATCATATGACTGGTGACAAAACAAAATTTGAGCATATGGAATATTATGATGGACGTAGTGTAAGATTTGAAAACAGTGAACCTTGTTACATAAAAGGAAAAGGATGTATCTTGTTGACTAAAGAACTTGTATGTGACAATGCTTATTGGGTTGAAGGACTGAAGCATAATCTACTAAGTGTGGCACAATTGAACATCAAATTCAAGGTAGAATTCATGAATGGACAGGCCAAATTGTTGGATGGGAAAGGAAATTTGGTTGGGTCTAGCAAACAAACAAAAGGTAATCTATTTTATCTTGATCTCAGTGATTGTTCATGTTTTATTGCTTAAGTAGAAGAAAGTTGGTTATGGCACAAAAGGCTATGTCATGTGAACTTTGATAATTTGGTCAAAATAAGCAAACATAGAAGAGTAAGAGGTATTCCTAGTTTGAAGAAACCTGACATGGGTCTATGCAAGAATTGCCAAATTGGTAAGATGGGAAAAAAAAGATTCAAGAGAAAAGACTATTAATCAAAGGAAGTCTTGGAAATTGTTGACACTGACTTATGTGGACCTATTGGAATAGCAAGCTATAGTGGAGAAAAGTTTTTTATTCTTTTTGTTGATGACTACTCTAGAATGATGACAATAATGTACCTAAAAGAAAAATCAGAAGCCTTTCAAAAATTCAAGTGGTATCTGGCAAGAGTAGAAAAAGAAACCAGAAAGAAATTGAAATGCTTAAGATCAGATAGAGGTGGTGAATTCATCTCCCATGAATTCAATAATTTCTGCATTGAAAGAGGAATCAAAAGACAAGTGTCAACCTCTGGTACACCATAGCAGAATGGTATAGCTGAAAGAAGAAATAGATCTGTCATGGACTGTGCAAGAACATTAATGATTGAAAAGAATGTTGCTCTCAAATATTGGAAGGAATCTATTAGCACTGCAGTTCATACTTTGAATATAGTTTAGTTGAAGAAAGATTCAAACAAAACACCTTATCAACTATGGTATGACTAAAAATATAGTGTAAGTTACTTAAAAGTATTTGGCAACAAATGTTATATATTAAAAGAATCTAGAAAAGGAAAATTTGATGTAAAAGGTGATGAAGGCATATTTCTAGGATACTCCCGTAGAAGTAAAACATACAGATGTTCGAATTTTTATACTCATAAAATTATAGAAAGTGCACATGTCAGAATTGATGAATTTGCAAAAAAGAGTGAAGAAGAAAGCAACAAGGAACCTAAAGATTACAAAAGATTTGTTTACTATGAACTTTACACCCTGCCAAATCTATCTGAGAGAAAATAAGCTTCATCTCCCGAGTCCCCAGAAACTCCAATAGTTACCGAGTTGTAGATAGTGCAACCCGAGCTACAAGGACCCGAGTCACAATTAGAGGCTACCGACCTAGTTCAAACTGAGCCTAATGAACCCGAGTCACAAATAGAAGGACCCAAGCTTGAAGTTAAAATTCAAGAAGAAGATGGTGAAACTCATTCAAAGACCAAAGAGGCTATGTTAGCAAGATATGTCAGAAGACATCATGCACCTGAGCAGATCATTGGAGACAAATCAGATGGAACAATGACAAAAGGAAAATTAAAAGGTACATGTTTACTTGCTAAATTTGAACCTAGAAGTGTTAAAGATGCTCTAGACAATGAAAGTTGGATTGAAGCAATGAATGAAAAGATAGAACAAATAGAAAATAACAAAACTTGGACTCTTGTTCCTAGACCCAAGGACAAAAATGTAATTGGTACAAAGTGGATATTTAGAAATAAGCTAAATGAAGATGGAAATGTATCAAGAAACAAAGAAAGATTATTGTGCAAAAGTTATTCTCAAGAAGAAGGTATTGATTATGGTGAAACTTTTGCTCTTGTGGCAAGGCTAGAAGGTGTTAGAACTTTACTAGCATATGCAACACATAGAGGATTTAAAGTATATCAAATGGATGTCAAATCTACATTCTTGAATGGAATTCTTGATGAGGAAGTCTACATTGAGCAACCAGAAGATTTTGTAGATCCTAGCAAAAAGGACATGGTTTGCGAGCTACACAAAGCATTATATGGTCTCAAACAAGCTCCTAGAGCTTGGTATGAAAGACTACATAATTACTTGGTATAGATTGGTTTTCAAAGAACAAATGATAACAGTAGTCTATATATCAAGGAAGGACCAGACAAGAAAATCGTGTTGAAAGAGATATTTGTTGATGACACCCTATTTATAGGAAATGATGACTTATGTAAAGCATTTTTAGAAAAAATGAGTAAAGAATTTGAGATGTCCATGTTTGGTGAGATAAAATTCTTTGTTGGATTATAGATACAATAGAACAAAAATGGTATCTACATCACTTAATCCAAGTCTATCAAGGAGATATTAAAGAAGTTTGGAATGGAAGATTCAAGACCAGTTGGAACTCCCATGTCTACTAGACATAAGCTTTCCAAAAATGATGACTCCAAAGAAGTAGATCAGAGCACATACATATCAATGATTGGAAAATTACAGTATGTTGTACACACAAGGCCTAATATTGCTTTAGCAGTCAATATGGTGGCAAGATTCTTAGCAAATCCCAGAGAAAATCACATGATGCCAATCAAGAGAATCATGAGATATTTGAAAAGTACTGAAGAATATGACTTTTGGCACAAATTTGGAGGCAATTTGGACTTAAATGTGTTTACTGATGTTGATTGGGTAGGAAGTATTGATGACAGAAAAAGCATTAGTGGTGGAGCATTCTTTCTTGGTAAAAGACTAGTATCTTGGACAAGCAAGAAGCAAAATTGTACATCTCAATCCATAGCAGAGGCAAAATAGGTAGCAATAGCAATCAATTATTCTAACAATATTTGTGTATATGAGCAATGTTAGTATGCTAATAGAAACCAAATTTAAATAAAGCTTCTACAAACTAAACAAAATTCATAAACTTCAAGATAGACTAAGATGAGCTCTCAATTGAGAATATGAGCCATTAATGGACTCTCTCAATAAGAAGCTCTCTTGTTGAGTAGCTTTATCTAAATGGATAGGATGTATGCTCAATATGCTTCCAAAGGCTTCAATGGATGATTGTGGATTTTTGGTGTGGATAGATGGCTTTAGTATGGATTTGGCTCTCAAAATAGCATTATAACTTTACTTCATGGATTGTGTTATTTTGTAAAGGGGAAGGATCCAATTTATAGGCAAGAGGCTTGAGGGATTGAGGGCTAAGATGCAAGGATGGGAAAAAGCTTATGGAAGGCTCAGATTGCATGAGAGGAGAGCACGTGGATTGTGCTTCCTTATAGCCAATCAAGGAGTGACACATGTCACATGGTGAGAGGATGGAGGAAAGGGCAAGGATGAGTCAACAAAGGAGGCTCAAGAGATAAAATCTTCATAAAGACCCTCATAATGACTTGTAAGAGCAATAAAAGGGCTTGTAAGAGTCATTTATGACCTAGTGGACTTCATAAAGTTTTATGGTTGAGATATTTTGAAGGTGATGAGAGCAAATTCGACTTGGACTTGATTAGGAAGGTTTTAAGCTTGCTTAGGCTTGTGCAAATGATTAGAGGATGGATTAGGATGGTTTAGGATTAGCTTAGGGATAGGCAAGTGGATGGCATTTAATGAGGGTGGGTGAAGGAGGAGATATTTGTTAGCTTTGGCTTGGGTTAGTAAGTCTTAACCCATGTTTATGGAATATGACAAGGTTAGGAGGGGATTAGGATTAGGTTTAAAGACATCTTCTAGAAGAGTCTAGATTTTGGAGGAGGATAAAGACTTTCTAGAATAGTCTAGAATTTCCTAGGATGAGGATGGAGACTTTCTAGAAGAGTCTAGAACTTCTTAGGATGAGGATAAATTAGATTTTTAGAAAATAAATAAAGTTTTATTTATTTCAAGGGTTTGGGTTGAGGAGATATTTATTAAAACTTTTTTAATAAACATGAGGATTAATATTTAATTTTAATTAAATATTTTGAGTTGGGATTAGGGGTAGGAAATGATGGGATTAGCCTTTAATCAAAATTAAAGAAGGATTAGAAGATTTTGGAAGAGGTTATTGGTCATAAGGAAATTGGCCAACTTTTGGGAAAAAAATAAATTTTTTATTTATTTTAGGATTTTTGGTCAATTTATTAATTAAATAATTAATAAATAAGGAAATAATGTTTAAATAAGATTTAAACATTTTTGGGAGGGATTCCTTAATTAAATATTTTTAATTAAGATAAAAGGATTTAATGGCATAAAAATTAATTAATTAATTAAATAATTAATTAATTAATAAATGATGATGTCATCGGGAATTTTTCAGAAAATAAAAATACTTTATTTTCTAAAGGATTTTTAGGTGGCTACATTTTGCCCCTCTTTGATGTGATGCCGCAAGTGGCATGACATCATAGATAAGAAAATAAGATGCCCAAGGCTAGAGCAGAAGAGGAGAGAATGGACTATGAGATGCCCCCTCAAGAAGGCAGCGGGGAGAGAAAGCGAGGCTTGGTGGCTTCTTGAAAAATACAAGAATCTGGGATGAGCAAGGAGACTCAAATTGGATTAAGAGAAGAGGTTTAGTTAGCTCAAACTCTTACTATGGGAGAATGATAAAGGGAGAATCAGAGGCACAAGAGGAAGCAAGCTTAAGATCTCAGGGATTGCAGAGGATGAAGGAGCGGAGCGCTATAAAAAAGAATCCAGGATAGGGAGATGGATGAGGGGATTATAAGGATGATGCAACAGGATTTCAAAGAGTTAGATTGGCGGAAGATGGGTTTCGGAGATCCCTAGGACTAGGATTGTGGATCTCGAAAGATGAGGCTTGGTGGATTGATTTGGATTGGTGGATCCCTAAGACTAGGATTGTGGATCCCTAAAGCTAAGAGTGATGATTGATTCAAAGAGATACTGATGCATCAGCTGGGGTAGGAGAGACAGATGCTGGATATGGATGGGGGATAATGGAGATGAAGGAAAACCATTGAAGCTTTTTGAGCGGGGGGATACTTCAAAGAGAAGTACCACCATGTAGTTGAGCACTAGATTTGCTATAGGACTATTGGTTAATTGCCAAGGTTACCAAGAACATCAAGGCCTTTTCACCAACCATCCAAAGGACTGACAAACTAACTCAAAAAAAAACACACAAGGATTGCCCCAGCATCACACATGAATCCTAGAGGAAACAGCGTGGAAACGACACTGGAGAACCCACAAGCAGAAAAGAAAAACAAACGAAAGACCTGATCAAGACCTTACGCTCTAATTGCCCCATTCGTAGCATACCATGATATGGAAGATCGTGGCAACCTTGAGGAGGGAACAAGGAGATTGCTTGGAAAAGATACTTCAAGACCCAAAAGGGAAGATCCCAAATCAAAAGAAAGTGAAAATCCAAAAGAGAGCCGTTTGCCAACGAGATGGGTAGGACAAGGCACTAACGGACCAAGATCAGACATGAGGAAAGCTATATCCTGCAAGGACCTATTGGAGAGCACCGAAGCTGGTGGATTTGGATGAGTGATGCATCTGGCAAGCTGAACTAAGAAAGATAACACTTTGGTGACAGGAAATCTAGCTAAAGGATGCATTGGAATAGCTAACCAAGATGTGTGATGGGTGCAAGATGTTGATCAAGGACGAACTGACATGAACGTTGGATAGATACAATGGTACTAAGTTAAAGAGGATGTACAAGCTGATGGACCAAGATATGTTACAAATGTACAAGTTTGTTCATGTTTTGGTTTTTGTGAGATGGAAATGTTTGTGAAGGATGGGATGTCTATAATAGGTGATAGGTGGATAGGTAGATGGTTTGTGAAAAGCTTAAGGAAAATGGAATTCTTTGGGTGCATGTGATAGGATACAAGCTAGGATACAAGATTATCTACAATTTGGAGTATGGTACAAGCTTTGGACAAGATTTGGATATACAAGGTATGGTACAAGATTTACAAAGTATAATACAAGCTTTGGTACAAGATTTACAAGCTGTACAGGAGGTATTTACAAGCTTCATCAGATTTTGGATATTTGGTTGGAACACCAAGGGAACAAGCAAGTGTGTCTTATGGGATGGTGGGTAAATGGATGAGGGATAGGATAGTGATAGATAATGGATTAGTCTTTAGTACACAAGGCGCCTGAATTACCAGTTTTCACCAAGGTACCTATCCAAGGTGCTTGAATTGCCAAGTTTTCACCATTGGACGCTTATTTCTCTTTACTATTTTTTTTTCTTTTGTATTTTTCAAAAGCCTGGTATACCAAGGATCTTCAAGCATAGAACTTCTTGAGATGAATGATGTTAGTAGGATCATTCAAGAGTTCTCCTTCTGGTGTAGATAGCTGATAAGCTCCAGAGCCAAAGGAAGCAGTGACAACATAAGGACCAAGCCATGTAGGTTCAAACTTGCCTTTCTTTTCTCGATCTACTTGGACTTTCATGTTTTCTTTAAGGACCATGTCACCTGGCTGAAAGTGTCGTGGAAGCACCTTCTTGTTGAAATTCCTTTTGAGACGAGTTTGATAGACTGTGAGATGATCATAGGCTTGTTGTCGCTTCTCGTCTAAGAGATCTAGCTAGGTGAGCCGAGCTACTCTATATTCTTCATCTGATATTTGCCCTTGCAAAGATATGCGCAAGGAGGGAAGTTCAACCTCTATAGGTAGTACTGCTTCGGCACCATAGACTAGGGAGTATGGAGTTGTGCCTGTGGATGTACGGAAGGAAGTTCGATAGGCCCATAGGGCTGGATTTATTTGTAGGTGCCAATCACGGCCGGAATCATTGACAACTTTCTTTAGAATTTTGAGGAGGGTTTTGTTAGTTGCCTCTGCCTGGCCGTTACCTTGTGGGAAATATGGGCTAGAAAAGCGGTGATGGATGCGGAGGGAAGTGCATAATTCTTCCATGTTGAGATTTTCAAAGTTACCTCCGTGGTCAGTGAAGATGGTGGATGGGATGCCGAAGCGGCAAACAATGTGGTACAAGATGAACTTGGAGACCTGAACTCCTGTAGCTGAGACAAGGGGGACTGCTTCCACCCATTTAGTGAAATAGTCTGTAGCTGTTATTATCCATTTATGTCCATCAGATGAGAGGGGTGTGATAGTTCCAACTAGATCAAGGCCCCAACAAGCGAAAGGCCAAGGTGGTGCAATAGGTTGTAGATCCTGTGCTGGAGCGTGCACAAGATTTGCATGTTGCTGACATGGGAGACACTTTCTGACAAAGTCACAGGAGTATTCTTCAATGGTAGGCCAATAGTAGCCTGCTCTAAGGATTTGTCGTGCTAGGACAATACCACTCGTGTGGGCACCGCAAAGTCCAGAGTGTACTTCCTTTAACACCATCGCGGCCTCATTTTGGTCTAAACATCGAGAGAGAGTATCGTGATAACCCCGACGATATAGGGTATTGGCTATGATAACATAGCGGGATGATTTTCGGATGAGGTTTTGGCATTGGGTACGTGTGAGGTGAGGGGATATGATACCATCGTTAAGGTAAGCGTGAATCTCATGGTACCAAGGGGATTGGGAACCAACCAAGATACAAACACGGTTTGAATCCTCATTCGCATAGGCGGGTGTGAGGAGCTGCTCCACTAAAAACTCATACTGTGTAGCTGCTTGGGGAATTTCCAAGAGCGAGCCTATAGTAGCCATAGCATCTGCTGCTTTGTTCTGTATTCGAGGCACTTGTGTAAACTGAAGCTTTGTAAAATGTTGGGTTAGCTGATCAACTAGCTCTTTGTAGGGTAATAGCTTTTCATCTTTGGTTTGATATTCATTTAGGGCTTGCTTGATGATGAGCTGAGAATCGCCAAAGATTTGTAGCTCAACAATGTTCCATTCTACAGCTATCTTTAATCCTGCTATGAGGGCCTCATATTCAGCTATATTGTTGGTGCTAGGGAATTGTAGCTTGAAGGCTTTTGGAATGTAATCTCCTTGAGGTGTGACCAACAATATTCCTGCCCCTGATCCATGAGATGCGTATGAGCCATCAAAATAAAGTTTCCATGGGGGTTGTTCTTCAATTAGACAGATATGCTCATCTGGAAATTCTGTGATCAACGGATAAGCATCTATTAGAGGTGCATCAGCTAGGTGATCTGCTATAGCTTGCCCTTTGATTGCCTTTCTATCCACATACTGGATGTCAAATTCACTAAGGAGCATAACCCATTTGGCCAAACGGCCTGTAAGTGCTGTTCTAGAGAGCATATACTTGAGAGGGTCAATCTTGGAGACTAGTTGGATGGTATGACTTAGCATGTAATGGCGAAGCTTTTGAGTTGAGAAGACAACTGCCAAACAAGCTTTTTCCATAGGAGTGTAATTGAGTTCATAACCAACTAGGGTTCTACTGATGTAGTAGATGGCTCTTTCTCTTTTGTAGTCATCAAGCTGTGCTAGAAGTGCCCCTAGAGCAGTAGGTGTTGCTGATATGTACAAAATTAGGGGACGACCAGGAATTGGTGGAACCAAGATAGGGGGATTGATGAGATACTGCTTGAGATGGTCAAAGCTGTGCTGACATAAAGGATCCCACTTGAAGTTCTCATCCTTCTTTAGTAAATGTGAAAATGGTGTACACTTATCTGCAAGCTAGGAGATGAAGCGCCGAACAGATTGGAGCTTTCCTTGAAGAGAGCAAAGTTGTCGCAGTGTCTGGGGAGGAGGCATGTCTAAGATAGCCTTGACCTTCTTGGGGTCGATCTCTATACCTCGTTTAGAAACTATGAAGCCTAGAAGCTTGCCAGATGTGACCCCAAAGACACATTTCTTGGGATTCAGCATGAGATGATATTTGGCTAACCTATCAAAGACTTTCTCCAAGTCAGCAAGATGATCCATGAAGGTATGAGACTTGACCAAGATATCATCCACATAATCCTCCAAAATGCTATGGATGAGATCATGAAAAATGGCTGTCATAGCTCTTTGATAGGTAGCCCCAGCATTCTTTAGGCCAAAAGGCATCATGTTGTAGCAAAAGGTTCCCCAAGGGGTAGTGAATGCTGTCTTATGCTGATCCTCTTCTGCAATCTTGATTTGATTATACCCAGAAAATCCATCCATGAGGGACAAAATTTCATGTCCAGCTATAAGATCTATAATCATATCTATGTTGGGCAAGGGAAAATCA
Source organism: Cupressus sempervirens (assembly GCA_028749045.1). Classification (NCBI taxonomy): domain Eukaryota; kingdom Viridiplantae; phylum Streptophyta; class Pinopsida; order Cupressales; family Cupressaceae; genus Cupressus; species Cupressus sempervirens. The sequence continues at coordinate 38,164,870 of CM053788.1, read as the reverse complement.
TCTTTTGGACAAGCTTTGTTAAGATCTCTAAAATCAGTGCAGATTCTGATGTCACCGGAAGGTTTAGTGACAGGGACCATGTTGGAGATCCACTCTGAGTAGTCGATAGGTCGGATAACCTTAGCAGCTAACATTCTTTCTAATTCAGCTTTGACCAATAATGCCACCTTGGGGTGCATTTTTCTAAGCTTTTGTCTGACGGGCTTGATCTTTGGATCAACTGCAAGATGATGAACTACAAGCTTTGGATCAAGTCCTGGCATGTCCTGATATGACCATGCAAATCGGCCAATATTCTCTCTTAAGACCTCAAAGAGGAGGTCAGCTTGGTCTTGTGATAGGGATGCAGCAATGTGAACAAGTCTGGGGATCTCTGAAGAACCAATGTTGACTTCTTGAGTATCCTCAATTAGAATAGAAGACACCTCTGGTCGATTATCTTGAGGAGGCAATGCTAAATCCTCATGTTCTTCTTGTGGCTCTGGATTTTCTTGCTGAGGGGTTCTCTTCGTTGCCTTAGCTAGTCTCAGATTCACCTTAGTTCTAGTTTTGGGTGTATCGGAACTAGGTTGGGGATTTTCTCCAAAATACCCCTTGGGATCTAGCTTGTAGATATAGGCAGAATCTGGCTTTGTTTTCTTGTGAGGAGTTTCAGCTCCCATGAATCTTAGAAGTGCCTCCTCTGATGTGAACTCATCGATGTGTATGACACTTGGTTGGTCCCAATCTATGAGTTGTGGATGGGCGAGTGGTAGGTCAATGAGGTGGATGGATAGTTCTTGGAGAACAGAGTCTCCGAGGGAGATTTGGTCTAGGATATCGTCGTAGGCTCTCTTTTCAACTTCCTCAGGAATGTCTTCAATTTCAACAAGGTCGCGGTGAATGTTTGAAAAAGCGTGACCGTTCTCATTGGTGCCCCCAGTTGTGGGTATGCCAAAGCCAAGACCTGACTTCGATTCCCACTTGTGTACGTCGATGGGGCACTGCATGCCTCTTTCTTCTGGTCCTAGACCACCACCTTGATAGTTCCATTTGTCAGTGATGAGCTTATGTTCTTGGGGATACTTTTGGCTGAAGTGATCAAGGCGTGCTTGATTTCTTTGAGGTGCATCCTTATGTAACCATTTGTTGATATCTGGAGTGAGCTCCTCATGAAGAGGGATTTTTGAGGATACAAAGGTTGTTGGGCCAAACTGTTTGTATCGAGGAGGTGGAATTTCCTTAGCTTTGTGATATGTCGGTCGTCCATGGGCATGTGGATCAAGTGGGAGTGCCCCGACAGCAAATGCATCTGACAGACTATACTCTCCACAACCTTTGTTATTGATCTTCACGGTAGACAGGGTAGAGGCAAGGATGGTTTCTGGGTCATTATAAGTGTGGGATGAGCTGGCGATGGATGTGCCGATATCAATTCTAGGGCAATGGTTTGTATATGAAGCTTCAACCGCATTGCAGTAAGCAAAGGGTTCTGGATCGGCATGGATGGTTACCTCAGTGCCTTGATGCGGAAATTTGATGCACTGATGGTAAGTGGATGGAACGGCTTTCATGGCATGAATCCATGGGCGACCGAGGAGGATGTTAAATGGTAGGTTTAGATCAATAACATGGCAGAGTGTCTCTTGGATGACTGGCCCAACCTTGATTGGCAGCAAAATAGTTCCTTCTGTGGTTCTTTCCAAGTTGTCATAAGCTTTGATGGTGATAACCTCACTGATGATATCTGCCTCAGTATACCCAGCTTGTTTTATGAATTTTAGTGTGCAAATATTCAAGGCTGATCCATTATCTATCATTACTCTTTTTACAGCAAAGTTGGATACCATGATGGCTATGCGAAGCGGAAGGGTGTGATCTGGGTCGACCACGGGTATGTCGGTGGATTTGAACGATAGGGCACATGAGGATGAGAGGTGTCCAACAAGATTACGAAAATCAGTAGCATTGATATCAGAAGGGACACGAGATTCTATGAGAGCACTGTCAAGGATGTTCTTGTACATAGGACTAGTGCGAAGAAGGTCTAAAATGGAGATTTGGGCTGGCATGTTCCCAAGGTGTTCCAAGATATTGTATTGGCTTTTTGATGGAGCTGATGGTGTTGGTGTAACAGGTGGGCCTGCGATGTTAAATCGCGCTCTTCGAGTGGTGATTGCACACTCATTGTTTGGTCCTTGGATATTGATAACATTGACGGAAGGCTCTTTCTCGGATATACAACCTATAAGGCTACCATAGTCTATATAGGATGAAGTGTGGTCATTGTTCTTCCCATGCTATTGGTTTGGCTGACGGTTGTTGGTGTTGTTGTTGTTGGTTTGGATAGGTGCTTTTCCAGGATTTTGGTTGTGGTGTGGAGGAAAAGCATTTTGATAGATCTGTAAGCCTGCATTGGGAGAGGTTTGGGCACCAACAGTGATTTCCTTCCGATCAATGAGGTCCTGCACATAGTCTTTCAGTTTCATGCATCTGAGGGTAGTGTGACCTTTTACCCTATGAAATTTGCAGTACTCATTATCTTTGTACCATGCAGCTTTGGATTGGCTTGGGTCAATTTGCTGGGTAGGAGGAAATTTGATGAGGTTTTCTTTGACTAATTTCTCAAAAATGACATCCAATGGCTCACCAAGGGGTGTATAGTTTCTAGGTGTAGGTTGGAATCTAGGCTTTTGTCCTGCAGCTACATTGATGGCATTAGCTTGATTGCTAGACCCTTGAAAGTTGGGTCTTGGAGTGTGGTTTTGATAGCTTTGGTTATTCTGTTGTTGGTAGTTGATAGCTTGTTGATTTTTTGGTTGATATGGTGGGTTGGACTGGTTGTGAGAAGGACCAACAATATTCACATGTCTGGTGTCAGTGACGCCATCTGTTGCAACGTGCTTGTTTTTGTTCCAATACCTAGACTTGTCATTGGAATGTGTTTGATTTTGGTTGGCTTCCTTGTAAAGCTTGACCACACCATCTTTGATGAGTCCTTGCTCAAGGATCATTCCTTTCTCTTTGATATCTTTGTAGGTTTGCAAACAGTTCATGGTCATGTGGTGAGCCAAGCTAGGATGGGCATTATCAATAAACATTTTCACAACATGGCGTTCTGGCAAGGTGCAGGATATGCGGGTGGTAAGGGTTTGCCATCTTTGCAGGTATTCGGCAAGGCTTTCTCCACCTTTTTGCTTGGTGTGGACAAGATCAACTATTGATAGCTCTGTTTCAACAAGATGGGCATATTGGGCTACAAATGCCTCAGATAATTCAGCAAAGTTTTTAATTGTACCATAGGGGATTCTATAAAACCATTCAAGAGCTGGTCCAGCTAAGCTTTTGGGAAAAAGGCGCAAGAGGAAGACATCATTGTATGCTACATCTTGGCAGTGCATGTAAAATTCTTTGATATGTGTGACAGGGTCTCCTTTTCCTCTGAATTTGTCAAATTTGGGTACCTCAAAGTGTTTGGGAAATGGTGTCATGGTAATGGCTCTGTCAAATGGGTAAGGACACACATTCTCAAACTTGAATGTCTTCGGATCATTCCCTTCTTGGATGGCTTTCAGAGCTATCTTCATTTGCTCCCATTCTGAATTGATAGGTGATGGCTGGGGTGCCCCCAATGTAGGAGTGCCTTGAGGTAGGTATGTACTGGATGGGGCCACTGAATATGGATGGCTATGAGGGATTTGCTGATAGGGATTGTACATTGTTTAGGCAGCTGCATGGTGGATGATAGGTTGCTGAGGGGGAGGTGGCGCATATTGCTGCATGTGCTGCGAGGCTTGCTGTTGATATGGGATTTGAGGTTGGGATTGAGGAACATAAGCTGGCTGTGGGATAAATGAATTGCTTTGTGGAGGTAAGGTATAAGATGGTTGAGAGGCTTGGGGAAAGGATTGGGGGGCTTGTGGGGTTTGACCAATATATGTGGGTTGTGCCCCCATTTGGGATGGTATCTGCAAATAATTGGTGGTTGGCTGGGGTGGTGGATTACCTCCTAGAAGTGGCATTGAAAAGTAGTTGGTAATTGGAGGTAATGGATTAGTTGGTGGTGGAGGTGGTGGGAATTGAAAGCTTGGGAATGGAACTGATGGGGTTTGATAGCTTTGTGGTTGGATTTGGAAGCTTGGTAGAGTGGTGGCAGGGGCTGGGGTCACTTGGGAGCTTGGTAGAAAATTGGTAGTAGCTTGTGGGATTTGATAGCTTTGTGGAGTGAGGGTAGTAGCTTGTAGATTTGTGGCTAATGCTATTGAGCTCCCAAGACCTAATGGAAATGATGGGATTGTGTGTTGGGCTGCAGTGAACAAGCTGGGGGTGATGAAAGGTTGATTACTTGGCCCCATGGGTGGCATCCCTGTTGTATATTGCTGAGGTTGGCCAAAGATGCTAGCACTGATTTGGGAGATGGGTGGATTTGGAAGGCTGGGTTGGGGAGCAGCAGCAGCAATAGTGAAGGGGGTGAACGGTGAGCTATTTTGGGTAAAGGGGGTTTGGAGCGGAGAGGTATGAACCAAGGATGGAGTGGTGGTGGCTGGGTTGGCTTGCGGCATGGAGATTTCAACTTGGGTGGATGATGGTATGTTTGGTTCTGTTGGATCATATGGATTGGCTGGAGGCTCTTCTTTTGGCATATATTGAGGATAATTTGGATCATAAGAGCCTATGGGTGGTGGTAGCTGCCCAAACAATGGGTGAGATGGATCTGATAATGGAGGGGGTCTTCCAAAGTCAAAGGTTCCTACATTTTCCCTTCGAAAATTAGCCATGATTGTCTCTTTGTTCTTGTCTATAATGGCATTTACCAATACTGCATTTCCTGGTTGGTTCATGAAAGCTTCAATGTCAGTACGTGATGGCATAGCTTTCTCTGGGCTGAAGGATGGCTGAGTGCTCAAGGGGGGTGAGGCTGTTCGATCCAAATGATAGGGCTCCATTGTTTCTTTCTTCTTGGCTAAGCGAGTGACTGGTGGCATGAAAAATGCTCTTAGGGATGAGATGCAATAATGCTGATGGATGCAAAAGGGGGAAGGCTTCTCTATGCAAATGATTTCCTAGGTTAAGGCAAAGCTATACGAAAAAACCTAAGGAGGATTGGGTTGGAGATTCTAACTTCAAAGATATGTTGCCAAAGCACGAAAGGTCTGCTTTCCTATGTGTAAGCTTGGTGGTGATTGTGTCAACTTAAGGATAGACTGATGATCCTTTAGGAAGGACACGAGATTGACCACTTGTGGATCTCAACCTTTAGCTTAAGGTGATGAGTGATAACAAGTGACAAAGCTGGATCACCCTAGACAAAGCTCTGTCAAAGGGATAACCTTGGTGAGATTGATGGATTTGGAAGATTTTAGGAGTGGCAAACTTTTGGCAAAAGTGACAACAATTGTGAAGGCTTGGATGTGACGTTTTGATTGCTGGCTAGATGGTTTGATTCTAAATGAGATGGATGAGCTAATAATGCTTAAGGGGATAACCTAAGATGGCTGGCTTTTCTACAAAAATGACTCTAAAGTGAAGCTTATCCAAGAAGATGTGGAGAAACAAGGGTGTCTAATCATAGAAATCATGCCTAGTTGGTAAGGCATAAGCAGGATTAACTCCTGGATGTTGGCTAAATTTGATGGTGCGCTCTAACCAGGCCTCTTGAAGTGCTTCGTCAGTAGCTTTTGCCTCTACTTTGTGGAGTTTGGCAATTCGTGGGCTTGGTGTTATTTCTTTTCTCTTGGCTGAAAGTTCTTGGTATGCTAGAGATGGTTTGAGTTTAACCTTGTGGAACTTCTGTTTGGGTTTGAGTTGCTCTGACATCAATTTCTGAATTTGCTTGGCTTTGAGAGATCTTGGTTGTTTTGCTTCAACTCATTCAACTTCTGGAATAGGCAGTGACTACGCTAAGTATGCCCTAAGCTAGGATTGACCAAGTTTGGCAAACATTCATTCAACAAATAAAAGATCAAGCAATAGATAGAAACAACCAGATAGAAGTTTTTGATTCTCAGAAAGTGATACTTGCGCCAAGGAGTGTGTATGTTCTACAAATGTTTCGATCAGTCACCTCAAACACATTAACATCCTAGATGGTTGTCTACAAGGCTGACAGTTGGTTTAGCTAAGGAGTCCTCGATATACCCAAGGTACGTGAGGCCCAAATCCGTAGATGAGACCAAAAAGATGTCACACAGCCGAGAGGAGCGGTAACCCACTTCTCCTCTTTCACTTCTCAAGGGTATAAAGTTCCTTGAGGCTTAGCCCGAGTGACAAAATCTTGATCCCAAGAGAGGTGTCTTTCGATTCACCTTCCGATTCTTATACTCCGCCAGAACATTGGAGTTGAGGTCGTCCAAGGGGTGATGAAATCCCCAAGCAAGCCTCCTAAAAAGAAACAAGGTTTTGGATCCTAATCTTATGCACCCAAGATGGCCTCGAAAGACGACAAGGGGAGAGAAGACTTGGATGACCTTGGGCTAAAAAACACATTTGTTCTTTTACCAACTGACGCTTAAGTTTTCTGATCTAGACTTTGCAAGCACTCATGTTTAAGATACAATGTTTATTCCAACTTGAAGCGCCAACAAAAGTAAATCGATCGAAGAATGAAAACAATAAGAAGAGTTAGGGTCAACAAAAGCAAACTCGCGCGCCCAGAGGCCCTCCACGTCAAGTATCGATTAATTTTCTTTAAGGCATTCAAGATTGAGTGTGAGTTTGTTTTAAGCCCAAAACAAAAGTGTGTGAGATTCGATTTCAAGCACGCGCCCGGAGGCTCTCCACGTCAGTTGTTGTTCAATTTTAGTGCCCAAACTTGAAGTGTGATCGATTTAATCTAGAGTTTTGATCATTTAAGAATTTTGATAAAGTTAAAGCAAAAATTCAAAGACCAAGTGAGTGAGTTAGATTGTGGAACATTTAACACCTTTTTCAAGTAGACCCATCCTCATAAATGGCGCTGAGATTGCAACCAATGGTTAATATTTGATGGGTGATTAGAAAAGAGGTGAGTCCAAGGAACTACTCAAATTGATTTTTGCAAATTTGTATTTTAACTTAACAAGGTTTCTTAAATGTCCAAAAATCAAACTTTACCTAGATTGCATGTGGAAAAGAGATTTGTTTCGTTCAATTTTTAGAAGCTCCAAATGAAGTGTTTGATATTGCAATAGTTAATTGATCCTTAGAATTCAAGATTGGATTTGTTGTTTTAACCATGCATTCAAGGAAAATTTGATTTTAATCCATGGCATTCAAGAGTGATTTTAGCAACATGCATTCAAAGAAAAGTGGTTAAACATTCAAGTGTTTTCTTTTGAACATTCAAGATTGAGATTTTGTGTGTTGTTTTAAGAACTTTGAAGTGCTTTGTTTTAACCTTAGATCATTCAAGATTGTTTTGGACTCAAAAGTGAAAATGACTCTTTGGAATTTGGTTTTCATTCAAGATTTTGTGTTCTAGTTTGCATATTTTAAGCCCAAAAATGATATTCCTAGATTGTTTTGATGCATGAAAATTCTAAGAAACATTCAAGATTTTGCAATAAGACATTTGTTTGGAACAAATAACAAAGCTTTTAGGACAATTTTTGGCAACCATTTAGGACTCTTAGTTTTTATGAGATTTTTTAAAAGAACTTTAGTGTGCACTTAGTGTTGATTTTGAACCTTTTGAAATGGAAACTTGAAGTTCTTTTTAAATTCCCAAAAATGAAGTGTTCCTAATTTTGCATGAATGTATCTAAAACCTTGATGTTGCAAGGATGCAAATGATTAGATTGGTTTAGTTTCACTTGTTAAAAGATTTTTTCTTTTTTGCAAATTTTTAATTTTTCAATGGATTTAAGTATGATTTGGGGGTTCATTTTAAGCACTAAAAAGAAGTGTGTATGATTTTGCTTTCTTAAAAAAAATGGCCAAGATCTCCCACAAGAAGAAGAAGAAGAAGTAGATGGAATAAGAAGAATATAGACAAGAAGAAGAAGAAGAATTTCAAGTTCTTTGTCCACCTATAAGCTTGAAAAATCTACAAACACTATGAGATAGATTATGAGTTCCTTTGTCTTCTTCATGCTCATGTGGACCTACAAAACCAATTTATACAATCCTACCAATCACAAAAACAAGAAAAATTAGCCAAAATCAGCAAATGACATACAAAACTTGACTAAAAAAGCTAATGAAGATGACCCATGCGGGGTCCCACAGGGCGTGCCAAAATGTATATGAGCAATGTTAGTATGCTAATAGAAACCAAATTTAAATAAAGCTTCTACAAACTAAACAAAATTCATAAACTTCAAGATAGACTAAGATGAGCTCTCAATTGAGAATATGAGCCATTAATGGACTCTCTCAATAAGAAGCTCTCTTGTTGAGTAGCTTTATCTAAATGGATAGGATGTATGCTCAATATGCTTCCAAAGGCTTCAATGGATGATTGTGGATTTTTGGTGTGGATAAATGGCTTTAGTATGGATTTGGCTCTCAAAATAGCATTATAACTTTACTTCATGGATTGTGTTATTTTGTAAAGGGGAAGGATCCAATTTATAGGCAAGAGGCTTGAGGGATTGAGGGCTAAGATGCAAGGATGGGAAAAAGCTTATGGAAGGCTCAGATTGCATGAGAGGAGAGCACATGGATTGTGCTTCCTTATAGCCAATCAAGGAGTGACACATGTCACATGGTGAGAGGATGGAGGAAAGGGCAAGGATGAGTCAACAAAGGAGGCTCAAGAGATAAAATCTTCATAAAGACCCTCATAATGACTTGTAAGAGCAATAAAAGGGCTTGTAAGAGTCATTTATGACCTAGTGGACTTCATAAAGTTTTATGGTTGAGATATTTTGAGGGTGATGAGAGAAAATTCGACTTGGACTTGATTAGGAAGGTTTTAAGCTTTCTTAGGCTTGTGCAAATGATTAGAGGATGGATTAGGATGGTTTAGGATTAGCTTAGGGATAGGCAAGTGGATGGCATTTAATGAGGGTGGGTGAAGGAGGAGATATTTGTTAGCTTTGGCTTGGGTTAGTAAGTCTTAACCCATGTTTATGGAATGTGACAAGGTTAGGAGGGGATTAGGATTAGGTTTAAAGACATCTTCTAGAAGAGTCTAGATTTTGGAGGAGGATAAAGACTTTCTAGAATAGTCTAGAATTTCCTAGGATGAGGATGGAGACTTTCTAGAAGAGTCTAGAACTTCTTAGGATGAGGATAAATTAGATTTTTAGGAAATAAATAAAGTTTTATTTATTTCAAGGGTTTGGGTTGAGGAGATATTTATTAAAACTTTTTTAATAAACATGAGGATTAATATTTAATTTTAATTAAATATTTTGAGTTGGGATTAGGGGTAGGAAATGATGGGATTAGCCTTTAATCAAAATTAAAGAAGGATTAGAAGATTTTGGAAGAGGTTATTGGTCATAAGGAAATTGGCCAACTTTTGGGAAAAAAATAAATTTTTTATTTATTTTAGGATTTTTGGTCAATTTATTAATTAAATAATTAATAAATAAGGAAATAATGTTTAAATAAGATTTAAACATTTTTGGGAGGGATTCCTTAATTAAATATTTTTAATTAAGATAAAAGGATTTAATGGCATAAAAATTAATTAATTAATTAAATAATTAATTAATTAATAAATGATGATGTCATCGGGAATTTTTCAGAAAATAAAAATACTTTATTTTCTAAAGGATTTTTAGGTGTCTACAATTTGGTTCAAACAATTGTTGGAAGGAATGAAGGTAGAAATGAAAGATCTAGCTGTCATATATTGTGATCACACCAGTGTAATCAACATATCAAAGAATCCAGTAATGTATTCCAAAACAAAGCATATTGCTATAAAATATCACTCCTTAAGAGAATTAGTGCAGAATAAAGAAGTCAAATTGGAATATGTGAATACAAAAGAACAAATTACAGACATATTCACCAAGCCATTACCCAAGGATGCATTTCTGTATCTAAGAGGTAAGCTAGGGGTCATTCCCCTATTTGGAATCCACTAAATGAAGCTTAGTGCATGCATCAACCTAAACCTATTAGAGATCAATCAGTTGGTGCAAAATTAGCAAGGCCATATTGCAGACGAATCAATACTTAAGGTACATTGGTATTTACAAAATTATTTTCTTTGGCATGTGTTGTCAAAGAGGGAGAAGTTTATTGTCACATCTATGAGAGGTTTTTGGAACTAGAATAAAGTAAGGAACCAAAGACGAAAGAGGGAGAAGTTTTTCAAAGTAGAAGTTTTCTGAAAGAGGGAGAAAGTTCTGAATGAATTTGGTAGCAACTATTGTAAACAAAATCCAATGAAAGGAAGAGATCATACTGACAGAGGGAGATCTCAAGTCTAAAATCCAAAATTTCACTATGCTACATGTTGTGTTGCCATCAATGCCAAAGAGGGAGATTGTTGGATACAATTAATCAATTGTGTGTTGTCTTTGATGTTACACAAATGTTATATCATTAATAGTCAGTATATGTTGAGCTCACTTGGGCAGTGAAGATAGTTCTCAGTGTCTATCGAGCATTCTTATGTTTGCCTAGTTTAGAAGGTAGTGTTTACCGAGTTCACTCGGGCGTCAAAAGAAAAGTTGCAGAAAGTGAGTGTTAACTAAGCTCACTCAATTAATGAAAGAAATTTGGATGGAACTAGTACTAATCGAGTTCACTCAGTTGCCAAAGGATTTTTGCAAGTTTGAAGTGTTAATTGAGCTTCTATTGGTTAACAAAGGAAATCATTTCTGAGTTAGTTTCTACTGAGTTGGGTGGGCTAACAAAGGATTTTCTTATTTTGCTTAATTGATTTATATATTGATTCCAGTCGACTAAAGTGATGAATATTGATTATTCTAAGTTGTATTTGAGCCGACTTGACAAAGTGGAAGATACAAGTATAAGGTCAAGTTGTAATTTCAAAGTGTGTAATTCATGAAGATGTTATTGAAGATTTAATGATGAGAAGAGGAAGCAAATTTGAAGGATAAGCACAATATCCTTGTAGAGCAGCAAAGATATATTCAATTAGGAAGGATCAAGTACAAGCTAGAACATAGATTTGTAATCAACAAATTAGTTGCATTAAAATTAGGTCATCTTATTGTTACTCTCTAACCATTGTAGTAGTGATCTAAATCTCCTAACAGAGTTGGCTTAATAGCTATTTGCAAATCCTCTAACAAGGTGACAAAAATCCATTGAATTGTTCTCAAGACCTCTAACAAGGCCACTCCTAATAGGATGATTAAATCCTTTAATAGGTTCACACCTAACAGTGTGTTTTGTAACCTTTAATAGGGTTGGCTTCTAACAGGGCTCACTTTAGAAGAGTGAGAATAGTAACTAGTTGCAATTGGTGGTTTTTCCCAAATTGGGTTTCCACATTAAATCCTGGTGTTAAATATGTTCATGTTATTTTCTTTTATGTGTTTGCAACTAAGTTAAAGTAATGGTAATCATATATAACATCTAAAAGTTTATGTTTTAGTCATTTACTGAGCTAATCCAGTTATTATCGAGTTACAACATTCTGTGTGTTTACCAAGCTTCAACAGTATTTAGTTATCTATTTGCATTTTTCTAAGGGATCTAAGATTTATTTTTCTAGTAATTGATTCACCCCTCCCCTTTTAGTTACTCTCTTGTATTTCCAATACATATCAGAATCAGAATAAAATTAACAATATCAATGAATATCTAATACATTGAAGGTGTTGCTCGAGAATGTACAAGTTTTGGATTGAATGGTAACTTGAAGTATTCTAGAAATATTTTAGAGGTGTTGCCATCAATGCCAAAGATGGAGGTTGTTAGAAATTACAATTGGAACAATTGTTATGTTTTCATTCATGTCAAACCTATTAATGAGATAGTTTACTATTTGATCTAAGTCTCGTATCTATTTGATTGATGAAGAGGATTTGAGAAGATTGTTCATAACAAAAGAATCTAGAGGATAGGTTGAGTTATGAAAAGGAGACTACAAATGGACATTTGATTAGTTGGACTTTGACAAGATAGATAGATTGTTTAAATCATGTTACAAGTGGAGAAGACAATAATGTTCAAGACTTGAAAGTATGTTCATAGACAGATCAAACACATAGGTTTGATCAAGAAAAAGAGTAAAAGACTAAAGAATTTGAAGTATATGTCAAGTGATGCTAGTGTTGACCGAGTGTCAGAACAAGCCAAGAAAATTTAGTATTGACTGAGCATCATCATTGACTGAGTGACAGTGTTTATGTCGAGCAAGAAGTTTAGTAGCAAATGAGTAACCTAGTGATGACTGAGTATCAGAATACAATGTTGGCCAAGGAACAACATTTAAACTGTTTATGAGAAATCATAATTTCCAACCAACTACGTTGATTTCTTGGAATAAGGAAAGCATGTTGAAGATAATGATCGATGAGTTGGATCATTTAATTCCAAGAGAGATCAATACCTTCCTTATGCATATTGGTTACTATATGATTGCATTCATGGGCAACATGAATCGGGGAGTAAAAGAAGGTGAGAAAAAAAATGGTATTTATGGTACTTGGATGTTTTTCATATCTATTGCCATCAATTCCAAAGGGGGAGATTGTTAGCATGAATGTTGATGGTATCTTGTATGATAGCATTGTTCGAGGCATGATTTAGTGGTTACGTGTTGCACACATGATAGTTTTTGTCATTGATGTCAACATATACCTTATTATGTGAAGATTTTTAGAGTTGTAGAGGAAGATGCATTTGTCACGGTCAACGGTCAATGAGTTGGGATGTGAACTCTTAGAAATATGTTCAAAGATTCTTATAGATGCTATAGTTAAGTGCATAGAAAGAGATATGTAGTTATGATAGAGTTATGCGATGTCTTTTGGAGCTAGATTTCAAAGAGAGTTTCTAGAAAGCGGGTATTGGTAAATCAACTGTATCTTTTTGCTGAGATGGAATTTGGTTAAGTACATTTAGAGGATGGTTAGAGAAATATTCAAAATGTGATGTTCCAAATGGAAAAATCATATTTGTAGTTTGAGCTGACTTGTGAAGATTGTTCAGTGTGTTTTTTCTTGTGAGCTAACTATTGTAAAAAATATTGTGGAATGAGTTTAGTTATAATGTGACGTGTAATGTAATATCTTAATGATGTACTATATTATCAATGTAAATTGAGAAAACCTTAAGGGTGAAAGTTAAATGACAATTTGCATTTGAAAGCGAAAGTTTTCTTAAAAAATTACAGTTTAGTGTCAATTTAGGCAAAAAGGTGTAAACCACTATTGTGGGTTCACCCCAATACTTGTTATAGGACTTGGTATAGAGGAAATATTATTTCCTTGGTTGTAATCATCAATGAGATCATATGTGGTTACATGCATTGTGATGTTTGGTTATGAAAACTTGGATGCAAATTTGTATTTAATCAAAGCAAATATTGATGTTGAGGATGAACTATGAGCTTCAAAAGAATCATAGTGGAAATGAAGTTGTTGTTTAGTCAGTGCAAAACCTAGATAGATTATCCTAGAGATTGTTTAGTGAAGTAGTCAAAGGCTATTTCGACAATGGGTTTATATGTTATCCTTTCAACTCCTAATGGGGTTGGCATAACCCCTAGCAAGGTTGGAATCTTCTAACAAGGATTCAAAGTCTCCTAATAGGGCTCACATGTACTGATTGTATTTCATTGGCTCCTAATAGAGTCCATTCTTTCACAAGGAACTTTTATGCTAGTACATCATCTTCTGGGCGTCATTCCCACTGGGGTTTTCCCTCTAATCAAGGGATTTCCTAGTTAACATATATTTTATTATTGTGTATGGTTATATTTCTATAGTTGTTGCATCTATTGTTCGCACATTTTAGAATTAATAAAGATATTGAGAATTTTTTTAAGTGTATAATTGATTCACCCCCCTCTTAGTTATCTTGGTGGACTTTTCTTTCTAACAAAAACTATAGATGAGAATGTTTATAGATGAAAGCAAAAAGTTGTAAAATATTAAAGCCCAAAAATGTCTTTTGATGATTGTCGTAATTACTACTATTTTTGTAATAATGACCTTTGGGAAAGTACCCTCTCATTAGGTGTCCCATCTCACTGTTCATGTGTGAGATTTCAAAATTTTGGTTGCTTATGATATGAACCCTAATTTCTTTATAAGTATTAGCCTTGGGAATGAAAACATAATAAATATATTCATAATGCCAACACCTGGCATACCTTGTCATTATTAAATACTGGAGATATAAAATCGACGAAGGATTCTTACCATAAACACCCCATGTCATCATTAAATCATCCCTAATGTCCCAATAGTGAATAACCATCATTAATATAATGTGGAAAATGTAACCATAGGTATTAGTACCCTTATTTACACTCACTTCAATAATATTATTGGTGTCCTGCATGGTTAACATTTTTGGCCTTGTGTTCTTCCTTCCTTAAAAGGATTTGAATTTCCTTCGACAATTGATTATCCACCCTCCAACATCTTAGACCTTCTAGATGTAACCCAATCACAACCATGTGTCCTATAGTGTAGCTTTGGAATCAATTTAAAAGGTTGTTAGAGTCATTGAGGATTGCACTAACTTTCCAACTCACACTCCCCCTGCCTTTGACAATGTCCACAATAATTTTTGAGTCTCCTTCCACCACAATCCTAGTAACTCTCATGGAGTTGGCAATGTTCAACCCCATAGCATAGTCATGTCCTTAGCCTAGTTGATTGTATGATCCTTTAGAGGCCCAACATAATACACTATGAGTTTCCCTTGATGATCCTTTAGAATACCTCCTCCCACCTACATATTAGTTATGACCGCTCCATCAAAGTCGAGTTTGCACCACCTTGGAGAAGGCAAATTCTTATTATCTTTTCTTCTTCTAAATGATTATTTAAGGTTTCACATTTAGAGTCTTAATATAATTGATCTATATATTCTTGTAAGTTTAACATTTCATCATGTAACATCATTTTGTCTTTGTCATTTCTTGAGTTCAATAGCAACAATTATACATCTTTTAGTTTCAGATCTAAGTTGATGTGAGCTAATTTTTATTTAAGTAATCAACAAATTTTCTATCCATTTTGTTTCCTTTCTTATGCAATTTTTTTTTGTATGGTCATATGTGGAATTGAAATTGTGTGAAATATATGTAATAGTCAACAACCTTATGGTTTTTAACTTTTTTATTGGCATTGCTTCTTTTTCTATGGATTTTGATCAAGGAGCTTGTCATTTTTGCTTCATTTTTCTATGTAGACAAGGTCATCATTGAATATCTTTTTTTAAAAATAATTTATGTGTAATTCTATTCCTCGTATGCCTTACACTTCATGATGTAGTGTCACTTCGCCTCTAATAATTGTGTTGAGGAGAACAAAATCTCATTGGTCTACTCCTCTTTCAATAGTTTGTATCTTCTTGTTTTCAATCTCAAATGGTGTGAGTAGCTCTTAGTTGAGCTCATTTCTAGAATTTTACCTATTCACCTTACATTTCTCCAAAATAGTAAATTCTCTTATGACTTCATGTAGCATTAAAATATTTAACATAATATTTCTATTTTATATTAAGTTGTTTGCCACATAATATATTTAGCTTGCTCTCTTACATACCTTTAAATTTATGTGTTTGTGTTTAGGCACTCCTACATGTTAATGTCCTATTTTTTCATCCATTTTATATATATTTTTTCCATCCACACTCTTCCTTCTACTTATATTTTTTTGTACCACAATTTTTGGCCAATATTGTTTATTTTCTTTTGAAATCGAGTATTGTTGCCTCAAACTTCATAACTATAAAAAACCATAGGAATAATAATCAACCCAATTTATATTTTTTATGTTTTTGGGTCTTATGGTGTCATGTTGAGTTTTCACGAGTGAACAATGACACAACCTTCCAACCTTTCTTTAACAAGAGGATTTGCCTATAAAATTGTTCCAATTTTTTTTATATCTCATTTAGAATATAAAATAAAGAAAATTCAATAATTGAATGAAAAGTGAAAAGTCAGTAGATTGAAAACAAAATAAAATATCTCCTACAAGTTTATTATGTTCCAAATTTTTATTTTTTCTAGCAAGCTAATAAAAAATAAAAAAGATGAAATGCGGAAACATATATGCAACTAAATGAAAAGTTAGTATTTACCTCCTAATCAATTAGTGCTACAAGTTTGTTTGTTCCATCATAACAATGAATTGCAGATAGTCATTTAAATATTTGAGATAAAGATCCAAATATTACACCCTTATCTGAAAAAAAAAAAAAAAATCATCTATTTTTGCAATTAAATAAAAAGTGAGTCCTTTATCTCTGATCAATACCCACTCCAAGGAAGAAGAAGAAGAATAAACTAAAAAACCTAATAAAAATGGGTTTTTATCTCTCAATTGATATTTTTTTACAGGTTTTTTTAATTGGTAAATGACTGAAGCCTTTGATTATATTAAATTAATAAAAAATAAAAATACAACAGAGTATCTCCATTCAAACAAGCACTGATAGAAAAGAACAGAAACCTCCAATCTTGCCCAAGACCATAGTCCTATATTATTACATTGTTAAAAGGGGAATACCCCAATTGTGTTTTACAAATATTTTATTTTCAATACAAGGGGAGGATATGAGTCCTCTTCTAAATTATGTGATCTTGAAGATATTTCTATCAGTCCTAGCCCTTTATCCGAGGAGAATGGTTCGAACAAAGCCTTAGACCCTTAGTAGAAACCTCTTCTAAGTTATTTGCCTGAGATGCTATCTCCTTACTGCCCTACTATCTCAATAAATACAACTTGAAACAAATGTTAGAACTGTTAAATAAAAAAATGTTAAAATCTTAAATTCGTAGAAGTATATTACTGAATTACTTTGGTTATCCATCTAAGACATTAATGCAATATTCATTTTAATTAGTGGTTGTACTCTCTCATATTTATTCCTAATGAGAAGTACATCCTAACATTTTAAAACAAAAACAAGAAATAAATACAATTATTCCAAACTCTACTAAAACTAGTTCTAGTATAATGAATTACGAATACTGTGCTTTGTTGATTAAATCTTTCTCTTTATGTAAAAAAGTCCTGCTAGTACTTATTTAGGTAATGCCAAAATGAAACTCAAATTTAGTAGTTGTTTTTACTGGGGTATCCTCTGCATCTTATTCTTTTTACCATCCTACTTGGCCTTCCAGATTACTTTAGATTATTCCAATCTACTCAATCTACGTATCACGATAAGAGTTTTAACTTTTGAGTACACGACACATTACTGTTATCTCAACTGAGATATACCCCAAAATTGATGAGCAAATAAAGATTCATCTCAAGCAATAATAACAAAGAGTAAATAATGCCAAACAAAGAAAGCCAAGGGCAAAGTAAAACTCATCATTAATATAATCTTAATATATATTAATATCATTCTAATTTAACAATGATTTAGATTTGGGGATCTTTGAGCTTTTGCACATTATGAGCTAGCATATTGACCAGCTTCTGAGATAGCTACCAACATTAGTTGATACAAACTAAAATCAGTATTAATCCTTAATGTAATTCACAAACATAATACATATCATGCTATCCTTACTATTCTTCCAAAATAAACATCTTTAATTACATTCCTTACTAATCTTAATCAACACCATCTAGGAAACTTAGAGAACAAAACCTATAGATCATAGGAAGAAATGAAAAGGGCCCGACAAAAGAATAAACCAGGGCATAAAGCCAAGGGCAGAAACAAGGAAAAACCCTCAACTTGACTACTGTGGTTTCAAAAGTTAGTAATCCATATTTAGTACAAATCTCATGCTACTACTTCCCAAAGACCATAATAATCTCAGTGATATCATTGAGGTTATCAGATTGGAAGTGTGGCAGTAATTCGAAGGTGCTCTTTTCCTTGCTAGACTTTTCAATGTTGGGAGTACAAAAATCCAACACATCTAGATTCTCCAACTCCACGCCCGAGTGAACATAAGACTTGAAAATGTCCAAGTAGTTTTTCAGCCACACCTTTCCTTCATCCTCTACTATCCCTCTCCATCTAAGGAGAAGCTGGATGCTAGATTCCATCTTTGGCCATACCAAATTAAAAGTTGCATGTTCACGAATAACCAACGAAGGTCATCTTGGAACTATGGCCAAATGGAAACTCCCAGGAGGATGTGCCATGTACATTTCTGGGAGGGGGATTTAGAGTTTCTCATCTAAACTCTTAATGGCTTCTTCCAACCCTACACAACAAACTGAATCAAACACATTTCGATAGAGTCTGACCATTGCCCATTTGTCTACTCTGGCTCTAGCCAGACACCCAATGAAAGCCCCTATAATATCTCTATTTGTTCTCCATGTGAAATCATATTTGAAAAATCCTTCTCTTAGGGCACAATTCATCACAATTCTCATCATATCGTCCACCAGTTTTAACACTTGACTCCATCTTTTAGGTTTCACATTACCGTGAAATGCCATAGTCCAAACTTCTAAGATGTGGAAAACATAGATATTGGTGTCCATCAAGGGATAGTACAGGTGCCAGATGAAAGTGACGATACAAGAACAGGTTATAAAAGGTATAGAACTACATGCGAAGGATCTAGAATAACTTGGAAACATGTCGACATTGGCTGATGCCACCTACATGACAACACTGTGAAACTAATGATGAAGGAGAGGAAAACACCATAATTGGAAAGACAAGGGAGTGCAAACAAAAAAAAGGGGATATAAAATCAAGTGATTAGAGTTAGAACCGATGAAGAGTAGTCGACTGATATACAATTGGCATACTTATAATGATTTGCATCAGTACACTCTAATGAATACAACATCTAAGTTGAATGACCCTATTATACTCTATTTAAAGATTTTAATTAATTTGTTATATTCATATTAACTGTTTGGCATCCCTTGTGTTAGCTTTATAAGCAAAAATATATGATTATATTTGGATAAGGACAAATTAAAGAGGGATATAAAAGTTAGATTATATAAGTGTACTAAAAAGGTTCACTAGAGATGTGGATGCTGATAATGTAGCGACCAGGGAACTAAGGAGGAACTTCAGGGAAGGACTAAATCATATTCTAGTAATAGTAAATTGTAAAAAGAGGTTAAGAAGAGTTCTTATAGTTAAATATAGATAAAAATTACGAGAGTTGGGGGCTCTAGAAAAGACTACCGAACATTGATGACTACCAAGTTTTCACCATCAACACCCTTATTCGCCAACTGATCTGCCTTCCTATTACCTTCCCAGAAAATATGACAAATTTGAGTATCTTTGAACTAGTTCAGAATATTGAGAACTTCTTCTAGTTTTGAGTTTAATACCCAATTGGGCATTGCTGTTTTCCTAATTGCATTTAATACAATCTGAGAATCTTGTTCAACAATAATCTTGGATAAGCCTAGGTTTCGATAGAGCTGGAGTCCTTCTTGCAAGGCTTCTAGCTCAACCAAATTATTAGTTGTTGGATCTATATGTTTAGCCATTTTAGCAATCCATTTGACTCACTCATTGGTGATGATACATCCACTTGCTAACCCCAGATTGCTTCTTGAGGCTTCGTCAAAATTTAGCTTGACCCACCCCATCAGAGGAGGGGTCCATCTATAGTTATCCCTTGCCTCTTTATTCTTCTTTTTATAGGTAAGCATGGATTAATAAGATTTAACCATCTCTAATTGACCCATCCCAGCTTGAAAATGATCCTTCTTCTTTCTAGGAGTTCCTAAGGTGAGAGTTTAAAGTCTCCACTATACATGCTTCTATTTATTTGATAATCTCATCTGGCTGCATTTCCAGGTCACAAAATATTCTTCTATTCCTTTCTTTCCATACCTCCCACATGAGGATAGATGGGAAAATGCTCCAAATTCTGCAATAGATCCCTTTACTGATGTCTGTAGGCCATCCTTTGAGGAAATCAACTAAGGATTTAGGCATGGGAGCGTTCCAGCCCAGCATGTATCTAAGCCATTCCCAACAATGTTGTGTACATGATAGCTATATAAGATGTGGTCAATGTCTTCGCTATCTCGTCTACATAGAACACATCTTGAAGGGCTCTCAATACCCAATTTGTGAAGTCTATCGACTGTGAGGATCTTATTCTGATATGCTAGCCATAAAAGAAACCTGCTTTTGGTAGACATGGTGAATCCCAATAGAGATCAAATGGGATTTCCACTTCTTCCCATTTTGGGAGTGAATGAGAGCTTTATATCCTTTTTTCACACTGTACTTGTCATCTTTTGATGTTGCCCAAACGAGATTGTCATTCCTTTCTAATTGCTTAATTTTTCTACTTTGGATTATCTTTTCATATGCCTTTTTTGCTGCTGGTTCTAGATCTATGTTATCCACATATTTCCATACCTAGCTAGAAATTCCATTCACAATTTTTTTTGGTTTTATAATCACCGACCTTGGTTCCCCAAAGATTAACTAATTTTTCTTTGATGCTTACAAGAACATCCATACTATCTAATGGGGGAAGCCCATCCCATGAATCTTCCCAAAATAAGTCTTCATCCCCCTTTCCAATGTTCCAAGTGAGATATTTGCAAATCAAGGCTTGCCTTTTAGCTATAAAATTCCAACTTTCAGATCCTTTGGGAAGAGTCTTGATTCTAAAGATGGAAAGGGGATCAACAACATTAAGATATTTGTTGTACATAATTTTAACCCATTTTTTATCCCTTTCTTCAAAGAGGCGCCAGGTCAGTTTAGCCCCTTTGTTTTGCCAACTTAGGTTTTTTATACCCAAACCTCCAGACTCCTTCGATTTGCAAATGTTTTCCTATCTGATGAGAGCCAATTTTTTGGATTTCTCACAATCATTCCAGAGGAAACCTCTAAATTTTTCTATGAGCTTCTTATTGATATGTTTAGGTAGGGGGAGACAAGAGAGCGGATATGTTGGGATAGTGGATAACACTGATTTGACCTTGGTGATTTTACTAGCTTTTGTAAGCCATTTATCTTTCCAGCCGCCTATCCTAGCTTGTAGTCTATCCATAATACTTTGCCATGCCTTATTGGATTTACTGCCTTTTTCTAACTTGATACCTAGGTATTTACAAGGGAAGGTGCCCCTTTTATACCCCATAATGCCACAGATCTGCATTTCCATTACAGGTTTAGTGTTAATAAAAAAGATTTCAAATTTTGCTATGTTTACTTTTTGTTCTAAGGCTGCCATATATTGTTGGATGATAGACCTGATGTTTAGAGTCTCTTTTGTAGTACTTTCACTTGGCATAATGGTATCATCTGCATATTGTTAGTGGGTAATGTTAGGGATATTTTTTGTTACAGTTTTACCTTTTATCTCTCCTTCATAATGATCCTTGGTAAGTGCTCTTCCAAAGGCTTCAACCATGATAATATATAGGAAAGGAGAAAGGGGATCTCCTTCTCTAACACCTCTTGAGGTTTCAAAGAAACCCTCGGGGGTACCATTAATAAGGACTAAAATTTTTGTGGTGGAGATACATTGATATATGAAGTTAATCCATTAGTGTGAAAATCCAAAGGCTTCTAAGGTTTTACATAAGAACCTCCAGTCAACCATATCATATGCTTTTTGGATGTCTAAATTCATGAACATGCTTGCCACTTTATTCCTATTGGCTGAATGAAGTGTTTCTTGGATAATTAGTATACCATCTAGGATTGATCTACCTAGAACAAAACCAGTTTGTTCTTCAGATATAATTTTAGGGAGAATTAGTTTAAGTCTATTTGCTAAAATTTTAGATAAGATTTTATAGATAGGGTTGCATAAGGCTATCGGTCTAAAATCCTTGGGGTTTTTAGGATCCTCCTTTTTAGGGATCAAGGTAAGAAATGTGTAATTGATTTCAGACAATGATGATCCACCATTTCTTGAAGCTTCAACAGCTTTCCAAAGATCTATGCCAATAATGTCCCAACAGTTTTGGTAGAAAAAAGTCTGGAATCTGTCTAGACTTGGGGATTTGTCAGGATGCATGTTGAATAACAACAGTTTGACTTCTTCCAAGGTGATAGGTTTGTTTAACATTTTATTATCTTCTAATGAAACTACTTTAGATATGGCTTCGAGCATTTTAGATTGAGCTACCTTATTTGACCTATCATAATTATTTAATGTATTATGAAAATGACTCATAGAAATCTCGGCAATTTTGTCCTGATTTTCAATAGTAGATCTCAGAGGATCTTTGATTTTAACTATTTTACTTTTGAGTCTATTGTGGAGGGTGGAGTTATGGAAGAAGTTTGTGTTCTGATCTCCTCTATCTAGCCATTTTTCTCTTGACTATTGTCTCCAAAAGACTTCTTCTTTTGCCAATATGCTTTCTTGTTTTGCATGCAATTCTTTCTCTAGATAGTAGTTATCATTATTCATACCCTTCTTGATTACTTCTAAGTTTAGTTCCTTTAGTCTTTCGTGCAACTCTAATTTTTCTTTAAATATATTATTGAAGTGCTCTTTGTTCCATTTGAGTATGTTTTCTTTAAGCATTTTCATTTTTGAGGCAAAAATATACATTTTAGATCCTTTGAAATTCCCTTGATTCCACCATTCTTTAATGCATTCTAGAAAGTTTAAGTCTAAGACCCATATTTTTTTGCACTTGAAAGGATTTCTAACTGGTTTAAAAGGTTCAAAAAATTCAATCCTAATAGGATAGTGGTCAGATCCTGCTATTAGAAGAATAGTGGATTTGGAGTTAAAATCACTTAGTTCTCCTTTGAGAAAGAACCTATCCAATTTCTTAGCTATATAAGAAAAATCCTTCCTTTTATAATTCCATGCGTATTTCCCATTATTAAGCAGGATGCCAATTAGATTGTTAAGATCACACCAATTTTTTAAATCTTTAGAGGCTTGGGAAGCCTGTTGGATACTACCACATTTTTCAGTTATATTTAAGATGGTTTTGAAGTAACCACCTAAGAGGATGGGTTCATTTTTATGATTGTTGATAAATAAGCCGATTTCATCCCATAAAAGTTTTTTTATTAGTGTTATAGATTGGGCCGTATATGTTTACTAAAATGAACTGAAGGTTAGTTTTGATGCTTTTGACTCTACTACTCGTCTAATAGTTGTTCGTTATATGAGTATCTAGGAACACTTTCTTGGGATTCCAAATAATGCCTAAACTGCCTGAAGCTCCTCTAGATTCATGTAAGTTAATGTTCTAACTACCTATCTTTTTTTCTAGCTTAGTTCCTTCTTCCTTATTTAACTTTGTTTCTTGTAGTATTATAATATCGGATTCAAATAGTTTTAAGTTTTATTTTAGAAGTCTTTTCTTGCTAGGTGTGTTTAAGCCCCTATCATTCCAAGTGGTGATCTTCATGCTTCCTTGGGAAGGATCTTCCCCTTCCCTGGGTAAAATAATTGACTAATCTTTTGCCTAACCATCTACATCTCCGAGTTCCTTTAGGGATTTCATGCCTCTTTTAGGTTTCACTTTGCCATACTTAGGAGTGTTTATACCTTCTTGATTCATCTGAATTCCCAGCTATTCTATGTTCTCCTATGCATTTAACATTATTTTAGATTGTTTACCTTCTTTTTCTTCTTTTTCTTCACATTCTAGATCTTGTAATATTTTCTCTGCTATCCCCTCAAGGTCATTGTCTTGTATTATCATTGGTGTATCTTCGATTATTTGCAAGACCCTCTTATTTTTGTCATTACCTTATATACTTAACAAATCTCTTTTTAAATCTTCACAAGTATAGTTGTCTCCTCCTAATTTTAACACTCACTGTATCAGACTCCCTTTCAGTGCATCACTGCTCTTTTCTAAATTTTCAAAGCTAAATACTTGTTCAGTTCCTCAGCCAGTGAATCCAAGTTGTCTTTTTCAGCCTTGTTTAGATTTGCCTCTTCCAAGTCTTCATCCCATATCAAATCCTTGTTTAGAAATTCTTGAAAATATTGTTGCTCTATTCACTTCTTTTTACCTTATGATCACTGCCAAAGGGATCAAAGAATTCTGAGCTGGTTGCTGGAGTTTGCCAAAATTTGGAAAACCCGCTGATTTTCTCTTTATTAGTGATACTATTTTCCTTCATAGGATCTTCTATTTGTTTCTGTGGAGTTGCCATTTCATCTTCTGTATACTTTGATTCCCCTTGCTCTGGATCTTCACCCATAAATAAGAGGTTATTTTCTATTTCTTCTATGCTGTTATCCACATTGTCTAGTTGCTTTTTGTCTTGTTGTGTTGTTTCACTAGTTTCTCTGATGACTTTTCCTCTTCATGTATTATTCTTTTATTTTTGTTCTTTATGACTTTTCTTGATCTTCCCTTGAATTTATTGTTGCTAGTGTCTAATCCTTGTTGTCTGATGTTAGCCATATCTTGATTACTTTTCCTTTTATCTCTGTTGAGCTCTTTGGGGCTTAGATTAAAACATGAGGTCTATACTTTTGAAATAGGATTGGTACCTTTACCTTCCTTTGTATTTTTTCCATCAATATTCCTCATTTTGATTTCAAGTGTTGACTATTTGTCCTCTTCTATGCTTTGAATTTCTTTCTTTTTATCTTCTTGAGTTGTCTTTGTTGTTTTCTTCTATACTTCCTTGAGGGTTGGAGATGGGTTGTTTATGGTCTTTATCGGTGAGTTTGACCTTATTTTATTATCTATACTAATTACCCCCCTCGCAAGAGCTAGCTTTGATTTCCTTGTTGTATCCTAGTAAATCTTCTATTGATCTTCCTTATGTGCAGATACCCTCTAGTTCTCTTTTTGATTCCTTATATTCATCATAGAGAAAGTGTTCTTAAGATCTGCAGTTAATTGCAACTTTTTGAATGTGATTTTCCTATCATTGTTTAGTTTATTAATTTCTAAGATTTTAACTTCATATCTATGAAATTTTAGGTTATATATAGCTATATTTGTAATTACTTTAATAAGTTTGAATTCCAAATTATTTACCTTACAATTGATCGGAAGTTTAATATTATTGCAGTAACTAAAAGATGCATCCAAACCAATCAGATCACTAATAGAATGCCCTATTTTTCTAATAATTTCTACATGCAAAAGTTTTGTAGGAAGGGATTCAAGGGTAATCCAAGTTGGAATCAAGAAGTTTAGTATTTCTTCCTTGCAATCCAGTATCCATTCAAAGAATTTCACAGCAAAACCTTTAAAATAACAATCAGAGACATAAATAAAATATTTTTTGACAAATTCATCACTACAATGTATGTATACTAATCTATTTGAGTGATTAGAAATACTTACCTGGTTCTTGCAGAATTCCTATAACCAATTTATAAGATTAAACATTTCACACTTTGGCCCATTCCAGAAATCAAATAAACCAACCTTTTGACACTCTTTCCAGCGGTCTTCGCTATCATGATTACTAATTTATCCTCTAGGATGTAGGAATAAGGATCAGGGGTCGAACTGGGCTGAATGTTCAAATAAATTAAAAGATTGGAACTAGGGGTTCTGTGACAAGGTGAAATATATGTAATAGGTGAAGCATAAGAAGAGGGAAGTCTTGAAAGCTCATTCTTCCTAGGTTGACTTTTATGAAAATTTAAAGGATCCACGATGAAGTCAAAAAGAAATCCTATATGCCAAGAAAATAGCTCATTTTTATTATGTTTTGAATATTTAGTGAGGTAGAAAACCTTATTTGATTATCCAAACTTTTTGTGGAAAAAATGATAGGGCAAATACTCTATGATCTTGGGAATTTGGAAATATTAGAGGGTTCATGATTAATTTTCTCCCAGTGTGATGAGAATAGAGTTACCTGATTTGGGACCCCCGTGGTTCGGTTGCTGGCATTCCCAACCACATTTGATACAATTTTGCTTCCTGTCCTCTTTACATTGTTAGCTAGGGTAGCTGGGGTTTCTGCTGAATCTACCCCTGAGTCTTTGAAGATCACTTGGCTCACGTCTTGCTATTACAGATCCTTTTGCACACCTAGAACTATGAACGAATTTGATATTTCAACAGTGTAATTGATTTTTGCAGGAGGATTGATAATGAGGGGGGTAATAGTATGATGGATTCTGCCCAATTTTTTCCTCTCCTTGCTAGGGTTTCAAAAATCTAGTAATAGATGTGGCACCACACAAATGTTAGGTTTTGCAATCTTTTCAATTTTTCCAGATTTTTTGACTTTCCAGTTTTGTTCATATGATTTTTTGTCGTCTGTCGCATAGTTTGTATTTTTCGCATAATTAAAGACTACTCTGCTCGCCATTTTTCATAATCAGAGGAACTTTTATCAATTTAGTATGATATTTTCTATAAGTTATTTGCTCCACCAATTTAATAAATAATAATAATGAAGTGTGAAAACTCATTTAAATATTTCTCTTAGTTAATACTTGATACTAAAAAAAACTCGTCAAAATAATTAAAATAAAGATTCAACGCTTGTGCTCCTCTCTAAAAAATAATGAAATGAAAAATGAGTCTCTAATTCCCAATCAATACTTATACAAGTTTATTTTTTCTAGCAAGCTAATTAACAAATAATATATTTGAACTGTAGAAACTCCATTTGAATATTTGAAATAAAGATCCAAATTTTATGCCTCTCTGTAAAAAATCATTCAAATAAGACACTTTTTTAAATTATCGGTAAAAATTCGAGGTCAAACAATTTTTATTAATTAAATTAATAAACAAAGTCTTCGTTCCATGTAGACATGAGTAAGAAAGATTAGAGAAGACAACCTCTAGTCTTTCTTGGGACATAGTCCTGAAACCAAAGTGTTGAGAAAAGATTGATACAAGTATGAGGATGTGTTTCAATCATTATTTTGTCATTGATGTCAAACCTGCTACTTGGTGGTAAGATAACTACTTAGTTGATTTGAGCACTATCATTTGTTTGATTGATGAAGAGGATTTGATAAAATGAGATAACAAGAGCACCTAGAGAAAATGTTGAGTTATGGTATGAAAAAAGAGCACAAATATCAGTTAAGACAATTATGATATAGTTTATTGTTTATCTACTTAAGGCTGCAAAGGTTGGATACGCTGATTAAGTCTAGAAAAATAAGTAAGAAGAATTGTATTTGCCAAGCTTGACTGAGTGCACAACAGGTGCCGAGCAAAGTTAATGCAAGTCGAGAAAAGTGAAGATTTAGTGTATGTTGAGTGAACACAGTGTAAGCTGAGTAAATCTTAGTTGGTGCTGAGCATCAATAAGCTTTAGTGTTCACCAAGTGGAAGAATAGTATGGAAGTTGAGTGACAACATATTGATGTTGAGTGCCAGTATTCATGTTAAATCATAGATTTGAGGAATTTGAGCTGATTATTTTGTTTTCTTGAATTGTGTGAAGCGTTTGGAAGATAACTACGATGAGCTAGTGGCACAAAATTTAAGGTAAACCATTTTTTGGTGAATTCAAGGAAGATTGAGGAAGAAGTTTCTAGAGGAACCAAATGGAAAAGTGGTTAGATTCATTGTATCCTACCTAATCCTACCTAACCCTAAAATGGACGATTGTGGTTAAGCAAAAAAAGATCTTAAATCTCTATTTATAGAGAGAGTTGGTTAGAAGCTAAGGTTGTCAAGTGCAAGAACCTAAGAAAGACAAGGAGTCTAGGGTATTGCTTCATTTAGTGGCCGAATAGAAGAGAGTACAATTGGCATGCTAAGCAAGAAGGGTTAAGAGTATGAATTCTTGAAGGGTGAACAAGCTATTAGAGCTAAAGTGTGTGAAAGCCAAGCCAAATGGAGGACTTAAATAGAGATCTGTGATTTGCAAGTAAGTTGAAATTTGTTATCAGATCAAGCCTTATTGTTACTTTCTAATCATTGTATCAATCTAGGGTAAATCCTTTGGATTAAGGTTGACCTAATAGTCATTTGTAAATCCTTTAACCAGGTGACATTCCAAGTGAATGATCTAAAGTCCTCTAACAAGGCTCACTCCTAATAGGGTGATTGAAATCCTCTAACTAGGTCATATTTAACATCGTGTATTGTAACCTTTAGCAGGGTTGGCCTTTCACATGGCATCACTTTAGAAGAGTGAAAATTAGTAGCATGTTACTGCTGGTTTTTCTCAAATTGGATTTCCACGTAAAATCCTTTTGTCAAATGTGTTATTGAATATTTTATGTTTCATGTTTACATTTTTGCAAAGTTGTTTTGAGCTAGGACAATAACCTACAAATTTTAAGTGTTGTATGATCTAATGGATGTATGCATAATAAAGTTTTATGGATATGGGTCTACTAAGTTTTATTTGTACATCTGGACCTTGGATAATTGATTCACCCCCCTCTTAGTTACTCTAAATAATTCCAACACAAATTACAAAATGTAGAATATACAAGGCTTAAGGAGGCATACCCCCTTTTAGATAATTATATTAGTGCATACCCTTGCTTATGATTTTTTTAAAATATTTCAATTAGTCATATTATTAGAAATCATTTGTAACTAGATTATTCATTTGATAGAAATGTACCGCTACAATGTGAATAAGAGTCCAACCCTCGCCTTATTTGATTGTAGCTGCAAAACTCAACACATCTTGACCAAGATCATTGTTAGATAAAATACATATCGTACATAAAAAGGAAAATCATAACTTTTTAGGCAGATTAATAGAGGAGGTTAGATAAATTGGATTGATATTTAAAATAATGATATTTTTGTTGATAGGTAAGACATATAATGTCATATTAAATGTGTTATTAGTTTCCTTGAAGTCCTTTTTACTTTTAATGAGATTATAAATGTTGAGGGTACATTTACAATTTTTGTTGAATAGAGTGACTCAATAGGCATATAAGAATTGTTATTTTTATACTAATAATAAGTGAATTTATATTTTTAATATCTAGATTTGAGCCACTGATGTTCAATTATTTGACTCCATAATAAACTATCATTAAGAATTTTGAATAATGTCTATTTGAGATTTATTTATCTTAATCTTAAAATCTAATAGTATTTTATTATTAATATTTAAAGGTAATTTGAGAATCATATTTATTAAAAGTTAAATTAACACACTTCTTTGATAAGATTAGTCATTTTTTGATTCTGAGTCATCAATTTCCAAGATTTTTGCTATTAGCAATCTCTTCTCCAAAATTGTGACTTCACTATTTTCATCTTTAGAATCAAAATCCTCAAAAAAATCTTCTCCATTTGTGACCTCATAATCAAAAGTAGATTTTGAAGCTAGAACCAAGGAGAGATTGGAGTTTTTTCTATGATTTTTATTTAGCTTATTTACCTTTTCATGGTTGCTTACAATGGTATTCAATCCATCTTGAAGGTTATCTAAGTATTGAGCTTGTACATTAAATGGTTTGGACACAATTACATTGTTAGACACTTTAGGTTCTAGTGAATTTTAATTGAGGATCTATTGATTTATTAGCATTATGATCTATTCACTTTTTAATGTTTAGCTCCTCTTCATTATTGATATTAGAACTATTGGAGAGTTTTCTAGCTATATTAATTATTTTAACTTGGTTACTAACTTCATTACTAGCTTTATTCTTAATGAAATAGGTTCTAGATCAAGGAAGGAGTTTGATACTGCAGTTTCTTGCTCAATCTTGATTTGATCTAAAAGTTCATTTGTGTTTTTAATCTTTGCTTCTAAGTCTTTCTTTATAAATTCTTGTTGTTTCAATATATTATATACTTTGTCACAAATTACATCAATGTCTATCATCATGTTGCTAAGAGCTATCATATTATGTTCAATCTTACTGTCAAAGTTGTTCACGTCTTATAATTTGGGTTGCCTATCTTTGTATGAGATAACTTTGTATTTATGAACTTCTTACCCAATTTGTCCTGTAATATATGTTCTATTGGATCATTCTCCAACCTACAAAAAATTCCTCTATAATTTTTTATTTCTATAGAAGTAACCTTTGGCAAGATAGAGATATATTTTTGATGCAAGATTAGAGAAAAAAAATTGGAGGAGAGAGAAAGTGACGAAAATTAGAGGAAAAATAATGAAAAATAAAAAGGGAAAAAGAGGAGAGAAAGAAGAATTTCTATTTTCAAGGTGCATAGGTGGCATAAATAGAAAAATAAGAAAAATAGTTTTCATTCCATTTATCAAGGTGTGTAGGTGGCATCTTAGAAGTTTGTACAAAGTTCCTTAAATCATGCATTTAATATTTTTTGTGATCCACAAAAGAAATGTAATTTTATAATTGGGCCACATGGTGGTGCTTAATTGTATTTGGGTGGGAATTTAATATTTTTTTTAAGGTAATTGTATTTACCTTTTCTCCCACATTAGTTGTGTTTCTAATGTCTTGGGTGATAAGTGCCTATTTAAGCAAGGCATATGAGCATTTGTAATCAAGCTCTTCAAGTGTAAGCTCTTGTAGTGAAGTTCTCAAGGTGTGATCTCTTCTTGAATATAAGCTTTGGAGGTGAAGGATCTTAGTGTATAAGATCTTAGTTGGGAAGTTCTTCTTGTAGAAGCTCTTGGTGTGCAAGCTAGTTAGAAGCTTTCTTTTTGGAAGCTCTTTCATATTGTAAGAATTTGGAGTTCTCTCATTTGGAGAATATTGCAATGAATTTCAAGTATTAATGTATGCTTTATGAAGCATTTCATCTTCTCTTTGTCTACATATTGTTATGAGTTAGTAAGGGTGGAGTGACCCTTCATCAATTTCATAGGATCTTCTCTATTCATGTCTGCTTTGAAAATATTACCTTCTAAAGTTTTCTCATTATTAACAATACTAAGTTTGTTTCAAGGATTAACATCATGACATAATAATTTCAATTTATGATCAAAACCATGTTTTCTCTTTTCAAATATTTTATAATTAGAGGGAAAAATCATTTCTCCTTCTTTAGAGATAGAAGTTTTATGGAACAAACTAAACCCTCCATTTTCTAAAAATTCAAAGCCCAACTCTTTCTGTATGATATCATAATTCAACTCAATAGAATAGAAATCTCTCACAACTTTAGAATCAACAATTTTTTAAATATATTCAATCACTCCTTTAAAGAAAGACGAATACAAATGATAAAATGAGTTAACAGTGATAATCTTAATTGGCCTTAATGTTTTATGCGTGGGAAAGTCTTAACGGTGATAAATTTTCTAGTAGTGCTTTAAAGCCCCCCAACATATTCCCAATCTTTTCCAATACGATTATATTCATAAGTTCTACAAGAAACTTTAGAAATTCAACCTAGTGATAAGTTGAGGGAACATGATACTTGACAAATCAAAATTTGAATGTCATTCAAAAAAGGCAATTAAAAATCCTCTGCAAGAAATAGTAGTTTCCTTAAAAAAAAAATTTTTAATGTGTAGATTTAAACATTCAACAAAAACAAAACTATTTTGAAGTTTAGTAATACTTACCTCCCCTTTGTAAGTTTTTAAAAGCCAAAGTGCATAATCAAGGTTAGAGATATTACTTTTATGCCAAAAATTGATCACACCTATTGATGACATTCATTCCATAGTCTCTCTGATGTTGGATTATTCATTACCAAGTAATCGTATTCACTTTTTTGTTTATTACCCTTAGAATTTGAGCGAAGTCCATACTTTATCTTTTTTGATCGGTAAGAGGCTGAAGCCAAGATTAATAATTATTATGTGTTTTAATTGATTATTAGTATTATTCATTAATTTTGAGTAGATTTGAAACCAAGACCTCCCACATAAGAGGCTCACAATTTACCGTTGTGGTGTAGGCTCTTGCCTTGAGGGAAGTCCATACTTCCTGTATTGGGAACCCTCTTGATTTTTTACTGGATTCTTCCTATCTCTTTGGCGAACCTATCTTCTTGGTAGTTTTCATTAAAATGGTCAACCTTGGTGCTTATAATGTTGTATCTCTAGTAAATTATTTATGAAAGTAAGGCCCAACATGTGGGTGATTTGATCTTTCTCCATAGATACCATTTTGACCTAAATTATGCCACGATGTTCTTCTTTAGTATCTCCACTTTTTGCTACGAACAGTAACACATCCATCCTTAAGCCTCTAGGATGAATTCCCTTCTAAGGCATTGCCTTTTTTGTTACTTCTCAATCTATTCATTATCCTTTATGATTGCCTCTTTATTTATCATTTTTGCATGTTTATCATTCGCCTACTTTGCCTTTCGATCTTGATTTTCCTTCGCTTACCTTAATCAATTTTTAATGATTCACCTTCTTATTTTTCTCTTCATAAGTTCTATACTTCTCTTTGCATTTATTTATTTTTGTTTATTTAACCATGACTCCTACTATGAGCCACTAAAAGAATGAATTGTGTGTATTCAAATAAAATACTTATTCAAAAAGACTTCCCTATAAAATCTAAAAAATCATTTAATTTTTTTTTGAATCATTTTACAAAATTAATTTAAATAAATTTCTTGTCCATAAAAAATAATAATCTATAAAGAATTAAATACGTATACTCACTATCTATCCAATAAATAAATAAAAATAAGCATTGATTCTAAACCAAGAACAAGATTACAATCTTTACTTTTCTCTTTATCTTCTCTCAATTTATGATTTTCCACCTCCCCAAATGAAATGTTGTATGGGAAAGAAAGACTTTTTGAATTTATATATCTTTTAATAAGGGTTTTCATGTTGTCCTAATATCCTATTGCTCGATAATAGATGCTCTTTCTTCTTCATTTTTAAATTAAAATGAATTGTGGCTATAATATTATATAGATTTAATCTAAGTATATTAATTACTGATAATATATCCTAACAAATCTTATTATAATTGTGAGTGATTTTATTTAAATATAATTTTCATAAATGATTAAAATGGTTTAAATTTAGACAAGAGCCTACAACACAATGGCAAATTGTGAACCTCTTATTGAAGAGGTATTGGGTTTGAATCTACCCGTGCTTAATAAAATAATAATTAATAATAATACATAATAATTAATCTTGGCTTAGGCAAGAGCCTACAACACAATGGTAAATTGTGAGCCTCTCATCGGAGAGGTCTTGGGTTCAATTCTACACAAACTTAAGAATTAATAATAAATCACATAATAATAATGAATCTTGGCTTCAACCTCTTACCGATCCAAAAAAAAAAAAAAAATCTTGGCATCGACCTTTACCAATAAAAAAAAAAGGATTAAATTTATTTTTCTGTGATAAATATTTTTTAAAATATTAGTACATATTTTCTATATTTTTTTAAACTAATACAATATTTTAATCATGTTAAATTAGCATAACAATTATTTACAAGTGAATATTTAACATTATTAAGTTGAAATTAGCAATACTTATGTCTTATCACACTTTCTTCTTAATTAGTAAATGACCAAAGCCATGTATTATATTGAATAAATTTAATTTAATTTATAGAATTCTCTTTTCAAGCAGGCACTAGTAGGAAATAATGGAGCAAGAAAACCTCCAGTCTTGCCTGAGACCGAAGTCCTATATTATACAGTTTAAAAGGGGCATACCCCAGTTTATATGAAGCTTCATACAAGTTAATACAAAATTTGGTGAAGCGAGTAATAACATATAGCATCCTTTGAAAAGGGGACACAAGACTGGAGAGAGGCAAGGTTTCAAACAAAATTTAGCAAGGATCCTGGCATGAAAAATTAATCCATCTGCCATCTGATGTCTTATCACATTTAATAATAGTAAGTTTTTTTTTTTAAATTCAAAAAAAATTATTATTTAAAAAATAAAATTGATCAGTAATAATAATTTATATCAATTGGAAAAAAGAGATTATATTTTGATTTATCCCACAAGCTCAAAACATTGGCCTACTTAACCAGAAACTAAGATTGACACCTATACTAGCACCTCCCAACTTTACATCACAAAACCTCACCATTACAAAACAAAATGTGAGCTGACCATGAAGCATCAAGACTAATGCTAAGCATAACAAAGAACAACAAAAAGGTTGTGGTAGAATAGAAAAACATGGCACATAACTAAAATC
This sequence comes from Cupressus sempervirens, assembly GCA_028749045.1. Classification (NCBI taxonomy): domain Eukaryota; kingdom Viridiplantae; phylum Streptophyta; class Pinopsida; order Cupressales; family Cupressaceae; genus Cupressus; species Cupressus sempervirens. The sequence goes on along the minus strand of CM053788.1, from coordinate 38,130,888 downwards.
TTATATTACTTGAGCCAAGTATTAACATCCATGTAGGTAAGGTTTGGAATGGCCTAAGGTGAACTTTTTCCCATTTTCACCCTTCTTGAGGATGAGACATTCTCTAGACTAGTCACATGATCAACAAGTAAGGAGACATTAATAGCAACAAAAACCCCATGTTGTATGGTCAATTGCCCACCATCCAAAACATCCATGGAATCATAAATACCCTTGGTAGACTTGAGTTGTCTTCTCACCAATAGCCTTCAAGAACTATCCCTTAGTGTGTTCGATTTGATGGGAGTAGCCTTCCTTCCTGAATGAAACCCAATCCCATCACTCTCCTCAAACTAAAGATGTAATCCACGAGTGAACAACACCCCTTATATGCTAGAGGAAGATGGACCTTAGGTAGAGCCATAGTAGACTAGATTAAAAGTGGTTGTAATTCACCATTGCCCCCACCAATCATTCTCCATGGTACATTGCCCATGTGAATTTTGAGCCCAACTTTAGACCTCAGAATAACCTCTTGGAAACCACTCACCATTTATCAACTACACATTTGCTGATAACCATGTAGACCTCCAACTGAGATTCAACGACCATGAGACCCAACACAAAAAACAATGAGGAAATGTCTAGGTTAGTGCACGGTCGAAGGCCATTTTCAATGAAAATTTCCCCAAAGATGAGCTTGATTGCAAACTAGAATGGCTCACTATCTAGCTTGAAGATATTCTAAAGCTTTTTCATAGTGATTGGACCATCAAAGGGAGTCTTCTACCCATTAGTACTCAAGGAGAAGTTCTCCTACATAGCTGAAATCAAGAAAGCTCTAGATGGAAGTGATTATCTACCTATATAAAGCTAGTTTGATAGTATTTAAAAAATGAACTTTCTTTAGAAAGCTTGACCAGGATAGTACAACTCACAAAGCCAACTCATACACAACCTCCAATTCCTTAAAACCTGACTTGCAAGCGTAATGAGACTGGTGAGAAGGATAGGTGATGGAATTACCAGTACTAATGTAACATGCCACCTTAAAATAAAGTGGCAAATTATTATTATGCTCATCCTTTTTGATAGATAGCAATGTGTCAAGGAGTGTGAAATGATCCTTAACTGATCACCCAATTAATGGGACACAACACGATTGTATCCATGCAACCAATTCAAATTCCACATCATAACATTATAAGGGATCTAAATCCACGTATATGATGTCCCAATAATCCTCCCAGAGTTTGAAATTGTGCTCAAGTGATCTTACAATGCCAATGTTAGATAACTTTCCTACCAAGGTATTGACTTCCCTTAGGACATGGGTGACTTTGTATTCATCAACTATCTATAATAAAGCATGATTTTGATTTACATATTTGTCCAAGTACCATGCCTCTAAGTGCCACTTAATGATGTTGTTAACCACAATTTGGGAGTCACCTTCTAGATGTAGTTTACGTACACCAAGTTTGATTCCAACCTGCACTACATACACAACTGCTTGACATTCAACTTGAATGTTGGTGTTGTCCATGATCTTTTTAGTTCGTAGAGTGATGATGCTTCCATCATTGGATCTAGCCATGACTTTAATACATTAGGGTCTAGGGTTGCCTTTGGTGGCCCTGTCAAAATTAATTTTTGTTCATTCCTTTTTAGGAGGGAGCCACACATTATCCTTCTTTGAGAACAGAGAATTAGCTCTCAAAGGCCCATGAACAGGCCATAATTTAATCAATGACCAATTCTTTTGCAAAGCTGCATCGCTTTGACTAAAAATAGCCTTTACTTTTGAGGATACATTTGAGACAACCTCTAAGATAGCCCTATCTAATCTATTTAGAAATATGGAAACTCATTCCACTTTGTCTTGAAATATTCTCCTATTTCATTCCTTCCAGACTTCCCATAAGACCATGGAAGGATAAATGTTCCAAATAGAGGAGAGGTAATTTGAATTTGAGAAAAATGGCTAGGCATTCAAACAATCTGTTAATTTCCCTAACATTGGGCCTTGTTATCCTAGCCTTTTAAGAGTGAAGTCCCAAGCAATTTGGGTGTATTCACAATAAAAAAATAGATGATCTAGATTTTCTTCCACATTGTTACATGATATACATCGAATGGTCCTACCATTCCTAATTTCTTTAATCGATCTCTTGTTCAAATTTTGGCATGACCTACTAGCCAAAGAAAAGCTCTTAGTTTGGGTAAAAAACAGAATTCCAACACAAACTCTTTTCCCAATCAAAGGAGTTATTGAACTTGTCCATAAGGGACTAGCCCACCTTGATAGAGTATTGTCCGCTCTTAGCCACACACCATACCAGGGTATCCTCCTGCGCTAACTCAACTACATGTTTGTCATTCAAGATTTTCTTAAGTAGAATTTTCCCATGTTAAGAGAGGTCAAGCATCTTGAGGTCCTTCCATCTAGTAGTAAACCCATGTCCTCTACTAGGAAATTCAAGAAAATTGACTACTTTTACACCCCATTGCCTATGAGTGGCCTCGATGATCGTTCCTTCCAGAGCCAATTCAAAAAGAGATTTCCCACCATCTCAGGAATCAAACCAAAAATTTGACCTCTTACCATCTCCAATTATCCATGTTAGTGTTAGAAATAGGTAATACTAAGAGGTGGGGGAGGGTGGGGGTTTGAATTAGTATTCTACAAACTTTTGCCCATAACTGGATATTAATAATTACTTTATAACATGCATATGAAAGTAAACCAGTAATGTTTAACAGTAAATAAATCCATATACAAAGAGAGTTCATAACACCATATTTTGTTACCTAGGGAAAACCTCAGTGGGGATGGTACCCACAAAATGATCCACTAAACAAAAGAATCATGTTAAGGATATTGATCTTGTTAGGAGTCTATGAATTACCCAGAGTCTCTTGGTCCTTGTTAGAGGACTAGGCCCTGTTAAAAGCCTCAAACCTATTAGGAGTTGGTAGTACAATTACAACTGTATGCAAGAAGAGCCCATTGCCCTAACATGCAATTATACAATGTAGTTCCTTTACACAAAATAGAGATAGATACAAAAACCTCTTACTATTTTACTTCACATTCCCACTGATCATATGCCAGACTTCACATCACATAAGGCTCACATATAATAAATATAGTCCTTGTATAAGCTCACATATCGCTTTCATTTCATTACAACATCCACATAAATTCACAAGTTTTTGATTAAGTAAAATAGGTTTTGAAGGGTTCTTGAAACCTTGTACATGTCTAAAGATTTTCAATAAGTACAAAAGAAAAAATACAGCAGACAAAAGTGAAACTGGTCACCCCCCAAACAAAGGGTAACCAAGGTGACAGAAAAGCCTATCACTAGCCAAAACCAAAGATCTAGCTAGAAAGCAAAAAACTGAACTGAGGGCTAGATACTACAATGGAGCTCATGTTTTGCCCTTTTATTTAGAGCCTCCCTTGCATGATCGAAGGTTCATTTCTAAAGGAGGAGCAGATGGCTTAGTTTTCTTTCTTTTTACCGCAATCCAACCATCCTCCACCTTAGCTGCCTTAGCAAACCAATCCCTATAAGAAATTGAAAAATGGAACCTAGGGGAATCAGAAGCAACAATAATCTCCCTAGAAGAGCCCGTAGCCAGCTGGCCACCCATAGGACCAGTTATGATTCCTTACTTATACCTTTACTTTTACAAAATTAACGACCAGTCAGCCTTGATGCTTCCACATGCTTGACAAAATACAAAATTAACACTTGCCTTCTTAGAGTTAACATCTACGATGTCATCCCTAATTAGTTAAGTAATTATTTTGTAAAAATAATAACTCCTTAACCATTTATTCCTCTATTTTTGTCATGCTTTGTTTTGCTCTGTTCACTACCTTTACTGGTGTTTGACCTGTAACTTGTTATGTACTATCTGTATTGATCTGTGCACTTAGGTATGTCATCAAGACACTTTTTTCTACATGTCCTTAACTGTGCATGTGCCAATTTTTATTGTAGACTTTGCAATATCAAAAAACTAACTCTATAGTAATATTAAAACTATCTAACACTTAGACAATTTTTTGTTTTTGAACATAGAATCTTCAGTTGTACAATTTGTAATCTCTTTAGAAATAAATGTTTCCATACATGATAACCCTTGTCTAACCTACTTATCCATATTTCCAACAATCTCCCCCTTTGGCATTGATGGAAACATATGGGAAAATTGGCTAAGTCCCAAAATGTTATACAAAATATTTTCAAAAATAGGCCTTTACAAAATTTCAAAATTTGTGTATCATTAAGTTTATAACCATCTAACCATGTTTCTCTTATTACAATACTTTTCCTCCTTTCTTCATATATTTATACAATCATTTTGTTACTCCCCCTTTCATTATACTTATACAATTTTCTTATATACTTTATACAAATACTTCTCCCCCTTTCTTCATATATTTATATAATCATTTTGTTACTCCCCCTTTCATTATACTTATACAATTTTCTTATATAGTTTATACAAATACTTCTCCCACAATTTTCCTAAATACTTCTCCCCCTTTGACATCAATGACAAAGGTGTCAAAACTTATTTACATGTCAAAACTTTAGATCATTAGCTCCTTGCTAGGATGATAGGCAAGAAATACAGTCTCCATAGCTAACTATCAAACTCTTCATGTTCTTCCCCTATAGATCATTTACTCCTTTTGAGATGCTGAGGAGAACATGTAATCCATAAGATGTAATCTCCACTAGATTCAAATCTAATTAAATAAAGTTAGCAAAATATTTCTTAGCTGATAGAAATCCTTCCAATTGACACTCAACGCTGTTAAACTTCATAGATAGCTATTCTCTTAGAAGTGAGAACCTCCTCATGATCCTTGTCTTTCTGTCTTCCAACAAACTTATTTCATCATAAGTCTTACTAACTTGTGCTTTAATTTCTTCAATCTTTACACCAGGTTGACTTACCTGATCTGCTAATGCTTTCACTTCTGTACACTTCTTCTTAAGTTCATCATCAATGTATTTTGTAAAAATGAAAGACATTTCAAACTTTGCATACAATTATCAAGAGTTAATAAATCATCTCTAATGTTTTGATAGACAATGTCAAACGTTTGTGCATCGTGCTTTTCTTGAGCTTGTATTGCTGCAACTTCTAACAAACTTCTAAATTCAACATCAAATGCTTGAATCACAACTTTCACCCTATCTTTAGGGTTTGGATCAAATGAATTCATAGTCGCAATTCCTTGTAACTTATTAGTTACCTCCATGAGAGTTTTATGAAAATTATTTACCTGTCTATTCTTGTTTATTATCTTTTTAAGTGATGTTATCAATTCTGATTGATCATCATCATTTGAGCCTATAAGAGATGCTAAGGTGAGAGAAGTTCTTGGTGCACTTGCTTCTGCCTTCTTTCTTTGTTCTTTGTATCTTAACTTCTTCTCATCTTCTATCTTCTTTTCTTCTTTCTCTTTTCTCTTCTTCTCTTCTTCTTCCTTATTTCTCTTCTCTTTCTCTTCTCTCTTCTTATTTTCTTCTTCTTTCTTCCTCTTCTTATCTTCCTTTTCTCTCCTCTTCTTTTCTTTATCTTCTCTTCCTCTTCTCTCTTCTTATTTTCTTCTTCTTCCTTCAATTCTTCACTTCATCTTCTCTCCTCTTCTTTATTTTTATTTGTTTCATCTTCTTTCCTCTTCTACTCTTCATCTTCTCTCTTTTTCTTCTTTTCTTCTTTGTTCTTCTTATTCTTTTCTTCTCTTCATCATCATAAATATTTCCAACAAAAAAATCCTTGAAGGGATCCTCTGTGTTGTTGACTATCACATGTGTAGCACCAACTTTCATGGTGTTAGCTTCGATATTGGTATGTACTGAGTTTTAGATCCTTCATCATCTGCACAATTTCTTTTCCATTTTTTCTTTCACTTCATGATAATTTCCTCCCATAATTAGTATGGATCTCTTCTTATTTTTTAGATAAGGTTCCAAACCTTTCAATAGGCTCACCATGTGCTCATCACTATCAATCTGACATAGTTTGGTAAGAAGATTTTGTCTTATGTTTCTATATTCTTTAGCAACTCTCTTCCTTCTGTTTATCAATCTCTCATAGAGATCCTTAGGGATATTATCCTTTACATCTTTAAACCTCTTATTAGACAAAATAATATGTCTAATCACAAAATTTTCTAACTACAATTTGTCTATACCAGTGTTCAAATGATAATACTTATCTATCTGGACAAAATTGCCATCATTAATTATTGTGTAGTTTACCTTGTCAATTTTAGGCTTCCAAGCCTTCCTTCCTAATTGTGCACTTTCAAGTTCCTTCTCTAATGTTCTATCTGACCTCACATATTCTTTCTTGGTATGGTGGAAGTGATTTCCTTCTTTCTCTTTCCTGGACCATAAGCCATAGCCTTCATTCTTTTCTTCCATGGGGAGTTAGGTGATTCTTGTTTCATGATGTAAGGACAAGTCTTGCTCCTTAACCCTAACTTATTTTAGGGTCTTTACTAGGCCACTTCTTAGGCCTATTTGGGTTCTTTTCTAGCCCTAACTCAAGAGGATCCTATACCCAATCCTCTACCTCTTCAACTTGTCCACACCAATGATGAAATCCACTCAACCCCTAACATGCTTCATGGATGCCTTCTTGCTACACCCACTTAAGTGATCAAATATGACTAAAACTAGTCAACAATGGAGGGGAAGGTTTTTTATAGGGCATTGGACCCATTCCAATTCTCATCAACTTAAAATGCAAAGAAATCCCTATCGATTTCCTACACGGTGAATTGCTAGATTTAAGTCTAAATTCAAGGGTTTTGCACTAATCTGTCAGCATTCATAAGGGTTTTTTCACATACATAGAAAAAATCATCACCACGAATCCTCCTTCACCACAAGACTTATTCACACTCATATCCTCCTCTCCATCCACTTGGATTGAAGCAACTAATGCATTCAATCCTGTCAAATGCTACTACAACCATTGTGATCCCTAACCATGCTGCTCTGGATTGCCTAGGGCATCACTGTAGAAGTAACAAGCTTTATTTATAGGGCCCAATCTCTTGCATCATTATTGTGTAGGGAGTCATCTCAAAAATCCAAAGGAACTATACATATACCACAGTGGGAATGTGAGCTATGACCCCATAATCACAAATTGCCTGGTTTAGACCAGTGACAATGCCAAAAGAAAATTATTTACAATTTTTTTATGAAATGAAGCTAAACAACCTATATAAACACACAAAGAATGAATAAATTACCACTACTAACTAATGCACAATATACCATGTAGAGTTCAATCCATTAACTTTTAGATGTAAGCTAAAATGTTATAATTGTGGTAAAATTGCTCAACAATCCATCTTGCTTATTAATCAAACTTACTTCCTATGTTCACTAATCATTGTCACAGGCTGAGGGAGGAATTATATAGGGCCAACACACTTGTCCCAACCATTTATGAAAGTTATTCAACTTCTTGTCCGAAGTTGCACTCAAAGCAATAAAAGTTGTTATGACAACTTTTGCAATTTTGCAAAGTTGTCATGCAATTTGACAATATTTTGTATAGTCATTGCAAACTTGAACCAAACCTCTTGAAATTATATCAAATGCCTAAATGGGAACCTTAGGACTTGAAACCACCATTCCACCCTTTCTTTGTCCAATCTAGCCCTCTAAATGCACAAATGTCATATTTAACAATAATGACAACATTTGCATAATGCCTAGCAACTATGGACAAACAAGTAACATTGAACATTTCCAATGACCTAATTAGACCTCCTCATGATCAAGACATGTCCTAGGACTAACTATCCCTATTATTTCACTATTGGCTTGACTAAGATCACTATAAGCCAAAACTTGACTAGGAACCCTAGGTGACAAAATAGCCCTACCTAGGTGCTCCTGCACCATGCTCCCCCACAAAAGTAAATCATGTCACTCCTGTAGATAAGATGTCATAAAAAATCCCAAACTTCTTGAAGTCTGTAGTTGCTACCCATGTTGCCTCTAACTTTGTCTTATGCTTCCATTTGACGAGGTGTTCCATGTATACCTTGTTCCTTGTGGTCTTCTTGACTCTTGAATCCAACACCTTGTCTACCTCTAGCTACATCTTGGGAGGTAAGACATTAGATTCTACATATTTTAAAACTTCCTTGATGTTCATATCCATATTAGTTAAAGGCCCCTTAATCTTTACCAAGTTTTCCACATTGAAAACATGTGAGATGCTCAAATCATTAGGTAGATCCACCTTGAATGCATTAGCCCCATACTTAGCTAAGATCTTGCAAGGTCCCACTCTCTTCATTTGAAGTTTAGTAGGTACCCCCTTCTGCAATTTGGACTTATTCAAATGTACCATGACATAGTCACCTATGTCAAATTGAATATCCCTTCTCTTCTCATCCACTTTAGCCTTCAATTTTTGTGTAGTCTTTTGTATTGTCCTCTTAACCTGCTCTTGAATCTCTTTCATAGTTTTAGTGAAGTCTTTAGCATGACTACTCCTATACTCCATTGCTCCAAGGTCTCTAAGTTCACACAGACCCCTTAGATGCATTCCATAAACATCTTCAAATGGGCTCCTACCTGTTGTCATGTTCACACTTTCATTATATGCATACTCTACTTGAGGAATAACCACATCCCATGTCTGACCATATTCTTTAGTCAGGAATCTTAACAAGTTACCCAACACCCTATTAACCACCTTAGTTTGGCCATCACTTTGAGGGTGGTAAGTTGAACCAAATGATAGGTTAGTTCCCAACCTACTGCACAATGTTTTCCAAAAATGGATCATAAATTTGACATCCCTATCCAACACAATGCTTAGGGGTAGTCCATGGATCCTCACAATCTCCTAAAGAATAAATGTGCAATATGGCTAGCATCATGAGTAGTTTTACAAGGTATAAAATGACTCATTAGTCTACCACAACATAGATGCTATCCAAACCTTGTTTTGTCTTATGTAAACTTGCAATGAAATCCATGCTAACACACTCCCATGTTCTATTAGGGGCTAGTAAAGGTTGGTAAAAACCTACATTACTAGCTCATCCTTTTGCCTTCATGCATAGTACACACTATCCCACATATATTTTCAGATCCCTTGATAATCTTACCAATAACAAAACCTTTGAACTAGCTCCATGGTCTTGTTAGCACCAAAATAACCACTTAGACTTTCATTGTTTTTTCTTGAATAAGGCTCTCCCTCATGGAACCCTTGGGAATATATAACTAGTTTCCTTTAAAGAATAGCCCACTTTTCAAGGTATAATCAACAAAATTACTATGGAATTGATCATGAAATTCAATATATACCTTATAAACTTCAACAAAGTCTTCATCATCCTTGTAGAGGTCCTTGAAACTCTTTATACCACTATTGTGTAGTTTAACTTCTTCAATGGTCAACATCCTCCTTAGTGCATCTACAACTTTATTCAATTTCCTCTTCTTGTGCTTGATGGTGAATGTGAATTCTTTAAGATATTCTATCCACTTCAAATTTCTATTGCTCAATTTTTATTGGGTATCAGTATAGCTAAGGGCTTGGTTGTCAGTAAACACTAAAAACTCCTTGGGTAGAAGGTAATGTCTCCATTTCCTAAAAGATTGAACTAAGGCATACAACTCTAAGTTATAATAAGAGTACTTAATTTATCACTAAAGAAGGCTACTAGCCTACCTTCTTGACTTAACACACCCCCTACTGCCATCCCATTTGTATCACACTCTAGGGTAAACAATTTGTCAACACTAGGTAGTCTAAGGATAGGTTGTGTTTCACTTACTCCTTCAACTTTTTAAATGTGTTCCCTACTTCAAAGGTCCACCTAAACTTGGTCTTCATCCCACCCTTAATGGTGTCTAGCAACAATGCACAAATTCCACTGAAATTTCTAATGAATTTTCTATAAAATTGAGCTAACCCATGAAAATTTCTTACCTCTATTGCTATAGTAGGTAGTGGCCAGTTTAGGATAGCTGTGCAACTTTTTCTTGATCCATCTTCAAAAATCCCTTGGATACCACAAATCCCAAGTATATAAGATCTTGCTTCAAAAAACTGACATTTTCCCAAATTGATTGCCAACTTCTCTTCATGTAACTTCTTTAGCACCATCTCCACATGCTTAAGATGTTCTTCTCTTGTCTTATTAAAAATGAGTATATCATCAAGATATACCACCACAAATATTCTTGTTTAGTCTTTCAATACTCATTCATGAGTCTCATGAATGTGCTAGGAGCATTTGAGAACCCAAAAGGCATCACAAGCTCACTCATACAATTGATATGTGGTCTTAAAATTTGTCTCCTACTCATCACCCTCCTTTATCCTTATCTGATGATAACCACTTTTGAGATCCAACTTTGTGAAATATTGAGCCCCTCCAAGACAATCCATTAAGTCTTCACATTTAGGTATGGGAAACCTATACCTTATGGTGATCCTATTTATGGCCCTTTAATTAGTGCAAAGTCTCCATTTTCTACCTTACTTGGATGCCAAAACTACTGGCACTGCACAAGGGCTAATGATCTTTTTTATCAACCCCTGATCTAGGAGTTCATGCACTTTTCTAGCTACCTCTTTGTTCTAATATGGACTAAGCTAATAGGCTTCATTATTTGGCAATTAGGCACCAGGTACAAAGTCAATCTAATGACTTATCAGTCTTCTAGGAGGTAAGGTTGCTGGAGTTCCATCACTGACTATATCCTCATACTTCACACGCATCTCTTGAATTTCAATTGGCAAGGGTTCTTGTTTATATTTCTCTTCTTCCTTAGGATTAAGAAGAATGACATACCCTTTACTTGCTTCATGCTTAAGGGCATTGATGAACTCCTTCCCACTACTCAGTGATACACTAGGGGTCTTGGACTATGACTCATCTTCCTCCAATAAGGATAGGATCTTGAATTTTTTTCCATCTTTCTTGAAATAAATAGAATTCTCTTTTCCATCATAGCCAACACGCCTATCATATTTCCAAGGCCTTCCAAATAGAAGATGACATTCATCCATAGGAAACACATCACAAAGTAGTTTGTCTTTGTAGCCTACAACTGAAAACTCAACCCATGTTTGTTCATTCACTAACACACTCTACCCTTTGTTCAATCATGTCACCTTGTATGGGTTAACATGAGGTATCTTTGTTAGCTTGAGATTTTCCATTACCTCTTCTAATATGATATTATCTATGGAGCTTGAATCCATAATAACTTTACACACCTTGCTCAAAATCTTACACCTAATTCTGAACAAGGCTCTCCTATGCTTGGGTTCATCCTTGGTTGGTCGCCTAATCAACACTCTTTTAAACATTAAGTTCTATCCCCTCTCTTATTCAATATGATCCACCTCAATTGTCTTGGCACCCATTGTGTCTTCATGAGCATATACAACCCTATTGTCATTGTTTGAAGAAGTAGGTTTGTTAGGGCATCTATATGTAGGGTGGCCCAACTATCCACAAGTATAGCACTTCATATTTTAAAAGTATGGATTTCTTTTTCCTGCACTTCTCCCTCTTTTGGATCCTCCTTGAGTACCTCTTCCTATTGTATAACCTCCTCTTGGAGTAGTTTCACTACTTTGCTTAGAAAGTTTAGATTCACCTTGGTTTCTCTGATCATTACCTCTGCCTTGGTATCCACCTCTATGTCCTCTTTGGTTTCTTCCTCTGTCTCTACCTCTAAAATTAGAGTCTCCCTTCTTCCTATTATTTTCTTCCACCTTAAGAGCCAATTGATGACACTTCTGAACAAATAGTAGGGGTCCATATGCTTAACTCTTCCTGGATGTTCCACTTTAGTCTACCCAAATATCTAGTTACCTTCACAGGGTTCTCTTCTTGAATCTTGGACCTTAGGTATAGTTTTGAAACTCTTATGTATACAAGGCCACATCTAAGTCTTTTTTCTTCAGACCTTACCTCTTTCTATGTATGCAACTATACTTCATAGTCTTCTAGTAGATAATTTTACTTCACTATAGTCACCATGGCATTCTAGTTTGCTATGGGCTTTTTACCCATCCTAATCCTTTCATCTTGCATGTATTTCCACCATGTCAATGTTGAACCTTTGAGTCTTGATTTTGCAACCTTTACTTTTGGTGCCTCTATGACACCTTGACACTCAAAATGATTTTCCATCCTCTTAATCCATTCCATCACTGTATTAGTGTCCATTTTCTCACTAAAAAATGTGATTCCTTCTAGGGATTTTCCTCCTAATGCCTTGAAAACTTTCAAGAACGGTTCCTCATTCAATGGAGGTTCTCATTGAGGAACAATTTCTTCCTCATCAATCTTTTTCTTAACTCTGTCACTACTTTCACCTTGTCTTTATTCTTAGCTGTCAAGCAACTTCTTCTAGCTTTGTCTTCATTTCCTCCAAGGCTTCTTCAAGGACTCTAGTTTCCTCCTTTTTCTCACCCATTTCTTTGGCTAACTCTATATTAGTCACCATTATTGTCTCACCTACTAATTCTTCGATTTGAAATATCTATCCACAAGCCCAATCTTTTGGGGCTCTGATACCACTATGATGTAAGGATAAGTTTTGCTCCTTAATATTAACTTCTTTTAGGGTCTTCACTAGGCCACTTCTATGGCCTATTAGGGTTCTTTGCTATCCCTAACTCAAAATTATCCCATCTCCAATCCTCTACCTCTTCAACTTGTCCACACTAGTGATGAAATCCACTCAACCCCTAACATGCTTCATGGATGTCTTCTTGCTCCACCCACATCAAGTGATCAAATATGACCAAAACCAATCAAAAATGGAGAGGAATTTTTTTTTTCTAGGGCATTGGATCCATTCAAATTTCATCAACTTAAAATGCAAAGAAATTCCTATCAATTTCAAAAAATTGCTCCAAACTAGGCCTAATAGGGCTACAAGGAATTAAGCCTCAATACACACTCTTTGGTTTAGAACTCCAAAAATCAATTAATAAGATGGAAAAAAAAACTTTAGTTTCCAATAGCCTTTTGAAAGACCTTTCAAATTTACTTAATCTCACTTCCCCAACCTATCTGTATAGTGGGTTGCTATATTCAAGCCTAAATTCAAGGGTTTTACACTAATCTGTCAGCATTCACAAGGGTTTGTTCATACACATAGAAAAAATCATCACCATGAATCCTCCTTCACCACATGAATTATTCACACTCATATCCTCATCTCCATCCACTTGGATTGAAGCAACCAATGCATTCAATCCCATTAAATGCTACTACAACCATTGTGATCCCTAACCATGCTACTCTGGCTTGCCTAGGGCATCATTGTAGAAGTAATAAAATTTATTTCCAAGGACCAATATCTTGCACCATTATTATAAAGGGATTCATCTTACAAAATACAAGGAACAAGACAAATGCCATAGTGGGAATGTGAGCTATGACCCCATAATAAAAAATTGCCTGGTTCAGACCAACGACAATGCCAAAAACAAAAGAATTTACAAAATACTATGAAATGAAACTAAAAAATCTATCTAACCACACACAAAATGAATAAATTATCACTACTAACTGATGCAAAAGCTACCATACATATTTCAATCCATTAACTTTCAGATGTAAGCTAAAATGCTATAACTATGGTAAAATTGCTCAATAATCCAGCTTGCTGATTAATCAAACTTACTTCCAATGTTTGTCAACCATTGTCACAAGTTGAGGGATGCCTTATGTAGGTCCAACACACCTATCCCAATCATTTAAGGAAGTTATTCAACTCCTTTTTTGAAGTTGCACTCAAAGCAATAAAAGTTGTCATGCAATTTGACAATATTTTGCATAGTCACACCAAACTTGAACCAAACCTCTTGAAACTCTATCAAATGCCTAAATGTTAACCTTAGGAATAAAACCACAATTCCACCCTTTCTTTTTCCAATCTAGCCCTCTAGATACACAAATGTCATATTTAACAATAATGACAACATTTGCACAATGCCTAGCAACTATGGACAAACAAGTAACATTGAACATTTCCAATGACCTAATCAAACCTCCTCATGATCAAGACATGTACTAGGACTAACTAGCCCTATTATTTTACTAGTGGCTTGGCTAAGACCACTACAATAAAAAACTTGACTAGAAACCCTAGCTGATAAAATAGACCTACCTAGGTGCTCCTGCACCATTTCACCTTTGCAAGACTTATTGAATTCCTCTTGACCTCCACAGTTTCTACCTCTTTCTCCCTAGACTCCTAGGAGAGTGGAATAGAAGGAGTGATAGGTGTTTGATGTTGAGAAAATGTTGCATAGGGAGCAATATGGACTACAGTAGGAGGCATGACCATTGTCACAAAGTCTAATGGTCTTGCTGAAGCCAAGGGTAGAACATACGTCATCCCTTACTGACCTGTCTGCTACATACCAGTGAGAGTCTATCTCATTGTGCTTTCCTCCTCAACTGTCATCCCAACTTGTTCAAGTGTCTTGTTCATTACTACCTCTACCTTCTTCTTTGTAGATTTCTTTAATTGGGTTTGACTTGCTAATTGTATTAGCTCCTCATAGGTTCCAAACCTATCAAAATATCCATCTCTATCTACCTTGAGGATAACTCATGCATATCCTTCAATCTTTGCTTCTATCAGCTCATAACCTAGGGGTTCAACATATAGCATTCTAGGTTCAATAACTTCAATGCAGGTAAAGTCAGTGTCATTCATGAAGCAAATAGCTTCTCTATACTTATCTTCCATAGAGGGTGGCACTTTGAATTTCTCCTTCATTTTAGTTTGATAAGTTTTCACTATTAGGTTTACACTATCATTCACCTTGTCAATAGGTATCTATTGTATATCCCTGAAATCTTTTCCACAGTGCATGAATCACTACTCATCAAAGTTGATGTCTGCATCAAAGGGAATCTCCTGATTAGGTGGAAAAACATGTATGTAGTTAAGGATTAGAATCTGAACAGAATGTTCTTCACTTTCTTAATCATCTCTAGTTCTTTGTCAATTATGTTCTCAAAATTTCACACAAGTTTACCTTCTCCTTGTCAACAATTTTTTTGTAAGTTGCTTGTATGAAGCCAACTACCATGTCATCTTCTTTGGAACCATAAAATATTCTTGTAGCAATGAATCTACTCAAGAATCTGACATCATGTTGTTTGATCTTACTGATGATTATTCCTCTCCCATTGTATATTGATTTGGTGTTATTAATTACCATCTTCATGGAATTCTTCTCATTCATAGGAATGTTGCCCTCATTACATAATCCTATCACTTCATGGATCAAATTTGCAAAAATTTCTACTACATTATCATCTAGCCAAAAATTTCCATCATGAATTTTGCTTAGGATTATTCTTGTCCATTCCTCATTGTCAAATTCATAATAAAACATAAACTTGATTAGGTCATTATCCCTTAAATAATCAAACTTTTATTTTAAACTCATGTCCTAGTTATAAATGTTGTCAAAATACTTAGATATGTTGTCTTCTCCAACATTTTTAAACTTCTCAAATAACTGCTAACATCTTCCAAATGAAGAACATTTTTAGGTGTTCTCGATAACATATATCTAGGATTATCACTTGTATATCTAACTAGATTAACCTCAAGTTTAGGTCTTGCAACATCTTCCACATTATGAATTAATGATGTATCTATGCTTGCAATAGAATTCTATTTTCAAGTCTAAGATTTAAAAATGAGACACCTCATTAAAATGCATAACTAGGGTTCTCTGAACTTTGCACGTGCAAACACTTGAAATCTCCTTCAATTTGCTATCAAATTATTCTTGAAAGATTCTCAACTCTTCACACAGTTGAATGATACCCAAAATCATGCTTGTATGACTTATATTTTTTCATAATGATCTCTGCATTAATTGTGTAACTACTCAATCTGTAAAACTATTACTTTATTAACTAGTAGGCTTGTTCTTATTTGAAATGACTTGTGCTCTTAACAAGAGCTTCCTTGTGATCTACTCAACCTTCTATTAACCTTGTAATATCTAATTTGACCTCTAACTTCTGTTCCATCTTTTTGATGCTCTGTCTTTGATAGAAAAGTATTTAATTCAAGTTAGATGAATCACACACTATGGCTGATTTCAATATCTCATTAGGTGCATCATAAGATTGTTTTTCTAAAATTGTATGTAAACTTTCTGGACCATTTTCTTTCACAAACACTTCCTTAAATTTTTCAACATGCTCTTTAAGTGCCTTTTTCTGACTGTTATTGCTACTATTATCATTTCTTCTATCATTTATGTTATTGTTCCTTTTGTAGTTTGGATTCTTATTAAAATTCCTTCTATCCATTTTGCAAAGTCTTTCTATGTATCCAAAGTTATTGCATAACTGACATACATGTGTATTCCTTCTCTGATTAGGTCCATTTTGATTGTTTGGTGCTCTACAATTCCTTACAATGTGTCTAAAGTTGTTACACTTGTAAGAAACCATTTGGTTCCTTGCTCCATTAGGTCTTTCTCCATCATTAGATGTTCTTTCACTGGATCTTCTTCTTTTATTACTACCTGCAAGGTTAGTACCTCTAAACATTCTACTATTGCCATTATTACTATCAAACTTAGGTTTCTTACAATCAACTTCTTTATGTCCAAAATCATGAAAATTATAATAATAGAAATTAGTAATAGGTTTGAAAAATTACTTGTGCAATCTTTCTTCATATGACCAACTTTATTGCATATAAAACATCTACATTTGAATTCATGTCTAACTTCCTTAACTAGTTCAACTTGCTTTGTTTGTTTTGGTTCATCACATTTCTTAGGTTGATTTACTTGCTCAACTTCTTTAGGTACTTTTTTAAAGTCTTACTAGGTTCAATCCTATCTTGATCATTCTTCTTAGCTTTAGGGGTTTCAACCACTAGATTTGGTTCCTTCCTATTTTCAATTTTCTTTTCTAATTTTTCTCCAATAAGGTATACAGGACTTGTCTTATCATAAGAAGATCTCTGATAGAATAATTGTTCATCAATTTTATCACTACTGGAATATAACTTCTCTAACTATTGCTAATCTTGGGTTGACTCTCCTTTTACAATGGTATTGTACTTTTCTAATTCTACATGCTCTATCTTGATAGAATCTAGCTTAGATGTCACTTTTTTTCAGATGAGATCTTAATTTTTTACCTTTTTAGACTTTAGATCTGTCTCAATCTTGCTATCATCTTTCTTCAGACTCAACTTCAATTCAACAATCTTAAATTCATGTTTTAAGATCTCATTTTCTTTCTTAAGGGTTGCTACCTCATCATTATCACTAGTCTTCTCTTTAGGTTCTTTTCTAGATTCAAGATAATCAATCTTATCTTTCAATTTAACAATGTAATCTTTAGCATCTTCATACCTTTTTTTAGGTTGTCTCTTTCTTCTATAAGAAGATCAATTTGGTCAGGGGCTTCTTCAATATATCTTTTTGAACCGTTCCACATCCATAGGGATCTTACTCAAGATGTTAAGCCTCTTTTGAGTAACTAAGCTCTAATACCAATTGGTAGAAATAGTTAATACTGAGAGGGGGGGTGGGGTTGAATCAATATTCTATAAACTCCCACAACTAGACATCCTTAATTACTTTATAACATGCATATTAAAGTAAACCAATAATTTTGAACAATAAATAAATTGATACATAAAGAGAACTCATAACACCATATTTTTTTAATTAGGGAAACCCTGGCCAAGGGAAAACCTCAATGGGGATGGTACCCACAAAATGATCCACTAAATAAAAGAATCCTATTAAGTATATTGATGTTGTTAGGAATCTATCAATTACATATAGTGTCTCGGTCCTTGTTAGAGGACTAGGCCCTATTAAAAGCCTTAACCTTGTTATGAGTTTCTTTAACCCTATTAGGAGTTGGTAGTACAATTACAACTGTATGCAAGAAGAACCCACTACCCTAACATGCAATTATACATTGTAGTTCCTTTACAGAAAATAGAGATAGATACAAAAACCTCTTAATATTGTACTTCACATTCCTTCTGATCACACGTCATACTTCACATCATATAAGGCTCACATATAATAAATACAGTCCTTACATAAGCTAACATGTCACTTTTATTTCATTACAACATTCACATAACTTCACAAGTTGTGATTCCTTACTTATACCTTTAGTTTTACAAAATTAACAACCAGTCAACTCCTTGATGCATCCACACGCTTGAGAAAATACAAAATTAACACTTTCCCTCTTATGATTAACATCTAGGATCTCATCCCTAATTAGTTAAGTAATTATTTTATAAAACAAATAATTCCTTAATAGTTTATTCCTCTGTTGTTGTTGTTCTCTGTTTTGATAGGTTCACTTCCTTTATTGGTGTTTGACTTGTAACTTGATTTGTATAGTCCATACTGATATGCACACTTAGGTATGTCATCAGGACAACTTGTTCTACCTGTCCTTAACTGTGCATGTGCCAATTGTCACTATAGACTTCACAATATTAAAAAAAACTAACTTTGTACTAATATTAAAATTATCTAACACTTAGATAATTTTTTGCCATTGAACATCGAATCTTTAGCTACACAATCTATTATCTCTTTAGAAATATATGTTTCCATAAATGAAAACCCTTGTCCAACCTACTTAGCCATACTGCCAATAGTTAGAGGATTGGTGATCAAGTTCCTATACTTCAAGAAGAAGTTCTAGATTACAGAACCATGCCTAGGATTGGCTACGGTGAGAATTCTTTTGCTAGTAATATTATCCAAGTATTTGGCCTTTATGATCCTCTGATTGGGTTGAGTGTATATTTGGCACACTAATTTGGCTTCAATAGCTAAATTCATCAACCTTGCGCAAACTGATGCCATACCTTTTCCCAAGTCATTAAAGTGAACTTATCTTGATCACGACTGTCATTCCAAAGAAACTTATGTATACTCTTCTGAATCTTTTGAATAACCTTTGTTGGTAATTTAAAACATGACATGGTATAGATGGGCATAGTAGAAATAACTAATTTTAACATGAGAATGTGCCCAACTAGTGTAAGCCATATGCTTTTTCAGCCCTCCATCCAACTACAACAATCATCCACCCAATCCTTCTAGTATTCTTGCTTAGTAGGGTCTAAAAATAAGCGATCACTAAGAAATTTACTAGAAAAAACACCAATACGTACTCCAAAGATGTTGGCAATATTCTATTGTTAATTTGGCTGAATGTTCATGAAATAGATTTGTGATTTAGCCCAGTTTACCGCTTGTCCTGATGCATAATTGTAGTCATCCAAAACTTTCCTCATAATTCTAGATTCCACCATTGTTGTTATGTCAAAGAAGAATTTACTATCAAAAAATTAAGAGTGCATTTCAAATTCCAAACCCTGAGCAATCTTAATTCCCTTCCACTATCCATTCGATCTTTATTTGGCTATCGTTATTTCAAGAACTTTGGCGAGGAGGATGAACATAAAGGAGGATAAAGGATCTCCTTGTCTGATTCCCCATGATGTCTCAAAGAACCCCTACAGGCTTCCGTTGACAAGAATGGATGCCCTATATTATGAAATCATACCCTTAATCCAATTAATCCAGCTACTACATAAACTAAAGTTGTTAAGCACTTGTAGTAGGAAGCTTCTATCAATATTATCATAAGCTTTCTGAATATCCAATTTAGCATAATGTGTCTTCTTTTACTAGAATGGGCAGAATGTATTTCCATATGTGCAATAATAATACCTTCTATAATAGTTCGATTTGGGGTAACGCCACTTTTCTCAAGTGAGATGAGTTCCTCCAAGACCCACTTTAGTCTATTGGCCACAACCTTTGTGATAATCTTGTAAATTGTAATGCACAAGGAGTGTTGGAAGTCTTATTGAGAAAAAAAGATAATGAGAGGGGGGGGGGATCATGATCTATAAATTTTTTTCACTTCTTGAAATAAGATAAATGTATTCACCTCTAATCCATCTCATATCTTAGATCATGAATCATATAACCATAAATAGATATAGATCTATCTATCCATCATATGGAAAAATATGAAAGTAAATGTAAAAAAATAACACACAAGATTTGGTTACCCAAGAACCCTCCAAGGTGAAGGTAAAATTGGGGTGGGGATGACACCCACAAATCTTCACTACTGAAACAATAAAGTGTGCCTGTTAAGGATACAATGTTTGATCACTTCTGGTGATCAACCCTGTAAGGGGTCTACCTTGCTAAAAGATTAAAAGACTTATTCATTCTACGTTGATTAAAGGATTTAAAACTTACAACTAAGTAAGCACTCTATTAGGAGATTTAAATAGGTCTATTAAAACCACTCTGTTAAGAGATTTACCCTGATCCACTTGTTAGAATGCCTTAGTACCTAATCCTTCAGTTAGCACTATGATGCTAGGTTACATATCTTCTCTTTGCTTATCTGATTTGATCTCCTTATCTAATATACTCTGTTATTCCCTTCACTACTAGGTTTCTTTGTCTAATCTCTACTTCTGGATTATCAAACATAGCCTTCCTTTGCTCATATACTTGTCTCCTCGCTCTCTCTCTCTCTCTCTCTCTCTCTCTCTCTCTCTCTCTCTCTCTCTCTCTCTCTCTCTCTCTCTCTCTCCTGATCCTTCTCGCACACACATAGATTAGGGTTAGTACCCTTCTTAAATAAACAAATGGAGAAGGTTCTAGATCATGATCAATGAACTATATCTCCCCCTTTTTCTGATTAGTCCATCCAATTTTCTGATTGGTTACTTAGTCTACTTAGGGATTAATGTCCTCTAATAAAATGTGTAATTACCTTCTTATCTATCTCTAAATCCTTAAATCAAGTGTAGAAGTTAGCCAAAATATTTTACATAAGTGTTTGTGTCATTACAAATACATATGTCAAAACTGGTTTACTCAGCACTTGAATACCCTGACGCTTGGTCACAACTGATATTCATGTTGTCCCTCAACTTTTGTATACTTGGTAGTAACTGTCTCACTCAACATAAGCTGACTTTTCTTCTCTTGACATCTTCTATCTTTAATCGACATAAACTATCACTTGGTCCATACTAGGGTGCTTGACAAGCTAATACTTTCTCAGCTCAAACTAGAATATGAACAAGTCCATAATCATTCGGCCTTCATTGGGTGGCTCAGTTGCAATAATGATTGACCAACTCTACCTAGGAAATGCCTAAGTGTTTGAAACTGATAGTCAACACAACATGGAGATCAACAATCTCCCCCTTTGGCATTAGTAGCAAAAACACTTTGTCGTGACTAATCATCCATTCAAAATTACAAAATAGAATTTCCCCTTAGATTGTGAGTTGATCTATATACATCATTTATACATATCTTCAAAAATGAGTAATATTACATTCTCATACCTTTGATTTGGTCTCATTTCCTTCCTTCTTCTGGTTTCCTGCTTTAATAAATGACATGATTATTATTTCTCCCTTATTTTAGGCACTCATGGTTGTGGGGTTGTTGGGGTCAAATTGTACTTTTCTTGAAATGTTTTATGAATTAGGAAAATCATAGCCAACACATTATCCCAACTGGATCTTACAGATTCCAAAAATTATATCTTGATGTCTAGCTTAGCAACAAGATCCAATAAACTATCTGTTGTAGAGAGATGCAAGTCTCTCTAAACTAAATCCTTTGCATTTAAAGTTCTTTCTGCATCACCTCCAAATGAGGTAGAAAAATTGATTAGATAGAGATCAATTTGTATCTAATGTTGCAATCCTTAGCCATTAACTTGGCTAACCTTCCTTGAGAAAAGTTAATCTATTGAAATGAATAGAGATTGAACTTGCATCGATACTCAAGGAATGTCTGGACAACTTTAAATCTGCTTAAAGTTTATCATAGATTGTTGATTCTCCTAGGTGAAGAAGTCAACATCACAAATATTTTTATACAAAGAATAAACATTATGAAAAAATCCTAAATTATTTAAAAGATTTGAAAGTTCAATTTATTTTATTGCTATCTTTGTTGAAAATTTCTCCAAATTTTTTGTTCAAATTTCTTCTCAAACCATTTCATCAATTTTTTGTTGGCCTCAATATCATCATTATTGACATTCTCAACAATATGAACTAGTTGGTTTATTATTGGTGTTTTCTCATTCACATTATGAATTTCAAATGCATTAAC
The DNA here is from genome assembly GCA_028749045.1 of Cupressus sempervirens. NCBI lineage: Eukaryota > Viridiplantae > Streptophyta > Pinopsida > Cupressales > Cupressaceae > Cupressus > Cupressus sempervirens. The sequence goes on along the minus strand of CM053788.1, from coordinate 38,108,655 downwards.
AAATATGTCTTTTATTTCATGCAATACTTGCCTTTGCTGATATTCTCTTCTTAGTTCCTCTTATTTTATCTTTCTCTTCAATTTTTTTTCTAAAGTTTGCATTTGTTCAAAGGTTATTGTCTTAGGATCATATTTGGGAATGAAAATGACCTCATCTAATATCATTGGTCTATCAGGTGACTTAACCTTTTTCTCCATATTCTTTGACCTAGGTGTGCTAACACTTGACAATGTAATCTACAATGGTGTTACTTTGGCATTCGACCTCAACATCTATTGGCTTGTGGAAGAAATCTCTTGTTGAGTAGATATAACCTACTATATAGGTGTAGAAATTGATGTTTCATTAGATGCTATCACAACACTTAGCAATTATACCAAGACTTGGATTTCCTCTTATTATTTCAACTTCTGAGACTCCTCAGTCTTTTGTTGCCGAGCCTCCTTTGCTCCCTTAATGTGAGGTCATAAGGCATTATGTGCAAATTTATCTTCTTTCTCTTACTCTTCTCCTTCTTTCTTGTCAATAATAAGATTGGCCGCAAGTGGTAGATATTGAATCACAATTATGGCTTTTCCCTATTCCTCGACACTTACATCTTGTCAACCCTTCTCCTTAACTATGACTGAAGTTATTTAAAAACCATCAGTTGTAGGGGCCACAGTTGGTGCATTATCAATCCTTGGATAATGCTGAATTTGTATCAACACTAGATTGATGCATGGTAGAGGAGTATCTAAGGTGGAATTTATAAATGCTACATTTTTGAGTTCTTCCTTAGTCAAGACATTAAGATTTTGTTGTGTTTCATCATCAGGAATGTCTTAAATTGTAACAACATCTTATTGTTCACTCTCCTCTACCTTTCTTCTTATCTTCTCCTCCAGATTAATTGGCTCATTATAATCCTCTTGATTGTCCAATTCAATTTCTACTTCTTCTTCCTCTTTCTCTTCTCTTACTATAAGAGGTAACAACCCAAATGCTTTTTTCCACTATAATGTGCTCTCTTGCACTACGTCTTCTATCTTATTTTTCAAAATTTTATAGGCCCTTGTCTTGGGCACAAAATTCTTTGCAAAATCCCTTAGGGCTATAGACATGTGTGTCTTCCCTATATTTGGCATGGTCTAAACTAACATTGTTTCTCTTATTTACCTCTTTGTTGACAATGCCCATTTCTACTTTGAATCCATCTTATTGTACAGCTCTTGAATAATTCCCTTTTCCAACTCTATAGATGTGTACTTTAACTTTTTCATTAGGTCTACCTAAAATTCCTGTTGAATTTTTGATATTTTGACATGCCTGATCAATAACTATAGGAGGTCATCTGGGAACAATTTGGAGCTTACTCAAATAATCAGACTTAGTTTTCTCTCCTTCATCCTCTTAATCATTAGGCATTACATTAACTTCCTCCTTGACTTCTTCTTTTTCTACTTGGTCCCTTTAGTTACTCATTTCCTTTTTGGTGAGGACTTTCCCTTTGCTGGCTTGGTTATTTTTGCAGTTCCTTTCTTTGGTTCAATAGTTGTAGGTGATGTTGCTTTATATCCTTAGCATGTTATTATTCTTTAAGGTGCAGAGGTAGGAGATGTAAGATTCTTTTTCAAATCCCTCTTTACCTTAGGATCTACTATCACTATCTTTTTCTATTTTTTTGCCTTAGGCTCGACAAGACTAATTCTTTTCCCTTTTATTCTTCTTCTTCTTTAGATTCTTCATCTGTCATGTCCCCAATTTTTTTAATGTAATAATTTAATTTAATTAATTAATTAACTGGTCCCAAAATTTAAATAATATAAAAGGACCTTTAATTAGTTACTTTAATTAATTAATATAGGCCCAAGTTAATATTTTTATTTGTGGTTTCGATTGATTTAATATATCTCGGACCTATTTTAATTTTTAGTTTTCATTGGTAACTGTTGCTGTCGGCTATCTTTGTACACCCTCGAAAAGGTTTCCTCGACGGGTATTTAAGCACGGCTTGTAGGTAGTAGTTGGTATGCTATTTGGATTATTTTCTTTGTACTGTGAATTCCTGTTGGAGTTCTCTATTATTCTCCATTTTGGAAGTGAAAGATCTTCCCTACTTGGCTTTTCAGTTTTGGTGGGATTCAACCCTCACCCTATTCCATTTCCTGTAATACCTAATTTAGATTTGACCAATTAGAGCACCATCTTTGTTTGTGAGTGTTAATTAGAGAATATTGGTACTTAATATCTATTTGAGCTTGGCATTTATTTGGAGTTGTGTTCTAATATTATTTGCATGAGTTTGTATGCTCTTTCCAATTTTTGTACAATACTTGACATACTCCTCCATCCACCTCCCTTCGTACCTCTCCCTCCAATCGTACTCCTCCCTCCATCTACCATACTACCTCCCTCCATCCACCTCCCTCTATACCTCCCCCTCTTATCATACACCCTCCATCCATACTCCTCCCTCCATTTGACGTACTCCTCCCTCCATCTGTACTCATCCCTCCATCTCACATACTCCTCCGTCCATCTGTCATACTACCTCCCTCCATCGATACTCCTCCATCCATCCATACTTCCCCCAACATCTGCCATACTACCTCCTTCCATCTATACTCCTCCCTCCATCCTTACCTCCCCCTCCATTCACCATACTACCCCCTCCATTTGTATTCCTCCCTCCATCCATCATTTATACTACCTCCCTTCGTACTCCTTCCTCCATCCCTTTGCACTCCTTCCACCATCTTCCATCTTCCATCTATAAACTTCCATTCACCATCTTCCAACACCATCTTCCATCCTACCAAATTCCCGTATGATATTCCTTTCCTTTGTGTGAGCATATCCATTCCACCCTATGACATCTTGCTCCACTGTACAGATTAAACATTTCCCCCTTTAGACTTGGACAAATGGTAAGGTTCAGAAAAGGAACATTACAATGGTATCAGAGCTGGTGATCTTGCCAGCCTGCTAGGATGATTGAGATGTTTTAGTATTTAGATCCCACTATGGCATGGACAATGATGGAGAGTGGTGGTTGAAGGCACTGCAAATGATTGGCAAAGAGCTCAGTGAGGGTATTGATCTTCCATTAGATATATTGGATGTCTATTTGTATTAGGTGAACCAATTACCTTCAAGATTTATACAAAGAATCCTCTCACCAATTAATGAGGTCTTAAGTCAACCCTAGCTTTTGATATGCCCTGACAAGGATAAAAGATTGACAGTTGTAGCATGTCTTAGTGAGGTCTTGAGAATTTTAGCTCCTAAAACACCGTATGAGGATAACACCATGATAGAGATATTGTAATTGATAGTTGACAACTTTCAGAGCCTTAATGGCTTCAATAGTGACCCTTTTGGTAGGAGATCTACAATATTGGAGAATTGTGCAAATGTTAAAGTAAGTAACCTTCTCTTAGATCTTGAATTGCAAAATTTGGTCCATGATATGTTTCATCACTTCTTGGTCACCATCAAGGAAGATCATGATACTAAGATTTTAGTTGCTATGGAGAGTCTTATGATTTCATTCATTGAAGAGATGGATGAGATATCCCAACCCATCACATCTATGTTATGGGTTGTTTGTAATCTAGAATGTATCCCCTTTATAGTAGCATATTGGTTAGTAATGTTTTCAAGCATTGTGAAGAAAAACTAGTATCTCATTTGCTCAAGTGGGAGAAAATGGATGAGAACGATAAAAGTGATGCTTTACATGAGGAGAATGAAGGCATGATTATAGGGCTGCTCCAAGAGGATTTGCTAAATCTTTCTACTACACCAACATGGGGAGAACACCAAAAAAATGAAGAGGTTGCTTGCATGAATCTTGTGAAGACATGGACGGATCAAGTTGTTCCCATCAGCGAAGTTGTGCCTGTCACCAAGGCACTATCCATTGAGGAAGTTCCATTAGTTGCCAAAGTTGTGTCCATCATGTCCATCATAGAAGTTGTGCCTATTGTTGAGGCTCTACATCTTTCATTGAAGCTATGTCCATCATCATGGTCTTTTCCATCACTGAGGTTGTATGTCTGTCACCGTCGCTGTGTTTGTCACCATGTATGTCATCGATGTTGAGTCCGCATCCATCGTTGAGTTCATGTCCATCATCGTTATGTGTCTATCACCATCATGTCCATCACCATCATGTCTTTCACCAATGTCAAGTCTGTGTCCATAGTCAACACCGAGTCCATCCTCAAGTTCATGTTTGTCATCAAGTTTGTGTCTGTTACCATCGTGTCCATCACCGATGTTGAGTTTGTGTTCCTCGTCAAATTTGTATTCATCACCATCATGTTTTACATTGACATCAAGTCCATACTTGTCATTGAGTTCATGTCTATTATCATTGTGTTCATCACCGACATCAAGTTCCTATTCCTCGTCAAGTTTATATCCATCACCGTTATTGTGTCTGTCATTGTCATGTCCGTCAACAACATCGAGTTCGTGTTCGTCGTGGAGTTTGTATCTTTTAGTGTCATGTCCATCATCAATGTTGAGTTCACATCCCTCATCAAGTTCATATACATTACTGTCATGTCCATCACTGACATGACATCATGTCCGTTATTGAGTTCATCACCATCGTTGTGTCCGTTGTTGTCATCATCCCCATATCTATCATCGTCATTGTGTCCATTTCCATGTCCAACATTGCCACCATGGTCATGAGTGTTATCTTTATTGTGTCCATTATTGTCAGTACAACTATGTCTATTGCCAAGTCCATCATCAAGTTCATCACCGTCATTGCACCTGTCAACCTCGTTGTGTCTATAACCGACATCAAGTCTGTATCCATCATCAAGAGTGTATCCATCACTGTAGTTGTATCATTGACGGCATCATGGTTGTGTCTATCATCATTGTGTGTCTATCATTGTGGTTGCATTGGTCACAATAGCTACATTTTTTTCCATTGAGACATTGCTCACTGTTGAGGTTCTATCCATCATTGAGGCTTCAATTGAGGTTCTACGTGCCATTTAGGTTTTATCTGTAGCTAAAATTTTGTTTGTCGCTGATGTACTCTTTATTGAGGTTTTTTTTGCCAAGGTTCCCTATACTGAGGTACTATTTGCTGAGGCTCCCATCATTGTGGCACCCTTCACCAAAGCTCATGTCATCGAGGTTCTCACAGTTGAGCCCCCCCTTCATCGACATTCTCACCACTAAAGCTCTCTTCGTCAAGGTTTCATCTGTCAGGAATATAATAGTGATCATTGTGGTTGTGTTAGTGGGTAAGTTTGTGCTAGCATCAACATCTATGTGCATGGCCATACCCAAAGAGATTTTTGAACATAATGACATGAAAGATTTCATCAATTTGTGTCATTGGGATCCTAGTGAAAGATACAAAAATGTTTGTATCAGAGTGGCATAGTGGATGCTTAATGATAGTGGGGTGCAAGGGAGGTTTGATGACAATTAACTCATTTTGCCTACATGTTTTATTTGGTATCCTAGTGACTTAGGATACGATAATGTTAATATCAGAGTGGTGCAGTGAAAGTTTGATAGCAATGTGGTGTTGCGGAGAATTGATGTCATTTCACTTGTCTTGCCTATGCATTTGATTTGGGACCCTGGAGCTATTGGTGTTTCATCAGATGACAAATTGCTTGAGGGAAAGCAAACTTTGGGCAGCGAGGATTTGTCATTTTCCCAATTTTTTAAAATGTAATAATTAAATTAAATTAATTAATTAACTGGTCCCAAAATTTAAATAATATAAAATGACCTTTAATTAGTTACTTTAATTAATTAATATGGGCCTAAGTTAATATTTGTATTTGTAGTTTCGATTGATTTAATATATCTCGAACCTATTTCAATTTTTAGTTTCCATTGGTAAGTGTTGCCATTGGCTATCTTTGTATACCCTCAAAAAGGTTTTCTCGACTGGTATTTAAGTACAACTTGTAGGTAGTAATTGGTATGCTATTTGGATTATTTTCTTTGTACTATGAATTCTTGTTGGAGTTCTCTATTGTTCGCCATTTCAGAAGTGAAAGATCTTCCCTACTTGGATTTTCAATTTCGGTGGGACTCAATCCTCACCCTATTCTATTTCCTGTAATACTTCGTTCAGATTTGACCAATCAGAGCACCATCTTTGTTTGTGAGTGTTAATTGGAGAATATCGGTACTCAATATCTATTCATGCTTGGCATTTATTTGATGGAGTTGTGTTCTAATATTATTTGCATATGAGTTTGTATGCTCTTTCCAATTTTTGTACAATACCTGACATACTCCTCCATCCACCTCCCTCCGTACCTCTTCCTCCAATCATACTCCTCCATCTGTACTCCTCCCTCCATCTACTATACTACCTCCCTCTATCTATACTCCTCCATTCACCTCCCTCTCCAATCATACATCCTCCATCTGTACTCCTCCCTCCATCAATACTCCTCCCTCTATTTGTACTCGTCCTCCATTTGTCATACTACTTTCCTCCACCTTTAGTCCTCCCTCCATTTCTAATCCTCCCTCCATCTATACTCCTCCTTCCATTCATAGTGCTCCCTCCATCTAACGTAGTCCTCCCTCCATCCATACTCCTCTCTCCATTTGCACTCCTCCCTCCATCTGTACTCCTCCCTCCATTTGATGTATTCCTCCCTCCATCTACCATACTACCTCCCTCTATCTGTACTTCTCCATCCATCCATACTTCCCCCAACATATTCCATACTACCTCCTTCCATCTGTACTCCTCCCTCCATCTGTACCTCCCCCTCCATCTGTCGTACTACCCCCTCCATTTGTGATCCTCCCTCCATCCATCATTCATACTACCTCCCTCCGTACTCCTTCCTCCATCCCTCCATACTCCTTGTACTCCTTCTACCATCTTCCATCTTGCAACTTCCATCTTCCATTTGGAAACTTCCATTTGCCATCTTCCAACACCATCTTCCATCCTGTCAAATTCTCGTATGACATTCCATTCCTTTGTACAGGCATATCCATTCCACCCTACGACATCCTGCTCCACCGTATGGATTAAACATTTCCCC